>CM059977.1:37017675-38217675 GCA_030490835.1 Annona cherimola | reverse complement strand
AACAGTGCACTTAAATTCATTAAAATAAAATAAAACACTACCTCTTTAAATGCACGCTGTGTCAGCAAGTGACGCTTGATACGTGATAAAGCCTCATGGGGATTATCATACGCTTGTTCAATGAGGCCTAACTCTTCCCTCTGGAGTTGGTTCAATCTCACTGCCACACTGTAGGACTCCTTCAGCCTCTCAAGTGCAAGGATCAGAAGCTTGGTATCATGTTTGTAAGACAGAGGTGGAAATGGTATGGGAGAAAACTTCCTAGACTCCAGCCAATGCACAGTAGTTGTATATATAGCTACGGCCTCTTCAGGGGTGACATATGGACCATCTTTCAGATAATTGTGTTGTCGCTCCTACAATCAATGGTTGAGGAGTGTAAAGACCAAAGGAACGTGAAGACACAAATTTCTTCAGAGGAAAATAGAAATCAAGACATTTTGAAGAAAAACAAGAGAACTTTTACCTGTTCAGCCTTCAACCATAAGCGTGTCAACCTCCCAAGATTCTTCCTACAAACAGTCTTATCAACAGTAGCACCTCTTCTAATACGTTCACGATTATAATGAGCAACATTTGTCCACCAATCTGCCTTTGATTTGACATAGCGAAGAATCATATTTTCGATTGGGACTGGCAAGCCAGGAACCTGCAATTACTAGTTGTAAGATATAAGGGGAAGAAAATGATTTAACAGATATCAATCAACTATTATAAAAAAAAATTCTAAAAAAAATTGAACAAGCAAGGCACCTTCCAAGGAATGTTTGCTTTCCAGCAACGCCATGCTTCACTAAGGTGCTGTAAGATAGTCCTGGCCTTGTTCTGCTTAATGCCCTCTGTAATACATTCAAAGGTTTTAGTAGAAGGATCACATTTATTCACAAGAAGACAAGTCAAGATCAAATGATTTCTTCATCATCCAGCAATTAAAAATGTTCAAACAGTGCAGAAAGAGAGAAAGATGAGCTGAAAATAAAATGCTGCCAAGAAAAGAAGAGAATGCTAGACAACCAACCTGGCATTGCATCAAGAACATCGTGCATCACAGCAGCTCTAAGTTCCAAGTCAAAATGGCTTTCAACCCGCTGTTTAGTAACGGTCTTAGCAACTCCCTTTGAGTGACGCCCTTCAAATTGCCGGGCAAGTAAATTCCCCAACCACCTTTCAAGCAAAGGGACTATGCCTCGGAGGAAAAATAGCCAAACCCTCCACATTGGTGCCCAAAAACCACATCCAGGACCCTTTCCGACAGGACCTGTGTTGAACCGGTAATATATCAAGTGTTTCAAGTCTTTACACATCCTGATCTGCCGCATAAGCCGGTATTTGTACCGATACATTCCAGTGAGCTGGCCAACATGTGAGAAAGTATATTGTAAACCATCCGCTAATTGGAATGCATCAACATTCCCCAAACGGAACTGAATGTTAGCATCCACAACAAGTTTTGTTAAACGAAGAATTTCACGACACAGATGGAAAGCATTTCCAAAACGGGATTTTTTCCTTTCTTTTGTTGTTAGTGTCTTCACAGGCTTCAAATTGAAATTGTAATCCAAGTGAAGATAGTTCAAGTTCTTCCTGTGAATCAGAAGATTCAACATGTTGTAACCTTGCCTGCACACTTGAAGTCCAGCTTCAGCCCAATCCAGCTCTGTAGTCTGAAAAAACTTGGTTGCTTGGAGTGAACGGAACAAGTGTTTCTTTTTCTGTGCCTTTGGAGGTCTGTGATGCAACTCATTCAGCACAAAACACTTCAATAATTTTTGATAGCTCACTCGTACTTTAACAGGGTATGAAGGAGGGCTACAAGGTGACATAGTGTTAGTGTCTGAAAAAATAACAATGAAAACACAACAGCCACAGAAAGAAACTAAAAACTGAACCTTACCAGTGCTCCTTGTACCATTCTGACACAAGGGGTATGTCTTCAGCTCTTCGCATCCGACCAGATCTCATGTTAAAAGGCCGTGGCGCAAACAACAATGAAATACCAGCAGCTGTAGTATCAGTATATAGTTGAGTGCTATGGAGTAAAGGTTCCACCCCAACTGGGAGTTCAAAATCATCATCTTCGTCATCTTCATACAGTTTCTTCTCTCGGCGGTCAACCTTGTTAACAGAAGTAATAGGGTGTATCAAAGGATCATAATAGAATGCGGGTAAATCAGGATCCTCAGTTTTTATGTACATAATCATGGGAGTATGATATACACCAAGCTTTACTTTCCTAGGCCTATTGTTGTACAGGTGTGGGAATGCAATGCGGTACTCTGTTCTAAGGGGAGACCGAATTATGAGTTTATTGATGTCATTGAATTCATTCCAGTCTTCATCTCCTTTCTCCATATCACGATATAAAGGCTCAAACTTTGGACCACCTGCAATAGAAGAACACATTAATTGGGACAAACAGAGCAGCACATAAAAAGCTACTGAAGCATGTTTGGCTTTGCAAAAATCCAAAACCAAACCATTGTTAGCTACAGTCCTTGGCATCACCTCACAGAACTGCTTCCTTCTAGAGCTAACATTGACCAAATAATATCAAGTAATGTCTAAACCCCAACAATCCAAATGTAATCAACCAACCCAGATACTGGTAAAAAGTTCAGGTCCATGTTGATGGCTCAACTCCAAGGGCGTATAGGCAGGACCTACTTCACAAGAGTGAAGCACTGCCTCCACCCTCCAGCCTGGAGAAGTACAAGCCAAATGATCCTTTTCAATGGTCTTAAATAAAAGTAAAATATTCATAGATGAACACACAGTTGATAGGGAAAAATTACCAGGGATGCACATGTTTAGTGCCTTGGCAGTGAAAAACGACTCCATATCAAACAAGTAAAAGTAGTTACGGTCAATCAAATCAGAGAGTAGCTGTCCTGCAAGCCGATGTAGAGTCGCCATGATTGGAAGCGACAAATGCCATCTCCTGTAACTCGGTCCATTTATCAACTTGGTTTTTACTAAAGGCTTATGGTCATAAAACCAAGTGTACACAGCAGAGTCTTCTTCTTCATCTAATTCCAGTACAATGGCCTCCAATGGATCCACGTCCAATAAATTGTCTGCATAATCCAATGGAGGCTCCTCATCATCAAAAGGAGGAAAGCGCATTCTTTTGAAATGCCTCCGATCCCTTTTCTCTCTTCGCATCATAATCCACATTGTACCCCACTGCAAAAGATTCATATGAAAAAAAGGAAATCAGCAACAAAACTTAAGCCAGCCTGGGCTGTTTAGTCTGTTATATTTCTCCAGAATTTATAACATTTACTGACAAATTGCAAAAAAAAAATAATAATAATACATGCCTGTGCTAAATATATTGGCTCCACCACCCATGGAATTTCATTGACAAACGTGATTGCTCCAGTAATGTGGTACAAAATCTTAACATGTCGGACCTGTGTCCCAAAATAAAATTCACAAGTAAACAAAATCAACACTTCACTAAACCACCCATTGAAGAAATTAGAGAGGAGAGTAAAATCAGATCAAAATAATCTAACAAAAACTAGCTGCAAAACTCTCTAGTGATGGAACAAATATTTTTACCTGCTCCCAAGGCATTGGCATGTTCTCAAGAAGTTTGTACACTGCATGTGGAATGAATTTGAGTGCACCAAGATACACACGCTTGTCGTGTCGATATTTTTTCGAGGACATGTCCCCATGGTCTCTGTCAAAACAAATATTTCCACAAAAACTAAGAAACTAGACAGATTTCAATATTTCATAGAATACAAATGACATCAACAGGAAAAAAAAGACCATTTGGCTTGAATATATAATGTTCACCAATGTGTTAAAAACTGTTTCATAACCAAAAACCCAACAAGGGTATTATAAAAAAAATATCAAAAAATTTACATAACATTGACCAAAATGCTGAGGAAGGTCATGTAAAAATAATAATAATAATAATTGGTGGGTGGGTTGGGGGGGTGGAGCAAATTGAAACTTCTACTAGAATCAAGCGTAGGTTAATGTAAACATTGGAGAAATCCAAGATTCATTCATATTCAAATAAAAGCATGTATTGAGACAAGAAAAGTAGAACAAACAGAGGGAAAACCATAATAAATGAGAAGTCTTCTCATTTGAATTCAAAGTATAAAAACTGTAAAGAAATAACCGTCCAGATAAAAAATCCTCATGCTGGAAAAATGGATCAGTCTGTGCAATAATATGAAGACACAGCTTGACCTGGCCCATTCTTCAATCCAAATGAGTGAACCAACCATTAGCATTTTTTAGAAATGCCATCCTTGCTGTGATAAGCATGTTAAACTTTGGGATTTTAGCACATGATAAACAGATAACCGGGAGATAATATCAACAAATATGCAATAGTCTGATTTTTCGAGTGGAAAGATGAGGTGCCGAACTATTTGACCTCACTTTATATCAGGAGCACATTACTAAATACAGACACCGAGTCTTTCGAGCAAGAAACATTATGTTGTAATGTCTCCAAATATGGTACAGCTCTCTGAGGTTCTGGACAATTGCTGACATGTACAAGACATTATATGACTACACGTCTCTAATTTCAGCAACCATTCATTTTTAAATTATCCTCTTAATAAGTGTTGGAGGAATGATGGCAGAACTGAGAAAAGAAATGTTTTAAGGTAAACTCCATTAGACTCCATTTCAGCAGGTATTTGTATTCTTCAAAAACAGTATAATTCAACCAACTGTCAGCTTCGTGTGAACTTTCCACAAGATTTCTGCTCTTAATTCATATTAACTAGCCATAGATATGACAACTTTGGCAGGCATTCATGACAATGAAGATGCTAAGAAGAACAATACCCCAGGACGTCTCAAAATCACCTAGCAGAAATGCGAATCCAATTGCCACGATCTTACCTGATTATTTTTCTCACATGCTCCGGGGGCATGTCCTCTTTCTGCGTCTCGACAAACCCGAACTTCCTCTTATCACCATACCGCTTCGAATTCAGCTGCATCCACTTCCGGGCCTTCTCTTCGAGCTGCGCCTCCGCCTCCTCAGCCGAGAGCGGGACACTGTATGACGGCTGCATAGCCGGTGGCGGAGCGACCGACGACCCTCCGGTGCCAGGCGGCGCCATGCTGCTACTACTCGCAGCGGGGTTCCACATCTCCACCTCGTCTCAGTTACTAGACAAGATGAAGGCAAAGAAATCACGGGGTAGGGTTTTGGAGAGACTGGAGAGTGGCAGGAAGAAGTGCCTCGGAAGTAGGGTTTTGGAGAGAACGATAAGAAGAAATACCTAGACCTCTCTCTCTCTCGCGCGCGCCAGTCGAGTCTGACGGACCGAGAGTCGGAGTGTGAGAGTGGACGGTTGGGCTCACGCAATTTATACTAGCGCGCGTGGAACTGGAGTGCCGTCGGTCGTTCGCACGGTAGCACGGGCATAGCCCGGCTGTTAACTTCCCTGTGGCGCTAGGATGCCCCTGATTCGACACGAGTGCGGAGGATCTTCCTTTCATTTTTAAAAGCAGCATCTATTTTACGATGATGTGAATATTTATTTAATAATTCTACCTTTTGATTCATATATAAATCTGGGTGTTGTTGGTTCAACGTCTAAAGGATCGAAAGCATTCTTCTTTAGTAGATGAATGATTTGATAAATTATTTTAATATCTCACTGCATATGTGTGGTTAAAAATAAATATTTTAATAATTGTACTTGGAGTGAAATTATTTTTATTAATGTGATGAATGAACGGTTGAATTTGGATTTTGTCATCAAAATGGTGTCATCTAAGATGTTCCCACGAAATGTACCCAGTGTACTCAGGTATCTAATGGTGTCACCGAGGGGCATGTTGCCCTTGTGGTCGAGGGCTTGACCCTCCTACGTAGTTCTCACGAGTTGTGGGAGTTATAATTTTCTCTAATGATGGAAATTCATAGAAAAATTTCCTTTATATTGGGAGAATTATACATGTACTTGATTGAAATACTAATTGGCATCTTGTACAAAAATACATAAGAAAAAAATTTGTTTCCAAAAAAAAACCTTTTTTAGATAAAGTAAGACTTTTTAATTTTAATGGAATGAAAATATTCAAACTATGTGAGGTAATTTGTAATTTTTAAAATTATATGAGTATATTTGCAATTATGACCAAACTAAGTAAGTGTATTTGCAAATTACCTAAAAAATATGCATTCTTAGTTCGCTATTCTAATGGCATGTAACCGATGCGTAGATATTGGTCCATTAGATAAATCAAAATTCTACAAATTGAATGTCCTTGTTATAATTAAAATTCATGTTAATTTTAACATTCGCTTTTTTATTACCCAAGCGAACTCTTTTTTTCCAGACTGATCGAGCTAGTTTTTTCTTTTTTATCGCGAGCCCTAGCTAATTTCTTTATACTTGGGCTATATATCTTAGATGATTATACATGCTTTCACCCAACTTTAGAACTATAACATTCTTATTCTAATATCTATGCACACTCATGTCAATCTTGATGAGCCCAATCTAACTTACATTTACATGTCTATTTACATTTACATGTCTATTTATTTTTATTGAAAAAATAATCTTATTAGCCCGGACTAAATAATTATTTATTTAGCTCACCTTAAAAACTCACTTAATTTTTTTTTTACTTTTTTCCTCGTAAACTTATTAATATAGACTATTTAATATCCAAACTAAGTTTTACTATTTTGGAATATGTGCATGTTTTTTTATTTTTAAATATAGTGGTGTTTTAGCCATTTTCAACGCTACGTGTTTTAGCCATTTTCAACAATTGAAAATGACTAAAATACCATTGTGTTTAAAAATCTTAAAAAATATATACAAATATCCAAAATAATAAAATTTATTTATATATTAAATATACTTAGATAAATAAGTGTATGAAGAAAAAATAAAAAAATTAATATTTTTTTAGGCCCAAGTTAATAGAATTATTTCTCTTTTTATTATAGCCATGTTTGGTTACCATAACAATTTTACAAAAACTTTTTAATTTTATCAATTACTATATTTTTAATCATTTATACACAAATACTCATATAAATAACCTATCTTTTTAATTTTTACTCTCTTTAATCTTCGCTATTACCTTATCATATAACATGATTTTCTATCAATTTAAAAATTTTTATAATAAAAATTTTTCATTCAAAAAATTTTATAACTTTCCAAACATACTTATAGAGTTTTTGTCTTGTTAGCCCAAGTCAACTTAAGTTTATGTCAATGTGAACCCTTTTATTTTGAATTTGACATGAAGATAACTCTTGTCAAATATAATTATGAAAAATAAAATATAATTATTGCTCTAAAGAAAAAATTTAATGATTTCTAAATTCAAAATCTTTACTTATTGAAATTTTAAAATATTATAATATATGAAGCAAATTTGAATATATGTTAGGTGGTAAGACGGTGGTGGAAGCAATGGTTTTTAAAATATAGATACAAGGTTCAAATAACTTTAGCTTAAAATTTTTAATTATTATTTTATTATTATCTTCATTCAACTAAGAGGGGATTATTATTTTTAACTTTAATTGTTTAAATAAATGTATAAATACTCATGGCAAATTATATTGCAACAAAAATGGAACTTTTGTAGATATGCCTATAAGTTTAATCATTACATTTATGTCTCTATATGCCAAAATGGTAAATATGCCTCTAAGATGTGACACCTTATCACCTAAACATTCTCAATAGCTAGTCAACGGGTGTCATACGACCTAAGAAAAATTCGGCAATATCTCCTTATAATATATAAGGAGTGACACGGAATACAAAACGTGTTACTCATAAGCATTCCAATCTCATTCTAAAATGTAACATTCAACTTTATGTTTATACATTTGTATTTCAATATTATAAAGACATTCACATAATAAGAAAATCATTGAAATTCATCATTACATAATAAGCAATTCAAAAAATCATATACATATGTCTCCTAATGGACTATAATCAAGCTTAAAATATCCAAATATAATATATTCGTCATAGTTAGATCTAACTAAGTAAATATCTACATGCATTAGTATAAAAAACATAAATTCCAAAATAATTGAGAACACAATTGTAATCCAATGATCTCCCTCCTGTCCTATCTTGAAGCTTCTCACTTGGCCCGTGATTTAAAGACCAAATAACAAATCATGTGAGTATAAGTAGACCCAGTAAGTAGATATCAGTTAGTACAAAGTGAAGATAAGTAAAACTCTGGATGCAAATACCATGACAGTGTTGCGAAGTGATAATTCTTAAATAACCATAGAAGACATAAAAGTCCAACACCCACATCCAATAACATATGCATATAACCGCATGTAAACAAAAAGGCCACGAACAATCCTCTCATCATGTCAACCAAGGGACATAAACAACTCACTCTTCAGTCTCTTAAAAGCCATGACTCTTTTATAATCACCCATATTAAATAATGCATCAATCATAACATGAGAACGAAGACCACAATCCACACACACAATATCAAATTCAACATAGCAACTGTCACATAAGTATTTCACCAAACCATGGTAGGTGTTAAGGGAAAACCTCTAGTTCATCCTATCGGTTCAACCCACTCGATCAACGTAGCGTTCTAATGATGTAAAAATAGCTAACGAGCATCTATTTCATAAAAATCATGCGGTAACAACCGGTTCTGCATAAACTCTACTATTCCTAAGCTGAGACAAACCCTAATGCTCCAAATCATGAAATTCTTTTGGATACTGCCTCCTTCTTACAGACCTTATATTGTGTTTAAGATAAGAATTCATCATTAATTCAAGAAGAGATGATATTTACGTACCTCGGTCGTGATTTTTTCCAAATACAGTAACCTTAGACTCGGATCTCTAAGATTCTGAGCTTCCTTGAAGTGATTCGACGAACTTCGATTTGGAGAGATTTTTGAGAAAGTTTAGGGCTAGATCAAAGTTAAGAAGAAAAAGGAAAATGGAAGAAGGGAGAGTAGAAGACGAGGAAAAAAATTAACAAGTCGTAAGCCCCCTCCTAAGAGCAATCTCATTGAGATGGGTCGGGCTGAGTCCAAGAATGGGTCGAGCCTAATCACAATTTGTACCTAGCTTTCTCACTAATACAACTTAGTAATTAAAAAAATTTCTGGGGGTACTGCCCCTTCACCCCCATAAGGAGCGTTGCCTCCTTAACCTCTGCGACCTGACCGGATAGGTCAAACCTAGCACCTACTCTACGAAGTAAAAGATAGTCACAGAGTCCCAAATGACGCATCAATCATACATCTCTAAATCAATACTTAATAAATCACATCATAACCAAGGGCTACAATTACATAAACATCAAGTACATTACTCATATTCATGTCTAACATGCTCGTAAATTGTGTCCTATATTATCCTACATGTTAAGGTTATAATACATGCATGTATATTTTACACGTCCCCTAGATGTCATATCTATATACGTTATGCACGACACTAAAACCATTAATTTATAGCAGCATATTCATAAATTACTTTATGGACAAGGAAGGATTATAAATTTTTTTAAAAATAGATGGTCCTCACATAAGATTTGTATAAAATTATAAGTGTATTCTTTCCATTATAATACTATGGAAATTTTCTGTAAAATAATAAAAATGTCCTTTACACCAAGCTATACACTTGTAATGTTTGCAAATATTATAGACATACTTGTTATTTCATTATTTTATATATTTTAAATATGTTATTATTTTAGATTTTTTGCAAATGTGATTACAATATTTTCAAAAATTGCAAGTGTATTCCTTTGCTTAGAGGGTATTATCATTATTTTATGAAAAATTCCAAAGCATCCTAATGGAAAGGGGCGCGCTCATAATTTTAAGCAAAACTTGTGGGTATATTGCAATTTCAGCAAACTTAGATACACGAATACAATATTAGTTAAATCTTGCAGGCGTATTTACAAAAACACCAATAAAGTGCATGAATATTAATTAAAATTAAGGTTAGGTTAAGATTTTATAAAGTGGGTTAGAGTTGCATTTATCCCAACGCCAATCAACTTAACCTAATTTACAACCCTAAGTTGACTCACTCATGATTTTAGTCGTAATGGTCAGAAAATTTTTTATTGTTGGCATATTAATGCATGTCATCTACCCTCAAACATTCAAATATCTCTCAAATCTATAAATACTGCGTCAAGTGGAGTTATTGAGGTTAGCTAGAACATTAGTTACACTCTTATCTTCCAACTTGCTATCATTCAAAATTCCATTAAAGTGATTTCAATTCAAGCTCTCAAGTTCGCTGCAAAATGCTTTAAAGTTCAACTACTTTTTTCATCTAGCTTTTTATGCTAAAAGTTTTACAAATAATGTAAAGTTGTAATTTATTTTATTTGATACATCTTTGTTGTATATTGATACTTAACTTGCTGTTGGAGATCAAAGCCAAGGTGTGCGCACAAGCAAAGATTAGTTGAAATGGCACTCACCAATTACTTATGTATCTTGTGAAAAATCTTTTAGAGCTATAATCTAAAAGACAACAAAGGCTCTGAGTTATAATCACTAAGTGATAATAGAATCTAAAATACAAAGGTGTGTACTTAAAAGAGTAAAATAGGAAGTTTGCTTGAACCACTACAAAAATTGTATCCATTTGTGCATTTATTTTCTCTTCCTTTGCTCTTCTACTTTAGTTCTTCATATTTTATTCAAGGAAAATTAATCTTCAAGAGGTTAAGTTTCAATAGAAAATAAAATTTAAAGTTACTTAATCCGCTCATCCCCTCTTGGGTAAAACCACTCATTTAGAACTAACATAACATACTCGTAAATGATATACATTATTAAGATAATGAAATATAGATCTTTTTATTGCTATTGTGAGTTATTATAAAAATTTTACTAGCTAATTTGGGTATTATAATTATGATATATATTTTTTATAGTAAAAATTTTTTATATAGCAAGTGAAGATGGTGGAAAGACGAAAACTACGATGTTCTAAGAAATGAAAAGTGGCCAAAATTCAAATACCAGAGCAAAACCGACAAGAAGTTAAGCCACTGAAGAATAAAGTGCCAAATTCGCCCATAAGAGTAAAACTGATGTTGTCATCATTAGAAGATCCAATGCAAGTAATAAATAGAAAAATACATGAAGTAATATCTGAAACAATAGTTCAAGCTATGGATGTTATGGATCAATAATGGATGACACCACAAATAGACATGATAAAAAACTTCATATGCTAAAGGGAAAGGAAGGAATAAATGCTCACAAACACAAATGTTGGTGGGAGACCTATTTCATTAGAGGATATAATGGGAACTAGTTTGGGAGTCGTATGAAGGAAAAATTATCAAAACATCCCTAAACAAAATCTAAGAAGGATGAATCAAGTGACTGCATGTCTTCATAGATTCAGGGTGGGACCTAGTAGAGTAAGATTAATTGAAAAAGAACAAATGGGCTAGTCGAAAGGCTATCTTCGCGTTTTTAATATAACATCACCCTAGGTTTGCAAAAACACGATCTAGTGATAATAAAACGATGGCTAAAGGAGAAGGAAAAGCTATTCATGATTTTGCTATGTGCTGAAATGCAAAAGATAAATTATGGGCTTGTTTGGTAATGTAAAAGTTGTGGAAAATGTGAGATGAGGTGGGAAATAGGAAATAGAATATTTTGAGAATGGTGTAATTGATATAAAATAATAGGGGTAAAGATGGAACAAATAGGGTAGTTGAAGTATAGTATGAAAGAGAAATGATTAAAAATGATTGTAATATAGGGGTAAAAGGGTAAAAATGTGGTTATTAATGCATTATGGATTCCCATCCCACATTTTCCATATACGTTAACAATTGTAATCTATGTTATCACTTGTTAATTGATGAAGCTAAGGAATGATGGACTATTTTTATCGAACATGATGACAAATTTTAATGAGGTCACATAGATATAGTTTGTAGAGAAATTTAATGGGGAAGATATCCAAATTTGAAAAGTTGTATCAAGGTAGGATAAGTATAATAGAATATGTAATGAAATTTAATGCGTTGGTAGGATTGCAAATTTTTCTACACAGAAAGTGTATCACTTTTAAGAAGGATTAAAGACCCATCCTAGGGAAGAGTAGCTCCCTTTTGTTTTGAGATTATTCTCTGACATTAGAGAGGTCTCAAGCTTTGGAAGCTGTAGGGTAAAAGACTTATGAGATTCAACAAGGTAGAAGATGTGCAGACTCCAATTTGAAGGAAAAAGATATCAGGGGACAAAAATTCAATAAATTAATGCTTGAAAAAAATCAAGAAAGAGAAAAAAGAAGTTTTCTATGTCCTAAATGTTAAAAAAAACACAAGAGAGAATATTTAATAGGAACTTCTCAATGTTATAGATGTGGTCAAACTAGTCACCAAGCTAAAGATTATGATTCTATTTAAGAAATAGATCCCAAATGTTTTCTATGCAATAAACTTAGTCATAAAATGACTGAATGTCGAAATCTAAATTAGAACACTCGAGGAAGACTACTCAACAAAAATTAACTTTAACTTCGGATCAGCAAGGAACTTAAGCTTAGGTGCATACATTGACTCAAAATGAATCAAAGCAATAAGAGGAGAAAGTGGTGACAGGTACACTTTATATTTCTGGATTTCTAGCTGTAGTAGTTTTTGATTCAAGTGTCACACACTCATTTATATCATATCAATTTGTGAGAATATATAATGGAAGATGATTTAGTGAGGATGGCCTAAGATAGGCCTTACTAAGCTAGCCTAAAAACATATTTTTGTTATTTTTTTCAATTTTGTCATGAACATGTAAAGTTATAGGTAATAAATCAAGTTTTACTATTTTTAGATATTTTTAAGTATTTTTAAAATTTTTAAACATAATGACATTTTGGTAATTTCTTCGAGGCAAAATTCTGAAATGCTACTTATTTAAAAACCCCAAAAAAACTTTAAAACATCCAAAAATGATAAAATTTAGTTTATAGATTAAATACATATAACTTTACATGTGTCATGAAAAAAACTATAAAAAATAAAAAATATATTTTATGGTTGGACGCATGGCTACCCTCATGTGGCTGGATGCAAAAAATCATGCTTCAATATAATTTGTTAATAAACGAAACTGATACATTGTATATGTAAAATCACCTTTTGTATAGATTAGATAGTGTTAATTAAGAATATAAGCCTTGTTTTATTGGAAAAGAATCATGCATCTTGGAAGTAGATTTAATATTATTTCTTATGATGAAATTTAGTGTAATGCTGAGAATGGACTGGTTAAGTCTGTGGAGTGCACCTATAAATTGAAAATAAAAAAATATGTCTTTCTCCACAACACAAGGGGAGGAGAGTTTTATTTAAAAATTGAGGGAGCTAAAGGAACCTACAGTATTGATTTCAGCAATGAAGATTATAAAGTTAGTACATTCGTAATATGCATCTTTCTTGATTGCAGTGTTGTTGAAGGAAATCAATCTTAATTCGAGCAGATTTCAATGATTTATGAGTTTTTAAATGTATTCGGAGGTGATTTATAGGACTTATCACTAGAAAAGGAAGTTGATATGACCATTGAGATTTTACTTGACACCATACCATTTTTAAGACACTGTACTGTTTGGTTCTCACAAAAATGTCAGAATTGAAAGCACAATTGTAAGAATTATTAGATAAAGATTTTAAACTTCCTAGTGTGTCTCCATGAGGTATGCCAAAGTTATTTGTCTGAAAGAAAGATGAGAGTTTCCAATTGTGTATTGATTATTGGAAACTAAACAAAGTAGCTATCAAGAATAAGTGTCTGTGGCTAAGGATAGATAATCTGTTTGATCAACTTAAAAAGGTTATAGTATTTTCTAAAATCGATTTACAATCAGGTTATCATTAACTAAGAATGAGCCCATGAGACATTTTGAAAATGACATTTAGGACAACATATGAACATTATGAATTTTGATCGGAGTGCAATCCTATGCACCCGGGTGTACTACACCTATTTATTTTTATTTTTTTAAAATTTTTTTTCATGAAGCTATCAATCTAGGTTTATTTAACATATGTATCAATTTTTACTATTTTTGGAGACTTTTAGATATTTTTTTTAGATTTTTAAAAATCAGTGGCATCTTAAATAAACCTAGATTGATAGTTGTGTAAAAAAAATAAAAATAAAAATAAAAAAATATGTGTAGTACACCCGGGTGCATTGAGGCTCAATGCACCCGGGTGCATAGGATTGCACTCCATTTTGATCATGTCTTTTGGGTTAACCAATGCTCTCATAATATTTATAGATCTCATGAATAAAATATTCAAAGAATACCTAGATAAATTTGTAGTAGTATTTATTGATAATATATTAATTTATTCTAAGTTAAAAGAAAAACATTGTGAGCATTTGTGAATTGTGATGAACTGGCTGAAGACAGAAAAGTTGTATAACAAGTTAAAGAAATGTAATTTTTGGTTGACTTAGGTTGCATTTGTAGGCATATTATTTTTGCTAAAGGAATTAAAGTAGACCCTTAGAAAATAGAAGCCATTATGAAATGGCCATGCCAACTACGACACCTGATCAAAATTTTTTAGGACTAACTAGTTACTATCAAAGGTTTATTGAAGGATTTTTAAATTATGTACACTGCTCACTAAGCTAACTTGAAAAAGAGCTAAATATTTTTAATGCATAATGACAGGATAATTAGATATGCCCGCAGGCAATTAAAATCTAATGAATTGAATTATCCTACCAATGATTTGAAATTGGTTGCTATTATATTTGCTATCAAAATTTAGAGACATTACTTATATGGTAAGAGATGTGAAATATATAAATCATAAGAGTCTTCAATATAATTTCACATAAAAAGACTAAATATGAGACAGATAAGATGACTGAAATTGTTGAAAGACTAATACAATTAATCATTATCATATAGGGAAAGCTAATATAATTGCACATGCATCAAGTCCAAATGTAACCTCGCTCACCTAATTATGACTAAAGAAGGAATACTGTATGAAATAAGGCAAATGGATTTGATTGTCGGTATGTCAGGATTACAATTATGATTAGCTTAATTGCAACTACAGTCAACTCTATTGTAATAAATTAAAAGTGTGTAACAAAAAAGACATAGAGCTATAAGAATTAATGAGTCACATGAAGTGAAAGGAAAATCATGATTATACTATTTATGAGCAATGTATTTATAGATATAAGGGTCACATTTGCATTTCAAATTCAATGAATGTGAATAATTTACTATTAAAATAAGCTCATTTTTTCCATTTTCTATGCAGATAGGTAGTACCAAAATATACAGAGATCTTAAACGGTGGTATTAATGGAATAATATGAAGAAGAAAATTATAAAGTATGTCTCAAAATGCTTGACATGTCAAAAAGTTAAGGTAGATTACTAGAAAATGGCTAGAAAGCTTCAATCCTTGAAAGTGCTTGAGTGAAAATGGTGATATCATGGACTTTATAAAAAGATTGCTAAGGACCTGAGGCAAAGATATAATTCCATGTGTGATTGTTGATTGATTGCCTAAAATGATACAATTTTACCTAATTAAATCAAACTTTATTGCTAAAAATTAACTCATATTTACTAGCGGGGTACTGAATGCAAACAGTTCTCCCCCGCGTTGCCCCGACAGCGACTAGGTCGTGCTCGGGAGCAGGGTGGCGAGTGGCAATGGGGTCGGGGTGGAGTTTCCGGCGTGAGCTCTGGTGGTGAGAGATAGTGGGAAGAAGCAGGTGAGCTGTCATTCGTGAAGACCAAAAGGGACTAAGTCACAACGGAGAAGATGAACCCATTGGTTGATGACCTTCTCGGCAAGGAGCTCCAAACTATGGCCATTTCAGTCGGCGAAATGAAGAAGATTCAACCGGGCGAAAATGCGGCTGTGCTCTGCTCTATTTGGACATCGAAAACTTGCAACAGGGAAATGTTCAAGTCAATGATAAGAAGACCGTGGAGAACCAAAGGCCAATTATAGTTCGTAGAGGTGGGAGAAAATCTGTACAAGGTCTCTTTTGCAGAGTAGGTGGACAAGGAGAGAATCATGGCGGGCAGACCTTGGCTGTTTGAAAGGTGTCTCGTCCTTCTTGAAGACCTCCGAGAAGAGATAGACTATGCCCAAGTGGTGCTTGTAAAAACACCTATATGGATTCACATTTTTGGAATCCCCTGCATAGTGGAAAAAAACTACTTGGGACAAAGAATTGGAGATTCCTTTGAGCATATGGAGGAAGTTGTGACAACGAAAATGAATGTTAAGGTCAAGGTAGTGGTGGATTGACGGGAACCATTGAGAAGGGGTGTGTTCATACAGGTGGGATCTCAACAACGAAAATGGGTAGGCTTCCAATATGAAAAGCTTCATATATTCTGCTACTTCTGTGGTGTTATGGGGCATGCATACAAGGACTTTCCTATCCTCACATCGAAGGAGGTGCAGCTAGCTGAAGCAGATATGTCGTATAAAAGCTGTTTGAGAGTGGGGGCAAGGCCTATGAGGCTGAGAACCGAGGCTGAACAGGGGAACAGGGTGATACCAATGAAGTACCTGAGGGATACAGCATGACACCAGCAAGACAATCCAACAGAGGACGTAAACCAATGGGAAGGAGGAGGGGATGGGCAACTGCCAATGGAAGGTCTAGAGGGTTGGAGCTGCATCGTAAGGAATAGCATCTCCGACCAAGTTACGACCTCCAAGGGTCCACAACAGTCGTTCTCAAATGCCAGAGGGGAGGAGCATCTGTATGCGGGTTCACTCTCTACACCAACAAGGGCAGGCAGCAGTGGGGACGAACATGGCAATAAGGATCCCAACTTGCAGCAGTTTGGACCTAGAGAGAAGACAACTGATAATCATCAAAATGACGCCACATGCTTGCAAGCAGAGATGCAAGACTCCCAGCTGGTTGAAGGGGTCGACGGTTCGACGCTCAATGAGGAAAATGTAGCTGCCTGTTTATGTGTGGCAGCCAAGGGGATGGTGTTAAGGGATAGTAAATCACTACAATCAGCAGGGGGAGGGGGTTATTGGATGTCACAGCCAAAGAGGCAGCCCCCCCAGCAGGAAGAAGGGGATGATGAGCTGCAGCTTGAGGTGAAGAATAGGGGGGTTTCTCTATGTGTGGGGGAGAAGAATCAGGATTCTGAGAAAGTAGAAGGGATAGGAGACCAGTGGAGGCAGGGAGGTCATTCTTCACTTCGGTGTGACGGGATGGGGGTCCAGTCTTCTTCAGGGGGCGATACACGGCTGGTCAGCTGCCAAGATGACCAAGGGTGGAAAAGAAAAGTTCAAACTCGGCTGCTCATGGGAAGTGAACGGCTATAGGGGAGTAGAGGAAGTTGAAAGAGGAGGGCAAGGAGAATGGAGGTACTAATAACTTTGGGACAAATGGAGGCACAAGGGGGAAATTTGGTAAAAGAGGGATGAATTTCGATCAAATGGAACACCATCACAACTATAAGAGGATGAGGAAGGAAGAGTTGAGCACAATGGAGGAGGTGGAGGCTAAGGGGGGACCTCAGCCCCACCTCAACTAATATGGCGCTTTTAGCTTGGAATTGTCGTGGGCTTAGGAACCCACGTGCAATTCGTAGTCTCCTTGACTTGGTCGGGAAGCAAGCTCTCCGTCTAGTTTTCCTAAGTGAAACGAAGCGCACAACGAAAGAAATGAAGGGAATTAGACGCAAGATGAAGTTCGATAGCTGTTGTACCGTGGACCCGGATGCAAGGAGGGGTGGATTGACCCTATTATGGAACAACGACTACCCAGCAAATATCAAAAGCTACTCCGCCCACCACATCAATGCGGTTATCCAGGATTAGAGATTCATAGGTTTTTATGGTCATCCTGAGACCCACTGTCAACATCGAAGCTGGCACATTCTCAATCAATTGAGCGAGCAGGATGACCGCCCCTGGATTGGTATGGGGGACTTCAACAAGGTCATGGGCCCCACAGAATATATTAGTCAAAGAACTCGCTCCCAGGTTCAGATGAACCTTTTTTGCGATACTATGGATAAATGCAACTTGATGAACCTTGGCTATGTCAGGGCAGCTATGACTTGGAGAAACAATAGGAGGGAAACTCAAAGGATCGAAGCCAGATTGGACAGGGGACTATCCACACCCAGTTGGGTGGTCCTCTTTCCTTTTGCTAAGGTCCTCCATTTATCTGTTGCCACCTCTGACCACTGCCCGATCTAGATGGTCCTGGATACTAAGAATGACAAGCGGAAACCCCCAAAGGAGTTCAGATATGAAATATTCTGAGCAAGAGACAAAGAGGCACATCGAATTATTCATAATGTGTGAAACTCCGATCTTAGACACGTGTATGAAACCCCAGGGTTATAAACCCTGGGTAATATAATGATATTTTGCAATATATGGCATTGGAGGATTAAATAGCTAATTATGGAATGTTAATTCAGATGAATAGTAAATGTGAATAGTGAAACGTGAATAGTAAACGTAGGATTAAGGAATATGTTAAGTTAATCACTTTGGATTAACTTAATCATAAAAGACAAAACAGGAAGCTTCCCACTAAAGGAAAAAAGTGTTTTTTGGATTAAAATAATATTTTTGGATTTTTAGTGGATTTTTGAGATAAAATGAAGAAAAATTCATATCTTACAATCCGGACGTCGGATTGAGATGAAATTTTTTATGGATGGCCAAAATATGATGATGAACATGATGAGTGGTTCAAGATTGATCAAAATTTACAAATCAAGGGTCAAGATAAAACGTCAAAAGGAGATAAAAAAGTAGCTTAATTTTCCATTAATGCTACTTTTGACTTTTTATTAAATTAAATAATCAAAAAATAATAAATAATAAATGAACAGCAGCAATTGCAGGGGGCGGTTGGGAATATTTGACCAAATCAATGGTCCATAATCATCCTCATCAAGAACCAACGGCTAGGATTTAATTTGCTTAAAATAAATAAATTTTAATAAATAAAAAGCTAGAAAAATAGGGCTACAATGGGGGGCTGGAGCAGGCCTAGGGTGAGCTGCACAAGGCTCCATGCACCTTTTGAAAATAAGAAAAAAATACATTTATAATTTAATACCTCAAGCAAGGGGGTAAATTGCAAATATGTGAAAAATGCATGCCTATAAAAGGGGAGCATGGGGTGAACGTTCAAGCACATCCTCCCAGCTCCAAGCTTGAGCAATTCAAGCCATTCCCACCTCCCAAACACGTTTTGGCCTTGAAAGAAAGAAGGAGAGAAGGTTAGAGAGAGAACGACCAAGTAGAAGGAGAGTTTTTCTACTTCAGGTAAGGGATTCTTCCTAAATTTCTTTTGAATGTTAAGTAAGGTAAAACCATACTTAGATAATGCCTAAACATGAGAAAATAAGTAAAGTTATAATGCTTAATTGGAATTATGCCGAAACATAAAAAATTTGGAGCAAAGATGGAGCATTCGAGAAGATAGCATATGATATGTGAAAATAATGCTCCAAATTTGATAAATGATGATTTGGGATGTATGATTATGATAAATATGATGCTGGAATGATGATATATTAGTCCCATGATTTTTGAAATTAAGGATTATGCTTAAGTGAATTTATATTGATTTTTAGTATATGGAGAAAATGATTTTTTTCGCCAAGTAAATAATGATAAATTCAAAATGTATGAAATTTTCTATGATATATTAGGCATAAGCTATGTCATGGTATTTTTTATTTTTGGAAAAAATATCAAATTTTGGAACCCATGAACAGTAACCCATGTTACTGTGAACAGTAATCTCGGGTAAACAGTAAGCGTGAACAGTATCATGAACAGTGATCGTGAACAGTGATGATGAACAGTAATCTACTACGATTTGCTACAGTACCTATGAACAGTAAACAACGTGATTTGGAGAAAATTTGAGATTAATATTTAAATATATGGATGGAATTTTAAAGAATTTATGGATAAAAATCCATATAAATGAGTAATGACCAAGTATTTATAAAAGGATAACCTCTATAAAAATGAGGTAATATGTGATCGTAAAGCATGCATGGAAAGCAAGCTAAGACATGGAATAGATGGATAAAATATCCAATTTCCTTGTATAGAAAAAGGAAAGGAAAGGATAAAGGAGTCAGGTTAAAGCAAAGCAAAGGTAAGCAAGCAAACCATTTTGAAAATATGTTTTATTCTCAAGTATTTATGAAATGTGTTTAAGGGTAGCAATTCCTATAATATTTTGAAATGATGAATGTTTATGAGTTTTTATAAAAAGTCATGCCGGCATATTGATATCATGTGATGTTCATGGACATGTGCACATGTATGATGTATAATGAAGAGACTTTGGTGGAGGTAGAAAGCGGATCAGAGAGTCCCCCTTCACTATTGCCGAGTCGTATGGGCTGTGTGCCGACGGCGTCCTCCCCAGAGGTGGAGGCAAAGGAATGTTACGTGTGAATGAATGCATTTTATTTTCATACATAGATTGAAAAGGAAAGCATGGATTTGAAATGATGTTTTTAAGAGGTGGTGCAAATAATTCTCTACATAAGAATGACAAGTCACCTGGTGTAAGAGGTATATAATGCCGGGAAAATCAAAAGTCATGCATGTAGGAACCATGTAGGCGTCAAGAGGAAGAGAGGTTCCCCTTGATGAGGCCAAGTCGGAGACAACCGGCGTATTGGATCATGTTATATGAGATGTTCCCTGGGCTAGTGTACCCGCACACGAAGGTTTATGTCAGGAGTGGAAATGAAGCATTTGCACATCCAATGTTTATAAAATAATTTTTATGAAAAAGTTTCTATTCCATTGATAGTTGATCACTTGCTAAGTGTCTCCTATCGAATGGAGAGAAATGCATTTACGAATGGTTTACATGAATGGTTTTCATGAATGGTTTATGAAAAGGTTTCCAAAAATGGTTTACGAAAAGGTTTCTATTCCGTTGGTAAGGTTGATCACTTGATAAGTGTCTTCTACCGAATGGAGAGGAATGCATTTAAAATGAAAAATACTTGCTTATTGAGTTTCGACTCATGTTTTGTTTTTCCAACCTCAGTCAGGTGTAGGAAAAGCCAAGAGATGAAGGGCATGTGTTGCTAAAGGAAAAGAGAAATCTACAAAGGTTAGTAGATTTTTGTATGAATAGATTCCCTAATGGGATATGATGAAAAAAGACATAGGTTGTATGAAATTATGAAGTGATGAATAATATGAGAAGTTGATGATTTATGATGATACGGATAAGTCCATTATGAATAATGATGAGTATATATTTATGTGATGAAAGAAAATAATAAAAAAAATTTTGGACGAGATCCAATTAAGAACTCGCCGTGTGATCAGGGCAACAATCCTGAGTCACATTTACCAATCGACAAGATCTTGGAGTAAGGACAAATGTGATGTCTCGGTTCGAGGCGCCACATAATGTTTTGACGTCGGCACCACATATGGATATGCAACCGGGTGACCTCTTAGGTTTCATGCTTAAGTCCTGCAGTAGTGCACTTTCTAGATGGAATCGACAAAGGAGAGGAAATCTCAGGAAAACTATTGACAGGAAACAGGGGGAGCTCGCATCCTTATTGAACCATCACCCTACTGATCAAAGGGACGAAGCCATCAAGAGACTTAAATTCCAAATAAATCTCTTACTGGGGGATGAAGAACAACTATGGAGACAACGCGCCAAGGTACACTGGCTCCATGAGGGAGACCAAAATACGAGTTTTTTCCACCGTATGACATTCAATAGAAGAAGGGCCAATTTCATTGACGCATTACAAGATCCTAATGGACAGTGAATACGGGATCAGGAAAAACTCCAAGACATGGCGGTGAAACATTTCTCAAATGTGTTTGCCTCCTCGGGTCCAAGGGAGGCTCATTGGGTTAAAGATCTTATCACCAGGAGAATCTCGGACCAACAACGACATTCATTGACCAAAACGCTGGAATTTGAAGAGGTCGTGAAGGCAGTGAAATCTATGAGCCCCACCAAAGCTCCGAGACCGGATGGGATGTCGACTGGTTTCTTTCAGGCACATTGGAAGATGGTGGGACAGGACATATTCCACCGGTGTAAAAGGTTCATGGAGGAGCAAGACACGGCTACACAATGGAGTCATATTACGGAGTTAAACTCTACCACCATCATATTGGTCCCGAAAAGGGTAGGAGCTCAATGTTTATCCCATTTTAGACCCGTAAGCTTATGCAATGTTGCCTATAAGATTTTGGCGAAGGTGTTGGCAAACCGCCTCAAGATATCACTCCAGGATGTTATCAGCGAGCAACAAAGTGCGTTTGTCCCGGGAAGACTGATCTCTGACAACATGCTTGTTGCTTATGAAGCGATCCATGCTTTGCGGAGGCGGAAGAAAGGGAATAAGCAGGAGATGACTATTAAGCTAGATATGTCCAAAGCTTATGACAGAGTGGAGTGGTCGTTCCTACAACAGATCATGGAAGCAATGAATTTCGGCCCCACTTGGATAAATTGGATCATGAAGTGTGTTACAACAATACAGTACCGGATGAATATAAATGACTTCAAATTTGGATACTTCCAACCTACTAGGGGACTTCGGCAGTGTGGCGCCCCGAACCGAGGCGTCACATTTGTCTTTACTCCAAGATCTTGTCGATTGGTAAGTGTGAATCAGGATTGTTGCCCTGATCACACGGCGGGTACTTAATTCTATCTCGTCAAAATTTTTTTTCTTTTTCTTTCATCACATAAAAACACATACTTATCATCAAATCTCAATTATCATTGATAACATTCATACTTGTTTTTGTACAATACAGGTTATTTTAACCTGAACATTTTATACATACATAATTTGAAAACTCCTTATCATATGTTCATGTCATACCATATATGGATCAGCATATCATAAAATTTTCTTCATACCTTCTTTTTCCTTTTCTTCTTGACCTGTGTTGTACCTGTCTATGGTTTGAAAAGCAAAACGTGAGTCGAAACTCAGTAAGCAAGCGTTTTTTTTTCCATTTAAATGCATTTCTCCCGTTCAATAGTAGACACTTATCAAGTGATCTACTATCAACCAGTGGAAACCTTTTCATAAAATCTTGCGTAAAACATACGCTTGCAAACTTAACATGTAAACCTCTTTTTCATAATCATAAAAACGTTTTCATAAAACTTCCTTTTTCCAAGGACATTCTCATGTCCTTAAAACATTTTCCATAAAATCTTTTCAAAACAAGCATATGCAATATACATGATGTTTCTGTCCGTCTGGCAGGTGACACTTACCAAGTGATCACTCTTTCCTACTTAGGAGAGAAACCATTTCATTTGATAACTCGCGAGCTAAGCAGTTATCCGTGTTCATCTCCCATTTTAGGGAGGGCGCCGCCGGCATTTCGCCTTTTGAAGCGACTTGGCCTATGTAGAGGGGGCCCATCTTGCAACCGCGTCCGGTCTGCATATCCTCTACAATAAACCTAGTACATAGCTCATGTGCACATTCTTCACGTTCATATGCTAGCATGCTTTTTATAAAACCCCACAGACCTTAATCTGTGTCTTTTTCCTTTTTAAAATCTGATGCTAGCATAACCTTTCAAAATAGTACAGACCTCGGCCTGTATTTCTATCTCTAACTTGATAACTCGACATAACTCAAGTTAACAAGTTAATAAAAATATTTTGTAAGGATGACCAACCTTAAATAATTTTAAAAACATTTAAATGACACATTCTTAAAACATTTCAAATATTTGAGAAATAGTAAATTTGAAACATTGCTAAACAAATGTATATAAATCATTTTTGATTGGTAAAACAATTTTGAAAAACATTTTAATATTTGGAAATCAAAGACTTTGGAAACATTTTTCTTCTCGTTTCTAGATTTTTTCATGAACAAAGGATATACTAATGCATAATTCATTTTCTATATATATATATCATATTCTTTGTCCACATAACACTTAAGTTTCTTCTATACGAAGATATGCTTGTATGATCCTTTGGTCATTTAAAAGAAATCTTCATTTAAATCGGTTATTGGTTGGCCTTCCTTAAATCCGTTTCAAAACATTTTAATAAATCATTTTAAATTCATTCGATAAAACAAAATATTATTTTAAAAATCAAAACTTTCCTTTTCCATTATAATGCAACCATTTTCATCTTTCTCTTCATTTATAAGGATTTGCTTATGATAAAGCAATTCCCACATACTTCAATATTTCTTCTTACTTCCATATGAATTTGCTTATAATAAAGCAAATTTAACATATTCCATAGTTGCACTATATAAAAATCATTTTCAAAAGTTTGCTTGCTTACCTTTGCTTTGCTTTAATCCGACTTCTTTGTCCTTTCCTTTCCTTTTCCTATACAAGTGAAAAGGATATACATACTTTATCAAGCATATTTTATATTTATTTATGACCTTATTTTCCATCATAATTTTTTATAGAGGTTATCCTTAAAAATGCGTGATCATCATTTTCTTATATGGATTTTTATCCATAAATTCTTAAAAAATTCAATCCATATATCCTCATAAAATATAAAAATAAATCTAAAATTTTCTCCAAAAATCACGCTGTTTACTGTAGCAGATCACTGTAGCAAAATCACTGTAGTAGATTACTGTTCATTCGTGGTTACTGTTCATGGGTTTCAAAAATTGACATTTTTTCCAAAAATAAAAAATACCATGACATACCTTATGCCTAGTATATCATTGGACATTTCATATATTTTGAATTTATCATCATTTACTTGGCCAAAAAATTTATTTTCTCCATATACTAAAAATCAACATAAATTCATTTAAGCATAATCCTTAATTCCAAAAATTATGAAATTGATATATCATCATCCCAACATCATATTAATTCATCTCAAATCATCATTCATCAATTTTGGAGCATTATTTATACATATCATGTGTTATTTTCCCAAAAGCTCTATCTTCGCCCCAAATTTTTGATGTTTTGGCATAATTCCAATTAAGCATTATATCTATACTTATTTTCTCATGCTTAGGCATTATCTAAGCATATTTTTACCCTAGTTAACATCCAAAAGAAATTTGGGTAGAAATCACTTACCCGAAGTAGAGATACGCCTCTTTTTCTCACACTTTCTCTCTCTAACTTCTTCTTCTTCTTCCTTGGACGTGTGGGAGGATTTTGGGAGCTTGGAATGGCTCAAGTGGAGCTAGAATATGATGCCTTGGACGTCCACCCTGCTGCCCTATTTATAGGGTTGCATTTTTCAACAATTTGGAATTTACCCCCTAGCTTTGAGGTATTTAATTATAAATTGGTATTTCTTTTTAATTTTAAAAATGCATGGAGCTTTGTGCAGCCACCCTAGGCCTTCTCCAGCCACCCTATGGCAGCCCTATTTTTCCTAGATTTTTAATTTATTAAAATTAATTATTTTTAAGCAAATTAATCTCAACCCTTGATTAATGATATGATCAATTTGTGGCCATTGGATGTTTTGCCCCATTTTCCACACCCCCTGCACGTCCCTGCCATGTTTCTGCATTTTCATTTAATTTTTTAATTTTTTTTATTTTTTATTTATTAAAAAGTCAAAAGTATATTTAATAAAAAGTTAAGTTACTTTTTCAACATCTATTTGCCACTCCATCTTGGCCATTAATTTTTGAGTTTCATCACATCTTATCCCATTCATCATGTCCATCATGAATTTTTAACCATTCATAAAAAATTTCATCTAATTCCGATACCCGGATTGCAATTTATGAATTTTTTTCTAATTTTCCACAAAAATCCAAATTTGGATTAAAATATCCAAAAGTAATACTATTTTGTCTTGTAGTGATTAATTCTCCTTTTGACTTTTTGTGATTAGGTTAATCAAGTGATTAACTCTTAATCACATATCTTAATCCACAATTACTATGCACGTTTACTATTCACGTGCACTATTCACGTGCGTCACATTCTTAATTGCATTATTTTAACCTCTAGTACATATTTGTAAAATATAACATATTTCATAAATTTTATTTATCATAAAATCAGTACAGGGATCTAGGGTTTACAACCCTAGGTTTACATGTGCTATTCTAGGATTGCGGGTTTCACAGGCAGGGCGACCCTCTTTCCCCGTACCTATTTATTCTTTGCGTTGAGGGTTTATCTGCACTTATCTCTAATGCGGTCGCACTGGGGAGTATTCATGACATTAGGCTCAACCCTCGAGGGCCAACTCTCTTTCATCTGTTGTTTGCAGATGATGCTCTTATTTTGGGCTGCATGTCAAGATATCAGCAACTTCATGTCCATTCTTAAACAGTACTCGGAGGCGTCAGGACAGATGACCGATGTTGACAAAACCTCGGTTTTCTTTAGCCCAAATGTGGGAAGCAATACAAGGGGAGCGATCACCCAACTGCTTGGTTCCTTGGGTTAAAACTTTCATCGATACCTTGGCCTACCTGCATAGCTTGGTAGGTCCAAGAAGGGGATGTTCAAAGGACTAAAAGAGCGTATATGGCAAAGAATCCAGGGATGGAAAGGAAGACTGCTCTCCTGGGGAGGAAAAGAGGTGCTGATCAAGGCGGTTGCTCAAGCAATCCTGACATACACTATGAGCATGTTCCTGCTGCCTAAATCGTTCTGCAGTGAAATCAATGGCCTGTTAAGCAGATTTTGGTGGGGCGAAAATGGAAACAAATGTAAGATGAGTTGTGTCGCCTGGAAAGATGTGTGCATTTCTAAGCTGTCGGGGGTCTTGGTTTCAGAGACATACATAACTTCAATTTGACCCTTCTTGCCAAACAAGTTTGGAGGTTAACTACTTCTACCAGCTCGATGTGCTTTAAGGTTCTAAAAGCGCGGTACTTCCCGAACACTGATATATGGGCTTGCAAGGAGAAGCCATCAGATTCTTTCACATGGAAGAGCATACTAAAGGCAAGAGAGGTAATTCAACACGGATGCAAATGGCGGATTGATAATGGAAAACGGGTAAGGTTCTTCACGGACAGTTGGACGGACACCACTTTACACAAGGCGGGGCCCCTTCCGCTATCCATCTCGGATAACGTGACAGTTAGCCACTTCGTCAACACAAAAATAAAGACATGGAACAAGAATCTCATTGTGGCGGCTGTGGGAGACCATGGTTAGCACAATATCAATTTTGTTCCTCTATCCCTATTTGATGAGGATGACCGCCTGTTTTGGAAGCATGAACCAACTGGAATTTTCTCTGTCAAATCAGCATACAGAGTTCTCCACTCAGGTGAAGAGGACTCCCGTGATGCTGCCATTTATAAAGCCATATGGTGAACAAAGCTACCAAGTAAAGTGCTAATCTTTGGGTGGAGGCTCTTTAAGAATGTTATTTCCACATTGCAGAATTTGTTTGATAGGGGTATTGCGGTGGATCCCTTCTATTTGTTTTGCAAGTCCGAGGCCGAGGATGCTAATCATCTGTTCCTAAGATGCGGGTGCACAGGGGGGGACGTGCAGGAGCGTGGCGGGGGCTACCACACAAACGTTGACGGTTCAGGAAATTTTGAGATCGTTAACTCAAAAAAACAGGTCCGCTGATCTAGCAATGTTCATCCTGTGCTGTTGGCGGCACTTTCAGGGATGGCGGTGCTCGGGCGGTTGACGAGCTGCGTATATGTCATTTAAAATGCTCATTTTAATGCAAGTATACGTGCCGATCAAGTAATAAAGAGTTAGTAGAGTATCGTTTCCACGAGGATTATGTTAAACGGATTAGTACCTTAAATCTCAATTGTCTAAGTGAATTGGTAGAATAAATGAGAGTTTTCTTTTAAAGAATAAAACTAAACTAAACAAAGCAGTAAATGATCAGAGTGAGATGAAATATTGCTGAGATTGCCTTGAGATGATAAAGATAGATGGGAATATGAATTCATTGAATCATAGCTATGTTATTTGGTTCCAATTAAGTTAGTTGTGCAGAGATTACTAATCTAGGTTTATTCATATTCATATATGTCTTCCAACACATACAAACCTAACCAAGTTTTAGTTATATGCTATGTTCCCATGCATATAAGTAAAATCAGGTTAATAACCATATAACCTAATCATGATTATACAGGGTTAATAGGTATATTCCTATCCATATTAACATCTAACACAACATGAGTTAGAATACCTGTGCCATATATGTGGATCTTATTTAAATCTCACTTTTCCAAGCATGAATCTGAATATTAGATCAATCCACAAGGTTGCAAGGCTTGTAAACGCATTAAGCATGATATATAAGGGTAATCTCAAGTAACACAAGTCACAGCACAACAGTATTATCAATTCAAGCATAAGAAAACCAAATATCATAAGCTATGAGTTCAAATCCTACATATCTCCCACCATAAAAAGGTTTAGCCCATTAACATGACTTTAATTCCCATTAAAATCAAATCACAATCATCTCCAAGAACACAGAGAAAAGGAAAAAGAAAGGAAAGAGAATGAGAAAGAGAAGAACTAAATCCCGGAAGCTTCCACCAGCGAGATCGGATCTCCTCTTTTGTTTGTGATGGAAAACGGATCTTTTTCCTGCTCTAGCGGCTCTCTCCACGCCTCTACTCTCTGGTCTCTGGAACTCTAGGTTTCTATTTAAACATAACAGCCCGCGCAGCAAAACCAGCGCGTACGGATGCGTATTGGCGCCTAGGCGCCAACTTTCTAGAGCTGCGTAACTTAGAAATCTTTCTGGAAATCCTAGGACTTCATGCCTTGGCACCTAGGCGCTAACTCCCTGGAATCAATGTGACTTGTGACTTCAAAAACTTTTAGAACTTTGCTTGCGTGTTGATGAAGTGGATGTAATGTGTTGTGTGAAGTGTTGGAGATTCTGGCAAAGGTTTGTAGAAAACCCCATGCTCCTTCACTTGACTCAGTTCTGCATTCGACTCGCTCGCGTGCTTGTAATTCTCCGTTCTTCCTGTAAAAATGAATGAAACTAAATAAATGAACTAAAAATGCCTAATTTATACTAAAAATGCCTAAAAACTACATAATGCTCCTAAAATGCAAAGCGAGTGAAAATTTAGCTAAATGGATGCAAACTAAACCTAATCCCTTGGACTAACATGTAAAAATAGTCTGAAATAGGCCATGATAACTCATATTTTTACTAGTTATCACACCCCCAAACTTAAATGTTGCTAGTCCTCGAGCGACACATGCAAACACAATGAATAAATGAAATGAATGAATGAATGAATTTGGACTCCGTCAACTCAACCTGCTTCCCATTATGCTTCTATCAATCCATTTCTCTATTCAACATGATCGAGAATAATCTAAACTTGAAAAGTCATCCATTTCTAAAAATAGGACATGCATATTCATTTATCATTCGCAAACCAAGTCACATGTAGATGATAGTAATCCTAGTACAAAATGATAATTCAACATGCTAATCTTTCTCTTGATCAAAAGAAACTTGTTAGAAAATCAATACAAAACAGGTGAACCAAGGTTTAAGCTGAACTGACTGGTCAAAGAATATGGTAATCATTCACTGGATTCCATTTTGCCTGACTGCACATTCTTTCCTCCCCCAAACTTATTGCAAAACTCTCCTCACTATATTTCAGGATATCCGGAGATCTGTTTTTTTTTGCTCCCCTCACCATATTTCAAGGTATCTGGGGAAAATTTTCTTTTTAAAGCGTTCTTACTGTGATTTTCTTTTGCTGTTTTTCGCGAACCTTGACATTTGTTGATGCCAAGTCCCGGTTACTTAGCTTAGGTCAATCACTCCATTTTATTGTTCTGATAACTTAAAGTAGGGATATTGAACATGCAAGAAAATTTTTGTAAAATATTACCATTTTCGAGACCATTAATTCCCTTAAAGCACGTGGTTCACATTTGTTTAACTCAATTCTTATCATTTCAGTTGAAAAGATTAGCATAAAATTGAATTATAACAATGTACTATGAGATTCTCATGATTCATTTACATGTTACTTGCAAATTTCCTTAACACATAGTCCTTAGCCTGAATTTTTGATTTTTCATGAAATCGATTTCAAGTTTAAAGTTTTTCTCAACCTTGTACATATTTCATCAAAATGGATATAAACAAGATAATTTTCACTGGCAAAATTTGACATGATATGCAATCTAAACAAAATATGAAAAACAAACCTACGGCCGAGAATTATACACCCCTCCAAACTTGAGAGATGCATTGTCCTCAATGCATGCAACTACATGAAACCTACATGATCATAGACTGAGAAATAAATACAAAAAGAATATAAAATAGAAAGGACAGGTACTCCCCTATGCGTCTAATGCGGAGGAGTCGTTGTCGTCGCGCTCACTTTCTTCACCAGGCTGATGTGAAGATTGACCAAAATAGGCTCGGAACTCGGGAGGTGTCGATGAGAATGGTGGTAAAGCCTTCATACCAATCTGTCATCCCTTCATGAGTCTGTGAAAGTACTCCTCTATAGCCCGATTGGACAACTATAGAAATCGGGCTTGGGCTGCCGTTAGATCTCCAAGTTGGTCAGCCTCACATTGGTTGGGAGCGGTTGTGAGTGACGTCCCAAATATATTCTATAGAAGCTCTTATCAGGTAATTCATCTAAAGTTTCAAGCCATATTATCGATACCACAAGTGCAGTCCATAAAGTCCTCCCCAACTACCTTGAACTCTTAGCCCAAATAAAATAATGAAACAGTTTAAATAAAAAATTTATCCACAAGCAACACATCCTCATGCCTGCAAATATATGAGAAATGTAAATCACTCACTTGCACATCTTTTACTTAAAGTAATAAAATAGGTGACTCACTAAAAGCAGTAAAACAAATTGCGTAGAACTTCAAAGGTCCAAAATATGCAAAGATGGAGGATTTTGATATTGAAAATTATATCAACTAAGCAAACCATGGTTTTCATGTCGACGGGCTCGAAAAATGCTTTCCGTTGATATGTGGTAGCTCCCGTAACTCCTCCGGAATCAAAAGTTATGACCAGTTGAAGTTGACATGCTAGAAACTTGTATTTTGCTGTTTTTTTAATACTGTCTGGTGGGGTGGCGCTGGGGAGCCAAAAATTGAGGCCTAGGTGCCAACTTGCTGACTCAAAACTTGCAACATGTTATTTCCTTGAAAAATATGGCGCCGGGGCGCCCGATCATGGCGCCGGAGAGCCACTTCTCTGATCCCAACTTGCTAGAACATGTTCTTTTGCGAAACTTAGCGCTAGGCACCAAAAATTGAGGCTGGGACCTCACTCAAACTGCATTGTCTTGTCTTGAATAGTGAATATAAACTTGAAACTCCTTGATTCCATCATTTATCAACTTGAAAGTGGATTGAAAGTCCATATTTGAGCATGATAATCCTGTCATTCCTTGCCTTGGGAGATGACTACTTTATTCTTGAAATAAAAATAAAAAAGTGTAATGGGTTGCCTCCCATTCAACGCTAAATTTATCGTCTTCAGCCCGACGTTGCATTATGATTAGCCAATTCTTGCTCTATCGAACTTCCTTCCATGCGGATTATGCACTGGAAGTTCAGCTCTCTTCTTAGCCTCTTCAAATGGATCCGTTAGCCTCTTTTCTTGAATTTTGTAGAGACTATAGAAGAGGTTTTCAAGGAGTTGAAGAAATGATGGCTTCAAGATATTGCTTTCCAAGGCTTCGCATTGATCGATTAAGTCTTGTTGCACCTGAATTTCAGGAAGACAAATTAGAGGAGTGTTGATATGATAATTTCCAACTTTCTCCACTATATCAACCTCTATTTCTTTGTCAATTTCTTCTTCCACTTTCTGGCTTTTCATTGGCTCGGCCACTTGTTCAATAACATACTGAGGTACAGGTTGTTCTATCACACCGATTGATATATCTTCATTAATGTTTGGAGTGACTTCACAGCCTTGTTCCAACTCGTTTTCTTCTGCAATTTCTTCAATATGACTGGAAGACGGCTCTTGATGCCTACATTGGATTGCGGTAGCCAATTGCTCCACCAGTTTCTGCATGTTCTCATTAAATTGCATCTGGCTTTTCATGAATTGCATGAACATGTCCTCCAAAGATAACTTGCTTTTAGGTAGTGATGACTCCTCAAACTCCTGTGCTTGACAATCGAAAGACATCATATTCCTCGATTGCAAATATCCATGGTAGCCCTGTGTATCATTTGAATGCTCATAATAGCCCACGGACGTTGAATAATACACGTATTGGATTGACAGATGTCCTTCACCTCCACATAAATAGCAGTAGCTTGAATAAGAATTATCCATTCCCTACATTTGATAATCAAAACCTGTGAATTGATTTGAGGGTGCCAATGCGTCATTAAACCCATGGAAATGGTAAGTGCTTGGTGTTGAAAATTTTGCATTTAGCCATTGGTAAGGATTTGAAGCCATTGAAAATTATAAAACAAAGACTTCTGAAATAGAATTTGATCAAAAGAAAAGAAAGAAAAGAAAAAACTATGTATAATATATACACATTCACAGAAGACAACTGAAATTGTCAAGTACTAAGTTTAAAGTACCAATCTCCGGCAACGACGCTAAAAACTTGACGAGCTGCGTATATGTCAATTAAAATGCTCATTTTAACGCAAGTATACGTGCCGATCAAGTAATAAAGAGTTAGTAGAGTATCGTTTCCACGAGGATTATGTTAAACGGATTAGTACCTTAAATCTCAATTGTCTAAGTGAATTGGTAGAATAAATGAGAGTTTTCTTTTAAAGAATAAAACTAAACTAAACAAAGCAGTAAATGATCAGAGTGAGATGAAATATTGCTGAGATTGCCTTGAGATGATAAAGATAGATGGGAATATGAATTCATTGAATCATAGCTATGTTATTTGGTTCCAATTAAGTTAGTTGTGCAGAGATTACTAATCTAGGTTTATTCATATTCATATATGTCTTCCAACACATAGAAACCTAACCAAGTTTTAGTTATATTTTATGTTCCCATGCATGCAAGTAAAACCATGTTGATAACCATATAACCTAATCATGATTACACAGGATTAATAGGTATATTCCTATCCATATTAACATCTAACACAACATGAGTTAGAATACCTGTGCCTTATATATGGATCTTATTCAAATCTCACTTTTCCAAGCATGAATCTGAATATTAGATCAATCCACAAGGTTGCAAGGCTTGTAAACGCATTAAGCATGATATATAAGGGTAATCTCAAGTAACACAAGTCATAGCACAACAACATTATCAATTCAAGCATAAGAAAACCAAATATCATAAGCTATGAGTTCAAATCCTACATATCTCCCACCATAAGAAGGTTTAGCCCATTAACATGACTTCAATTCCCATTAAAATAAAATTACAATCATCTCCAAGAACACAGATAAAAGGAAAAAGAAAGGAAAGAGAATGAGAAAGAGAAGAACTAAATCCCGGAAGCTTCCACCAGCGAGATCGGATCTCCTCTTTCGTTTGCGATGGAAAACGGATTTTTTTCCTTCTCTATGCGGCTACTCTAGCGGATCTCTCCACGCCTCTGCTCTTTGGTCTTTGGAACTCCAGGTTTCTATTTAAACATAACAACTTACGCAGCAAAACCCGTGCGAATGGATGCGTATTGGCGCCTAGGCGCCAACTCTCTGGAGCTGCGTAACTTAGAAAACTTTCTGAAAACCCTAGGACTTCATACCTTGGCGCCTAGGCGCCAACTCTCTGGATGTAATGTGCTGTGGGAAGTGTTGGAGATTCTGGCAAAGGTCTGTAGAATTGCGCCTGGGCGCCAACCCCATGCTCCTTCACTTGGCTCAGTTCTGCATTCGACTCGCTCGCGTGCTTGTAATTCTCCGTCCTTCTTGTAAAAATGGATGAAACTAAATCAATGAACTAAAAATGTCTAATTTATACTAAAAATGCATAAAAACTACATAATGCTCCTAAAATACAAAGCGAGTGAAAATTTAGTTAAATGGATGCAAACTATCTCTTGGACTAACACACAAAAATAGTATGAAATAGGCTTACGAGTTATCACCGGTGTTTGCTGATACGTTGGATTAGTGTGAGGATTTCCTTAAGGATCACAGGAGAGCTAAGCCCCTTATGCAAGGGGGCAGTTTGGACCGACTGTTGGTGCCTTGTTGGACCAAACCGTCATAAGGGGCTTTCAAGATCAATGTTGATGCAAGGAAAAGCAAGTATAGAAATTCCATGGGCTTTGCCGCAGTCATCAGGGATTCTAGGGGCTTCTTTATTGCTACTCAGGGATGGAGGCGGAGGGGAAACATGGAGCCCCTGCTCATGGAGGCCCATGCCTTTCTGTTGGCAGTCCGGTGGGCTGTTCAGCTCACGTTCAGGAGCATTTTGATTGAGACTGACTCTCTCATTCTTTGTAATTTTTTGACCATTGAGGGACCAATTTGTGCACCCGCGGGGGTTCTCATCGACGAAATTAAGGCTTTGCTTTCAAAGGCTTCCCACATATTAGTTCATCATGTATTAAGGCAGAGAAATGCAGTTGCCCATGCCTTAGCCGATTTAATGTCTTTTTCTGTTTTGGATCATCATTCTTGGTGGGGTAACTCCCCCAAGAAATATTGGGGAAAATTTGAACAGATAATTTTTTTGGGAATGAAATATTAGATCACTCAATCCCGTTACCCTTACACATTGAAAGGGGATCGGGATAGGGTTGTTTCCTTTTCATCTAAAAAAATAACTCATATTTATTATAAATATTATAAGACCATTGTGTTAGATAGAGATTCCACATTCACATCTAAGTTCTAGAAGAGTTTATACTAGTCCTTGGGTACACAGTTAAGATTCAATACAATATTTCATCCATAAATGGATGATAAAAGAGAAAGGGCTAATCAAATTTTGGAAGATATGTTAAGAATGTGCATACTGGAAGTATGAAATGAATATTCATCAATTGCAGAGTTAGTGTATAATAATAGTTATTAAACAAGTATTCAAATGACTTTATTTAAAGCATTATATAGAAGGTGTAGAAAACCTCTAAATTGGGATCAAACGGGTATAAGAAGTTTAGTAACTAATTTACTCAAAGAATGACAGAAAAAGTATAAGCGATTAGTTAATACATGAAGACCGCTCACAACAATTAGAAAAGTTATGCAGATTACAAAAAAGGATCCTAATATTCAAGTGGAGGATCATTTATTTGTCTAAGTTACTTCGATGAAAGGGGTTATCAAGTTTGGAAAGAAATGAAAATTAAGACCTAGATATATTGATCCTCTCAAAGTATTGAAAAAAATTGAAAATCTAAGATATAAAGTAGTGTTGTTGCCAGCTCTAGCAATAGTGAATAATATATTCTATATGTCAATGCTTCAGAAGTATGTGGTAGATCCAATTTTAGTTGCAAAATTATTCCTAATCTAAATCACTTGAACTATGAAGAGAGATCATTGAAGATCATAGATTTTAAGCAACAAAAGTTAAAAAATCATATAATAGAATATGTTAAAGTCCAATGAAATAGGTACTCAAATAGAAAGATCACGTGAGAGTTACTAGAAGTAATAAAAAAGAAATACCCCTAGCTATTGGTTTCAGAATGAAAGCTTTTTAAGGAAGAAAATGAAAGGCTCATGCTGATTTTGTAAAAAAAAAAAAAGAGTTGTTGCATGTGCCTTCGTGTACATGCAGACTATTAAAAGAAGTAAAAAGGGTGTTCATGTGCCTGCCAACCATGCTGCTGTTGCTGGCCACGGAGGTAAGAGGAAAGATAGTTTCTTATAAGATTTTTGAATTTTATGCCCAAATCTTGCCGAAATCATAGGGTCCAAATCTTGCTAGAATCCATTACAAAAATATTTATGGAAGTAAAATTTGTTGATCGGAACAAAGAATTTAGCTACTCACAAATTCAAGAATTAGAATAGTTAAGGTTTTGATTTTCTACCCCCCAAGTCTTGATTAAAAAATGTGGCTTTTGAATAATTTGTGAATAAAATGATGTATGGAGCCTAAATCATATAAATTGAAGGATAAAATCAAGCCTAAGTATGAACCCAAAAATTAAAGAATTATAGAATTGAATTTGCTTATCCCAAATCATGAAAAAATGCTTATAAATGACATTAGGATTGTTAATTATAAATTGATATCTTTAATTTGGTATAGAAAAAGAAAATTAGAATTTTCAACAACCCTTAGAAATTGGGTATCCCTGAAAACGTGGATTACTCATAGGGATTTTATATTATTCACACTAGAATTTTATTATTGATGAATTTTAAGTTATTTAGAGTATTAAAAATACAATAAAAAATTAGGATGATATTATAACAACATTTAAATGGGATATGAGTGTTTGATTTTTTTATGCAAACTACTAAATTAGTTATTTAGTATAATGTAAGAATGATTTATATGAATTTTAAACATGTATAAAAAAATACTAAAGTTGTCATTTACATGGGTAGCGAATTTAGGTTAGGTAAATATTCTTAAATGATTTATTTAACTGTAGATATAAGGTAGATAAAAATATAACTACAATGGAAGTCTAGATCAAAATATTTTATTATTAAAGAATATTGAGAATTATTACTAACCTTTGAATTAGGAAATTTCAAATATGTAGAAAGAAAAAATAGAAATAAAATGTCAAGGGCATGTGACTAGGACATGATTAGACATTAATTTAGAATGCATTATAATTTAAGTGAATACTTAGTTTTTTTTGTTAATTACTATGTTAGAAAAAGAGAGAGAAAGTGGACGAGGTGGCTTAAGGTTATAAGATTAGTAAGTCTTTTAAGAGTTTATTTCAAAAGAATTTTATGATAAGAAATTCAATTTCTGTTTTTTATTTCAAGAAAGGATATTTATCAACGAATTATCATTTTATTCTCTTATATATGTTTATCAGCAAATACGTATAAATTAAATTATTTTATTTAAATATTTTCACTTTTAACTAGATATCCATGGGTTGAATATTTTATTTTATACTTTTAATTGGAGATCCATGGGATGAATAGTGAGACGCCTGCCCTATTTAGCAGGTCTCCTATTATATGTCTGTTTCAATGCCTATGAAGAATTTGAACTTGGTCCTTAATCAAAGAAGATGTAAAAATATTACCAGTTGGATGATTAAGTGACTAACATGAGTATATATAACCTGTTAAGGTAGAGAGATCTAAAATTCAAAGTTTGGTAGAGATAGTAACCTCCTTACTCCTCCCTTGAAGTACATCTTCGTCAGGTAACCGGTCATACAGAGTGGGTGCCCTGATTAAAAAAATTTAAAAACTTATTGAGAAAGCCATTTATAAATCAAGTTCAAACATGAAGGCAAGTGGACGTGACCAAGACAATTTACAAACAAGTATTTTAAAGTCGTGTATCTATTTATAAGTTTTAATAAAACTTTTTTAATTATACAAAAAATTATTGCTCCCTTACAAACTTGAAGTTGAGACAACACTTACGCATAATGTCAATCCTACTAGGCTCTACCTTGAGTGACAGTTTAAATAAAACTTAACACATTCAACATGAGTAAAAATATGGCCACTATTAAGATTATCATGACATTTGGAGAAGCCCCACACACAAGTTAAGAAGAGAACATAAGCTAGAGCTATTTGTCCTAAATGAAGCCTCACTTTAAACAACTTGAGTCATATTACTACAATCTTACATGAGGCTCTAATAGCACAAAAATGAGAATTTTATTGCAAAGCACAAATAACAAGGCAAAGTCAACAAGATAAAAGAGTTACCGCACATATCAACATTAATCCAATAAAACTAAGAGTGAAGCAAGGATATATAATGCCCCTTTTAAAAGAAATGAGAAGGGCAATTTAATTATCTTGAAAAAATTTTGCCCCATAATCTAATACAACCCACAACCATTGTCATATTTGGAATTAATGATAGAATCTATAATCATCTATGTTTTTTACTCGTAATTATAAGTTGTGATCATATTTGGAATAAAATTTATTCCCACTTGCAAGCTTCCTAGGTTGTTGTACTAGTGCAAGGATAAGAGATTCATCAACATAGATGGTCATCCTTCAATCAAAATATGGCATTGCTCAACTACTATATGATTATAACTTGAAAAATGATTTGATACATAGATTTATTAGCAACACATTACAACCATGGACAATATAATAGATTTGTGATAAAAATTATATATAAGATGACATATTAATAGAAGATGTCAACCCGAAACTCAACCCGAGCCCGAATTTCAAAAATAGGGTTAGAGTTGAGGTTTACAAATAGGGTTAGGGTTAGGGTTAGGGTTGAAGTTTTACAAATAGGGTTAGGGTTAGGGTTAGGGTTAGGGTTGAGGTGAACCCGAGTTTCATGAGCCAGAGTTGCACCCCTACTTGAGACTAAACAAGAAAAAGGGTCTTATCCACTAAAATGAGGGGAAGAATGGATGTAGAAAGGCAAAGCATATTTACCATGTAGAAACCTAAGAAGCCATTACTAAGAAGTATTAGAACCTTGTCGTAGTGTGTCAATAGGTAACCATACAGATTGCTTCTTGTGTCTTTATTGACTCAACCCCATTCATAGCCATAAGTAGTAGACTCATGTGCAGTCAATCAGCAGGCTGGACTGAAATTGTAGGTAAGAATGATACATTTCTCGTCATCTCCTTGCTTGTTCTTCTTCAGGATCTTTGCATGGGAGGTGAGATCCTAAAATAATTAATAGAACCAATAAATTCATGTTGCAAACAAAAGATAATGGAAGGAGAAAGACTAAAAAGTAGGAATAAGGAAGAACATCTATGCACAAAATAAAAGAAAAACAATTTTGATAATTGGTTGACTAACTATAGAAGATGTCCTTCGGCCTTGCCACACCTCTTCACTAGCAAAAGATATATGACAACACATTAGGTTCCAAGTAGATGTTCTGTATTGGACATCAAATGTCAACAAGCATAATTTCTGCAACATATGTACTTAAGGGGACAACTAAAAAAGCTCAATTGGTTGCATGTGCATTGATCCTAGTGACACTAGATCATTTAAGAAGTCATGTTGTGGAAGAGTGGATCATAGGATGTACTTGTTTGTGAGTTCCCATTTCTAGCGGCATGGCTAGACAAATATATTTCTTTCACTCGAGGGTCAGGGGGACTTATATCCCATTTGCTTCTCATTCTCAAAAAACTGTTGCCTTTATTGTGATGGCAGAGTAATCTTGGCCCCTAGAATTATATTGTGGGTCTTAGACTGGGTCAAGGCTAATGTGTTAAGATTATTTTCTTGTTAGAATCAAATAGAATAAGATCATTCACATCAACTTTGACCTATAGACTATAAGATAATAGTAACTCTAAAGACTCCAAAATAATGACAATTTGAAAAGAGAGTTACCTTCATCTGTTAATCATTCGTGAGAGAAGGCCAGGTGTGATGTGGTTCAGACTAAAGTGTTAACAAATCGGGTTGGACGGGTTGGAGCTTAATCCTAATCCTAACCTATTTAAAATATTTCAACCTTAATCTGTTTATTAACTCATTTAAAAAATCTCAACTCTAATCTATTTACAATTCATTTAATAAACGGGTTAGTGGGTTGTTAACAAGTTGTATAGCAGACGACCTAGTGACTTAGAATTTAGTAGACAATGATTTCGCAATGAGAGATTAAATGATGTTTTCGGCATAAGGAAAATGGAAATAAGGTAGTAATAAGAAAATGAAATTGGGGCAGTAAACAAAAAATAAAAATTAGGTGACGGAAGGAAAACTTGGAGAGGAAAAATAATCAAAGAGTTTATATTTATATATATAAAACTTTAATGAGTTAAACGAGTTAAATGAATTGAACAGGCTATATGGGTTAAACGAGTTACTAAACGGGTTGATGAGTTATAAAATTTCAACCCTACTCCATTTATTTAATTAAATAGTTAAATGGATTGATGAATTATAACACATTTATTCAAAAATGTCAACCCAAACTCATTTATAAACGGGTTGGACGACCGGGTTGACAGGTTGACCATAACCATTAACACCTTTAAGTTAAGTGATGATAGGTTTTTTAGGTTCAACAATATCTTTACTTTCACATTGTTCACATGTAGTGCATATAAGTCAAAATAAGTGGAGATAATGCAATGTATGATAAAATACTTTTCGGCCAATCATCATAAATGTTGAAAATAACCATATGTTGCTCCATGGCTTTCATGATCAAATCACTAAACTTCTCAATTTTCAAGCAAGCTGGGAATGACAATTGTAGCTCACTACCCTTAATAGAAATGTTTGGAAAATCAAGTAAATGAACTTCTAAAAGGATCCAATATTTTGCTTCATGTCACGATGATCTACTTTGGTTGGTCTAAAACAGGCAATAGGCAAACTAAAGCAACTATTTCTTCAACTTTCTTTCACTTTGCAAGTTAATGAAGACTCTTTTGACCGGACTAAACATAAGTGTAGATCAGCTGATAAAATTCATGTGATGCTTCTTGAGCATACTTGATAGCAAGACACGACTTATCGCTTAACCAAACAACAGGAATGGTAAAGAACATTAAAGAATAGTTGCCCCATCCTTGGATTGAAAGTAAAGATGGCACTATTTATTAGCTTTGTGACAAGATTTCCTTTAAATGTCTTGTAAATGGTGACACAGTACATAATTGTATCATTAATGAACTAAATTATTTGATTGCTGAAAATCTCAACATTGATAAATATAGTTTTGTAGGTTCAGTTGAATAAAGTTACTAAACCTTTCTCATGCATTCTCTCAAAACATACAATTCTGGATTTGTCTGCAAATTCGCAAGAACATTAAATATTTGCACTATATTAATTTTATCATTGCAATTGAACTTTTGTTTAATCAATAAAATAATTATCGTTGAACCAGAGCATAATTTTATTCATTGCTTGAGCCAGAAGAGGTTTTGATGTAGGAAATCAATTTCTAAAGGCAAAATGCAAGTTTATGCCAGATCAATCCCAATCATCATACCTGAGAGGCCCTTAATATAGCCTCAAAATGATAAACAAAAAGCAGAAAGGCCACAAGACACAAAGGGAAAACAAAGCAAATCATACTAATTACATATAGATAATGGATATGTTATTAGTAGCGTAATCCAGAAATTTTTGCTCTCATGTACCACTCAATATCATGCGAATTAGTGAATCATAGTCTCTCCAACAAACCTAAACATCAATCTGATATTTATTTCTTGCTTTTTGATAAATTAAATCCTTTGATTTAGTCACTAAACTGGGTTTTGAGACAAGCCATTTATAAAAAAGTAAAAATAGAAGAATATCGGCACAACAACTAGTCATCTTGCAAGTCTTCCATTGATGTATTGTTTTTTTTTTTTGCACCAGTTACAATTTCCAATGCATCTAACTCTTGATCCAATACCTGGCAAGGATCCATCATAAGCCACAACACTTTGCTAGAGATGAACATAGAATATCTAAATCAATGATATCTTGAGGGCTGGAATTTTTTTTTTTTTGCATTCTAAACATTTTTTCATTTTAAACACTCTAACTTTACCTATTTGCATTTTAAACATCAAAGTTTGGCCATTTATATTTTAAACCTTGAAAATTTTGATTTATTTGCATTTTAAATCCTAACTATAACGATGTTAAAAATTACCATTACTTTATGCAAAATGATAAGAATACCCTCTAATATTTTTTTAAAAATGCTCAAATTTATATTAAAGATGAAGATATTGCTGGAGCCTCCAAAAACAAAATAAAGAAAACCTAATAGTCAAGTTTAAACCATAACTTTTTTTGAAATACAGCAGGGTATTTACATCATTTTATATGGATTAATTTTAGTTTTTAACACCATTATGATGTTAAAATTTAAAATGCAAAGAAATTAAAATTTTTAAGGTTTAAAATGCAAACAACCAAACTTCGAGGCTTAAAATGCAAAAAATCTAGAAGTTTTCCATGCAGGAATATCCCTATCAAACTAGATGAACTTGGAAACCCACAGAAATGTTGGCACAATTTTTAGAAGGACGCCACCAGGGTGTAAATCTAATATTTTGGATTTGATTAGTCCTAATCTCTGTGCATTTATCAACTTTGGAAAACTCAAATAGAAGACACGAATTAGTAATAAAGTAATAATAATTCTTACATATTATCTCACGTAATCTTTCCCCTTGCTTTAGAAACTATGGACGATTATATCCAACAGAAGGAGTGAAAACAATGATTTGGAATGAGAATTAGTTCATCCAATTAAAAATAATCCAGAATGCATCTTATAAATCCTAAAGATGGGCCAACTCTCAAAAGTTTTCTTTAATATTTTTGGGAATTTCTCCACTAGCAATGACAAGAAAATTAAAAATAGTAATAACCTAAAAAATTTAAACCATCCAACTAACTTAAACATAACAAATCCTAAAATAACAAAAATAAACAAACCCTAATATAGACACCAGTCTCATCGAGATTACGATCTTTGTTAAGCAAAACACAAAGATGATGACAAAGGCAATACTTGAGTCAGGAATTGACGACTCGTAAACATTACAATACAGGTAACTTGGATTAGTCTTATCATGAATGGTTGCATTATTAATATGACTTTCTAGAAGGATAAAAGAATGTGAACAAAGTACTTCGCTTCTAACATCAAAATATAAAAGGAAAACCTAGAATTCAGGATTTCAGCTAAACACTGCATCCATAAAAGTTTACTTGATACTAATGAAAAGGAAATTCAAATATGTCACAGGGTGCTATAAATTCAATTTAGTTAATGAGTAATTTATTCCCTGTTTGGACTTTCTTTTAAAGAATACCTGGAATTGTGACATACCATGCACAACAGAAAGTTTTGCAGTCAGTGAAACTCTACATAATACAAAGTACATTTGTAGCAGCAGAACTTATTAGGTTTCTCTTCAACTCTACCTAATGCTTGGATACATCGGTACAATAGTTATTCAAGTTTCACAGCTTGCTAACATGATGTTGGTGAGTCCACCAAAATGGGTATTGTTTTAAGGTTTGATATTGCCTAAAGTCAGAATGGACTATCTGAACTTTGTAGTAAGCTAAAGTGTGCTTGTCTTATCCTCTTTCATAAAGACAGGCACACACTAGCTTGTGACAAAAGTTTAGAGAGTTTGCTTTCCAGAAACGCAATGCTTGGGTAAGGTGCTATAAGATAGTCCTAGCTTTGTTCTACTTAATGCCCTTTGTAATAATTCAAAAGCTTTAGTAGAAGGATTGCGTCGATGCCCAAGTAATCAACTCAAGATCAAATGATTTATGCATCCAACAATGAAAAGTGTTCTAATAGTGGAGAAAGAGAGAGATCTATGAGCAAAAAATACAATGGGTGTGTTTGGGAATTGATGAAACTTTTGGACGAAAAGTTTTTATCATAAAAAATTTAACTTGAGAGAAAATGAAGTGATATGATATAAGTAATAATGAAGAGTGAAGAAAATAAAGTTAAAATAAATAGATTAGTTGTATAGTTTTTTTGAATTATAGGTAATTTTATAGTTAACTGTGTAGAAATAATTAAAAAATAGGGTAGTCGTATAAGAAAATGTGAGAAAATAATTAAAAAATAAGGTAGTTCTGGAGATCAAAAAATTTTAAATTGAAAAGTTTTTATTTAAAAAGTTTTAATTTAAAAAGTTTTGATTTAAAAAGTTTTAAATTTATCCAAACACACGATATTGCCAAGAAAAGAAAAAAATATTAGATAACCAACCTAGCATTCCATCAAGAACATCTGCATAACAACAACATTAAGATCCAGGTCGAAATGACAGTGAAGTTGCTACTTGCTAAGACCGTCATAAACACTCCAAGCCCTACAAATAAGATTTTGATATTTGACATATGTACACAAGTTTTGCCTTTAATTTTAAATATATTCACAATATTTTAATCATGTAATTGGCCTAAAATCTCATTTGTACCTATGCTCCAATATGAAAAAAATATTCCCAACCTCTTATTACGAATATATAGTTGAAATTTAACTTTCAAATGATTTCATAGTTGCAGAGGTACTAAAAATTTATTTAAATATGAATTTTTAGTTTAGCTTTGTAATTAGATCTTGGGCATATTAATCATCCCACAGAAGGGCCTACGTACTAATGAAATTTTAGATAAACTACGTAAGTTTATTTGAAATTATAAAAGGATAATAGACAACTATGGAGTTATGGATAAAATATGTTTTAGATTTTATAACATATATATTTGAAATTATGAAAGAAATTTGAGGATATATTTTTAATTTTATAACATACTTACCTTACAAACAATAACTAGGCTTTTTTTTTACGACAATAATAATTGTTTATCAATCAAATGGAAGTTATGAATGATCTTATTACGCATTTGTCCACAACAATGTGATACTTGTCACGTATCTTAATTTGTTACCATACTATTTATATTTATTTCTTGCACTTATCACTTATAAATCTGTATCATAATAGAGTTTAGTTTTCATTACTTAGTTATTATTAATTATTTTAAAACTATAAACATAATTTTCTATAATTGCATTAGTTATTTGAAACTTATATCACCTATTTGCATTTTTAAATCCAAGTCATCATCATATTTAGAACTACTTGTTTACTCTAAATATAAAAAATGATTGAAAGATTTTATAATGTAAACAATTTCGTCGTATTTAAAACTATTAATTTAGTCTAAACGAAAAATCAACATGATTGAAAGCTTTTATAATCTTATGTAAAACCATAATTTTAGAAAATCCTTATCACTTGCATTTACTATGAATTAAATAAAAATCTAATTTAAATATTTTTTGTATTTTATAAATATTTATAAAGAAGAATATAATTCGCTCTTAGATGTAAATAAAATATAGAAATGTAAAATTCATGGGTTGCAAATAACTTAAATTTTATATTATTTTTATTATAGATTGCACATATAAATTAATTGAGATATTGAAGTCAATAGAAAAGTTAGGTAATTTTCACTGCAACACAATTTTGCAATTGCAACCTAAAATTGCGACGAAAATTGTTTACATTGCCATTGATATGCATAATTGCAAGGAAATGAGATTAGTGTGATTTTGTTTAGAAATTGCAAGGAAAGCTTTGTCATTGAAATATAATTGCACTTAGAAACTTTTTGTTGCAAATGAAGGACACAATTGCAACAAAATAATATTTCTTTCTACTAGTTTAACAAATTGCAACAAAATTCACCTTGTTGCAAAAAGTGAATATTACTACTAAATTTTGCAACGAAAATATTTTCTTGCAATTGATAGACACAATTACAATGAAATGAGACTTCATTCCTTTTGGGATAACAAATTGCAACAAATTACATGTTGTTGCAAAAAATGTTGGCCATATAGAATAAAAAAATTGCGATGTAATAATTTCAAGGAAATACATTTTCGTTCCTATTGGAGTAATAAATTCCAAGAAGAATCAACCTTGTTGAAAAAAATGGTGGTGACATGTAATTAACAATTAAATGATTTCTACTAATTATTGGGGGTATTGGTTTTAAAATTAATATTTCAATTATTTTTTAAAATTAATATTTGAGATTATTATTTTACATCACACATACGTATGTGCTCTTTTTAGACAAATTTTGAGAAAACTAATTTGACTGTTTATTTTTGTTTATTTCATATTTAAAAGTAACAAAAAAATTGTATTATTATTAAAAACTATAGATTATGTTTGCAGCTTGGAGTGGTGAAATTGGTTTTATGTAAGTAACTGTGGGAGCATGTATGTGTTAGTCCCAAGTTATTGGTTTAATCCAAGAGGAGAGAGGTGAACCGAGTTAATAAAAAAAAATTTGGCTAAATAAAACTTAACCCTTGATTTAATCAGTCCCATTGAATGAAACATAAAGAGCTATTGAGAGAGAGTAATAAAAGAATAAACGCAGCAATAACAATGGACATAGATAATTATAGTGATTCGGACAACTTTTCTACTCCACTCTTCTAAGCACATATTCTTTTGTATCTTGAGGTTCACTATCTTAATAAAAATTACAACTACTGTATTGGATTTCTTCTAGATTCTAACTTTATGAGGCTTTTATAACAATCACATAGGTAGATAGTGAGTCTCACTGCAATCAACCACTACTTGTGTCTCACCTTGACCTTAGTATCTAACACCAAGCCAATTATCACAATATAATAAGATTGAATAAATAAAAGTCTACATTTTAGGAATTGCATAAGGCAATTAAAGCACTTGAGCAGACTCTTGAGAATTTGAAGAAGATGAGAAGTTGAAGATCTTGTAGTGGACTCCAGAGTCTCTTTTTGAAAATCAGTAAGTGTACTCTTTAATGCTTGTAGGATGGAAGGCTATAGTTTAATGAATACTCTAGCCAATCCTCATAACTCTTCTGGACGTGCTTTAAATAGTTGAGTGAAAAACTTGAACATTAGAAGGTATGTGTTATGCATTTAATGGACTTGAGACTGTACTAAGTAGCATGTAAAGTCGACTTGAGATTCTACTTCACTATATATTGAGATTTCAAAACTTTGAAACTTTTTTTTTTCTTTAAGTCTTACTTTTGTTTCAACTTCAAGTGAGACTTAACCGAAGTTATAAGTAAAGTTGACTTGGAGGTGCAACTTCACTCCTGGTACTTAGCCAAATTTCTATCTTCTCTCTTAGAGATCCAAGTCCCAAGTTGACTTCATATTCAACTTCACCTAAGTTGCAAGGTGAAGTTGACTTGGGTCATAACTTCATTTTCTAAGCTTTAGTCAGATGGAACTTCAGCAGCCTGATGGATTCCAAAATCGCATTTTGAGTTGACTTCAGTTTGCAACTTCACCCAAGTTGCACGCTGAGTCGACTTGAGGTGTGACTTTGATCTGTCAAGCGTCCATATTTTTCTCTTTGTCTCTAAAAGGCCTTTTGAAGTCTACTTAAGGTATCGACTTGACTCAAGTTGATGCTGATGTTGATTTGGCATTGCAAATTGGATTATTTGTACTTGAATTGCAAAATTCTAACTTTAAACATTAAATCAAACACATTAGTACCTTTAATATTCTCAAATTTCGTTGTTAATTATCAAAACTTAGGTATACCTCGATTTGTAATTCAAGTTCACAGTATGTGATGCATAACATGGTGCACCAGCATTGCTTATCCATTGTTCAATTGGTTCTTTATTCAATTCATTATATTTGTTGTTGGAAAAAAATTACTTTCTTGGTGAATGAAACAATTGTGGTGAATTGTGATCTTTATAGTGATATTGCAAAATTTTAAGATATTTGATGAGGACAAAACTTACGTGAAATGTTGCAAAGCTGCGGTTTCTATATATGCGTCTAGTGATATGATCTATATCAACCCACTGGAATAATAAAGGCATCTCTTAAAAGGTGAAGATGCTGATCATGTTTCTTGAGTTTTTACACAATTTTGCTTTTTCATGCATTACTGAATGTTTGAGCCCTTATATGGGATGAAAAGTTTGTCATGTTGCATGTTGGGATGAAATTACTCATGCAATTGCAAGTGAATCAACTCATTGAGTTGACTAAGAAAATATATAGTAGTTTTGGAATAATGCTTCTAGAACTAGCTACAAATATCAACTCGTAATAAGGCTTATTGGACTAAGGGCGTATTTAGCAATTCAAAAAACTTTTTCAACCAAACTTTTTTAATATAAAACTTTTTTATCTTTATAATTATCCTTTTTTAATTAATTTTTTATATCTTTCCATACAACTACCCTATTTTTTAATCATTTTACGCAACTATCTATACGATTAACTTATCTATTTTAATTTTATTCTCTTTACTCATCATTATCCCTATCATATCACATCATTTTCTATCATCCAACAACTTCTATGCTAAAACTTTTTAATTTTACCATTTACCAAACACACCCTAAGTAAATCTTGTAAGTTTTTTAAATCTAGAATATCTCATTTCAAATTTCTTGGTTTCTTAATCGGCGAACCCCTTGTCATTTCAATTATTTCTACTTTTTTCACTTGACTTGGCTATAGAACTGGGTGTCGCCTCATCATTAACCTCATTGACTGTTGCTTCCAAAGATAATAAAAAATTTAGGAAGAGGATTTACGCATTTAATTTTTTTTTGTGTAATAGTGAAACATTTAGCTATAGAACTTCTGATGTTCCATAATAGTTTTTTTTGTTGAAAATTTCATGTAGAAATTTGAAATCAGTTTCTTGTGTTTTGGTTATTATAGACTTTTAAATCAAAGATAGAAATTGAGTATTATGTCACAATATTTATAATGTTTTAGGGTATATAAACGTATTAACCTTGTTAACTATTTTATTAATAGGTTACTTGCTTTGTAACTATTTTATTGTGGACATAACAACAATAGTGAATGCAATAATTATTGGATTCTTAAAAATAAAATTACAACGAATGTCAAAAATAATTACAATGAAATTTATGATTTATTACAACAAATATATTTAGTACTAATGTAGTTAACCATGTTTAATTATATTTTTAATAATATAAATATTCATTGCTAATATGAGAATAATTGCAACAAAACAATCATTATAAATTCAAGCATATTCAGAATGTAATTTTTCGTTGCTAATATGAATATAATTTCATCATTGCAAATTGAAGCATATTCAGAATGTAATTTCTCATTTCTAATATGGATATAATTGCAATGAAGAAAATTATTGCAAATTCAAGCATAGTCCAAATGTAATTTTTGGTTGCTAATGTGGATATAATTAATTTATTTGTTGTTGCTAATATGAATATAATTGCAACGAAGACAATTATTATAAATTCAAGAATATTCGAAACATAATTTTCCATTGCCAATGTGGATACAATTGCCAAGAAGAAAATCATTGCAAATTTAAGCATATTGGAGCGTAAATTTTCATTGCTAAGATAAGACCAATTGCAACAAAACATATTTTCATTAAAATATCAATTGCAACGGCCATGTTATAACAGAAATGTTGGTTGCAATTGTTAGCTTTTGCTGCAATGATCATTATATATTATTTGTTTGCACAGCCTGACATGATGCATTACATGTAACCAAAACCAAAAGAACTAGGGTGGTGAAAATGCAAATCAAGGGGACGTTTGGGAATCCAGGTTTGCGTGGGAACGTGGGATTCCATGGAAATAGAGGGAACATCGCAGTTGCTGGGTATGGCTGACATCATCTACTGTGACGCTGTCAGCTGTCAGCATCTATTACATGGAAACGGGCAGACAGTTGGACGGACGCGCAACAGAGAGGATGAGAAGAACCACTAATCCGAAAGCGCGCGCAACGGCTGTGGGCACGACACGTCAGCTTGCTGTTAGTGAAAACAAGGGCCGGAGATGTTTAGGGAATCAAAAAGCATGGGTTCCACGGGTACGTCAGGGAAAGGGCGGAGCCGGCGTTGTGAGAAGATGAGCAGCGTGACAAGATAGAAGGGTACAGAAGAAAATCGGCAAAGAGAAATGGAAAGAACAGCTCTCAAAGAGAAAACACCGGCTCCTGCCATAGCTACGCGGGACTCCCATTGATGCGGTGCCCTTCAACAAAGAGAAGGATCCTTCCGGCAAGAAGAAGCGCTCTCCGTGCTCGAAGAAGTTGGGGTGGATACATACGAACACCGAAATCTGCTCCCGTCGATGTAGAAGACGTTACCTCTTCTGGCTCATAATAGCGGTCTCTGCCGTTGCTACTCCGGATAAGCTCACCACAAGATCGGTGCTCTCAAACTCGTCTCAGGCAGGTATTCTCTTTGAAACTCATTCAAAAATGTCATCTTCACATTATTTGTGCAAACCTGTAATCTGTGCTAGAATTTTTTTCCTTCCCATTATCTGTGCGCTCTGTTTTTTTCCTGTGTTGCTGCCGAAATTGGTTGTCTCCTACATACACCCACCCAACTTTTTGTAGGCTAACAGTGACAAATGAGGTAGATTGCTCTTGAATAGATAAAAAGAAAAAGCATTCGCGAACCTAAACTTTTGAAAAAGGGGTGTGGCCTCTCCTGCAGTTGGTCTAACTACATCTTCATCTATGCGGTAGGTAGTTCGTTTGCGGTAGGTAGCGTAGTTTAGTTAGGAGTGAGTTGGTTATCACTTTCTACCTAGACAATTGGATCTTTTTGAAGATATCAGCCTTCTAAAAATCCTTCTCCCTCCGAGTCTTAATTTTCATCTTCCTTGCTAGCCTATAAGCTGATCTCACCGTGATTCTCAAGGAGCTTTTCATTTAATAATTTGTATAAAAGGTAAGATTCAATTTAACTAATTTTAACTTATGAGCAAAATACCCATTAAAAAAGTAACTAATTTTAACTTACGAGTAATGATCCAATACTTGCATTAAGCATGCAATTTTCATGCATATGGTTGGTTTTTTAATTTTAATTTTTTTGACATTTAAACCATTTATCATATTTAACACTTCTTATTTTATTATACTACAAAAAATAATACTTAGTAGGCATAGAAGTTTCATGCTCACCCTTTATCGTTTATCGTTTATTTTTAAATTATTTTCTGAGAATCCAAAACATATATCATGGTTAATACTTTATTAAATTAATTAAATTGAGAATCCTTTGAAGACTCAAACCCATAAGTCCAGTTCAACTAATTTTAGAATGAGGACTTTCCAAATTCCAACCAATATAGGTCGAAGATGTAGAAGATTGCATTAATTTAGGCTATTCGCAAGTCAACTTTTGCATCAATGATAAATATAAAAAAAGTCAATCAATCTTTATGCCTTTTCTTTCAACGACATAGTACTCTTTTAGCTTTTGCCACACAAGCCTTTTTTTTGAATTGAACACAAGTTCTAATAATGCAAATGCAATGAATATGGGATTGTTGGGCGGAAAACAAAATCACAATTGATTCTTTAATTTCACTCTAATCATATAAACTATGTTTTGGCAGTGCCCTGATGATGCAACAAATGTTACTTTTTTTTCACAGAGAAAGTAGCCTTAATGGAAAAACCTCCAACCAACCCATAATAATCAAGAAGTCCCAGGGCAGCAGAACCGTCAGGATTTTCATACCAAAAAATACTATCATTACAAATGATTTAAGCTATATATTGTGGGGGAACATCTACCCCAACAGATTTTATGGGATCTCCGTATAGTGTATTTTCTACAAGAACGTGTGCAGCTGTGTTTCCAGTTCTCAAAACATGTGATATCAAAAAATAGTCAAAATTAACCATCTGATTTCTGATTTTGTGAATTAAAGTGCCTATGTAAAATCCGCAGTTGACATTCCCATTAAGTATTGTTGCCAGTAGTAAGGAATCCATCTCCACTTGTATTCTTTCGTAAGATAATTCAGCTGCCCAGCTAATACCTTTCAAGACAGCATGGGCTTCCATAAATTGTGGTTCCATTAGACCCCATTCTACCCATGACTTGGTAGCTATGAATCTGCCCATATGATCATAAAACTATCAGTCGACATTTTCATAGGTGCCTTTCTGCTATATTGAATCTCCATACAGAAGTGATTGAAGCTCCGAAGTATACTACGCATCCTTTAACAGAAGCAGACCCATTTGTGTCAATTTATTTTCAGGTTCGTGTTGCACTAGTCATACATGTTACCCTCCTTTACAGTCATGTTTATCGCACTAACGCATCACAACAACTTACATAGGGTGTATAGGAGCTCTTGATGGAACTCACATTCCTACAACACCACTACCAGGACCAAATTCAGCTTGACGGAATAGATATAGGAGGTTGATCCAAAATGCTCTAGCTGCATGCGATTTCAACATGAGGTTCACGTATATATATGCTGGTTGGGAGGGTCGAGCCCATGATAGTAAAGTCCTCAAAGCTGCAATAGATGACTCTGATGATCCATTTAAAGTTCCAATAGGTGCCACTTTAACCATGTGTCTTAAAAATAAAGAATGTCCATATTAGAGGACTATATTGCTAACCATATGTACTGGATTTTAACATGTGGACGTATAGGGTCTTACTATCTAGTCGATTTGGGTTACCCACATTGTCCTCGCTTCATGGCACCGTACAAGGGTATACATTACCATTTGCAAGAGTATCAAAGGGGCCGAACACCAGAAAATTATCAGGAATTATTTAACTACAATCATACAAAGTGGAGAGCCCATGTGGAGAGGTTATTTGGTATATGCAGGGCCGTTTGCCCATATTGAAAAGTGCCACAAAATACCCTTACAACGTCCACACAATGATTATAGCAGCTTGTGATATCCTACACAACTACATGACAATTGTAGATGGATCGAAATTACCAGAGCAACTGCAATTATAGGAGGACGCTTCAATGAATTCAGTCGCCATGGAGGAGGAGGTTGAAGAGCCAACCATGATTAGGGGTTTCTCAGATATAGCATCACAATCTTGGAAGGACTTCCGTGACGACATTAGCCAACGAATGTGGAATGATTATCATAGAGATGTGTAGCTAACATCGTAGTCATAGCTCTCAATCCTAAGTATCATTTACTTTTATATTTATTATGTCTGTAGTTTGTGATTTAGTTGGTTGAATACTTGTCATTTGATAAATTGAATGTTGATTTAGTAAAATGGTGCTTCAATGAGTGAATTGGCTTATTTTTCCCATGTCTCATGCCTTCTATCTTATTTTTACACTCCGTTATATGTGGTTACTCTTATCAATTATATCTCAATCACATAATTATGCTGCATCTTGATATTTGTAGTATTGTACAGAGATAGGACATATGGATCCAACATTGAGCAGATTCATGAGCAATGGGTCTCGTCAGGCTTCTAGAGGTAATACTAATAGAAATTTTAAACTCTTTAATGAAGGAAACTTCCGATGGGCGGAAGAACATGATAGAAGGCTCATTAGGCTTCTAGTAGCGAATAGACAATTTGGCCGCATATGTGATGACAGCTTAGCCAAGGCTATAACCATGCGAATTACATCAAGGCTAAGCAATGAACTTAGCGACATTATTGAAGTTCCCCTTAAGTGGGAGTAAGTTCGAAACAGGTGGCATCATTTCAAAGAGCTATATCGACGTATGACAAGAGTCCAAGACGAATCTAGAATGGGATGGGATGAGTCTCGCATGATGTTTGATGGGTCAAATGAACAATGGGCAGATCTTATCGAGGTAGCCAATTAGATTTTTGCAATGTTTTATATGTTTATGAGAATTTTGGTTAGCAAGTACTTACCAATGTCTTTCATTAAATTTGACTTGTTCAGTCTGATCTGAAGATAGCGTGATAAGCATCAATTACACAATTGGGAGGACTTGGACGAGATCTATAGGTCAAATTAGGGGTGTAAATAGGGTTGGGTTCAACCCGAGCCCGCATCAACCCGAACCGATTTATACCATGGTTGGGTTGAGGTTTTGGAAATTTAGTTTTTAAAAAATGGGTTCAACCCGACCCGATTTTAAAAATGGGTTGGGTTGGGTTAGGGGTCGGTCAACTCGACCCGACCCGATTTCATAAGATATGTATTTACATGTATTTATGAGAGTGTATTTCATTCATATTGCTTAGATATTTAAATAAAATTGTGTTGAGTTTGGAAATTTGTTTGACTATTTGGTTGTCAAATGTTGTTTGAATTTATTTGGTTTGGAAATATATTTGGTTAATTAGTTGTGAAATTGTGTTTGGATTATTTGGTTATATTGCATCGTAAATAGGTTGTTTAGATATTTGCTCGCATTGGTGATTTAGAATAACATAGCAGGTCAACTGAGAACTTAAGATGTTTGTAGCTTTGATTGGAAGCCAACTAAGAAGGTAAGTAAGACTATAATATTCATTTTTCTATTTTGCATAATTTACTGTAATAATTTTACTTGGCTTTCACTTTTTGACTTGCAGAAGACATCGATTGCTCAAAAATACAAAAACAAAAAAACGAATCAATTACTAAACTTATCCTCCACTTTTGAGCTATGTAGAACTTTTATTGGTACTTATTGTTTTTATAATTATCATTATTTTTATTATTTTAGAAATTCAGGTGAACAAAACTTTAACTAGCATTGATAACATGTGTAATCTATTAGCCCGATTTCTAACCCGAACCGAACCGATTTGAGGTGGGTTGAAATAGGGTTGGGTTAAGATGTGAAAAGTAGGGTTGAAAGTAGGGTTGGGTTGTGATTTTACAAGGTGGGTTAGGGTTGTATTTGTGCCAACCCGAGTCAACCCGACCCGATTTACACCCCTAGGTCAAATGCACCAACCGGTGCTCGATCAGCGGGATGGAGTAGGCTAGCACGTCGGAGACGCTCCCACATAGAAGAGGGTCCGAGTGGCGAGGAAGGAATCGATCTTAACTCCGAGCCTGTGTTTACGCATCTTCGATGAAGATGCCTCGACATCTTCGATGAAGATATCTGCACACTCACCACGACGTCAGAATCTATGTAGGAGGCCGCCAGGTCCATTAGAGGAGGTGGCCGGTGCATTCAAGAGTTAGTGAATCGGCAACTGCCGCCGTCGCCACCACCACCACCACCAACCGGGAAGCTCAACTTTGACCCCCAACGATACACGGATACTATGACACGGTTGTGGGAGCTTTCTCTCTCTCCCAAAGAGGGCACCAAAATGGTCCTTTACTTTGGTCAGCATCTAGAGAATGCATTAGGTTTTCTAAGCATGTCTACTTTAGAGATGCGAAAGCAGTTTGTGCAACATATTTTAGCAAATTTCTAGACGTATTTAATTATTGAAATTGTTTATCATTTATGTCATGTTGCATAGACTATTTAAGCAATTTGACTTATTGTTCTAACTTATCAGCTTACTTGTTTTATTGATTAAGTTTATGTATAACATTGCTTCATGGCATGCCATTAGGATGTCCCTTTCATTTATTTAGCTACTTTTGATACTATTTTTTTCACAGGTTACGCCATTATGCCACGTTTCTATGTTGCCTTCATTGGACATACACCTGGTATATATCAATCATGGTTGGCAGCCTATGCATAAGTAAATCGATATTCGGGAGCATGTTTCAATTCATTTTCTGATCGAGGTTCTGCCGTAGATGCGTACAAGAAATATTTTGATCCGCCAGATAAAAAAGAGCAAACTCGTGTTGTCATAAACATTTGTGATTGTGCGAGTTGTAATAGTGAAAATGATGTTAATATTATTAATTTGTGTGACTGTAAATCATGCGGTAAAAGTGCAATGTAGCGATAGCATGTGCCATGTATGAAGGACTTATAAAATGTTTGTGTAGATTTGTGATTTTAGTAAAGACTCTTTTTTACATTTGACTGATTTTAATCGATTGATATTTAGCTTTTTGCTATTTTTTTATGATTTTGTAGGATAAAGAAAGTGAGTTGATTTAAATCTTCTCTTGGCATTAAGTAGAGTAGTAGCCTTGTTTTGGAGGATGAAGATGTACAACCTTTTTCATTTTACAATTTAATATCAGTATTACAACCACATACATAAATATTAACATCCAACTATAGCAGACATCTTATTATGTCAACCATAATAAAAGAAAATCATCCAAGATGCACAATAATATAATGACAAATAAGATTACGATAAGTTCAAGCATCTAACTCCAAATTACAACCTCAAAATTAGTTCTAAGTCTATAGCACAAGTTTCAAGTTTAATAATTTGCAATTATCTCTATATTATAAGAATTATTAGACTTTTGATAATAATGTGTTATTTAAATGAGGTTTTTATTTAAAATTTTGTGGAATTTTTTTTAACATAAAACTATTACTTTTTGATCCCCAATATATGTCCCAGCACTTTACCCCAACTTCCTTTTTATAAAGGCTGAATCCGTAAAGAACCATCAAGGAAGAGGGAGGATTGCTACTTGATCCCCTGCGCAAAATTTTCTCACGTACAAACTACGTGTTTTGAATGGCCTGGATGACCTTGATGTGACAGATGAATGGTTTAGATGCATCAATGTTGTGCACGAATTGTGTATGCCTGCAAATCTGACACAATTGAATAGGCAGTGAATGATCAATAGCTGCTAGCCCGGATCGGAGAAGGCATAGTTGGATTTTCAACTGAAATCAACCGATGGATACTTTCCCGTACAACATTTAATTGGTTGGCCAAAAATCCATGGCCACGATCTGCCGCTGGTTCAGAAGGTGTTGAACGGGACTTACAGTTCTTGCTCCAATTAATGCATGTTTGCTCAAATCTTGGGAGAAGACTGGAGCCGGACTCTGAGGATCATCAGCTCTTGATTAATCGAATCTGATTGGGAGATCAGCCGATTCAGATGGCCGGATTTGAGATCATGTAGGTCGTCGAAGATGTAGATTTTCTAACCATTCAATGCTTGGAACTTGGAAAGAATACCAACACCAAAAAATTCACGTGCTAAACATTGTTTTCTACTGGATTTGGCCAGCTTCGCAGAGGCATGGGTGATGGGTTTGTCTCTCCCATTCTTGGCAACCATGGAAGCTCGATTTTGAGGTGGTGGAGCACCAAATCTGGTACTGCGTAGCTGCACTGTATTTTGTGTACATGCATCTGGGTTTTTGAAACATAATGTATGAAAATAATAGCAAGCTGATGTGCCGTGCCCACGGTCGTTGCGCACGCTTTCGGATTGGTGGTTCTTCTCATCCTCTCCGTTGCACGTCCGTGCAGCCGTCTGCCCGTTTCCACGTAATAAATGCTGACAGCTGACAGCGTCACAGTAGACGTTGTCGGCCATACCCAGCTACCGCGCCATTCCCTCTATTTCCATGGAATCCCACGCAAACCCCGATTACCAAACGTCCCCCAAGTGTTGGCAACACGCAATAGGGAGTAGATATATGATTGTGGTAGGGAGTCAATATTGAGAAATATACATGAGGCATGATTATATACAATATGTTGTATGTATGCTTAAGTTACAATATTCATTGTCTTAATTTTAATTTTATTTATTTTTTATTTTTTCATAAACATATTTTTGTAAGTGTATTTAATTCATATAGCAAGTTTTACCATTTTACAATACTTTTACATATCTATTTTTTATTTTTAAAAATCAAGATTTTTAAGGGGTGAAAAAAGACTTATATGCCCCCTAAAATTGATGATTTTTAAAAATAAAAAATAAATATGTAAAATATTGTAAAATGTCAAAACTTGGTATATGGATTAAATATACTTAAGAAAAAATATTTATGAAGAAAAATAAAAATAAATAAAATTAAAATTAAAAAAATGAATATTGTAATTTAAGTATATGTATAATTTATTGTATATAATCATACATCTTCCTACATTTTACTGGCGGCTTCCTTTGACTCCCTTCAAATTAACCGGTAGTAAAAATTTCCAGACCATCTCTACAAAAAATGGATAATGCCTTGGAGAAAAAATCGACAAACCTTCCACACGGGTGCCCATAAACCACATTCAAGACCCCTTTCCAACTGTACCTATGTTGAAACGCTGATAAATCAAGCGATTCAAGTACCTAAATTATATTAGGCTATGTCTAGGAGAGGGAAACAAATGGAAGGAAAAATTTGGTGATAAATTTTTTGACATAGATAATTAATGATGTGACATAATAAGGAGTTGAAACAAATGAGATATCTAGAAAGATGTGAGTGATTGTTACGCCTGCATACAAGGTGCTTGAATGGGATGAGAATATAATCATATATATTGAGAATGGAAAAAATAATATTGAAAATATAAAAAATTATGTTGTAAAATAAGCAATTATATTTGAATTGGGAAAGTTGCTTTATGAATGAAAAATCTTAACTCATTTATATTTCATTCGAATTTCTTAAATGCTTTGATTAATTGTTAGCATGTTTGAAAAGTGATAAAATTTTTGAAAGAAAAGTTTTTAGTATAAAAGTTTTTGAAATGAAAGAAAATAATATGATATGATAGAGATAATAATTAAAAAATATGATAGTTGTATGAAAATGGTAAATAAATAGTTGAAAAATATGATACTTATATAGAAAAATATGATGAAATGAATAAGAAAAGGTAGTTGTAGAGAAAGAAAAGTTTTAAATGTACACAAACGCACCTATATAAAAGTATGTGAAAATTGAATTAAGGGTGTGTTTGGGAATGGATAAAACTTTTGATGAAAAGTTGTAAAGATGAGAAGTTGTCAAATGATGTGATATAATATGGGTAATGATGAGGAATAAATAGGATAAAGTTGAAATAGATAGGTTAGTTGTGTTGATAGTTGTGTAGAAATGATTGAAAAGTATGGTAGTTGTATAGAAAAATGTGAAGAAATGATTAAAAAATAAGGTAATTGTGGAGAGTAAAAAGTTTTAGATTGAAAAGTTTTAACATGACAACTTTTTGTTGTTACCAAACACACCATAAATTTTTTTCTTTTTTCTTCTAGCAATACGCCCTTATTCTACAATTACATTACCAGTTTTCTAATCTTACAAAGGTCAACATCACTACATTGATTAGCTTCTGCATTGATTACACTAAATTGATGGGCTAATTCAATCCAACAAGTTTAGACAAGCCTCTCACACCAAAGACCATTTCGAGTTGTTGAACTGACTCCACGTCACTCTTCTACTATTTTTTTATGAGAAACGTGTAGAGATTCTATTCACAAAACAGACCTTGGTCCAGCCCCACCTCTCTCACAGTCATCGAGAGGAAGCCTGGGCGGAGGAGTACAATAGTTTTTACAAAAATACAAGTCCCTGTACAAAAAACCATAGATAAATTCTAGATCCCCACCAAAAGCCCTGCCAACGTCCTGAAAGCGTTGCCATCTTTGCTAATGAATGCGCCACTTGGTCTGCAGTCCTAAACACATGATAGAAACTAATCTTCACAAAAAATCTACTGGTGGCCAAAATTTCCTCCAAAAGGAACTGAAGCGCCGATTCATGCTTTTGACCTCCCATACAAGCATTGATGAGCATCGGTGAATCACTTTCTAACACGAGGAGTGATTCTATTAGCCCGGGCTAAGTAAATGACCCACTTAGCCCACCTAAAAAAACCTATTTAAAATAATTTTTTTTTACTTTTTTTTTCATGTACTTGTTTATCTAAGTGTATTTAACATATAGACCAAGTTTTACCATTTTTGAATATGTTTATCTATTTTTTTGAGATTTTCAAACATCTATGTGTATATATGCATTTAAAATACCCTTATTTTAAAAAATCTAAAAAAAATATATGCACATTTCCAAAAATGGTAAAACTTGGTCTATATGTTAAATACACTTAGATAAACAAGTGTATGAAGAAAAAAACAAAAAAAAATTGTTTTAAATAGGTTTTTTGAGGTGGGCTAAGTGGGTCATTTACTTAGCCAGGGCTAATAGAATCACTCCTTCTAACACCACCTCTTTAATCCCTATCTCCTTAGCCCACATCAAACCCAACAGCCCTGCCTTGAACTCCATCCATAACGGGTTAATCAGGCCCCAATCCCACCAGCTTCTGGCTGCAACAAATTTCCCATGCCAATTTCATATCACGGCACCATAAATGCGGTTCCTAGAGTGATCAGACGCACTAGCATCCACATTAACTTTTTAAAACCAACGTTAGGCCCCTTCCACCTTGCCCTGCTATCCTCCAGAGTCAGCCTTCCACCCACGAGCACCCTCGCAGCCCAGAACTGATGTAGAAACTCAAGGCACCATCTCATCGAATCCTCCACCTGGCTATGAGTACCAATAGCCCATCTCTGATTCCTCGTAAACCATGTTCTCCAGCAAAAGATTAAGAACAGGGGAAATAACTTAATATTCTTGTACTATTATTTAGGAAGTATTACAACAACTTATACTTACAGAGCAGCGATCTTTTTAGTCCAAAAACATATATTTTTTTGTTTTTCTGAATTTTTTTATAAACATGTTAATAAGTTAATTTAGTTGTATTTAATTCATAAATCAAATTTTGTGTACATATTTATTTTTGATTTTTTAAAAACAGGGGTATTTAAGTCATCTTAAATTATGTTTATAAAAACAGTCATTTTAGATTAACATGTTTATTAAACAAATTCAGAAAAAACAAAAAAATATATTTTTGGACCGGTCTGGAATCACCGGATCTGAAAATTACTTTTGCCATTTCTTTTAAAGGATAGTAGTTATGCAAAGGAAAACTTGAGTTTGATGCAGCCTTGTATTTTTATATCACTTCATTGATTAACATCTAATTACAACAGATAATAATGATATCGTTTTTATTTTTATTAAAGGTAATTTTGAAATTTCATGTCATTTTAATGTTGGCTTAAGATCCATGGTCATCTATACATTTTTCTAAATGCGTTGTTATATCCACAAACATGGTATAAATTGTGGTCATATTTGGAATTAATATGATTTATTACTATTATTATCATCATCATCATCATCATCACTTTTTAATGTTTTTTTTATCGAATTTTCTTTAAGCGGATAAATCCTTGCCCAAATATTATTCCATGCGCCTGACCTTATACTATCGGTTAAATTAGGAAGACTGTCAACGCTGAATCCATTAACAGGCCCCATTGGTTTGATTACGATAACTAAAAAAACATTTATCTCATATATACAATAACAATTTTTAATCATTTTTTTTAGTAAATTATATTTATTGTAGGAGTGAAAATTGGATTAAGTTGACTTGTAACTCGCCAATAACAGGACCTTTTTTTTACTGCGTTAAACTCTTATTGTCATAACAAATTAAGGAGTGGGTTGAAAAATTTTGCCGTTGATCATGTCCGTACTCTTCCAAAGATATTCATTTATTAAAAAACATATGCATATGAAATAAAAAAATATGCACATTTTTATCTTATTCTCTTTTTTAAAAAATTTCATACTATTTATAGTTCACTATACTCTAATTTAATTTTAAAACTATATCTTATAATAATGAATACATAAATTTAATATAAATAAAATTTTACACCAAGGGTGTGTTCTAGGAGTGACAAAGATGAAAAATTTTTAGTGTAAAAGTTTTTGAATTGGGAGAAAATGATGTAATACGATATGAGTAATTATGATAAATAAAAAGAATAAAGTTAAAATAGATAGATTAATTGCATATGTAGTTATGTAGATATAATTGAAATGTATGGTAATTATATAGGAAAATGTAAAAAAAGTTAAAAATATAATAGTTATATAAAGTGTAAAATTTTAAATTGAAAAGTTCTTATGTTAAATAAACATGCCTTTGGCTAGTTGGTAGCACCATTCTCACCAAAGTAATAGACGAGGGTTCAAATGGTGCTGGGAGCATTCATCAGTTGTATCTCCAGATTTCTAGATGAGAGTAGATTGTTGTAATAGATATTTGAGATGAATATAAATATATCAATAAAAAATATAGAAAATTGACCTTAATTTTTCTAATTAAATTATTGATTCAAGTTGTGTGATATCCCACATCGGTTAGGAAGAGGGAGGGAGCCTGGGCTATAAGTGGAGGCCGCTGGAGTTACACTGTCGAGGCGCCTTTTGGGGAAGGACGGGATGTGCGTGAACCCAGAAGGACAAAATCGTGCGGGCGAGGCCCAAAGTGAACAATACCTGCGACAGTAAGGGCCAGGGCGTTACATAATGGTATCAGAGCTGACTCCCGATGTCCTGCTGGTGTGTCCAGCGAGGGCGCTGGAGCCCCGAGGGGGGTGAATGTGATATCCCACATCGGTTAGGAAGAGGGAGGGAGCCTGGGCTATAAGTGGAGGCCGCTGGAGTTACACTGTCGAGGCGCCTTTTGGGGAAGGACGGGATGCGTGTGAACTAGGGGTGCAACTTGGGTCGGGTAGGTCCGGGTATGGGTAGAACCTACTCTTACCCGTTTTGGCAAAACCTCTACCCTACCCTATTTTAAACAGGATCGGTCCGGAGCCTACCCTACCCAATTTTCTCAAGAGCGGGTCGGTTCCGATTCGGTTCCAAAATCGGTTCCTAAAACACGATTTATTTGCAGCTTCAACCTGTGTAAAAAAATTCAATTTATACATACTAAAACATGAATCTGTTAAAAAAGTACAATGTATACACAAGGAAATATGTTAAAGAAGAATCAAATAGCATAAGAATCATTATCTCATTAGAATATACTACTTTCAACAATCTTAAGTCTGTCCAATCCAATAAAAAACTATTTGAAAAACTGATACAACACAAATACACAGTAGATACAACTTAAGTACAACCCATTTGTGATCATAAATCCGATGATTAAATTCAAAGTTCAGACATAAAAAATATTAGAATTACTTTAACTCTTCTCATCTATCAACCATCATCCTTCATTTAGAATACCTTTTCCCTGAAACTAGAAATAAAATTTAATAAGAATCATTTGACGTTTAAATACAAAGATTAAAGAATGAAAAATAAAAATCAAGACAACCTTATTAGGAACGGTGATAACATCAGCAGCATTGGAATGAACACTTGTATTTTCTGCAAAACAATTAGAAAATATATATTAATGATAATTTATCAAATAAACTATGCTTAAACTCATTACCTATGAAACATATTCAATACATTTAAAAAAAAGAAAAAAGAAAAGGAAAAATGTAAAAATGTTACCTGAAGTTGTGCTATTTAAATTGATACCTGGTACTGCAGTGGAAAACTCTCCAAACACTTCTTCAATGTCGGATGGTTTGGGGGTTGTCCTTAGCCAATCTTGACAACATATTAATGACTCAACAGTTTTTGCAGACAAAGAACTTCTATATGCATCAAGAACTCGTCCCCTAGTACTAAAAGCAGATTCAGATGCCACAGTAGAAACAGGAATAACAAATATGTCACGAGCAATCAAAGATAATACTCTAAATCAGGATGCATTAGCTGACCACCAATCTAAAACATTAATTTTGCTAGTTGGCAACAATCCAGGTTCTTGAAGATACAAATCGATTTCATTTTTCGACCGTTGCTCATCATTCTCTTCACAAAATTCTAGAAAATCATCAGTTGCGCAAGCTTCGACATTGGTTTGACTGTACTCTCCCACCTCACTTGAAGCTTTTCTTGGAGCAGAATGAGATTCATAAAACTTGAACAGTTTATTCAATTCAGAAGTGACCATTTGAGTGGCTTCAACAGATTTACTTTTATCAAACAACTTTGCATAAAAATAGCTTATAAATCTAAGCTTGTATCGTGGATCCAAGGCATTTGCTATCAACAAGATAATATTTATTTTGTCCATGCTTCCCCAATATTTGGTGAATTTGTCTCTCATTCTTTTACTCATGTCTTGAAGAAGATAATTATCTGATGTTGAACTCATGAGTAAAAGTTTTTCGACCTCATATAGTTGGACCAAAAGCATTGAAGAAGTAACATAAGATGTGCCAGACAAAACCTTTGTAATCTCATAAAATTTTTGCAAAAATTGACACAAAACTTGTGCATTATCCCAATCAAACGCTGTTGGAGGTCCCTCCCTAGCAACAACTGTATCCTTTTCCCCTAGCTTATCAAATGCTGCTCTAAACTTTAAAGCACTAGCCAGCATGAAGTATGTGGAATTCCATCTAGTAGGAATATCTAAGCACAAGCCACCTTTTTCTTTGATTCCTTCTTTCTGACAATATTTCTCAAATTTATCTTTCCTAGCAGGTGAAGCTCTTACATGTTTAATCACATTTCTAATTCGACTGATTGAGTCTTGAGTCTCATCTATTCCATCATGCACAATAAGATTAAGAATATGGGCTGCACACCTAATATGAAATGTAGATCCATCCCCAATGAGTAAACCCTTCTCCCTTAAACTTTCTTTCAATTTTCTAGCTGCAACATCATTACTAGATGCATTGTCCATAGTTATAGTAGAAATTCCATTGAAGTTCCATTTCATTAAACAATCATAAACAACATTAGCAATGCATTCACCAGTGTGTGGAGGTGGGCACAAACAAAAGTTAATAACTTTTTTTTTTAGCTTCCAGTTGGCATCAACAAAATGTGCAGTGAGGCATAAGTAACCTTCATTAGCTATAGATGTCCACATGTCTGTTGTTAAACACACTCTATGAACTTGATCATGGAAAAAACTCATGAGCTTAGTTTTCTCACTTTCATACACTGAAGCCACATCTTTAGCAACTGTTGTTCTAGACACAAATTTCACAAGCAGTTGAATTTTAGTGATATATTTGCGAAAACCCTCACACTCAACCAACTTAACAGGAAGTTCGTCGATTATTATCATTTCAGCAAAACCCCTTCTATTTGCAGCTTGATCAAATTGCCATGCAGTCAAACTACCAACTTGGCCGCTAGAATTGCATGATGGAGATGTTAGACTCAACAATTTCTGTTTCTTATCACCCCGCCCACGATCATAATAAGTGCATCTATCTAGATGCTTTCTCATAGAGCTAGTTCCATTCTTACTTGAATGAGCTAAAACCCTTTTGCAGTAATTACAAGTCACTTCTTGTTTCTCCTCTTTCTTATCATTCTTTGAAACTTGCTTAACTTTCTTAGTGAAGTGCTGCCACACATTAGAAGATAACTTATACTGAGGTTTTGGTTTTGTAAGAACAACATTATCTGTAATTTTCTCGTCCTTCGAATCCCTTTCACTCATAATCACTTGTCCTATTGCATCCCCTTTCACCATATTTTCATCCTCGATCTCAACCTCTAAGTTCTCCATTATATTAACTGTGTCATCCATATTTAAATCAATACAGTTGTTAACACTGATGCCTTCTTCCATACTTAATATTACAATCACTCCTAAAATAGTAACATTACAACATTGATTAAAACATTTAACTATGGAATGAATTGCATTGAATATATCATGTAAAATGAATTGAATTAAGAATAAATTTTTTAAAGACAAGTAAGGATCAACAGAACATACATTTCAATACATTAAACAAGAGGAATAATTGAATATAAAAACAAATCATGACCAGTTTTTGCAGAAATATTTTAAACGTGTTTTCATAAAAGAAATACAGTTTCAGCAACTAGAGTATAAAATTCAGTAATATACCATATAATCTCCTCCCAACTGAATTTATTCATACACAAGAGTGAAAGCATGCATTCTCAAAATAGCAATTCCAACATTACAATAAGCAACTATACATCAGAAACCATGGATAAATCCAAACAGAATCACGGCTAATTGCAGTTCTGTCCTAAGATATTACCGGATTATTACTTTGCACTATCAACCCACTATGAAGAATAATACACACTAAACAGTAGGAATATGGAATTTATCATTTCAAAAATCCAAGCAAGCAAACAAATAAAACTAAAGGAGGAATTTTTCTGCTGTCAAACTCAAAATAGATAAAAGGTGCACTTTCTGAGACTGCCACTATATGAAAGGAATTTCCAATTATAGAAAAGAAAGTGCCCATTACTTCAAGTTTGCAACCATTTAAATGGATGATAATTATAAGGAAGAAAGGTTCACTTTCTGAGACTGCCACTAAAACACAATGAGGATACCCTTGGAAATTAAGAAATTAATATGAATGGGGTCATAGAAAGTTGTTGAAATATGGTGGGCGGATATGGTGTTGGGCAGAAATCTATCCTGTTGTTCCAGATCGGAACATCGCATTCTTGGCAGTTTCTTAAACAGTCAAAGCCTCAAAACAACAACCATGCAATTCCCTGGTTTCACGTAAGCAAAAATCTGAGGATTCAAACACATCTTGTTTTAGAATGCGACTATTTAATGGAAGCAATTTCCTGAATCTAGGCATTTTCACTGGCGTTAAGCAACTGCTCACATATCATTCGTAATGTCTGCCGTAGTGTTTCAAGCAAAAAGCCAAAAACTAGATGGAAAAAAAATGTATATGCTAAATTTTTTTTTTAAAAAAAAACTCACCTTACACTTGCCAAATCAAGAATCTTATGAGGCACACGTAAGCGGCAGATCTTGCACAGACGGTGATTAGTGGGATCCACAAAATCCCAATATCGATTCAAGCATCGTGGGAATCAAGTGGGCCAGATGTCTCATCACATGCCCGAACAAGATTGGATGGTGATTAAGGACTTGCTTCCCTATCAGTTTGGTGCGTCCGACATGTAATCAGGTCATCCAAGATAACTGATGTCAGCGACAGCAATAATGCTTCGAATCAATGTCAAACAGGGCATTAGTCTCGAATGGAGGGGAGGGAGAGGGAGGGAGAGAGAGGGAGAGAGAGGGAGAGAGAGAGGGAGAGAGGGAGAGGGAGAGGGAGAGAGGGATAAAGGGTTGTTACCGGATCGCCGCACCTTCTGCCGCGTTGCCGTCGTGCCGATCTTCTGCTGTGCTGCCCACCGCTGCTGAGGAGAAAAGCTGCCGATGAAGCTGCCGCCCGCTGCTGAGGAGAAAAGCTGCCGCCCGCGCTGCCAGGAGAATCACGATCGGGAATTCGGGATATCGAATGGGGAAGGATCAGAGATCTTTTAGGGATTTAGTATGTTAGGTATTTATAATATATAATATATAATATATAATATTAAATCCGGGTCGGTTCCGGGTACCCAGAACCGGAACCGACCCCTACCCGAAATTGACCGGGTAATTTACCCGAGGAACCGAATCGACCCTACGGGTAGGTTCTATGGAACCGAACCTACCCGATTTTAGGGTACCCACGGGTCGACCCGCGGGTACCCTACCCAAGTTGCACCCCTAGTGTGAACCCAGAAGGACAAAACCGTACGGGCGAGGCCCAAAGCGGACAATACCTGCGACAGTAAGGGCCAGGGCGTTTCAAGTTGTAAATGAAACTTTTAGTGAAATATACTTTGTAAACTTATTTTAAAAATTCGTTTTATTATCTATGCTTAATAATGCTTTGCTTATATTTAATGACATTTTACTTTCACCTGTTTATAATATGTTGAAGCATTTAGTTGATAGCATTTAATATAAATGTGACTTTATATCCGATAGGTTTAGAAATTTTTAAAATTCACATCTACCCACATTTTTTACTAAACCACCTAACTCGATATTTAACTTGGGACCAATTGAAGTAAGATGAGAGTTGAGTCGACCTCATCTTGACTTGTTATAAATTATATACAGTGGAGAAAAGCTTTTTTAAATAGAACTAGGGTTAGGTTGGCTTTGACTTGTATGACCCACCTTAATTTTCACCTGATCATTATTATGTCTTTATTTATTTTATGATTATCATATTTTCTTTTTATTTTCCTGAAACCAATCTTACATGATTAGTCTTTTAAATCTAAGTTTTAGAAATAAAACTATTTCAAAAAAAAAATAAAACAATGTGCAAATTTGACGAATTGTCGTGCTTCAATTACATCAAAGTAGGTTACACAGATGTTTTTATGTACCCTATGGGCGGAGCCCATTTTGATAATGAAGTTAAAAAACAGTCATTTACATAATTTAAAATCATTTATTTTATTGTTGGACAAAAAATCATCTTATCAGAGTTATGAGTACGGGGTCATTGTACACATCTTCGGACAGCGATCGTATGCACCCGGGTGCTTGAGCCTCAATGCACCCGGGTTCATACAACCATTTTTTTTAATTTTTTTTCGAAATTTTTTTTACACAATGGTTAATCCAAGTGTATTTAACATATGTAAATTTTTTTTACCAATTTTGGAGACTTTTAGATATTTTTTTTAGATTTTTAAAAATCTAAAAAATATATCTAAAAGTTTCCAAAATTAATAAAAATTTATACATATGTTAAATACACCTAGATTAATAGCTTAATGAAAAAAATTTTAAAAACAAAATAAAGGTGTAGTACACCCGGGTGCATTGAGGCTCAGTGCACTCGGGTGCATACGATCGTTGTCCCACATCTTCTTGCCCCAAATAACAGCTATGATCAAGCAATGCAAAAGTGGATCACATAAAAACAAAGATCACAAAAAATCACAAAAAAAAATAAAGATCACAAAAAATCACAAGGGCCTAGGCAACCTCAAGTCACATGTTTGGGTGGCATTGTTGGATTTTGGACGTGTATATATAAATAACGATAATTACATTTATGATAAGTTAAATTAGAAACATGAAAATTGTTAGTATACATATAGTGTCTGAGTTGTCTAGAATAAAGTGTGCATGTAGACCTTATATATACGAGCACTTTTTATTTCTAATTTATTCCATCATAAATTGGAAATTAGGTATAAAAGTTTCTAAGCATAAAAGCTGATACTTTATGAGATGGCTTGCACCAGTTAAATTTTAAACCTTATAATTATATCGTTTATATGTATATATTTAATTATATACGTTCAAAATCTAACATCCGTACCCTATAAATAGGGCGCCCCACCTCAATTATTTGGGGTGCCCTAGCAAGGCCAATCTTAGCCAATTTCCTTATGTTTTCTTGTACAAACTTTTGTCATTTTTTCTTTTGCTTCTAAATTTGAAAACTTCACCAATTTCTCATCTTTGGAACTTTTCGAGGCAAGATGTCATTTATCTTAAATATATTTCTTATGTATATATATATGTGTGTATATACATGGTCCCGCTTCTATGTAATCCGGTTATATAGAAGCGGTGGAAATATATATAAATAGTCAAGTTTAGATAGACTGTACCATAATTACGGTGTAGACCACCTCAAAATGGGCCCCACATGTATTAAAATTAACTTCTATCCCACCAATTGTATTTAAAATTATTTATTTTAGTACAATACCAATTTTCATCCAAATCTAACATGTGTATATGCCCTACCTTAGAATGATATATATATATGAGATCCGATCCTGTGCAGTCGGACTACACCGTAATTACGGTGCAGTCCGCTGTAAAATGGACCCTACACATATTAGATTGTAATGAAACTTTATACACTCATTTATCCATATATAAATCATACTTTAGACGGTTTAGATATTGAAAAAACCACTTTAAACTTGATATTTACATTAAATTATTTTATTACGTTGATTTTGCACAATTTTAAGATGGGGACTACACACATGTTGGATTTGGATGAAAATTGGTATGCTAATAAAGTGAACAATTCTAAATACAATGGGTGGGGTGGATTTTCTATTTATGATCAAGTGGGGCCCATAGTATATGGACTGCACCGTGCAGTCGCATGCACTGGATTATTTCCCTATATATATATTGGGAATACTTCTATGAAATCATGTTTCATAGAAGTGATTTTGTGAAATCCTTTTCATTTTTAAAATGTTGATCTTTCATAAGAAATTCAATCCATTCATTATATTTAACACCATTTGTTTAGTTAGGAGACCAAGTTTCATCCCAATCCAATATGTGGATAGGCCACATTTTCTCAAAAATAGGTACATTCATATTTAATTTATGAAAAATGCTCAAATCCATTCACACATGAATTAAAATGTAACAATACTTTATATGATCAATTATCTACATATTATTGATATTTTAGATGGTTGAGATGTTGAAAAAATAACTTTAAAGTTGATATTTTAATATTGAACCATTTTATTATGTTGATTTTACACATTTATAGATGAAACCCATATATAGTAAAATTAAAAAAATAAAAGAATTTTCAAGATACTGTAAATGATGCTCAATACAATAGATGAAATAGATTTTCTATCAACCATCAAGATTTTAAAAATGGAGGGGGTTTCGTAGAAGCGTCCCCATATATATGCATATATATACATATATAGAGAGATCCAATCATGTGCAGACGGATGCAAAAATAGGCCCCACACATTAGATTGCAATGAAATTTTATACAATCATTTATCCATATAAATATCATATTTTAGACGGTTTAGATGTTGAAAATACCACTTTAAACTTGATATTTATGTTAAACTATTTTATTATATCGATGTTGCATCATTTTAATATGGGGATCATACACATATTAGACTTGAATGAAAATTTGTATGCTAATAAAATGAACAATTCTAAATACAATGGATGAGGTAGATTTTCCATTTATGATTAAGCGAGGTCTACATTGCATGGACTACATGGTGCGGTCATATGCAATGCAACATTTTCTATATATATATATATATATAGCTCATTGAGGAATAATCATTTAGCCTGGGCTATGCAAATGCTCTACTTGGCCCACCTTAAAAAACCCATTATAATATTTTTTTTTGCTTTTGTCTTCATACATTTGTTTATCTAAGTGTATTTAATATACAAACCAAGTTTTACCATTTTTGGGTATATGTATATTTTTTTAGATTTTTAAAAATAAGGATATTTTAAATACATAAAACACATGGATATTTAAAATTTTCAAAAAAATATAAATATACCAAAAAATGTTAAATACACTTAAATAAACAAGTGTATGAAGACAAAAACAAAAAAAATTGTCATAATGCGTTTTTTAAGGTGGGCTAAGCAGAGTATTTACTTAGCCCGAGCTAACAGGATCATTCATTTATATCTTTTGATTCTGTGTTTCTCATATATTGAGTTAATCGCATAGGAGGCTCTCACTTGTCAATCCACATACTCATCCAATTTATAATTCCAACATTATCTAAACTCATGTCATCATTTTACAAAAACGTCAAAAAATAGTTAGTTTCTATAATTTAAAGAACTCATATTGTGATGGATTTTTAATGATTGAACACAACATTAGCTTGACTAGGAATATCATAACTTCTTTTTCTTTTTCTTTTTTGTCAAACACAAGGACTGTCATAGTTGATCTAATATAATGCACATACTTCAGATCCTACAATATGTGTTTCTGAGGCTATATAAGTGAATGAGAATCCATGGCTTGTTTTATCTGACAAGGCCTAAGCCGCAATCCTAATTAACTTCTGCTGGACCTGTACACCAATCGATAGTTAGGTTCCTACAGGATCTCTCGTGATTTGTGGAATCCATGTTTCCCTTTCCTACTATACTCTTGTGTAGGGTTGGGATTCGGGGTGGGTTAGGGTATGCCTAGCCTCGATCCTACTTTTTAAAAATTTAATTTGATCATATTTTTATATTGGGCCGAAATAAGGTTGGTCAGACCGTCACTTTTTTTAATAGTTCCTAGGACAAGCTTCGGGTTGGTTTAGACAGTTTTGAGACACGGGATTGGGTAAAAAATGCTGGTCAAATAGGATGATTTTAAGAATTTATATACTTATTAAACATAAAGATACATCTATACTAAATTTAAATGTTGTATGCTTCAATATTTTACTAATTATTAAAAAACATATCATTACTAAAATAAAACATGAAAAAGTATAGTATAAATTTATTAAAATAGGTTAATATATAATTATACGTAAGAGTTATATATATATATATGGAAATTCCTCTTATTGATTATTACATTATTTTTTGAATAAATTGATTCTTCTGCTGCTATATAGTTAATTATAAAAAATATGAAAATTTTAAAATAAAATAATAATAAGATTTAAATATAGGCTTATAATTTTTAATAAATTAATATATGCGGCGTGGGTTGGGACATGGTCAACCCTATTTTTAAATTCGGGTCAAAATTTCTAACCTATTCCTCTACCAGGTAAAAAAGAATTGGTTTTAATTGATTGGTCAAAAGACTTGGTTTTAATGGATTGGTCAAAGACTGGTTGGGTCAAGATTGGGTCAGGAATGACTGCCTCAATTGCCACCCTCTAATCTTGTGGTGCTTTGCTTGTCCATTCCATTGCCAAGAGGTCAAGTTAGCGGTCACTTCATGGACTACTAAAAATTGAGTAAAACAATGATTATTGATCATGATAAGATGCCTTACTTTAAGAGGGGAGAGGTTAATTAAGTATATAAAACTTTAAATAATTTGTAAATTCTTATCTAATCAATTCCCCTTGAATAAGCAATATGCTAGGAGACTGTCGGCAATGCAAGTATGTATGAAACAAATAAAAACAGTGATCAAATCATATAATTATATGCAAGTATGTATGAAACAAATAAAAACAGTGATCAAATCATATAATTATATGCATAATATATAGTGTTTCCGGATTTCTCTACTGTTTTGGGCACAAACTTCTTATATTTTGGGTTTCACAGTATATTCAATAGTACAATTTAAATTTAGTTAATATTTTATTCTAAATTTTAGCTTCAAGGGGCTTATATAAGGTAAACAAAACCGTTAGGAGATATACTCTAACCAACCTCTGTTTAATTTGTTTCTTCTTGAACTTTGGTATCTAAATATCAATCGAAGGCACAAACACAAGTAAATACAGCACAGTGAATGAGACTATAATTTACTCGTGTAAACACTGCGCATGCAGGAAGCTCTTTCAGTGACGGAAAGGATGGTCTTTTTTTTTTTTATGAAAGAAAAGGATGGTCTTTAAGAAGCAATAACAGTTGTAGTACAAGAGAGCTTTAATGAGTTGAATAAAACTCAGTGGTTCTGTCGCCCATTCAAGCAACAGTCCCTTGGACACTTTCAAGCCATAATCTCATGGTTACATTTTCTCTCAAGTAGTCTTCTAATGGTTGCACACTCATTCAAGCGGTAGTCTCATGGTTGTGCATCCTTTCAAGCCTTTTCATGATTGCTGAATATTATGAGTTGTAGTTAGAGGTGGGAATTGAGATGGGTTATACCTACTTTCTACAAATTTTATTTGATTCTATTTTTTATATTCCGTTAGAGTAAGGTTGATTTTGACTTTTACTTTTTTTAATAGGTTTAAAAACAAATTTTAAGTTCTCAAGTTAGTTTCGGGATGGCGAATTAGGTAAAAAATATGGTTCAAGTAATCAAACATAAAAGACATATTTATGCGAAATTTATATATTGTATGCTTCATTATTTTAGTAGTTAAAAAGTAAACATTATTAGTAAATGAAATATGAGTAAATATAATGTATCTTTATTAAAATAGGTTAATAAAATATATTTCATTCAAAATGAATTTCGGCATTTATAAAAAATATTTTCCTAAAATAGTAATAGTTTTCGCGAAAGTTGTAAACATGATAGAAAAACTACAATATGTATAAAAGTAATATGTATATATGCAAATGTCTCTTATTAATTCTTATTTTGTTAATATAATTAATAATAAGTAATGTGAGAATTTTTGACAAAAAATTAGAATAAGATTAAAAAAAAATTTCATAATTTATAATAAATAAATTATATGCAGAGTAGTTGGAATTTTGTAGATCGGGACATGAGGGGCTCGTCCCAACCCGTTTTTGAAAGTAGGTAAAAATTTTTGACCCACCCCTATGCTAGGTCAAAAATGGGGCGGGTCGTGGGTTGACCCGTAGTCCAACAATGGAATATCCTCTAATTAGTTGTAATCTCACAGTTTTGCGCCTATTTAAACTATAGTCTTATGGTTACACACCCTTTCAATATGAGACCTCATGGCCATGCACTCTTTCCGGCATAGTCTCTTAGGGGTGTAACCCTTTACACTCTCCTATCATTATCTAAACTATTAATTCAATGTATCTAGGTGCGTTAAAACTTGTGTTAAGTTTTATCATTTTTGGAGATGTGTATATATTTTTTTAATTTTAAAAATAAGAGAGTTTTAGTCACTTTTAGCTATTTTTAAAAATACAAAGGTTTATATATCTCCAACAATAATAAAATTTAACTTATAAATTACAGATACTAAGATTAATAGTTGTGTAAAAAATATTTTCAAATTTTTTTTTAAAAAAGCATTTTGCGACCAAAGGTGCACTGAATCACTACTCCATCGTCTCACACGTTAAGTTCTCGCATTAAAGCTACACATTTTTTCACTTCCCATTTCATATTACATTTCATATTTTGTAGTAAAGAGAGTAATTATTTAGTATTTTTTTGATATTCATATATTTAGTATATTTAATCAAGAACTTTTCTCAAAAATGTAAAATGAGAATATAGAACATATGTGCAACTTTAATATATTTTCAAATGATAAGAATATAGAACATATGTGCAAATTTAGTATATTTTCAAATGATAATAGTAGATAATAATAGATAATGCAACATCTCACTCATTAAGCTATAGCATTAAAGCTACGCATTTTTATCATTTCCCGTTTTATATTACATTTCATATTTTGTAGTAAGGACATATATGCAACTTTAATATTCTTTCAAGTGATAACAATAGATAATGCAATTTTATGTCCAATTATCTCTTGATTGTGTTATGTCTATTCATAGATTGCATTAGAAGTTAGAACTGAAATATGCAGTGAATTCATAAAACAAATCATCAACATTTTAGGAAACAAATTTAGCCAGACAATTTCACATTTGAACAACCACATTTTCATAAATATATATTTATGGATAAATTATAAAAATCCTTAGATCCATTCCTAGATACATTAAAATTAAAATAATCTATAAAATATTTATTCATGGGAATGATATTTTAGATGATCTAAATTTCAAAATACTACTTTAAAATTAATATATAACTTAAAATATTTTATTATATTGGTTTTGTACATTTTTTACATAGAGACGATGAATGATTTAAATACATTGGGTGGCTTGAGTTTTAATTCTAACAGAGACCATTTATGAGAGTATATGAAAAACTTTGATGTAATGGGTTACATAGAAATGGGAATGGAACCATATACTATATGTTTTGACCCCTCTTACCGAATGATCTTTTACGACCGGTTGGAAATCCGGTGATTTCCGACCGGTCAAAAAATATATATTTTTTAATGTTTTTTTGAAAAATATTTTTATAAACATGTTAATCTAGTTATATTTAATCTATAAACTAAATTTTATCATTTTTAGATATGTATATATATTTATTTTGGATTTTTAAATACAGGGATATTTAAGTTATTTTAAATATTCTTAAAATGACTTAAATACCCCTGTATTTAAAAATCCAAAATAAATATATATACACATCCAAAAATGGTAAAACTTGATTTATAGATTAAATATAATTAGATTAACATGTTTATAAAAATATTTTTCAAAAAAAAAAACAAAAAAATATATTGTTTGACCGGTCGGAACCGGTCGTAAAAGATCGGTATTCCAAAATGATTATGGTTAAATATATAAATTTGAACAGTTTTGGTACATGCTGTCTCCGTGAAACACTAAGTCCTAAGAAAGAGATAATTTGTTTCATCTCTAAATACGCCTATGGATTTCTATATAAAAAGCAGATAATTAATTTATAGAAATGATGATAAGTCACCCACATTCACTCCCTTGTTCAAGTTAAACAACAAGCTGATTAATTAACACCACAATACGCTTAGAGTTCGTTGTAGAAATTCGGGTTAGCTATATAAGCTGTGAGGAGAATGGAAATTCTCTTTCAGTCTCAATTTGGACAAGTCTGAATAATTTTACCACATTAAAAAGCTATAGTAAGAACCCACACAGAAATAAAGACATCAAACACATCATAGTGTAACTACTAACCAGATTCGTTAGTTGAAATTCTTGCTTGTGTTAGCTTTTCTTGTAAGAAACAGGCGGGATCTATTCCTCGAACGAAATGGAGAAAGAAGTTTTCGTCCACAGCATAATGGCTAATGGGGATGCATGTTCATGACTATTGACTGGTAAGTGGTAGAAAGATTTGTAAATGGAGATGAGACATGTTTCATGATTAGTTGCACTTTAATTTGTTTGCAAGTCATGAAATTCCAAATCATGACTCAATCATATCACGCGTGGATGTAAAATATCAACCCACAAGGCATTGATTTCATGAACCGAACTGCCTCGGCTTAATGGTGACTGAAAAACCATGTAGGCTAAGAGAAGTCAAAAACCCATTTCGGGATAGCTCTAGGCATTTATAACTGACTTTTTAAAGGCGGATGCTTTGCTCCAAGTGATCTTATCCCTATACACAGTGCAGTTGCCATCCAATAGTCAATCTCTCTTCTATCAAAAAAAAAAAAAAGTCAATCTCTCTTCAGCAGCCTCTGACCTGAGAAATAATATTTTTGGAGAATTAGGAAGTATGAATAAAATATAACTGTCTGTAATGAAAAATAAATATTATTGATCTTCATAAGGAGAAAAGAAGTAGTTCATACCTGTGTCAAAAGAAGGTGCTAGCTGGAAGAAAGAAAGCTGAGGAGAAAGAAGAAAAAACATAAATAGGTTTAAAGTAGTTAGGTAGAAAATATATGCATAGAGATTGGCAGCAGAAGCTAGGCAGTGATTGCCTCAACGAAAGTGATATTGGCGCGGCTCAATCTGAGATGGTTTACAATCCAAATCGTAAACTGTCGTCGGATTGAACCTCACCAACATCGCTTTCCACAATTATGACATACGTATATGAATGGGAACTGTATGGATATAATGGATGTAGTCTTAGTGGGACTGTTAATACGCATTCATTTCTAACTAGAATATTTATGCATGTTGAAGTGGGTGTGCGAATGGAAAGGTTGTCAAAAAGGGCAAGTGAAAATGATTTATAACTGTCAAGATTCGGATTCAAACTCATGCCCCATCTTTCCCAAGTATCATTCTGCAACAGATGAAAATTATCGAGTTTGAAAGAGACCCATATAGAATATGCATGTTTGTCAATTTCTAGATGATGGCGATGTAATTCAGTCAGTTTTTTGGAATAGCAGAAAGTTTTGCATTTTGGGTTGGAAGTTATGTGTTGAATTTTCCATCTAAGGATGACCATGATGGATGAAAAGAAAAAATAGAGGCGAAAGTCCAATTCATGTTTCCTATAATCTGCTATTTGATACGAGTGGGTTTTAGTATTGGGTGATATATGAGACAGAGAGAGAGAGAGAGAGAGAGAGGATGTGAAGAAAAAAAAAAGTGGCTAATGCGTATGTCGATGTGAATGAAAGTAAAGAAAGAGAATAGAGAAGAGAGGGAAGAGGAAGAGAAGTTATAGGATGCATGTCGATGAGAAGAGAGGATGGGAGGGGGAGAATGTATAAGAGGAGGTTTGCCTCGGGATGGGAAGGAGGAGAAGGTGAGGGGAATGATGGAGAAGGGAGCAAACTCACTGCTTTACCGTGTCATGCTTAGCTTGTACTCATAAAATCAAAACCCTAGCCCGCATGCTCCTGCAATATTCTCCCACCAAAAACCAAACTATCCCTTTTTGCTCTTTTCCTCATTCCCATCTCATACACTTATATTCCCACCCATCCATTATCTTATTACCTCCTTTTCATGCCATGTTTTCACATTCTTCTTCTTACAAAAGACAAATGGTGGGTCCCACCTCAGGTGGGTCTCTCTCTCTCTCTCTCTCTCCACATGTTCCTACCTACATATAGTACAACCTTCTAATCGACCACTGATCAGTTCTCTTATAATCCATTTTTGCTGTGTTATTAAGGAATTTTTCAAGTGGCCCATACATTTTTTCATACTACTCTATAAATATATATTTTACTTCAACTAAATATAGAAACTAAATCTACCAAAAACTGTATGCCACATGAATATCCAAGCTCTCTCATAACTAAAAATGACAAATCCAACGGACTGCATGAGAGTTGTCATCCACCCAGCTAGCAAACAACCGCCAACATGTTGTGTCTAGGCAGCATCAGACCCCAACCCATGGTTTGGGTCCACCATGATCATCACCTGATGTAAATACTCCGTCCACCTCTCTCGGGTGGAAGACAATTTCATTTCCATGGCCATATATTTATAAGTCAAGACTTAGCATCATTTCCAATGGCATGCATGGCCCATTCGAAGGCTGTAAAGGCCTGCCTAGCTAGCTATTTTACAGGATTATTATCATTGTGGGGGCCATTTGTTTGCATGGGTTGTTTCAGCATGATGTGATTAGTTGTCAACCTAAGGAATTGGGCCTTGTGGTGGGCCATCGATCACAATACCAACCGCTGTGTTTTGATCATGGTGACCCACTTGGAGGGTTCGGTGCAGTTGTGGGAAGGAGGGAATTGAAGATGGGGAATCTTGGGAACACAATTGCAGAATGTCAGCATGGTGCAATTGTCTCTTGAAGCAGGTTTGAGGGGCACGTAGAAAGCCCCATTTCTCTCTAGCAAATAGCAATCGCCAACCCAAAGCGGAGACAGCGGCGCTAAAAGAGCCCTGCCTTGGGGTGGAAGCGGGGGACAACTCCCTTGGGCTGCTCCCCTTTTTCTATTCTTTTCATTTCAAAGCTCTCCTCCTTTTCCTGAATTCTCTTCTTTTATTTAAGAATGTATGGATTTTAGAGAGCTGTACTTGCACCCATCTTCACGTTCAATCCATTGGACCACAACTTGATTTTGTGATGCAATTCAAGCTATTATATATTTTGGAATTGGACTAATAAACTGCCACGGCACCATGAGATCTATCAGATGGACGACGGATTATATATTAAGTAATTACATATCCAAGTAGAATTTGATTGAAATAACTATTGGAAGTTGTTCGATGGGTGCAAGATAAATTTGATTCAATTGTGGAGCAATGGGTTGATGTAATTAGAATATCTCGAGGACATGCACCTTTTAAAAGGTGGCACAAGACAAATATAAAAAGAGCTTTCACCCTCATGATTTTAGGGGCTCAGTTCGCGTGCTTGCGCCCAAAGAGATTCCTCCACGCCTCAACACGTTTCACCACCCATCAATCCATTTTAACACTCTCTTTGAATTTTCCATATTCATCAGATCCTAGGACTTTTTCTCATGTGCATCATTTGAACCTTGGATTTTTGATTGGGAACTGATACTCACACTCCTCGTGGGTCCCCCCACTTTTTTTTATTTTATTTTTTAACACCTGTGGTCCAATGTCATCTTGACCAGGCATTTAATAAGTATAAAAGGCTTTGCTTAAAGTATACTAGGAGTGAAAATCGTACACGGCCGTTTAGGTTTGTAATCTTAACTTTACTTTTTATACTTGGCCAAGACATGGTAGGTCCGAACTCTCACCTTTTTCAATTGAACACGGACAAACTTCGGGTTGATTTTGGATCGGTGTCAAGACAACTAGTAGAGCTAAAAATACGGGTCAAAGTGTGATAATTTTAAAAATTTATATACATATTAATTTGAATGTCTTAACATTTTACTACATAGTAAAAGTAAAATATAATTAAAACATTCCTTTTTGATAATTCTATTTGTAACTTGACATTGATGAATATGCGTGTTTACATTCAACAAAAGTAACAAGAGAAACAAAGTACAATTAAAATAGCTAATATGCAAAATAACAATTTTGTTTTTGAAATGTGCAAACAACATTGATAATTTTTTCTATTTCATTGAAAAATCTTATGAAGAATATAACCTGCACAACATTTATACAATTAAGAAATAAAAATATATCCACAAAGACAAGTCATATTCACGTTAATAAGTCATAAAGTTAAATACATATATATTCACTATAATCATGCTCATGTAAATAGGTAATATGGTTTATAAAAATATTTTGCATTTTTGCGAGAAATGTGGGTCAAGATGGGTTAAGACATGGTTAATCTATTCGTCATCAAAATTGAAGAACGGCTTTTAAATTGTGTCCACCTTGCACTATTAGGTCAAAATTTTTGCCCCAATCGTATGTAAAATCGAGACAAGTCATTAGTCAATCCACCCCTATTTTCACCCTTATAGTATAGGTAAATGCATCTTTGGAAATTTCAATTTTTAAAAAAACTTAAAGTTTTCAATTTGAATCAAAGATAATTTAATCCCAATGTAAAACCCTTAAAAGCTATTTTTATAAATTATAATAAATAAAGCGATTATTTTGAAAATTTATAAAAGTCAGGGATTAAAATGAGAATATCACAAAACCAATGCAATAATTCAAATCCCTTGTAGTGACTTCAAGAAAAATGAAAAAGGAATGAAAAAGGGAAGAAGACGAATAGAAAGAAAATAGAAAGGAGATGAAAGAGAGAAGGAGAGGTGGGCGAAATTTTTGAGTAGATTTTATTAGGTAACGTTTGAAGTTGAAGGATTTGAGAAAAGTGGATAAAAATTAAGGTAAGTAATTTTTTTCAATTTTTCTTTATTTTTCTTATTTATTGCATTTATTTAATATCTTGTGATCGTATAGAAGAAATTAGTATGAAATTGAGATGTTGGAATTAGAAATTCCAAACCCTAATAGGGTAGAAGAAAAGAATTTTTCAGAGAACTGAAATACGAGTATGAAACATAGATAATTTTAGGATGATATTTTTATGATGAAATGTAATTATTATTTTAAATATTTGAGGCAATGTGAAAGATGAATGTCACTAGACAGGTGTTTAGAAATTTAGAATGAGAAAAATAGAGTATTTGATGATTAAATTAAATAAAATTATTTTTAGAAATTTATTTAAGAATATTGGTATTATTTCAGTATAGATTAAATAGAAGAATAAGTTAGAATTTTATAGAGACCATGCTTAGAGATTTAGAAATTGTGTAAAAAGGTAAGCAGAATTCTTCTACTTTTATTTGGATGGTTACGGATGATGATGAATGTTTATTTTTTAGGTGTAGATGTTTTGTGATGATTTGGATGTTTTATTTAAGATTTCTTTATGCTAATTTTTTTTATTGAAATATATATATTTTGATGGTTTTAATTATTAACTTGAGTTGAGTAATTTGAGGACTTAGTTTGAGACAAGGATGACTTTATGATGATATTTGAATTATATATATTATTTAAATTCGAAGAATATATTTAGAATGAGTACATGAGCATGATGTAGGAGTGCATTGTGCATGTTGAGCGTATCATTTGATGATTTTCCAGGCAAGCTAGAAAATAAGAGGAGCAACGGTATACTATAGTATAGCAGTGCAAAACGTTTATTGATGACGAGTCTACCCAAGGCATTGAGATGACATGGATATGATGTGGAGGATAAACATTTACATTGCATGAGCATTTAGAGCATGGTTCCTTGTATGAGCATGGTACAGATGAGTATATGAAGTTTAAAGATATTATTGTTTGACTTATTTAATAAGAAAGATGTTTATTTTCTTTAACATTTGAATTTTTTTTATTACTTTGCTTACCGAGTTGGCTCGGACTCATGTTTTCTTATGTTAATGTTTTTAGATGGTAGGATTGAGGTACGAGCCCAATGTAGGGTTGGTGCTCAGACAGAATGAGGAGGAATCCCGGTCCATCGGAGTATATATAAATATCCTGATTAGTAGAAAAGATCAATTTTAACATTTTATTTTTATGCATGAATAAGTGATGCAGTGAGGACTTCTTGTAAAGCTTATCTTAGTATAAAGTTGATATGTGGTTAATTTTTTATGGCATATGTGGTTAATTATGTTGGTGGATTGGAGTAGATTTGGATAATTTATTTCATTTAATTTTTATATTTCTAGATTAGATATTATAATAGATAGTATGATGTGAGGATACTTGTAGAGGGTGATTCTATCTAATCCCTCAGCTTCCTAGTTCTGGAAAGATGCTGCTCGATTTTCTAGTGAGTTATTTGGAGATGCCAAAATAACGTTTGTTTTCAAATGCATAGGGAAAGAGGGAGGGAGAGAGAGCACCTTTGAAGATGATGGGTCAAATGACTATGTGATGCTTGGAAACAATATGATAATCTCATAGTCGATGCGTGCTTATATATAGAGTTTTGTTTATTTAAATTTTTTAATATCTTGTATTACAATTCTATTATCTCAAGTATACTCTTTTCCAAATTTTTCTCAAATGTAAACCTAATGATACTTCTACAGGAGACACTGCTCTTGAAAATGAAGGACAATGCTCCCCTAATGCATGACCCAGATCGAAACCAGGACGCGTTGGCATCTTGTCCAGAGGTGAGCACCAACCATGTTAGGGAGTTGGGCTCTTGTTTGTTTAAACTTCATAGAGAAAATTTCCCTTATACCCACGATATTTGATTATTATTCTTTTTGTATCCACAACATTATAGAAATTTTTTTAGCATTCACAATATTTCACTCATAATTTTTCAAACGCTCATGCTGTCACTTTCAACTCAAACAGATATTGAACTCCATGTTAAAATGACAAAATTTGCCTCCACACATTATGTAAACAAGGAGAAAAAAATTCTTGCTTTGTTTTTATAATAATTTGAATAAAAAATGCATCGGATCTATTTTACACAAACTAGAAAGGGATTTCATTTGGAATTTTTGTTTACAAATAGCGTGGTGCAAAATCAATATTTTTACATGTAGTTAATATTTGTTTGGGCTGAAAATAACAACACGAGCGTCTGGAGAATATTTTGGGTGTCAGGAAAAAAAAGAAAAGAGTAACAGTGAAATACTGTGGGTAGCAACACTTTCACTAGCAAGCGCCTGCATGAATTCATGCATGTACGGAATCTTTATATAAGGATATATAAGGCTTGCACACGTTTGTGGGCATGCATTGTAATTCTCCATGTAGAATAAAGGAATTGGATAAATTAACAACATATATTTTTTAAACTTATTATCTCTTGAAAGCTTGAACCTTCTCATGTATCTAGCTATACAAATAGAAATATATCTACCAAACTTCTAAGCATTTTTTCACCCCACATGCTCATTCTCTTCAATATTCTTAATTATATATTACGGGCGGCTTACACTTTGAATTTTTTATTTTGGCATTCCTGCACACATGACTTCTATGTGCACATATATCCGACCACAAATGACTTCACGGGTATTACCCCTTTTCTCTTTCTGGTCTTCTGCAGCCATGTCAAATAAACAATTCTAGCAATCCAAAAGGTTAGCAGTTAGCAATCCTTAGCTAGCTTTCATAATAGCATCCGACCAGGCCATGTTGGAGACATCTTTTATGACTCCCTGATGATCATTCACCACAACTTGCTTGCGTAAAATGGCTGGAATCGGAGGTTTAGAGTTGGGTACATTGAACAGTTTATGTAAACCTAGCTCAAACCTATTTGTAAATTTTAATATATCAGAATTAATGGTTGAAAATTGGAAGAACAAAAAAAATTATGATAGTTAATAAAGGTTGTTAAAAGCAATTGAAGCGTAGCATTAATCTTCGAAAATATTTAAAGGTGCATTATACATCCTCTTCTAATTAATGCACACAATCCAAATTGCTATATGTGGGGTTTTAGTCCCATTATAGGTAAATTGCTTTCGGAGAAACAAAAAGAAAAGAAAAAAAAAATTACTGAGGAATAATAAATAAAATTAAAGGTTCAGTCTGATGGTGCTGAATAATAGTAGTAGTGATAATAGTTTGGAAATATTCATGTTCCAAACATGTAAGGCAATTGGGGCAATGGGTTTTGTCAGGTTGTGGAGACAAGAGAGACAAATCCATCAACCGACTCGATTTGCAAGGTGATTCCTGTCAACAAGTTGAGGAATTAAAGGGATTCTAATCATCAAAATAAGACAACATTAGATTGCAAGCCATGTGTGGATCCCATTGTTGACAACCCCAGCCACAGAAAAATAAGGATACATGCATATATAGGTCCACACAGGCACTAATCCACTACAAAAGAATTCAGCATATGTAGTGATTTCCATGTAGCCTATTATTATTTCACTAGATATACAACATTTTAAGTGCAAATAGTTAATACTTATTTACAACATACCATCATAGTCGTATAAGCAGAAAACCCTGCCATAATTTTTTTTATGGTTAACCTCGCTATAATTTTGGTTGAAGATTTTTCACATCTAGGCAAACAAAATAAAGGAGCGTTGTCATTTGGTCACGAGCGACGAAATAGAAATTTGGTCTGCGTGCCTGTCAAGGTGTGTTCAAATCTCATTTGTGGAGATTTAGTCCCTCTGTCTTGTAGTCTTTTTTTGAAAAAAATTATAAGAAGAATTGTCTCATAATATGAGTTGAAATATGATATAAATATACTCTGATAATTGATAGACACTTCAAATCTCATTTGTGGAGATTTTCGAATTAAATTTTAGGTGGGGACATTTAGTCCCTCTTAAAAATATGTTGGTTGTCTTTCTTGTTAATATTTGGGAGCTTGTAGTCTTTTTTTGAAAAAAATTATAAGAATTGTCTCATAACTTTGAATGTAATATGAGTTGAAATATGATATAAATATACTACAATAAAAAAAGTATACACCACGATACATATGTAGCAACATGCATCTCGTACATATAATCAATTTTATATTATACACATGAGTTGCACATGATTTTTGCTTCTAGTGAACCTTCAAAGAGACCACTGAGAAAGCTAAGGTTACAAGAAAATTTATGGTGTTTTCGCATCTATACCTTTATAATTTAGGCGAAATTACAGTTTTTTTTAAAAAAATTCTAAATGAATGTGCGTAGTTTGCTAGGGATCGCTAGGATATCACTTCCAATTATGTTAAAATTTTTTAGAAAAATGATGAAAATGCCCATGTGAACACACTTTACATATTCTCACACTGTGGTCAGGCTTAGAGACGAACAAGCTGTCAGCAGTAGGGATGCACAGACCAACATATTAACCCATTTTTCCAACCTATTTATAAACTAGTAAAGATTAACCTTTTTCATAAATGAGTTATAACCTACTAGCCCACCAAGCCATTTAAGCTAAACAAATAGGCTAAGGTTGACTGCCATTTAGTGATTTGGTTAACTTATATAATGTAACATCCAACCCTCGGGATGTCAGAGACGTGGTTTACTTTGTCAAAGCTGAGAATATTATAATGAATAAAATCTCTCAAGATGAAAATCGATACCAAGATGCAAAGCCATGTAAATATTAATTAATACATTGCAAGTCTATTCCTCATGGAGACATTATATATGTTTGGTGTTCATTATCAGTACTAGTGAGTATTATAAGAAAACTTCAACAACTTTAAACTTCTTTGTCATTTATTTTGCTAGTTTCACCTTTTTTCTAAGTTAACAATGACTCTAATTTAGCATTATATTCCTATTTTTCACTAAAAATAAAACTACGTGAACTAGAAGTTCAGTAAGTAAATAGTTTTTTTTAATTAAAATTCATTTTTTAAATAAATAACAACTATGCTGTCTTTTGTGCACAACAAACTCTAATTAATGAAAAGTTAAATACTTTTATGGTTGTGCAAGTGTATGTCTACTCTAATTCATGCATTTATGCTATGGGCATTGTCATCTGCTTGTGCTTGCGTGCAACTATGCTACACATTCGTGAGCTAATTTATCGTCTTTTGCAGTCCTAAGGTTGCTACCCAGATATTACCATATTGCTTTACTGCTTGGTGGCAAGTCCAAGTATGAATCATGCTCATTCATTATGATCAATGCACCACTTAGATTCATTGCTTAACATGATTAAGAATATGTTAAAATAATCATACTCAAGCTTAAATAAACCAACTTGAAAGAAAATTTTAAATTTAATAAATAATCACACTTCATAACAAATCATAATATTCAACACAATATTTTTTTAAAGTCATGATTTAGTAAAAATTTACTTACCTGTAAGAAGGCTTTAAGCTTCTTTTTTAATCTCTTGAAGTAGCCTTAAGTCTCTCTTCTTAATTTCATCACAACATGTTCATTATTTCATCTTATTATTTTTATAAATATTATTTAAACTTTTATTTGTGACATCTTCAAAATATCTCATAATTTTATTTGGTTAAAATTATATTTTTCTATTTATTCTGTGAATTCCTAGCTAATATAAGAAACTTTTGCAAACTATTTCATTTGAAAGGAGCTTGTTGTAATTTTTCTAAATTTTGTTTATGAAATTCCTTCACAAGTCTAGAGGGTATTCTGTAATAATTTTTTTAAAAATATCTCCCGCAAATTTTCTAGCAAGATTTGATTTTTTCTATAATTTCTTCAAAATATGTATCTTTTTACGAAATCATAAATTTATGGGGATTTTTGGTGAAATTTCTGTCAAAAAGTCAAGCTATAGTCTCTTCCTCCTCCTTTTCTTGGGTCGTTATTCTGTTTTCTGTTGATCTTCTGCAGTTGCGGAAACTGCTCAAATAAGCTTGGATTTTTCCCATGGACACATATTTGGGTTCCTTATTTGATATAGATTAGTCTAACACCTATCTTTTCGTAAATCTAGCGAATCTATGGAATTTGGGGAAAATGAATGAGTTATGAAGACTTAAAATTCTCATCCATATGAAAATCTCGCAAGATTTTTTTAAATCTCTAGATAGAATTTGTGAATTTGTTTCCTTCTTTTATGCCTTCTCTCTTCGCGTTCTTTAAAAAGAGCGCGTTATTGCTCGCCAATGCTCTTCGGCTAATGCTCTCCATTAATGTTTATAAATTATATTATATTATATTATATTATTATATATATTTATGGCTATTACATACAACCTGCTCAACTTGTTAACAACTTGTGTCTACATATATCTTATCATATAAATTGTGTTTAAGCTATTTATATTGATGCGGCAGGAATTATTGTTAATTATTAGGTTTTGATTGAAAGGTTAAGACTGGAATCAATTATATGATGCTACCTATTTTTCTCATGTATATTTATAAGCTATCACTACTTTTTATTATTTTCAGAAGCCTAGTTTTAATTTATTTCATGTAGTTTTAACAAGTAATTTTGTTTAGATAACCTAATAACGATTTGTTTATGTAACGCTAACAATCTGCTAACATTTAATTAAATGAATCAGAAACAAATTAGGATTGAAGTTTTGTAAATGAGCTAATAAGGGGATTAATACTGAAAATTTATAAATAGATTATTATTAGGTTTAGGCTTCAACACGCGCAACATGATCCGTTTGTACCTCCTGCTCGCCCTGATTGATTTGGCAAAATGATGTTTAGTGCTTTTTGGTGTACTAAAGTTGGTGTACATGCATCTCCGGTTGGGTGATCTGCACGACAAAATGTCTATAATTTTGTTTTAATGGATTAACAAATGCATTAAAATTATTTTGTTTGGTTTCATTAACATATTTAATTTTATTTCATAATTAGTGAAATATATAGAAAATAAATTTATTTAAAAATATTTTCTTATAATTTTTTATTCAATGGGGATGCATATTAAATTAATTGTTTATTTTTTTGTTAATTAAACATTTATTGCATCTTATATTATTTATCAACATATTTTTTTGTAATAACAGAAATAATGATTGCAAATATGAGTACCACTTGGGCCAGGTAAGTTCGGGTAGGGGCCTACCCTACCCTTACACTTTTTTTCAAAAATTTTTACTTTATCCTATTTTAGTTGAATAAGACCAAGTTGGTTCTTGGCTTATCCTACCCTATTTTTCAAGAGTGGTCAGTTCCTATTCCGGTTTCAAATCAGTTCTGAAAATAATATGTAATATTTGTGGATCCATCATCAGTTTGAAATTTGTTTACACCAATATTCTTTTTTGTCAAGAAACTACCAATAAAATCTTGCACAAGGCCAATGAAACAATGATAAGTATAGAAATAATATTTTCCAACTCTTAGAAAGGTCAATTTGACCTTGTGATATTTTGGATAATCAATGTGTGAACGAACATTGAAATTATATTTCATTTTATCGTGTATTATGCAAAATAATTAGATAAAAGGCAATTTCAATCTTTAATCTAATTCAATTTTGAGTGAAAATAAATATTTAAATGCATCTTTGATGAAAACATAAACAGTTGAAATGTTTCTCATGTCTCCAAATATGAAAATGCTTAGTTTAAACCTTATCTAGTTGTTTTTATAAAATCTAAACCATCTAACATGTTGCATATTATTTTTTTGAAGACATTTAAGGTATCATGTTTAATAATGACATAAAATTATATGTAATCCGGGTAAGTTCTGGGAATCCAACCTTGTCTGTATTTGAACAAGTATTTTACATGCGAAAATGTACTAACCTTATGGATAAGTTAATTAAAACCGAACTTATTACTTGTGGGTATCAGACCAAGTTGCACCCCAAAATTTAAATAATACTTTCTTGTGGTCACGGGGGTATTTTGTTGTTTTAAAAGTTTTTAATGAAATCCCAATTTCTGGCAAACTACATATATTTGTAATTTTTAAAAACTAATAATGTACCTTCAATTTTGCCCAAACTATATATGCATGTGTGGATGCAATTTTTCAACTTTGGAGACCACCTTAAAGTCGACGTCATAAGAAAATTACTCGTTTAACCTTTAAAAGTAGTCAAAAAGCCTTATTAGCAATGAGATATATATGTGCAAGAAAATTTTTTTACATGTAAGGACTTTTTTTTTTTTTGCTTATGATAATGTTTTCATGATTAAATCAAAATTTGGTTGTTAAGGAAAAATTATGAATTATTCACAACTAAATTTTCTCAAGCTGTTACAGGGCCATTTGGAGGACAAAGCTCCCTAGTAAGGTGATAATTTTTGGATGACGACTTCTCAAGAATGCTCTCCCAACTCTGCAGAACCTGATTCATAGGGGCGTTGCAGTGGACACTTTATGCATACTATGCAAGAGGGAGGTCGAGGACGCTGATCACCTGTTTCTGGGATGTGTATGTACTGAAAGGATATGCTGGAAAGCTGCAAGATTGAACACCCAGGCATCTTTGGTGCGGGAAATTTTGAGAACCCTAGCCTGCAAAAACAGGTCTGATGATCTGGATTTCTTCATCTTGTGCTGAAGGAGAAGGGTGCCTAATCGGCTTTCGCTGATACCTTGGCGCGATGTTGGGAGTTTCTTGAGCAACTTTGGAGAGCCAAATTTCTCGGCCAGGCGAGTGCTATGGACCAACCCCTTGTGCCTAGATGGACCAAACCACTTGCTGAAGTCTTCAAGATGAACGTGGATGCTCGATGTATTGGGGATAGGGCAGCCATGAGCCTTGCCGCTGTCATCAGGGACTCCCATGGTTACTTCATTGCTGCTAAAGGTTGGAGACGGACTGGTGTGGTGGAGCCACTACTTATGGAAGCAAACGCATTCCTTCTGGGAATCAAGTGGGCCCTCCAACTCAATCTCAGATAAGTACAGGTTGAATTCGATTCTCTTCTTCTTTGCACCTATTTGTCTAACGATTGCCCGATCTTCTCACCGGTGGGTTTTGTCATTACTGAGATTAGGACTATCCTCAATGCTAATGCCCACATTTCGATTCACCATGCTTTAAGGTAAGGAAATGCGGTTGTTCATTCTTTAGCCGACTTGGTTTCTGTTTCTTTTTTGGACCATTAAATTTGGTCGGGAAACCCCCCAAGTCATACTTGGGAAAATTTGTATAGACAATTTTTTGGCAATGAATTGCTTGGATTATTCCATCCCGAACGGGATAGAGTAATTCCTTTTATAAAAAAAAAATTTCCTGGTAGTTGAATATGCCATCAACTATTGACAACCAAATATTTAATTATTTAAAATAAAACTTTAGTACTCAAAAATAAAATTATATAATATTTTAATCCTCGAAAAGCGTAAAATGCCGGCCGGATGGCCGATGGCCTCACTTAGTTCTCTTCCTACATACATAAGATCTTCACACAAATTAAAGAGTACAAATAATGGGCTAGTTTAAGTAACAATACCATCAACAGTGAACCACTAATAACAATTTTATTTTTGTGGGCCACGAAAACCTGTTTAGGACTTGGATTGAATGGGTAAGCTGGTAAGGGGTTGACTATAGAAAAAGTGTTTCCGTGTATTTAGAATACAATTTTTTTTATAAGAATTGGAAAGGATTAGATGATAAATGGAAAAAAAGTAATTTAGAATTTTTAAAAATGAGTAAAATATTTTTTATGGTAAAGGAAAAATTCCACTCATGCTTATAACATTTGTCCCTAATTCCTTATATACTCATAACATTGCATAAATTTTTTCCATACCCATAACATTCTATTCTAAATTCTTCCATACCTTTCCGTCAACACAATCCTAAAGAAAAAACGATTTTGCCTATTTAAAATTTCCTAATTAAGACAATTCAACCATAATATGACTCAATCGATGATAGTAAATCATCGATATGTTGCAGTAAATGACTCAAAAATCATATTAAAGTTGGATCACTGTAATTAAAAAATTTCAGATGGGCAAAATTATCTTTTCACTAAGTAGATAACGATTGTGTTAATAATGCGGGCGTAATGGGAATTTATAGCTAAATGTAAAAAATAGAAGAATATTGGAGGTAGAAAAAGAATTTTTATTATGATAAAACATTAGAAGATGCTCTTATCCCACTTTATCCATAAACGGAGAATAGAGGAGAGAACACCCCCAATTTAATTAATTGATGGAGAATACCCTTATATAAGAGGTGAGCACTGCATATGAGTGAGTTCCCCACCACACTCCTTTGTTCCCAATTTCCATTAACCGGCTCAACTTGCTGGTGACCTAGTTGTAGCACAATTGGCGCGTATAGGGGGTCGCCAGGTGTTTGGGACGTGATGGAGTACTTTTCTTGATATTTCATGGGAGTGTCGGCTGTAAAGGAAAAATAGGTATTGGTAGATGTTTGTTTGAATGTTTTTTAAAAATTATAAGAATGTCTCATAATCTGATTACTATGCAAGTTAAGATAATTATAAACTACCACCTATAAAAGATTCCCATTAAAGAAAACTTTGCCACGCCATGGGCTAACTGATTTCATGACGGAAGAACATGGTGAAATGTAGTTTTATCAAAGTAATCAAACCTGTTGCATGGACTTTCGGCTTCATCAATTACGCCTTGCAACGAATTTTTATTAACAGAATATGAAATTCCATCCAAGTTATTAATAGGCCATGACAATGAATTTTATTTCAACGAGGACAAAAACTAAAAAATTGCTATTATTATGCGCTGCTTTGTCATCAATGCTTATATAAGCTACCATATATTTAAAGAGGAATGATCCTGTTAGCTCGAGTCAAGTAAATGTCTCACTTAGCCCACTTCAAAAATCATATCTAAAACAACTTATTTTGGTTTTTTCTTCATACATTTGTTTATCTAAGTGTATTTAATATATAAATCAAGTTTTACTATTTTTGGATATGTGTATATTTTTTTTTTAGATTTTTAAAAATAAGGGTATTTTAAATACATATATACACATAGATGTTTAAAAATCTCAAAAAAAATAAATAAACATATTCAAAAGTGGTAAAACTTAGTCTATATGTTAAATACACTTAGATAAACAAGAGCACAAAGAAAAAAATAAAAAAAATTGTTGTAAATAGGTTTTTTAAGGTGAGCTAAGTGAGACATTTACTTAGCCCGAGCTAACAGGATCACTCATCATATTTAAATTTCGATATATACTTTTAAAATCAAAATCATTAATCATATTTAATACATCTCGTTTCACGGCACTAAAAATAAATTTTGGGTGTGTTTGGCAATAGTAAAAGAATGTCAAGTTAAAACTTTTTAATTTAAAACTTTTCATTATCCACAACTACCCTATTTTTTAATAATTTATTCATATTTCCCTATACAACCACTATACTTTTCAATCATTTCTACACAACTATCCATACAACTAACTTATATATTTTAACTTTATCTTATTTACTATTCACATTACCTCTATCATATCACATCACATCATTTGATAACTTTTACTCTCTAAAATTTTTCATCAAAAGTTTTATTCATTTCCAAACACACTCTTTATTTCAAACTTTTCTTTAGATTTTTAAAAATATTTTAAAATTAAAAAACAAAGGGTGAATATGGAGGCTTCCGTGCTTGCTCATTATTTATAGAAGCAAATTAAAGAGTCAAGATAAATATGTCATGATCATTTGCCCCAGGTGGTAATTCTTTTATTTTTTAATAATTTTATACAAATATTAATATAGGTGTATTTAATTTATAATCCAAATTTATTATTTTTAAAAATATGTATATATTTATTTTGTATTTTTAAACACATGGATTTTTAATTGTTTAAAATGACTAAAATACACTTGTGTTTAAAAATACAAAATAAATATATACACATTTTTAAAAATAATAAAATCTGTATTATAGATTAAACGCAGCTACATTAGCGTTTCTATAAAAAAATTTAAAAAAATAAAAAAATATCGTTGCAATCGGGTGCAAATGATCTGCTCTCAGGAGAAATTGGGTTGCTTACCTTGTATTCAATGAGACCTAATTTACAAACTATGAGTGGGACCTAATTTACAAACTATGAGTATGCTCTTTAAAGGAGGATGAAAATGAGGAATGGGAACGCAAAAGTCTAACCCCAGCCAATTCTACTTTTCTTCAATTTTACTTATATATTTGAATCATTTTCTCATATTTTTCTAATTAATTTTTTACTTATTACATTTATTTCATTCTCCATTCCCATTCTTCTCGTTCTCCTCATCCTACACAAAAATTTGTAGTTGTAACTTATTACCTATAATTAATTAATGAATCGATTTAACATCATATAATTCATAGTTCTAACTTATAACATGTAATTTTATTTTCTTTCTTATTTAATTTTCTACTTAAATCCACTATGATTAAGTAATTAATGTAAGTTAAGAGTGTCTAGAGGAGGAGGAAGAGGATGCTAACTGTTAAGAATGTGTGGAAGAGGAGAGTGGATTGAAGTTGGACCAAGACATTTGCTTGCGCGCTTGCTGTCGACGACATGATATTGATCTACCAATTTGATGGAAACCGTTTAGGCATGCAATCCAAGCCCAGTGGCCCACCTTTGGCCCAAACCCCTGAGGGGCCAGTGCCGTAGTGATCGACGGCCGAGATTTCGAGCATGGCTCTTTCATTCTCCATTTCCTGCTTCTGCTCCCGCTCCCGCCCTGGAATGGCAGAGGAAGAAACCAGAAACCCACCAAAAACTCCCCAATTCCAATCCATGGCAGCCGATTCCGCAGTGATGCCTGACAGAGCTGGAGCTGCCGATGCCGTTGCAGAGCAAAGGTACCACATTTTCTTCCTCCCTGCGGAAGTATGAGGCGCGACGAAGCCCTAATTTCTCCATGATCTATTGTCATCTCACGGGAGATTTTTAACCTTTCATCTTGCCGCAGCTTTTGCGACGTGTGATTATTTTGTTTCGCTGTTTGGAACTTTGGATCGAGCGGTTTCCGGACTTCTCTAGGGAGGTTTGCACCTCTTCATCTTCACCTTCAACTTCATCTATGGGTGTGAGAACCAACAGCAGCAGACACCTCTCCTTCCAGCTCCTATCAAACGAGAGCCCTGGCGATGCTCCGAATGTGCTGGACCGTTCTGTCTCTGATTCTATCCTTGAGGATACAAGCTCCCTCAATTCTCCAACTCTCTCTAATCACAAACGCAGCCGTCGCCGCAGGAACAAAGGATCGAAAAGGAATCCTGCTCTCTTCCAGTCTTCTCCGGATGACAGTAGTCACCACACGCAGCACTCTGAATCCAGTTGCAGTGGCCGGAGCATATCCAATCCTCTGGTTTTAGGAACAGAAACCGTCGTCGAGACGGTGATCGCAAATTTAGGGTCGGATAACGAGCTGCAGTACTTGCATGCCGAGCATCGAATTTCGGGAGTTGAGCTGAGGCAGAGGTCTGTGAATGGATGCATGTCTGATGAGCCTGCAAAGGAGGAGAGTTTTGTGGGGCCAGGTTCCATTAGCCAGCAAAGGCCTGAAACAAAGAGCGTTGCCAAGTTGGAAACTGCAAAGTCTTTGGACTGGAAACGCGTAATGGCAGATAATTCAGATTGTAAATCTTATTCTCTCATACCTTGTATTTTTCCGTCTTACCTTTCTGATTGGTTTTGTTTTTGGGAACTTGCAATTACATCTTCAGATTTTTTATTCAATGCTAATTTGTTCATCAACTCTATATGCTGTTAAGCACCACGAATTTGTTTCAGTTAGGATCCATGATCATGTTCTGGTCCTGGCATGGATGGATCATGGCATCAAACCTCTTTCTCAATGATGTCTAAAACTTCATTTAGTGAGCATTATGAAGATGGTTTTCCTTTTGAACTTGATTGATTATTCTGCCTATGGTCCATAAATCATATATAACATCAGTCTGGCAAACAAAAATGTGATGGAGGGTTGAAATCCCAGGTAGTGGGTCTAGATTAATGATTGTTTCTGCTGGCAGGTCCATTGGCAGTGGAGAAGATGCCATTAAGATATTTCATTGGGGAAATTTATGGTGGAAATTCTATGCGAACAACCACATCACTTGAAAATGAGAAAAAGCGACAAAGAGTTTATAATACTATGTTTCATGTGCCATGGAGGTGTGAACTGGTAAAAAAATCTTCCAATCTTCACTGACAGCTGAGTGTCTTTAGTATAATTCTGAACCTTTTTCATACTTTGTATTATCTACCCCCTGAGCTTTATCTCCTCGCTCAGGTGCAGTAAAAGAGTAATTTGGGTTGTTAATTGTTTTCTGTGTGCTCTCTTTCTCATTGTAAATTGGACGTAGTTGATTTAGCCTTGATATATTCTGCTTCAGTGGACATTGAAGGGTCCTTACACAAACAATTTCTGGGTCCTTATACACAATTTCCATTGAGGCTTCAAAGGAAATTGCCAGAGGTCATTGCAGTATTGAAAATATGTCTCTGTTATATATCCCACTTATTTGGTTATTGTGAATGGTAAAAATGCTTTTTTGCTTGGTATGCTAGTTTACCAGATGCAGGAAAGCGTTCTGTACCGTATACATAGTCGTTAAAGGTGTGCCTAGGCTCTAGGCTGACTCAAGCACATCTCTTGAGCCTTGAGATGTGCCTAGTGTACCTGATTTAACATGCTTGTGCCAGATTTAACTTGCTTGGAATTGTACAAATTTCCAATAGTCAAATAGAGTTGAGTTGTTCGGTTTCACCTTTCTTTTTCAATTAAATGCTAGATTAATGAAATTTGAGGTTGCCTTTATCCATGATAGCTATGGTTTAGGAACATACTGAATAATTCTTTGTAAATTATTATATTATTAAATTTACTTAATTTTTTACCATACTGAATATTTCTTTGTAAGTTATTATATTATTAAATTTACTTAATTTTTTACCATACTGAATATTTCTTTGTAAGTTATTATATTATTAAGTTTACTTAATTTTTTACCATACTGAATATTTCTTTGTCAATTATTATATTATTAAATTTACTTAATTTTTTACCATATGTGTCTTGCTTGTGCACCTCGCACCTAGTCCCCAAGGGTCCTTGGTGCCTAAGTGCGCCGTGTGCCTTTAATAACTATGGTCTCAAAGAATCAGCTCATTTCTGTACAGCAATAGTTTCGCCTTTCACGTAAGTGTCCAACTTAAAAGCTTTAGTTAAAGACCTAGTTTTTAAAATCAGACGTTCACATAAGAAAATGATTCATGATTAATTGGACCCCTGGATGATGTGTAGAAAAAGAAAAGAAAGATAAAGGATGTGTTTGGTATTTGATAAAATTTCTGAAAGAAAAGTTTTTGGTGTAAAATTTTAAAAATGGGAAAAGTGATGTGATATGATAAAGGTAATGATGAAGAGTAAAGAGAATAGAGTTAAACTAGATAGGGTAGTTATATGAAAAATTATGGAGAAATGATTGAAAAGAAGGGTATGATAGGAAGATGTGAATAAATGATTAGAAACTAGGATAGTTGTGAAGAGTCAAAAGTTTTAGATGGACAAGTTTCATTGAATACCAAACCCACTCAAAGGAAAAATTGTTTAGATGAATACCGTGCCATTTGAAATTATTGCAGTGGCTCTGGAATGTGATTTGTGGCATAGGCAAAGGATTCTGATTGTGCCTTTGATTCTTGCAGCTCATTGATGTTGGTTTCTTTGTATGCTTGGATTCATTTCTGTCATTACTGACAATCATGCCAGCCAGGATCCTGATGACTTGTTGGAGATTTCTGAATGTCAGGTGAGAATTTCACCTTTTGTTAGTTCACAAGTTTCTGTGATCTGGAATACAGAGCTTTGATTTATATTGCTATTATTGCCATGCCAAAATTATAATTTTCCTAGCATGGGTTGTTTATGAAGTCATTTGACATTTTATACGGTTTCAGAGATTTATTTATGCTTGGTAAACTGAACTTTGGTGCCCTTTGAAAGGTACAAGTTGACCTTACACTGAGTTTGGCAGGCAGTTTCAGAGGCCATGTGCAGCAGAATTGTCTGATTTTGGTTCATTTATTGTACTGGCTTGTGGGGTGACCCTTTTACAGGCAACAGGTGAAAGATCTTGATCTTTTTTTTTTTTTAACGTGTTAAGATATTCCTTCCTTTGGAATGGACCTCTTTAAAAAATCAGCTGTCTAACTTGGCGGCAGGAAAACGCAGCAGCATTGTTTACTAAACTATTTTTTTCTTTACTTGTAATTAATTTGCAACAGATATCAGTCTTATATATCATTTCATTCGTGGTCAAGGCACAATCAAGCTTTATGTTGTTTATAATGTCTTAGAGGTGATAAGAACTTGATTTTGAATTTGGTTATTGAAATTAAAGATTATAATGGCAGTTAAGTATATTTGAACTGATATTTGAGATTGCTTTATCCATGGCAGATATTCGATAAGCTCTGTCAGTCCTTTGGTTCGGATGTTCTGCAAGTTCTTTTCAATTCGGCAGAGGGAGTTGCAAATTGTCCGCCTGAAAATATTGCTTTTGAGCTGATGAGATTTATACTTGACCAAACAATAGCAGTTATTGCGTTTAATATCCTTTACCTTCTGTATGCCAGTGTTCACGCTTTGGGGGGAGGGGTGGGCTTCTGTGCCTCTTGAAGATGGGGGCTTGTTTCTCACAAGCATCTCCTGCTTTAAAGTGAACTGATCCCATCTAATTGGAAATCCCATTTTTTTAAAAAGCTATACAACAAGATGCTGATCAGAGCATGGTTTTTTCATTACTAATGCTTTAGGGGCCTGAAGATGGATCTGGGTTAATTATTCTTACGAAGATAATTGTGAGAGGCCTGAAAATGGATGATTGGGAACAAAATTTTATGGGGAGAAGCAACTGTCTACATTAAAAATATGCAAAAAATGGCTTGCCAGTTTGAGAGATTAGATTGACCTTTCTGGCCACCTATCATCTGCATAGGTACACTGGAGAATTTCAGGGAAGCAAGTCATCTTCAAAGGGCACATTATTCTTGTTCAGCTGTTGTCATGGCATGCAATTGATTTTTTTTATTTTTAAAATTTCCTTAACTCGCCATACTTGCGCATTCTTTTGTCTTGTTAGCTCAGGCAATAACTCTATCTACCTGCATTGTTGCTCACAACAATGCTCTTCTGGCCCTGCTGGTGTCAAACAATTTTGCTGAGATAAAAAGCAATGTCTTTAAACGTGTCAGCAAAGACAACCTTCACAGTCTAGTTTACCATGGTAAGTTAACTTTTTTGTCCAATTTTTCATTTTTGAAAATGTGCACTGCCAAAGTGTTATAGTCACACACTTGGTCTTTTAATTCAGGTTCCATCAATCATATACAAAAGTTTGACACTTGACAGTGGCTCTAGCAAAGGATCCCTTGACGAGTTGTGATTATAGCATGTGTAATAATAAATATTTGAAGGCTCTAGAGAAGGGTCCCTCAGCAAATTGTGATTATAGCGTATATGATAATAAATATTTAAGTCTTTACAGAGGGGTCCTCAGCACTTTATAGATGAAGCGTACGTGACTTACCAGTTGTAAGATCCATTTCACAAGAGGTTTTCAGGGACCAAAATGCATAGCCAAGACACCCTGTTGTTTGCAAGTACCAGCTTAGAAGGAAGTTGTGACAACTGTTGCTAACTATCCCTATGGATAGATCTTTAGGAGTACGAACTAAGTATGTGGATATGAGACATGCGTAGAACTATCACTGATGGTCTGATCTTTAGGACCTGGCAGAGTTAATTGCATTATCCCGTTGGTGTCACATGGGTTAGCTTCCTGTGATTTGAATGCCGTTGATGGCTGATTTTGGTTATCAAACAATGTTCTGTTTGTATACTTTCCTTTTCTTTCTTTGTTGTTTGGTTTATTTATCAAATATTCAGTTTTAAATTCATGCTTGTTGTAATACATTTGAAAAACAGTGTCTCAGTTTTGAGATCTTCATTCGGTGTGCACTCTTGCTTATTTAAGTCATTTTATTCCTGGTGATATATAGTCTGCCTTTGCTTGTGGTTCAGCATACCTAAAGATGATATATATTGTTAATGTCTAGATACAATAGAGAGGTTCCACATCACAGCATTTGTCTTGTTCGTGCTAGCCCAAAATATTTTGGAGGCAGAAGGACCCTGGTTTGGGAGTTTTGCTTCTGTAAGTTAGTTGCTTCTCTGGACATGCTTTTCTGTATATGCAATGACCACATAGCAAACCTGATGTGCATGCCAACTGTTTCTTTTTGCCTGGACACCTCAGAACGCCCTCCTGGTGTACATGTGTGAAATGTTTATTGACGTCATCAAACATTCATTCCTTGCAAAATTCAATGAAATAAAACCTGTGGCATATTCTGAGTTTCTGGAAGCCTTGTGCAAACAGGTACAGTTTTTCTATCTTCTCAATTTCTTGTATATAGTTCAAGCAATTTTCTGCTTTATTAATGTAGTTGTTTTCTGATTACCGATACCTTCAGATAAACTCTGTTTGGAAACAACTTCTTTGTGCATGTTAGCAGGGAAGGTGCTGCTTTATCTATGCCTTCCAGGGCAGGGTGGCAGAACTCAAAAACAGCTATCCAAACTCGATTATTTGATCAACATACAAAAACAGACACTACAATACCTATCAATAAATAAAAATTTATTGCTGGTCGTATGGTGCTGAATATCCTATATTATTTTGTGCCCTTCTATGTTTGAACCTATATCTGCTGATTGTGCTTTCATTAGGGTGCTAGGATCTATATTACTAAGTTGGGCCTCCCCTTCTTTAATTAATTACAAGAAGGCGGTTAACATTTCTGGTAAAGCAAATGAAACATCTTTACTTTTCATTGAGCATCATGCAGTGAACTCTTGTCGGAGGATCACCTGAATGCTTGAAAACCATCTAGCCTTCTTGCGACAGTGGGCTTTTCATTATTTGAGACTGAGTAGAATTTTCTTATCTTTCCTTTCTGATTTTCAGACTTTGGATATCTTGTCGGAGGATGATGATGGGAAAACCCTAGATTTCATCCCTCTAGCACCTGCCTGTGTGGTATGCACCATTGAACACTTTTGAGCATTTTTTTCCTTCTATTTTATAAATGTAGAAGTTTGAGTAATCCTTTCTGCATCCCCTGGCTGTGAGTGTCGGCTCCATTGAATCGGTCTTGAGGCATAATGGATGTCACATTGACTCACTGAACATGGTTTAGTACCTTCTTCTCATCTTCATTCTGCCAACCATTTGCATGGAAGCCAATAACTGCTCACTCTTTCAAATTTTCCTTACCAGCCTGAGGTGTGCTCCTATGGTTTATGGTTTCTCTGTGCAGGTCATCCGGGTACTAACTCCAATCTATGCTGCGCATCTTCCTCATGGTCCCCTTGTATGGAGACTTGTATGGATCTTTATCTTGTCGGCGATGACATACATAATGCTTGCTACTCTGAAGATAATGGTGGGCATGGGCCTCCGCCTCCACGCAGGGTGGTACATAAAAAGATGCTTAAGGAGAAGGCAACACCTACACTTGGACTAGCACATGCTGGGACACAATATTGAGTTACCATTGCCTTCTTCAGGTTGGACGAGCTTGATACAGTCTTGTCTCTGATGATTCATGATTCCAGCCAATTTTTATGGGAGGTATAGCATAGCGTGGGGCATTGTAAATGTGGCGATCTTGGTGGGGGTGTTCTCTGATTCATAATTTATTCATTGCACATAAGCAGAGAGAGAGAGAGAGAGAGAGAGAGAGAGAGAGAGAGAGAGAGAGAGAGTGTCTACGGCGGCACTGTTAATGTATAGATTGAGGTGGTTCTTCTTGTATAAACTCAATCTTTAACCATGCATTTTTATCTTCTTGATTCAGAAAAATAAAAAACGCGTGGCATCCATAGCAATATCATTCACCGCCCTTTAATAATCGAGGGTTTCCAATTTTGCTATGGGTTTGCAATATTTAAATGGATTTGTCGAGGCTGTAAAACAGAGTTTTGTGCATGCCCCCAAGTCCCACGGATTCTTTGGTCCAGTCCAGGGTGGGTCTGCATAAGTGCAGAAGATGGCAAATGCAAGAAGGAAGTATAGCAATATTTAAAGGGTTCCGTTACATTAAGACGTATTTGGGCGAAACCGCATCCATTTTGGTCCACCTTGATTACTGATAGGAAATTTATCTCATCCATTGTATTTAGCATGATTTGTTAGTTACGGAACCCCATTATTTGTCCAGCATCATTATGCATGGGCTCTATTTATAGAATATGTTAAATAATGTAAGAAAATGATTTGTCTTGAATCACATTTTTAAAGTTGTATTTTCAACAGATAAATGGTTCAATAAAGTATTATTAGATAAATGATTCAATAAAGTATTATTATCTTTCAATGCTTGTGAATGGATTTGAACCGTTTTTATAATTTACATATAAACACAGACACACACGCATACACACACACACATATATATGGAATATATTCTGGTGCAGCATGCTGCATCGGAATTTTTGGTGCAGCATCGCTGAAATGGGCCTCACATGATCATGAAATCATGATCTACTCCACCCATTGCATTTAGAATAATGTATTCTATTACCATACCAATTTTCATCCCAATCAGATATGTATATGGCCCCCATCAGAAAATGGTATAAATCCAACGTAATAAAATAGTTTGATGTAAATAACAACTTTAAAGTATTTGATTTGGATGAAAATTGGTATGGTAATAGAATATATTATTCTAAATACAATGGGTGGAGTAGATCATGATTTCATGATCACGTGGGGCTCATTTTTGGGCTACTGCATCGCTGTTCCGGTGCAGTAACGCTGCACCGGAACAACTCTATATCTATATATGAAGAATATTACGGTGCAGTGGCGCTGAAATGAGCCTTATATGATGATCAAATTATAATCTACTTCACCCATTGTATTTAGAATAATGTATTTTATTATCTTGTCAATTTTCATCCCAATTGGATATGTGTATGAGCCCTATCTGAAAACGATACAAATTCAACGTAATAAAATAGTTTAATATAAATAACAACTTTAAAGTGGTTTTTCAACATGTAAACCATTTGCTATAAATTTTATATATAGATAAATTATTGTATAAAGTTTCATTGCATTATAATATGCGTGGGACCCATTTTTGGGCAAATGTACAACTGCACTGGAACAACCCTATATATATGAGAAATATTCCAGTGCAACGCCAGTGCACCGTAATTACGGTGCAGTGGCGCTGAAATAGGCCCCACATAATGATAAAATCATAATCTACATCACCAATTGCATTTAGAATAATGTATTCTATTACCATATCAATTTTCATCCCAATCAGATGTATATAGACCCCATCTAAAAATGGTACATATTCAACGTAATAAAATAGTTTGATGTAAATAACAACTTTAAAGTAATTTTTTTAACATGTAAATCATTTGCTATAAAATTTGTATATGGATAAATGATTGTATAGAGTTTCATTATATTTTAATATATGTGGACTCCATTCAAATTTTTTTTGTCTAAAATTTTCTTTCAAAAGTTTTATCAATTATCAAAAACACCGCTAATATTTTATTAAAATTTTGTCGTTAATCTAATGTTATCTCGTAGGTAACGCTCTTGTGAAAAACCTCATAAATAACTTCTCAACACAAAGTGAAGAGAAAGAAAATAGAACTGTTACTTAAAATAATCTCAAATGCATGAAAAGAAAAGTAAGGTACATCCTTAAATACAAAACTTCATTTTTGTATGTGAATTAAGAACCAAAGTACCTCTTTTCAAAAAAAGAACCAAAGTACCTCCCCGTTTGATGCCGTATCTCCTAATTATTTTTTAAAGTATTATATTTGACACTCCCTCTTAATACTTAAATAATCTTGAACTCCTAAAAACAATAAAAATTGATAAATACTTGAGTTGGTAGTGCCTTATGATAATATCTACAAGATCGTTTGTTGAGCTGCAGTAAGACAATGCAATCTGTCCATCATTAACTGAAGTGATGTCTAGCTTCAATGTGCTTTGTCCGATCATGATAAACTGGATTATGAATCATGACAATGGTTGATTTGTTATTGTAAAATATCTTTGTTGCTCCCTATTGCTCCAAATAGAGATTTGCTAAGATCCTTTAATCCAAAGCACATGACAAGTCAAAGATGAAGCCATAATATGTTCACCTTCAGAGGAAGATAGAGCCAATGTATCCTAATTCCTAGAATACCAACAAAATACGTTTGAGCTAAGGCTAAAAACATAACTTGACGTGCTTCTTTTGTTATCATTAGAATTAGCCCACTCACTGTTTGTAAAACTTGTGGGTATGCTGGATGAGGATTAAGAATAGTACACACCAATTATCTTTTTCCCATTTAGATACCTTAGAATCCACTTTGTTGCATTTAGATGAATTTTGTTAGTTATGTATAAATCTGGAAATATATTGACAAAAAATAAAATAATAGGTTTGGAGTTAGTTAAATAAATCAAACACCTCACAAGGCTCCTATAAGGTGATGTACCAATTCTTTCTGCTCTATTTGTTATTTGCAATCATTGGAATATTAATCAACTTGCAATTAGACAAATTAAATTTTTTTATAAGATCCTTTGTATACTTCTGCCGAGACATAAAAATACTATTATCCATCTGCTTAATTTCTAAACCAAGAAAATATTTCATAACTCCCAAATTAATCATTTTAAACTCTTGCATCATGTCAGTTTTAAAATTTCTTACCTTTTCAACATTACTCGTCATATAAATAATAGTCCTATGTCTATGAATCATTTTTTATGTAACCCATCCATATTTAAAAATCTTAATGAATGATGAAAAATCTACTTTATTTATTGTATTTAACATCATTTATAGTATCTTGAAAATCTTTTTATTTGTCAAATATCACACATTTACTTGTCATATAAATAATGGTTCTACTTCTATGAAATCATTTTTTATATAACCCCTTCCATATTTAAAATCTTAAAGACTAATGAAAATTCACTTTATCCATTGTATTTAGTATCAATTATGGTATTTTGGAAACCCTTTTATTTGTCTAATATCACTATGCATGGGCCTCATTTAAATTCAACGTAATAAAATAATTTGATGCTAAATATCAATTTTAAAGTTGTATGTTTAACTCTAAACCATCTAAAATATCATTTCTATATGGATAAATAATTTTTAAAGTATTATTGTATTCTAATACATGTGTAAATTATTCTAAGTATTTTTTATAATTTAGACATGAATATATATATTAACAAATATAGCCAACAAACATACTTGATCGGGGTGAAACTTGGTCTTCTAGATAAACAAATGATGTTAAATATAACAAATGAATTGAATTTTCAATCAATGATCAAAATCTTAAAATTAAAAGAGTTATATGGTTCCACTTAGTTACATAGAAGTGGGATCCTATAAATAATATCATCAATATATATGCATACTATACGCACATTGTCACCATCAACCCTAATGAATAAAGAGGGTTTATTCTTACTTTTTAAGAAGCCTTACTATGAAAAATAGTTGTCAATTTTGCTATACCATGCACGAGGTACCTGTTTTAACCCGTATAATGTTTTCTTTAACTTATAAATCATAAGCTCCTTTTAGTTTATATCCATGTGGCTATTTGACATATATTTCTTCAACATCGAGTTGAAATAAAGTTCACTTTTTAATAGCGGCCAACTTAAAATGGCATGAATAGTATCAAATCTAGTAATTGGAGCAAATATTTCAAAGAAATCAATACTTGGTTGCTGAGAATATCCCTTTGCCATAAGTCCTACTTCATGCTTTGCAATTGATCTATTTGAATTAAGCTTGGTCTTGAAGACCCATTTTAAACTAATGACCGGTTTATCTTTTGGAGTCTCTATCAACTTCCATGCTTCATTTTTTTCAACCATAGCAAACTCTTCATTCATTGCTTTTACCCGTAATGAATGTTGTGTTGCTTCTTCTAACTACTAAGCTTATAAAGAATACATAAAAAGTTGCGAGATGTATATATATCATGCAACTTTTGAGGACTTTCATCCTAATAATTCATTTGATAAGAATTTTACTGCTAAGTGGGCAAAGAATTGATCACTAAGTTATCTTATTGCTCTTAAAAAATCTATGCTTTATTTTTCAGAGAAGATCACAACTCTACTAATAATTAACTTTTAAGTTTTTGAATTATTAACTTACATCCTTTGGTTTTATGAGATTGTAAAGAACCTAAAAGTTCACTTATAGTTAGAGTAATAAGATCTTTTGATTTTTCAATGACAGCTATAACATGATCATATTTAGATGGTAAAACGCAAAAAATTCTTTGACTAAAGTGCTATCAAGAAATTCATCACCATAGCTACGAATTTAATTTATAATTTTTTCATGCACGAAAAGGAATTTTGTATAGATTCAGAAGTAGACATGGAAAAAATTTCAAATTTTCTTCAAAGATTGAAATTTTACAATCTTTACCCATATATTCCCTTATAATTTAAGGGCCAATGGTCTTATGCCTCTTTGGATCTCTTTACTGCGATAATTTTTGAAAAATGCTATCTATTATATCTTGCTAAATAAAAAAATCCTTAGAATTTTTAGTTCTTTTATCATGCATCTGTTTATTTTGCTCATGTTGTAAGGACTATGTACTTTTATTATAACCCTTCCTTTACCACAAGTTAATTTGTGAATATACCACTAGTAGCTAATGATGATAGTGTTGTGTATGTTGTACATAGATGTGGCACCCAAGGTATGTGTAGTGTATGCTTGCATGCATTAGAACCTTGGCATATTAGGTTGTATGAGACATCATTCAAAAGCATAATAAAATGAGTCTGAGTTGTGCATTGACAAATTTGTGTGATTGCATCATTTGGTTATAATACGATTTATTGAGTATTGATTTAGAGGTGTATGATTGATACGTTGATTGGAACATTGTGACTATCTTGAACCTCGTAGAGTAGGTACAAGGTGGGAAAGCTAGTTGCAAACATGTGATTAGGCTTGGCCTATGCTTGGGCATGACCTGTCTTGACGAGAGCTCTCTTAAAGGGGAAGACACATGACCCCTCTTTCTTTCTTTCTTCTTCTTCATCTCTTCTCATTCCTACTTCCTCTCTTTTCCTTTTTCCCTTTGTTTCGGCCTCCTATCCAACCCTAAACCTTTTCAAAAATTCTCTAAATTACCTTAGAGATCATTGATTCACATCAAAGGAGCTCGAAATCCTAGAGATCCAAGTCTAGGGTTGCTGTTTTTGGAAAAAATTTCAACGAGGTAAGTAGATGCTCTCTTTTCTCAAAATAGTGGTGGAATCTCGTATTAAACATGATGTGGGGCTGGTGGGAAAGGGTAACATTGAACAACTTCTTGGTTTGGGGTATTTTAAAGTTCCTGATAGCTAGGGTTAGCAGAATTCATGGGGAATTAGATATTACTATGTGATTTTTGTGAAATAAATGAGATATTAACAGTTTTTACACTATTAAAATGTAACATTGCTTGAGTGGGTTGAATCGATATGATGAACTAGAGGTTTCCTCTTTAATGCCTATCATGTATTTGATGAAATACTTGTGTGATAGTTGGTATGTTAAATTTAAAGTAAACTTTGTTAATTTTACTGATATTGTACGCGTGGTTTATGACATTCGTTCTTATGTATTATGGATGATGCACTATGCAAGATGAGTGGTTGTAGTTAATAGTTAATGCATATGTATGATCGTAGGCATATTGCATCCCATATTTTGTTATATAACCGTATATACAAATATGAGTTGTGTGGTTGTATAGGATTATTCATGATCTCGATTGACATGTGGTCATATACATATGTTCTTGGGTGTGGGCGTTAGTCTCATATGCCTTATATGATCATTTATGAATCATCTTTCTGCATCACTGTCATGACCTATGTATCAAGAGTCTTATTATTTATTTTTTACTTTGTGCTAACTGCTATTTACTTACTGAGTTTGTTTAGACTCACGTGATTTGTTATTTTTCCTTTAGATTATAGGATGAGACACCTCGGGATGGTGCCGAAGGAGAACATAATCCTGGAGGCACAACTTAGTAGACTAGAGCTTGTGTCCTTTGTTATTTTTGACCTTTGCTTTTATTGATACTAGTGAATGTAGACTTTATATGGTTGACTCAGCTATGATAAACATGTTATATTTGTGCATTTTGAACTCGACGATAATCTATGTGTACATGTAACATATCGGTCCAGAAAAGTGATCTTAGGGCGTGTCTTTAATGTAATTTTCAAGACTAATCACACATTTATGAAAAAATTAATTATTATAATTTCATAAAAAATTCAAAATTTACTTTCACTAGTCATGTTCCCATTATTACATCAACATATAAGAAAATAAAATACATGTCCACTATTTTCAATATATGCCTTTAAATAATTTTAAATCAAATAAAATAACTATTCTTGAAAATCTTCAAGCAAGTCAATCTTTAGTGTCCCACTTGATTTTTAACACTTGTAAAAATAATGGGTTAGTCTCAACATAACTAGCAAGTAGAAAATTATTTGAAAATGGATAATGACCCAATTAAAACTTAATTAAATGATAAAAATAATCATTTAATTTAATATCTCAAAAATTAGGCCTCAAATACAAAATCAAATCATTTTATTGAGTCCAGAAGCATAAAAACATAGAAATGTACTATTTAATCATGTAAATTGGAATTAAAATGGATAAACTATAACCAAAAGAAATGAACGGTCCACATTACACAACATCATGTTTGTTTCTTTCTACAGATGGGCCCCATCTAGCCTTTCACACTTAGCCCCTGCTGTGTAACAAGCTGCCCGCCGATTTCTATTCAAACATAAAATTGTCCACGATTAGAAACGTGAAAAGCTTCAAAGGACAAATAGCAACAAAAAAAATGGTTGCTAATAAACATGACATGTCATTCAAAAGTGTCAGACACCCTGCCTTCGAACATTAAATGCGGAGAATTTGCGTTGTACCCCCTCTAAGTTTGCGTATTAGCATTTTAGACCCTGACGTTTGCGTATTAGCATATTAGACCCTAATAAGTTTCACCATTTACATTTTAAACCCTCCGCCCTAACGCCGTCTGTCATGCACCGTCTGGTCGCGTGCAATGACGAAAATAACCCTCAATAAAACAAAATCACAACAGCGGAGTGCATTGCCCATTAACCCACTGATCCGCATTAACCCACCAATAATAATTACTTCTAGGCCGCTTTCTTCCCTGTCTTTCCTCCATTTCTATCCTCTTCTATTCTTTAAAACCTCTGCTTCTGCTACTACTACTGCTACACTCCGAAGAAAAGACTCGTACGAACTCATTTCTTCCTTTTCCCCTTCCCGATCTACGACATTGCATTTTTAATCCAACTTCCTCCTCTTTCTATTTCATCATTTGCTGCTGCTGCTGCATTTCACCCAAAATCTCATCTTCCAAATCCCCTCTAAATCTCCTTCAATGGAACCCACTGCTCCCCAAAAAGAAGAAGCACCCAATTCATCGCCCAAGCCCTTCAAGAAGAGCCTCGTCTCTTCCCTCCTCGAGGCTGCCACTTTCCATCCACTGGTTTTGATTACATTGGGTACCAATGAACTGTGAAAATGAAGCGCGAAATGTTCTGTTGCTCACTTGTACTAGTGGACATCTTCATCCTGAGTCTGTGTTACATTTTTAATGAACTATGAAAATGAAGTGCGGAATGTTCTGTTGCTCACTTGTAATTGGTACTGAACATATTCATTCTTAGACTGTGATACATTTTTGTTTGTCGAAGCATGGCTGGCATTCAAGTTTGTGTAATATCCACAGGCCAGTTGTGGGGACAACTCGGTATATTTTGTGATATGCAAGCCAATTGTAAAAGGGCCTCACTATATTTTATAATATGCAGGGCGATTGCAACTTGCAAGGACAACTTGATATATTTTGTAATATAATGATGATGATAGATTTCCTGGATGCATCTCTATTAAAGAAGAAGATTTAAGTATACGATGGGTGGCATTGGCACTTTTTCTTTGCAGCACTTTTTCCTTGTAAAGAAGGATTGGGAGCGAAGAGTGGCAGCCTCGAGGAGGGAAGAGACGAAGCTCTTCTTGAAGGACTTGGGTGTCGAATTGGGTGCTTCTGCTTGTTGGGGCGCAGTAGGTTCCATTGAAGGAGATTTAGAGGGGATTTGGAAGATGAGATTTTGGGTGAAATGCAGCAGCAGCAGCAGCAAATGAGGAAATAGAAAGAGGAGGAAGTCGGATTAAAAATGCAATGCCGTAGATTTGGAAGGGGAAAAAGGAAGAAATGAGTCTGTATAAGTCTTTTCTTCGAAGTGTAGCAGTAGCAAAAGCAGAAGTTTTAAAGAATAGAAGAGAATAGAAATGGAGGAAAGACCGGGAAGAGAGCGGCCTAGAAGTAATTATTATTGGTGGGTTAATGCGGATCAGTGGGTTAATGCGCAATGCACTCCGCTGCTGTGATTTTATTTTATTGAGGGGTATTTTCGTCATCGCACACAACCAGATGGTGCATGACAGGCGGCGTTAGGGCGGAGGGTTTAAAATGAAAATGATGAAACTTATTAGGGTCTAATATGCTAATACACAAACGTCGGGGTCTAAAATGCTAATACGCAAACTTAGAGGGGGTATGGCGCAAATTCCCCCATTAAATGCTAATGCTCGGTCCTTCTTTCTCAAAAGTCAAAAGTGTATATATAAGATATGTTCAGCGACAGTTAAAAAATATTAAGTTAAAATTTTTCAATTTAAAATTTTTCACTCTCCACAACCATCATATTTTTTAATTATTTTTTCACATTTTCCTATATAACTACCCTACTTTTCAATCATTTCTACACAACTACCCAAATAACTAACTTATCTATTTTAATTTTATTATCTTTACTACTCATCATTACCTCTATCATATCACATCATTTGACAACTTTTACTATTCGAAACTTTTAATGAAAAGTTTTGACTATTCTCAAACACACCTATAATATATAACTGTATATACTCCACAACCAAGGCACGGGCATGTACGCATTCCAAACGGTATATGTCTGCACAGACTCCCAGTTCTTGCTCACCGTGTTGCCCGCACTGTTCACCGTTAGAAATTCACTTACTTACTTGCGCATAATAATAATAATAATTATTATTATTACTATTTACCAGATACATAAATACATTTATTCTCCATGTGAAATTAGCATCTCATACAACTAATAAATATTTGAGATAAAATTTTCATGCATATAATTTTATGTTCCTGCAATTCTATGTAATATTATTTATGCTAAATATACTATCCAAATATTTCATTAACATATTCTGCAATAACTATGCAAAAATAATAATCAAGGCATATAATAATTAATTTTGAGCTTAAAATCAATTACCAAATAAAATTTACTTGCCTCAAAAGTTTTTTTCCTTCCACAACTCTGGCTCCAAACCCTTTCCTACGTCATCAACTTCCCAACCTTTTTTATAAAAGGTTCTTGTAAGTCTCTTAAAATTCTAAGGAAGGAATAAATCATAAAAATTTTATCACTTTAAATTCAATTCCAGTCATATCTTATCCGGTAGGATATTTATCGTATCTTATTTTGCGGGGCCATAAGCCTGGGAAGGCAAAATTGCAAAAAATCATTATTTTTCTGTGGAATCCCCTACTCGAACCATAGACCACTATGACTTCTGGACCATCTGTATGCTAGCTGAGCTACACAAGTTGCCAAAATAATATAAAAAATAAAAATAAAAATACAACCATAGCATATAAAAATAAAAATTGGGCAAAACCCATTATTAACCATTTAGCCCAGTTGGTCAAAGGGTCAATCCTCACCACGTAAAATATCCTACGTGAATTTTGAGCAGTCAACTTAAATATTTATTTATTATTATATATATTTCTATATTTTACAGTAGATATATATATATATATGATAGCCTTTTGGGCTGCCTTATTATGTAATGATTGTGTATGAAGATTTTCTTACTATATGGATATCTTTATAATATGATACTGCAAATGTATGAATGCAGAGCTAAATGTTTATTCTGGAATGAAATTGATATGGTTATGAATAACATGTCTTATATTTTACACCACCCCTTTATAGGTTGTGGAGAGATATTGGCGAATTTTTTTAGGTCACTTGACGTCGTTGACTACTCATTGAGGATGACTAGGTAACGGGCATTACACACGTGTATGAGGACCCCTTTTAGGTGGATTTGCATAGCTTCTCAGGAAAATCCCATAATCTTGTGAAATAAAGGTGGTTTTCATCTTAATGCACTAAAAATTATAATGTTCACCATTAGAAATAGGAGGGCTAGGCTAAGTAGCACTTAACTTAGCCACGCCAAGTAAAAATATGAAATATATCCTCATAAATAAACTAACAAACACCTCACAAACACGGATTCTTAATTGAAGTAGTAACACAAACATCTTGCAGGCAATTTGAAATACTTAAAAAATTTGTAAAAGCAAAATTGAAATTTAAAGCTTCGATTCTGAAATCTTTGTCTCTAATACTATAATATTATCTTGCAAGTGATGCTCCTACAAAGAACCTCACAAACAACTCCTCAATACACACAACATACACAAGAGTGAAGAGGAAAAAAAGAGCTACGACTCAAAATAATCTCAAATGCTTTGAATGAAAAGTGAGGTACATCCTTGAATACAAAGAACCAAAGTACTTTTCCATTTGCACCTAAAAAACCCCATTACAACACTATCTCACTATTGATTATCTAAAGAATAGGACCCCATGATGCTACATGCTCCAAACTATTTGAAGATGATGGGTAATGAGGTATTGTTGTAGTGGAGCTTTTTAGGTGCGGATGAGGAGGTGCTTCAATTTTTAATTCATGTATAAAATGAGGTCTTTGTAATGTACCTCAATTTTTATTCAATGCATCTGAGATTATTTTGAGCAGATGCTCTGTTTTTTCTTCACTTTTGTGTGTTTTGTAAGGTGTTGAGGAGTTGTTTATGAAATTTTTTATATAAGCATGAACTACAAGATATTGTGGTATCAAAGCCAGAGATGTTTGAGCTAAATCTTTAAATTTCAGGTTTGATTTATAAGCATTTTAGCTATTTTAAATTGATTGCAAGGTGTTTATGTTATTACTTCAGTTAAGAACTTGTGTTTGTGAGGTGCTCATTGGTTTATTTGAGAAAAAAAGTTCATTTTCTTGACTTAGCATGACTAATATGAATGGGTTTAAGTGTCACTTAGTCTGATATTCCTATTTTTAATGGTGAGCATTATAATTTGTGGTGCAATAAGATGAAAGTCATCCTTTTTTATTAGAGATGAAAGTCATCTTTGTTTTATAAGATTTGTAAGATTTCGTTGAGAATGACTATGTATATCCACCTGAAAGTGATTCTCACACATGCGAGCAAACTGAACAGTTGTATAATAAAAAAAGAAAGATTATAAGGCTCTTTCTTTTATTTAATAAGCAGCCATAGTTAGTATTTTTCAAGGATTGTTGTAGCAAAGAAATCTAAAGAGGCATGGGATACATTGGCTCTTGAATTTCAAGGGAATGCATAGGTAAGGATGACAAAATTGCAATCTCTTTGAAGGAAATTTAAAAAAAATTCATGTATGATTTTTGATTTATTCAAAATTTATTTTAAGTGTGAAAAGAAATTATAAATCAAATTCATAGCTATGGTGATGAATTGCTTCATAGAGAAAATTTGCGTCATAAACCTTTTAACTTTGTATATTAGTATTTTGGATGCCGAAGTTTACATTTTAGCATTTTTGACGTTACTAAGTTTTAGTCTTTGTATCTTAAAATTTGTTCCCTCACGATGTCAGAAGACCTTCGTCAAGTCATATGCGATGACAAAAATACTTTTGCTCCATCACAACATCATTAACTTCCTCAAAGCCACCCACCCACTAAGTGTTCCACCATCCCTATCTTTGCCCTCCACCTTGTTGAGCTCACTAGTCACTCCTCCGCCATGACGATCACCCAGAACTCCTGCAAGCACAGTGATTCCCCTGTCAACCATACACGGGCCACCTCTGATAAGATCACCACATCTTTGACAACTAACGCTCCCTTGGTGTCTTCACCTCTACCCTCACCTCCATCTCCCCTTACTTCGTGCTTGAGGACATCTATGATCTACAAGAGAGGACAAGCACGTTGCCTTCATCTCCTTCCCTTCCATAAGGAGCAAACCATCGATGCTATCATGAAGTACACCAACCTTGCCTTCCACACCATCAACTCCATCCTTGCCAACGCCCCTTGCTCCATCGGCATACTCATTGACCGTGGCCTTTGTGGCACAACCAACTGCATCACCTCCTCTACCCCCCTTAGTTAGGTCTCCCAGTTAGGGGTGCAACTCAAGCTCATGAAACTTTGGTTCACCTCAACCCTAATCCTAACCCTATTTGTAAAATATTAACCTTAACCCCCTATTTATAAAACTTAAACCTTAACCCTATTTTTGAAAATCAGATTTGGGTTAAGTTTTGAGTTGGAATTTATGTTGATAAATTTATATTTTTATTTAAGAGCGATAAGTTTAAAATTTCATATAAATATATAATAATAACAAATCATATAAGTAAACATAATAATATATTATTAAACTACAATATTTTTTAAAAAATAGCAATATGAAGAATGTTTTGAGAAAAAAGTTAACATAAAAACAAGATAAAGAAATAAAATTAATGGATGTAAAAGTAAATGATAAAAATAAAAGATAAATATAATTGAAAATAATACAATTTATTTATAATATAATTACAATATGCCAAACATGTATTTAAACATGAATATAAATAACATAAATACGTAAAATATAAAGAAATATTATTTAAATATTTTGTATATAATATATTTTATAATAAATACAAAATGAGAATTCAGGACCGTGTTTACTTGAACCTTAACCCTATCATATTTACAAATCGGGTTCATCGGGTTCAGGTTCATCGGGCTCGGGTTATGAAAAAGCAAGTTCAAATACTGTTGGAAATCGGGTTCAGGCTCGATCTGACCCAAGTTGCACCCCTACTCTTAGTACTTCAGCATCCTCTTCTTGGGGGGCTTCGATGACGATGAGGCCTTTGCTTATGCCTAGGGCATGGCTTAGCACCCCAATGTTTGCCTCATCTTCGTCTACTTCATTGAGGACACCACTGTCCACTCCTCCTACTCTTCTTCCTCCTCCACCAAGATGCTTAGACTCACCATTGACGTGATGGAACACAACTCGACGACAACTATTTCAATAAGTTCTGCCTTCGCCATGCTAGAAATGAGTCGGTGGTGTACATGGAGAAGGTGGTGAGGAACACTAAGGAGACAGTGGCCACCATCAATGGCCTCGACAACATCTACAACCTCTTCATCATCAGTCGTGGCCAAGGCATCTTGTCGCAGCTCATCATCGGCCTCACCAATTGGAATGAGTGCCCAAAGCTCAGCCCCATTGGCGACCTATTTGCCTCCTTCAACTTCGTTGCAATCATCTTTTTCACGACCCAATCCTAGGGTTATTGACTGCCCTAATTGAATGACAAACCCGGATTAGTTATGCTTCAATGAATTTAATAATTAATACTTCATTCAGTAACATCAAAAATTAATCACAATATCCACTAAGTTAGTAGAAATAATCCACATTAATTTATTACAAGCCAACAAATAAATAAATAAATAAATAAAATATCTCTGATGCACCGTCTCAGCCCATTAACCCGCATTATTGACCAGATGGTCCCACCTCTCCTGAAATTTAAATTACTTAGGAATGAGTTAAATAACTCCTTAAGCAAGAAATAAACCATGTATATAATGGTGTACAACATCATGGAAGCACCATAAAAAATGCACAAACTATTGATCCAATGTGTAAGGTTATCCACACTGCTCATAATGGAGCAAACTTACGACCTTTTAGGGCACAACACACAGTCCGCAAAGGCACATACCACGGCCCGTTAAGGTAATAACACACTACCTATGAAGGGACATTCCAAAGTAGCCTTCTAGCATGCATAGGACCTACTAAGGAAATAAATAAAACCAATACACATATCCTAGGGGTCCCACATATGCAATTCTGTTCCACTTGGCAATAATCATGATGATTACACACATCATTCTCACTTAATCATCATAACAACTATCTTAACCCAATTAAATATTTTACCAATTAAAATAATGTGCCGTCCATATTTAATTGGGTGAACCAACTCATTGAATTTAATTAAATAAATTCAAGAAGAAACTGTCATCATAACTAGCAAGTAGTTAAATTATCAACATGAATATCCCCAAATATTTCACATAGCATATCTTGCTATATCAATCTATTTTCCAATAATCACAAGTACTAACCAATATTCATTTTATTATAATATGTCATACCCTATGCCTTATTGGCAAAACGAAATGTCAGCCTACACAATTTAGAATTTTTTATAATGAGATGTTTTACAACATTGAATAATTAATTTATATTATATAAATTAATTATACAACTGCTAAAGTATATAAACATATACACAAACATCCCACTAGCATTAAATCACATTTATAAATATATACCTCTGTTATTAATTTATTAACATTAATATCTCATTCCATAAGTTAATTTTCATTTCTCACATATACTGTTTATATATTTATTTTATTATAGACCCATAGTGATAATATATATATATTAGGTATGATTTATTAACTCAAAGCAACTTAAAAATCAACCCAAAATATTCGATTTTTACATCTGCGCAGTAGCCCATAATGATGCTGGCAATACATACATATAAAATTCAAGCACCTTGTTTATATTTTTATTTGACAAAACAGAGAAATATACTATACATATATATATAATAGAAAGCACCAGTTTCTGGATGTTTGCAATCAATATAAGATAATATATTATATTATAAGAGGCACCCGTCCAGCAGCGTTAAACTCCCACAAGTATATATATTATATATTAATATATCTTAAAAAACCGAACCGGGTCCATTGAGATTTCCAATTCCTTTTAATATATATATATATATATATATATATATATATATCAGAGGTATCATAAATAGAATCAACCCAGCTTCCATTATAATTGTTTCCATCTGTTAAAATTTTATCTATTATAAACAATCGACCAAGTTTCGTAATATATATATATGCAACAATATAAATACCCACCTGCTGATGCTTTAACTTTCGTCTATTTATATATAATATACATATTTTTTAATTTTCTATAAAATGGAAGCCCGAAAGTTTCAGACTCCATCAAATCTATCGTATATAAAAAGTACTGGTCCTCTCCGGAGAGTTTTAAACTTGTTGTTTTAAAAAAAAATTATATAAATATACATCATATTATGTACAACCGATGGTTTCGGTTAAAACATACAAATTAATATAAGATATAATGTCTTATATTAAAAGAATTGACTCTGTAAGTATTTGATAAATATTTTATAATTACAATTTTTAATGTAATAAAAAATACACATCTTCGAATTTATATACACTATGATGAACACTAAAAATCTTCTTATACATATAAAAAATGTCTATATGTTGTTCCGAATTTGCTGAACCCTTATATCCTGGTCGCCTAAGTTCCACATGCGCTTATATAATATTGTGATGAAAAATTTCATCTGTAACATATGTGATATATTATAATACCAGGACAAAAAATTTTGAGTTTTCCATAAAAGAAAAAAAATGTGCATTATAAATAATCGGCACTGGAGATTTCAAGCTTCCATAGAGAAAGAAATATATATATCTCTGTATATTATATTACAAACAATCGACTCCTTAATTATTCATCCAAAATATGAAATAAAAAATATATATTATATTATATACAACTAGTGCTGGAGGTTTTTCGTCACTATATCTTGCTACAACATATATTATAACATTGGTTCTAGAGATTTCCCGTCAAAATATATGAATATATAATATAATATATTACAAAGCAACGGTCCAGGAGGTTTTAACTTTAAAAAAAGATATATAATATTATAAGGCATTGATCTCAAGCATTCAAACTTCCAAAAAAAATATATTATATATATATATAGTGAACCACCCATTACGATCCTTGAAGGCTTAGACTCCCAACGACATTAATATAGATGTATTACATTATATACAACTAGTTAAGCTTCTATCAGAAATAGTTACGCACAACATTAATTGAAACCACAAACTTCAGCATAGATAACTTAAAAAAAAAGTCATCCACGTGTCTCAATATTACAATAATGTTACTATATCTTCCATCATCAATCATCTCATAAAAAAATGTATACATCAATTTATTCCACTAAATTATCTCTGCAGTCTTTTAATTCTCCTGCATATACGAGGCTTCGAAAAGAATTTAATTATTTATTTACTTACCTTTTTGTAGAACAAACATAGGGATTTTCTGAATGAAAATAATTTCTTCTCTTCCCACTCCCAATCCGCAACAAATTCCTCTTTTCCTAGCTTTCTCCGTTCATCCCTAAATAGTTCATCCCTAAATAAAATTCTCCAAAATCTCTCTCCATCCACACGTCTCCATTTCCCAAATCCTTACTTAATCGCAACCTCCTAATATTCTCTCAGCAATTAATTTTAAAATTTAAATTTTAAAAATCAAATCTTATCTCTTGTGGGTCCCACATAGATTAATTGCTAAAAGAAAAATTATCCAATTTTACTAAGATGTAATTCAACCCACTACCTCAAATTTACTTGTTATAATTTCTAACTATCTTAGCATTTCAACAATTTGTTAATTTAAATTATAAATTAATTTAAATAAATATATTTGAGATCCCATTTTCCTCGAAATTTTATTTACCCACCTTAGTCAATAAGTCAAAGTCAATGAGTCAATCCGGCCACCTCAGCTATTTTTACTGACACATCAGACGGTAAAAAATTCAACGGTAAAAAATTCAACATGCCACAGCAGTATGCGACGTCAAGTCAACATATTTAAGTCGGGTTATTACATCCTCCCCACCTAAAAGAAAGTTTCGTCTTCAAAACTACTCTAGAATAGAGCTCCCGCATTTCTTCTTCAAGCTCCCAACTAGCTTCACCTTTGTTGTGATTACTCCATTGAATACGAATGTGCCTTACAGTTCTACCTTTCTCGTGTCAGTCTCGACGATCAAGTATACGCATTGGTTGCTCTGGGTATTTAAGATCCTCCTCCACATGGAACTGCTTCGCACGTAACACATGCGTTGGATCTGCCACATACCTCCTCAATTGGGATATATGAAATACATTATGTACACCTGATAATGATGGCGGAAAAGACAATCGATATGTAACCCCACCAATCACCTCAAGGATCTCGAAAGGCCTAATAAATCAAGGACAGAGCTTATCCTTGATTCCAAATCTTGCTACCCCACGAGTCGGAGAAACTTTTAGGAATACATGATCGCCAATTGCAAAATGAAGTTCTCGTCGCTTATTATTAGCATATTTCTCCTGCCTGTCTTGTGTAGTGGTAAGACGCCTTCTAATCTTGTGGACCTTCTCAATCATATCCTGTACCATCTCAGGTCCCAACAACTGTCTCTCACCCACTTCATCCCAAAATACTGGCGATTGACACTTTCTGCCATATAATGCCTTGTAAGGTGTCATACCAATACTAGCCTAATAGCTATTATTGTAAGCAAGCTCAACTAATGGTAGATGTTCCTCTCATGTCCCCTTCATATCCAAGGCACAAGCTCTTAGGATGTCCTCTACAATTTGAATAGTCCTCTCAGATTGACCATTAGTTTGAGGATGATAAGCAGTGTTAAAATTTAATTTTGTACCTATCATCTTCTGAAGTTTCTGCCAAAACTCGGATACAAATCATGGGTCACGATAAAAAACAATAGATATTGGCACCCTGTGTAACTTTAGGATCTCTCTAATATAGATCTTCGCCATCTGTGTTACCTTACAAGTCATCTTATAGGGTAAAAAATGAGCAGGTTTGGTTAATCGATTCACAACTACCCATATTGCATCAAAACCAGCTTGGGTCCTAGGTAATGCTGTTACAAAATCCATGGTAATATGTTCCCATTTCCATTTAGGAATATCCAATTATTACAACTTGCTCGCAGGCCTTTGATGCCCTGCTTTTACTTGTTGACAAATCAGATATTGAGCAACAAATTCAGCAATCTCCGTCTTCATGTGACTCCACCAATAAAGTTCTTTCAAATCTTTGTACATCTTTGTACTACCCGGATGTATCGAGAACCCAAATTGATGTGCCTCCTTTAAAACTTCTCTTTTCAATAAAATATCATTTGGTAACACCAACTTTCCACGAAATAGAACAATGCCATCTATCCCAAATTGAAAATCACATTGTTTCCCTTGATCTAGTTTGACATAAATTTCCCAAATAAAAGTATATTCCTTCTGTTTGGCCTTGATTCAGTCCACCAAAGTTGGTCTAACGTGTACAACATTCACCCAATTCACATTTTCTGAAGTAAGCACTTCTAGCCTCAAATTCTCCATTTGCTCGATTAGTTTTGCCTGTTCTGTAAATAGCACCGCTGCACCAACACGGGATTTATGACTCAAAGCGTCAGCTACTACATTAGCCTTGCCTGGGTGATTTGAATAGTGATGTTGTAATCCTTTAATAATTTCATCCATCTTTGTTGTCTAAGGTTCAGTTCTTTTTGGGTGAAAATATATTTAAGACTTTTATAATCTGTAAAAATCTCAGTCTTTCCCCCATACAAATAATGCCGCTAAATTTTTAAAGCAAAAATTACGGCAACCAATTCCAAGTCATGAGTAGAGTAATTCTTTTCATATGGCCTTAACTGACGAGAAGCATAAACAATTACTCTACCATGTTGCATTAAAACACATCCTAAACCCTTTCTCGACTCATCACTATAAACCACAAAATTGCCTTTGTTATCAGGTAATGCTAACACTAGGGCTGTTGTTAGTCTTCTTTTCAACTCCTAAAAACTCTGCTCACAGTCCTCTATCCATATAAACTTGGCGTGCTTCTGCGTTAATTTGGTCATAGGTACTACAATAGTAGAAAACTCTTCTACAAACCGTCTATAATATCCTGCAATAACAAGAAAACTACGGACTTCAGTCACAGTTGTAAGCCCCCAATTGGCCACAGCTTCATCCTTAGATGGATCTACTGAAATTCCTTCTCCACTAATAACATGACCAAAAAAGGTTACTCTTTCCATCCAAAAGTAGCACTTCTTAAATTTAACATAAAGCTTCTTTTCTCGCAAAATATTCAGTACTTCCCGCAACTGCCTTGCATGCTCAACCCGATCTTTACAGTAAACTAGAATGCCATTAATAAACACCACTATGCATTGATCTAAGTATTGATGAAAAACTCGATGCATTAAATTCATAAAAGCCACCGGTGTATTGGTTAGCCCAAAAGGCATCATAAAAAATTCATAGTGGCCATATCGAGTGCGAAATGCAGTTTTGGATATATCTTCCTCTAGGATCTTTAATTGATGGTACCTAGATCGCAAATCTATCTTAGAAAACATTGTTGATCTTTGAAGCTGATCAAATAGATTATCGATACGAGGAAGAGGAGACTTATTTTTTACAGTGACTTTATTCAGTTTCTATAATCTATATACAATCGAAAACTTCAATCTTTCTTCTTAACAAAGAGAACTGGGGCACCCCATGTAGAAGCACTAGGATGAATAAATCCTAGGTCCAACAATTCTTATAATTATTCTTTCAACTCTCTTAACTCTGCAAGAGTCATATGGTAAGGTGCTTTAGAAATTGGTGCGGTTCCTTGGACTAGATCAATAATAAATTCAATTTTCCTATCATGTGGCAACCGAGGTAACTCTTTAGGAAAAATATCAGGGAACTCATTTACCATAGGAATGCTTTTTAATTCTGCTTCATCATCATTAATTGTCAATGCTGCAACTAAGTATCCCTGCTTTCATTGTCTAATCAACCATTGGGCATGCAAAGTTGATATAAGACAAGGTAACTTCTTCTAACCACCTTGAAAAGTAACTTCTTTTCCTTGTATCGTACGAAAATGAATTCAAAGCTGGAAAAATTTGATACAAGTTACCCACTTATCTAACCAATTTGCTTCAAAATTACATCTACATCCTTCATCGGCATAACAATAAGGTCTGAGGGCATCACTATGTCTTCTATTTCTATGAGGCATGCAATACATATAGAATTCACAACCAAAGTTTGTCCCATAGGTGAAATTATTGACAGATCTTGACCTAGATTATCAACATGTAAGCCATGCTCAAGCACAAACTCAGATGTAATGAAAGATTTATCAGCACCAGTATCAAAAATAGCACGAGCATAACTTCCGAATAACAGATAATACCTGTCACTGCGCTTGGTGGAGCCTCTGCCTGACTTGGGTTAAGGGCAAATACTCGAGCTTGAGGAGTAGCTTCTTTGTTTTGATTCCCCAGTTGTCGATTATTTGTTGCCAATTTATAATTCTGCTTTCCACGTTGTCCCTGATATTGTTGTATTTGTTGTTGCTGTTGTTGTCCTGCGGGTTTTACCACAGAAGTAACACACAGTAGCCGAAGTGCAGTCCCTTGCAAAGTGCCTAATTTTACTACATTTCAAACATGCCCCTGGTGGTATTGGACATTTGCTTTTGTGATAAATCCTGCATTTATCACATTTTGGAGTAGTTTGTTGATATTGTTGATTTCCCCTGCTGCCGATTGAACTACCCTGCCTTAGTGTTTTGTATGTAATTAAATTTTTGCTTTTTTGCCGATGCATCACTTGTATATTGTTTCCCCTTCCTTTTGTTCACTTCTTTTATCATCTCATGGAGTTCAGATTCTGCAATTAGGGCTTTCTTGACTGCCTTCGCATACGTTATACAACCTTCATACAAGACTTTTGCTTGTATTCCTCCTCTTAGTCCATTGATGAATCTTTGCAAACAGTATTCTTCGGTCTTAGATGACTCCGAAGCAAAACGTTGCAAGGAGGTAAACTTCTGTTCATACTCAGCTATTGACATTCCATTCTATTTTAGTTCAAAAAAATTCCCAAGTCTTTTCTTCTTGGGCAGTAATTAGAAAGAATTTCTCGAAAAAGACTTTCTCAAATCGTCTCCAAGTAATCTCTCGTCGTTGTTTGACGAAGACCCTCTCCTCTGTCTCCCACCATCGCTCTGCATCATCAGTCACCATATAGGTTGCAAAATGGACCTTCTGCTCATCCGTGCAACCCAAATGTTTGAAAGCCTTACGCATTGCAACCATCCATGTGTCAACCATTTCACTTGGTGCACCAGAGAATTTTGGAGGATTTAGCTTGTGGAAAGCAGCAGCATCCTTCCTATTTTGCTCCATGCCTTGTCTTATCGGTTGTGGCCTCTTGCGGACAGGTGACCTAGATGGTGATCTAGACTTGCGTGCTTGCTCTTCATATTGATTCTCCATTTGCCTTTCTTCTTCATCTTCTTGCAAAGGAGACCTTTCTCTGCTTCTTTGTTGATGTTGACTAAGTTGCACTGATGGAGAACCATTCCTCTCATATCTTCTGTCACCACTTGGTTGATCATGAGTTCCATGCCCTGTAGACCATCCTTTGCGTGTTTGTGAGTGACACTGACCACTTAATAAGTCTCGCATCTCTTGCAACTGCTGAAACACCTCATTCCTAAACTATGTATTTTCTGCTTGTTGCTCATCTAAGCGTCGAGTTAATGCATCCACATTTTTTGGACTCTTACAGCTAGGTCCTGGCCGATCTACTTCAATAGTACCGGAATTTTTAGCCCCGACCCCTCGACTTCTCAGTTCATTTACCATCTTGGCTTCCTTAATAAAATAATAAATAGAGTATTAGCTGCATATACTATGTTCCTCATACTCTATTTAGCTACATGTAAGTTTAACCCACTCAACTTTCAAATCTAATGCACCCTTCTTACCCCCACTAATTATTAAATTCATTTACTTGGCATAACATTGCTTTGATACAATAACTGTCATAACCCAATCTTAGGGTTATTGACCACCCTAATTGGGCGACAAACCCGGATCAGTTATGTTTCAATGAATTTAATAATTAATACTTCATTCAGTAATATCCAAAATTAATCACAATATCCACTAAGTTAGTAGGAATAATTTCCATTAATTTATTACAAGCCAACAAATAAATAAATAAATAAATAAAATATCTCTGATGCACCGTCTCAGCCATTAACCCGCATTATTGACCAGATGGTCCCACCTCTCCTGAAATTTAAATTACTTAGGAATGAGTTAAAGAACTCCGTAAGCAAGAAATAAACCACGTATATAATTGTGTACAACATCATGGAAGTACCATAGAAAATGTACAAACTACTGATCCAATGTGTAAGGTTATCCACACTCCTCACAATGGAGCAAACTTACGACCTTTCAGGGCACAACACAAAGTCCGCAAAGGGACATACCACGACCCGTTAAGGTAATAACACACTACCTATGAAGGGACATTCCAAAGTAGCCTTCTAGCATGCATAGGACCTACTAAGGAAATAAATAAAACCAATACACATATCCTAGGGGTCCCACATATGCAATTCTGTTCCACTTGGCAATAATCATGATGCATTACACACATCATTCTCACTTAAGCATCATAACAACTATCTTAACCCAATTAAATATTTTACCAACTAAAATAATGTGCCGTCCATATTTAATTGGGTGAACCAACTCATTGAATTTAATTAAATAAATTCAAGAAGAAATTGTCATCATAACTAGCAAGTAGTTAAATTATCAACATGAATATCCCCAAATATTTCACATAGCATATCTTGCTATATCAATCTATTTTCCAATAATCACAAGTACTAACCAATATTCATTTTATTATAACATGTCATACCCTATGCCTTATTGGCAAAACGAAATGTCAGCCTCCACAATTTAGAATTTTTTATAATGAGATGTTTTACAACATTGAATAATTAATTTATATTATATAAATTAATTATACAACTGCTAAAGTATATAAACATATACACAAACATCCCACTAGCATTAAATCATATTTATAAATATATACCTCTGTTATTAATTTATTAACATTAATATCTCATTCCATAAGTTAATTTTCATTTCTCACATACACTGTTTATATATTTATTTTATTATAGACCCATAGTGATAATATATATATATATATTAGGTATGATTTATTAACTCAAAGCAACTTAAAAATCAACCCAAAATATTCAATTTTTACACCTGCGTAGGAGCCCATAATGATGCTGGCAATGCATACATATAAAATTCAATCACCTCGTTTATATTTTTATTTGACAAAATAGAGAAATATACTATACATATATATATATAATAAAAAGCACCAATTACTGGAAGTTTGCAATCAATATAAGATAATATATTATATCATAAGAGGCACCCGTCCAGGAGCGTTAAAACTCCCACAAGTATATATTTTATATATTAATATATCTTAAAGAACCAGACCGGGTACATTGAGATTTCCAATTGCTTTTGAATATATATATATATATATATATATATATATATATATATATATATCAGAAGTATCATAAATAGAATCGACCCAGCTTTCACTATAATTGTTTCCATCTATTAAAATTTTATCTATTATAAACAATCGACCAAGTTCCATAATATATATATATGCAACAATATAAATACCTACCTGCTGATGCTTTAACTTCCATCTATTTGTATATAATATATATATTTTTTAATTTGCTATAAAATGGAAGCCCGGAAGTTTCAGACTCCATCAAATCTATCGCATATAAAAAGTACTGGTCCTCTCTGGAGAGTTTTAAACTTGCTTTTTTTAATATATATATATATATATATATATATATATATATATATATATAAATCTACATCATATTATGTACAACCGATACCAATGGTTTTGGTTAAAACATACAAATTAATATAAGATATAATGTCTTATATTAAAAGAACTGACTCCGTAAGTATTTGATAAATATTTTATAATTACAATTTTTAATGCAATAAAAAAATACACATCTTCGCATTTATATACACTATGATGAACACTAAAAATTTCCATATATATATAAAACGTCTATATGTTGTGCCGAATTTTCTAAACCCTCATATCCTAGTCGCCCAAGTTCCGCATGCACGTATGTAATATTGTGATAAAAAATTTCATTCGTAACATATGTGATATATTATAATACTAGGACAGAAGATTTTGAGTTTTCCATAAAAGAAAAAAATATATATGTGCACTACAAATAGCTGGCACTGGAGATGTCAAGCTTCCGTAGAGAAAGATATATATATATATATATATCTGTATATTATATTACAAACAACTGACTCCTTAATTATTCATCCAAAATATAAAATAATATATATATATTATATACAATTGGTGTTAGAGGTTTTTCGTCACAATATCCAGCTACAACATATATTATAACATTGGTTTTAGAGATTTCCCGTCAAAGTATATGAATATATAATATAATATATTACAAAGCAACAGTCCAAGAGGTTTTAACTTTAAAAAAAAAGATATAAAGGCATTGATCTCAAGCATTCAAATTTCAAAAAAAAAATATTATATATATAGATGTATTACATTATATGTAACTAGTTAAGCTTCCATCAGAAATAGTTACGCACGACATTAATTAAAACCATAGACTTCAGCATAGATAACTTAAAAAAAAATCATCCACCCGTCTCAATATTACAATAATGTTACTACATCTTCCATCATCAATCATCTCATAAAAAAATGTATACATCAATTTATTCCACTAAATTATCTCTACAGTCTTTTAATTCTCCTGCATATACGAGGCTTCGAAAAGAATTTAATTATTTATTTACTTACCTTTTTGTAGAACCTACATAGGGATTTTCTGAATGAAAGCAATTTTTTCTCTTTCCACTCCCAACCCGCAACAAATTCCTCTTTTCCTAGCTTTCTCCGTTCATCCCTAAATAAAATTCTCCCACACCTCTCTCCATCCACACGTCTCCACTTCTGAAATCCTCACTTCATCGCAACCTCCCAATATTCTCTCAACAATTAATTTTAAAATTAAAAATTTTAAAATCAAATCTTATCTTTTTGTAGGTCCCGCATAGATTAATTACTAAAAGAAAAATTATCCAATTCTACTTAGATGTAATTCGAACCCACTACCTCAAATTACTTGTCACAATTTCTAACTATCATAGCATTTCAACAATTTGTTAATTTAAATTATAAATTAATTTAAATAAATATATTTGAGATCATATTTTCCTTGAAATTTTATTTATCCACCTTAGTCAATAAATCAAAGTCAATGAGTCAATGCGGCCACCTCAGCTATTTTACTGGCACATCAGATGGAAAAAAATTCAACCTGTTGCAGTAGTGTGCCACGTCAAGTCAACATATTTAAGTCGAGTTATTACAATATTGTTCTTGGTGGTGCAAGACATTGGGGGTGATCCATGTCGAGGGCGTCAGCACGTCTCACAGCCCTGACATCAACCATCTCTGTCGAGCGTAGTCATAAGGCTCTAGCGACCCCAACGCCATCACCATCACTGCCATCAACTTCGACAACTTCCACATTACTGCCCCCGCTGCCGCCGTCCTCATCTAAAACCTCCCTGACCTTGCCTTCTTTCACTCTAACTCCAACAAGTTTGACGGCAATCTCGTCATCGATAGCACCAAGCTCCCATACTTTTACGAGCTCGATGTCAGCAGAAACATCATCACCACTCCCTTCCCTGCTTCATCTTCAACATACCCAGAACCACCTCCTCAACCTCCGCTTTAACTCCTCTTATTGGTCCTTACTGCGACTCTTCCCCTCCGTCAACCAGGTCAAAAGTCATCTTCCTCAACAACAATGACTTCGATAAACCCCCGCCAACTTAGGCCTATCCCATGTCCAATATCTCAACTTCGCCAACGACCTGCTTCAATGGCAGCATCCCCCTCGACATTCGTCCCGCCAAAAGAATGCTCATCGAAGTTCTCTCGCACACCGTTCACATCTTCTACTAATATTTCTACTGCTGATGATAAAGCTGCTCCGGTGTCGTTGTCTTTCTATTGCTTCAATGGCTCCTGCACCTGCTCCTTCCAGGACATGCTGCCCTACGAAGACCTATGCTTGCTCCTTATGGGAGCTAGACCGGCTTTTGATTTTGTTTGTGTATAGTATTTTGTCATTACACACGACCTGATGGAGCTTTTCTTGCATTATGAGAGGATAAGGTTTAAAATACAAAAACAAAAAATGCATGTCTAAAATGTTAATACATAAATTTTGGGATCCAAAATGCTAGTATACAAAGTCAGAGAATTTATGGTGCAAATTTGCCCCAAATAGCATTGCTGCTAAAAAATTTTTGTATACTTTACCATCCAAATATGATCAAATAATGATTGTCATTTGAACAATCGAAAGATTTGAATATTCTAACTATAAGTGAACTTTTAGGTTCCTTATAATCTCATGAAGAAAAAAATAGCCAAACCAATAGTTAAATCTGATAAAAAAGTATTTCAATTAGAGCGTAATGTTTTTATTAACAAGTCAAATGCAGCAGATAATGGCGGTGATAAGAATGTAAGTTATAGAGGTTATGGCAAATGTTCTAGTTTTAGAAACCGAGACAGAGGCAGAGCATATTTAATAGTCAGAATTGTCAACAATATACTGAGAACACATCAATCAAGGAAGCTAATAAATAACAAAATTAGAGAGCTTCATTTCATAGAGGTAAAAATGCAAATATTTATTGTTACTTCTATAGAAAGTATGAGCACATAGAAAAATTTTATTATGCTAAACATAGACAACAATATGTTAACTTTATTGAGGAGAAAGAAGAGTATAATAATTTATTTGCTATTTTAGATAATTTATCTAATGACCTTCAAGTTAGAAATGTTTGGTTTCTTGATAGTGGTGATAGTAACCATATGACTGGTAATTAAAAATTATTTATTGATATAAAGACATTTGTTACAACAATACTCAAAATGAAAAATGGATCATTATCACTGCAAAGGGTAAAAGAATGATTTGGTATATTTATAGAATGGTGGTACAAAAAAATTGCTTACGTGTTATATGTTTCAGATTTGAAAGAGAATTGTTTGAATCTTGGATAGATCATTCAACATGGTTATTTTGTTGTTTTTGATGATGAAAAATGTCGTATTTATTATTTTTGAACACCCAAAAGGGGTTTTTGTTAAAATTATAATGATTGGAAGTCATGCATTTCCTCTTGGATTTGGTTCTACTACAAATTCAACCTACGGACTCTTAGTTATGGCATAGAAGATATGCATATTTGAGTTTTAATGGTTTGAAACTTTTGCATCAGAAACAAATTTTTGATAGTTTGCCTCCTATAATATAAGAATATAAATTGCGTGAAAGTTGCATTTTGGGTAAACAACATAGGAATCCTTTTCTTATTGTTGATTCTTAGAAAGTCAATTTACATTTGGAGTTAATATGCTAATATATGTGGTCCTATGCAAAGATTGTTATTGAGTAAAAGCTAATATTTCCTCTTGTTTCTTAATGACTTCAGTTGGATGGCGTGAGTTTACTTTCTAAAAAATAAATCCAATGCACTATCCGTTTTTCAAAAATTTGAGACTTTTGATGTGAAACAAATTTGTTTAAATTTTAAATCACTTTGCACAAATAGAGGTGCTGAATTCATTAGAATAGAATTCAAAAATTTTTGTGGCAGTTGTGGCATTCGAAAGCAATTAACTGCTTTATATAGTCCTCAATAAAATAGTGTAGTGGAACGAAAGAATCGTATTGTTGTCAAACTTGCTATAAGTATACCGAAAGAGAAGAACTTGCCAAATGATTTTTGGGCTAAAGTAGTGACATCAGCAGTATATGTTCTTAATTGATCTCTAATAAAAGCAGTAAAAGATTGAACCCTATACGAAGCATAAATTGGAAGACGTCCACAAATAAGTCATTTAAAAGTTTTTAGTTGTATAACTTATTCTCATGTGCTATCTAAAAAGAGACAAACTTAACCCTAGAAGAGAGAAATGCATATTTGCTTGTTATTGTAATGAAAGCAATGGATATAAACTATATAATCCAAAAACTCAAAAGTTGATTGTCAGTAGAGATGTCATCTTCTCTAAAAATGAAGCATGCTCCCATTTCAAAATTTTTTGTCCAAAACTTTTCTTTTGAAAATTTTATCAAATAACAAATGCACGCTAATGCTTTATTTAAAATTTTTTCATTAATCTAAAACGTTTATGATATTCATCCACATAAATGTATTTATGATTCCGAAAATTCACATTAGTAATAATCATTCACGTACAGGTATTTACGGCTCCAAAAGATCACATACATTGAGACCTTTTAAATGTTATATATTATTTTCAAAATTCAGTCATATATGTTAACTTTCGAAAGATGTTAAATTTCTACAGAATTTAAATTTCCAATCAAAGTGATTTTTGACACCAATAAATACCCATCACTAAGAACAATTAAATGGTTTATATATTTTTTTAAAAAATTCATTTAAAAAAAGCAACAGGTTGCCATGATTGCACTAGATCATGATCCATCTATACAAGGGCAAATACTCGATATTATGATTAAAAAAAATGATTTTTTTTTATAGAACTGTATTGAGCGGATGGCCCATGTTTCAAACAACCCGCGTAAAGTCGGTTAGTTGCAGCAAAGAACACACACTTACTTTAGAATATAGCAAAGACGGAAGAAGCCGCCTTGGCCTCCTCGAGAATCAGCTTCTTCCGTTTGCAAGCATCCAAGAAGAATAAGAAGATCCAATAGAGATGGCGGCAAGAAAAATCCAAGATCGGCTTTCTGATCAGACGAAGTGCCTGGTATTCACCAAGAACGTATGCAGCTGGCCAGGTAAAAACCCCAAAGCCTGCCTCCTTTTTCCTTCTTTACAATGAAACAGCAACAAAAATAACCCAAGAAAGAGAGCCCCATTTCATTTTTATCAATGGTGGAAAGAACATTCGCAGGATCTAGTCCAATTGCTGCTGAAATGTGTCCCCAAGAAACATAATCTCTAGCTGTGTAATCTTGCGATTTCCTATCAGTGCTGATCTTTCAGTATGATTTCTTTCTTCTTCTGCTTTCGGATTCATGAAAATTCGAGGACAATTAACCACCGCTTGGATTGAAATCAATTGCTAGCTAATGAGAATGGGCTCGTTTCCTGTTGCATCTGAATGAAAATGCAAGAAACTCGCTTGTGGTTTCACTTCCAAATGTTCTAAAAAGATGGTCATTCTACATCTCATTTTTTTCTGGTCTTCTGCTATTGAACAGAACAATCAGCGCTAAAATGACTAACGGAAAGATTCTAATTCTGATAACACTCGAATTCTTGGATTTCTTGAGATGGCTGCTTCTATGGAGATTGTCTACTGTTTCTTGTTAGATGATAATAGCCAACCTTTTATCAATCTTCATTGAACAATCACTAACTGCATTCTGTTCAATTAGTTGAGAAGCTGTTGGTTCATCGCAAGCATAAGAGGGAAGAGGAGAGAGCGCTAGCCATCTTGCTGATGGAGCGGCAACTCAATGCAACATGGGAGCTGAACAAGATGATCAAGGAGGAACTGAGCCAAATCAAAGTACAATACTACAAGACACTGGTGCCATACAGATTGAGAGATGTGGCCAAGATACTAATGCCAGAATGGAAAGCTCCAATGGAGAAGGCAGCAGTTGGGTGGGTGGGTGACTGGCGACCATCGGCCATCCTTGGCCTGGTCCTGTCGTTGACTCACTCAGGTTTCCTATGGTTAAATCCATGGAAGGAACAAATGCTGTTGGAGCTGCTGCACAATTGTCGCAATGAAGAAGCTGTGCTAGATGAGGAAATAGCTTCATATCAAGCTACTTGCATTCTCCAGCTCCAGTTTGGAAGACCAACACCCCCATTCTGTTCTCCTTCTTGTTCCAAGCTGGAAAACAAAAGGAAATATAAGAAAAAGATTGCAGGCAGCTTTGAACGGTTGGCATCAGTTCATTCAGTACTCGAGAAGATCAATGGCATCATTATCCGTGTGCAGCATCTCAGGTTGGTTGCTTGCTTCTTCCCCTCCACCTTTCAATGCCTGTCTGTGCTCTTTTCTTGTACTGTGATCTCTTCATTGAGAAGGGTTGGACCTAAGCATGCTCCCATGCCAATGCATGGCATCAGAAATTCAGCATCTTGAATTTTTTTCATATCCTTTTTTTTTTTTAATTTTGATCCTGTTTCCATTTCAAGCCACTTCGGTTGTCTGGTGACTGCTACAGTTCATGTGGCGCTCTATTTACAGGTGGCCCACTGATTGATCATCTTCCAAGTCTAGACATGAGCCACAAAACTGGGACATGCTATTTTCACCATGCTATGTGGAGATGCATTCTGAACGTTGAGAAGAAAACTATCAGTGGGCCACATTCTAGTCCAAGGATCAATATTGGGAAGTTTAATTTATGTTGCATTTCTCAATTTATTGAACTTGGAAAGGATGTATATCAGTTATGAAGGTTGTTGTCATCTAGACCTGGTTTTTATTCTACACCTTTGCAGATCACATTGAATTGCATTTGATGTTTAACAGATACAAGGCAATAGAGGTGGTGGTGCAGAAGCTACTGGATGAGTCACAGGCTGCCAAGTTTTTCTTGGCTTTTGCTGGGATCCAAGACATGGTTCATGAGCAGACAATGAACCAGAGGCTCAAAAAGGGTCACGTCTGGGTGATCATGGACGCATTCAGCCCTTAGCAATCTTTAGATATGAACCATCATGGGAGCGGGATGGATGAATTATTGGTGTTTTAAGGGAAGCTCCTACCATTTCGTAAGAACTAAAGGCCACCAGCATCATCGTTTCTCTTCATGGATATGGTTGTACCTTATCACAGAAGTATTCTGCTACTCTCCCTAATTCTGCAAAAGACGTATGTTTTCACATTCCAGCATCAAAAAAACCAGCACCTTTTTCTTCTAGATCAATATTCAAGGTCTTGTAGCTTCTTATTTCATTTTCACTTCCAAGTTTGTCATCTAGAGCTGAGGTATGGCCAATTTGAGGATGAATTGTGGCAGAAACAGGTTATATCATCAACAGTGCATCTGTCATTATTCCGCATTACCCACCTTTTGTCAAGATTGTTATGATGAGCAATCCATGAAGCAGAATGATTAGTTCATGCATGTCGCACGGCAATCAGCATCTTATGGGACCAAAGTTCATGCCATTTTCTATATACAAATTATGGGAGTAAGAGAAAAAGATGCTGAACGTATCAATGATAATGCCAATCATTATCTTCATTGCAGCAAGAGACAGACCATACCCACCACAGCAATAGAGTAATATCCCACACTGCAACTGTAGTATGTCTGTTATTCTTTCAGGAATCATACAACAGAACCCTATTTTTGCTAATTCTAGATATGCATGGGAATGATGAATAAAGAAAATGGGAAAAAAATTTACCAGAATTCCACCAGGAAAATGGGTAAAAAAAAAAAAAGCGAAAAAAACCCAGAAAAATACTCAAAACTTGCGGCGAATGAAGTCAAAAAAGGAACAGAAACATATGTATAATAGCTAAATCACCACTCGGCACTCAGCATTCAGCAGTGGGGATTCAAAATTCAAGCAGTCGAGTCAATGGCGCAGTGATATGTCACGGTTGATGAAATGCATTATCCAGTCACCAACCACCATCATGACAAGGGCTGTCCACTAAGAAAAGATTGCAATTCCATGAATAGCTAAATTCCAGTTTGACTCTTCAAATATGGAGGCAATAATGTGTCATCTTAAATTAATTCAAGAATGCCAAAGTCATATATACAAGTGCATATGCTTCTTCCGATCAAACTCATGGGTGTCATAATTAATTTTTAAAAAAAATCTGAACTTGCTAAGCACACTTTTCACCGTCTTTTAACCCTGGAGACTGGTGTTATGGACTCATATGTCAACGTCTTTGCAAATCATACTCATACAACTCATTTTCCAAGTAAAAAAAAAAAAAAAAAAATCTGACAACAACTGGGTTAAGGATCCAGCCCAGAAAGAGCAAGATGGACAGAATATGTCTGTCATTACAACATACATTGAACTGGATTTACCTACAATGTTGATTGCAAGTCATGAATGGAGATCCTTTAATGCTATTCAGCTGTGCATTAGATGGCTGTCGATTAGCTTCTGACTTCTTCTTGCGTCGACCTTGTTGGGATCGAGATTGGACAGATAGAATAGCTAAATCATTGAGATCTTGTAATGGAGTCAGACCCTTCACAACTTCATCCATCAATGGGCGAGATTTGGGATCCCTGCTGAGGCAGCAATAAGCTATTTGTGCTACCTTCTGCACTCCTTTAATTGAGTAGTTGAGTTCCAAGCGAGGGTCCACCAGTTGGAAAAGCTTTCGTTTATCACCTAAATAAGGTCTAGCCCACGCAACAAGGTTTTGCTCCCTGCTTGGTCGTTTCTTGTCCACAGATCTTCTGCCTGTTAAAATCTCCAGCAACACTACCCCAAAACTGTAAACGTCGCTCTTAGACGTCAAATGCCCTGTTCATTAGCAGATATATAATTAACTATGCTGAGCTCATAAATTTGCACCATAACAGGAGTAAGAAATTGAGACAAAGGGAAAGATACACTGCAAAATTGCAAACCAAAATATTCATTTCCAGGTTCCCTATCCCTCCAAAACTTTTGATATCAAGTTCTTGGGCAGGAATTTCTATAGCAGCTAGGCATTGTCTAAAGGAATAAAAGATACAAAAATCAAGTCACTTAAGCAGAAGGGACATATGTGTTAAATAAATTCAACAGACTCAGATCCATGATCATGATTATTATAGAACTTATGGTCAAGTTCTCTTTAAAATGGGACAAGTGGATTAGGACTGTCAACTAGTCCAGAATGCTGCCAAAGAAACAAGCTCCCTGCTACACCTTTGTATGATGATATCAGAATCCTAACATTCTTACTGAACTCATTGCTCCATCTTCAAAACATAAATCAATCCATAATGAAATGAGAACTCACCAGTCATCACGTACTCTGGCGCAGCATAACCATAAGTTCCTACCACCCTGGTAGAAACATGAGTGTTGTCTCCCTGGGGCCCAGCTTTTGCTAGACCAAAATCTGAAAGCTTTGCATTGTATTCCTACAAAAGCAAGTGATAATTGTTAAGCAGAAGAACATGAATCTGCAACAATAAACAAATGAGTAAAAGAATGTGGCACGTACAGCATCCAGCAGAATGTTGGACGTTTTGAAGTCCCTATAAATGACCGGTTCTGCACCACCATGCAGAAAAGCTAAACCTTTTGCTGCACCAAGTGCAATCTTCACCCTGCTGGACCATGGAAGAGGCAGAGCCCCTTCAACAGTGGCAAGAACATCAGCAAGATCAAGGATGATGCGTCGGATGTCATGGTTGATAAAACATGTATTGTTCTTCAAATTGGCCACCAGAAGATGACAAAATGCCATGGATAAAATATGATAGTGAAGGAAAGTTTGGGTTACACCCAGTTCCTGTCTTCTGTAAATGTCAAAGCTTGAATGAAGAAATGGACATTGCAAAAAGATGTTTAAGTTGGTTTAATGTCCAATAGCGAAAAAGAGCACGCCTACCTTTTCTTCCATGACATAAAAGGCGCTTGGGTGCTTATTGAGGAGGTAAAAAAAATCTTGTTTGAGATTCTAAGAGAAAAATATGCAGGAAAGTAATTTCAAAAATAAAAAATTTAGTCAAGATTAGTGCGGTTTAGGTGGGGTTTTGATTTTTTTAAAAAATAAATAAATTGGAGGATGGATTTTAAGGCTGGGATAATATTTAAAGAATGATGAACTGATGGGCAGCAATGAGTTCACTTGTCCCAAAATCTTGTGACTAGGACAAGTCTAAGCTTAAATTCCATAGATGGCCTCCATACAGATTGCTGGGTAATTAAGAAGGGCAATCCATACCTAAGCTTTCAGCCTTTCACATGAACAGACAGTTATTGGATGGTAAGTAACTAGAATTGGCAATCCTTTCCAGGATTTTTTTCCAAATATGAAGTTCACAGGACTGACAAACTGGATGACTGGGGCATGAGCAAATCCAAAACAAGTTGCAAAAACTAGAAAGCAATCATGCCATGATTACATGAGATCATCAAATCCACATTCCATATAGACAAATTACTTAGACAACTGCCTAGATTGATAACGAGGTCTAATGTGGGCAAACCTGAGGACAAACATTGTAATAAACATGGCAAATCATGTGTATCATTGACACGAGGGAAAATTCCTCTGGTACTATGCTCTGAACCAGATATAATATATAAAAGTAAACGAAGCATGGAACTCAGCATCTGGTTCATCTTAGTGCAACATCAGAAACTCACTGGCTTCATTGGCAGTTGGCACCCACTTAAAGACAGTACAGCATTGAGGTCAACATAGGGTACTCACTTCTAAAAAGATGGTTTTCCAGACTTCCTCGAGGCATGAATTCATAGACGAGGAGCCGTTGATCATCTTCGCTACAGTAGCCGATAAGTTTGACAAGATTTGGGTGGTGAAGCTGCCCAAGGAAATCAACTTCCGCCTGCATTAGGAAAATTATTATCTTCCATCCAACAGCATTCCTTGTGGAATGAGTTTCCTATATTTCCAATACATCTATTAGCTAACTACTAACCACCCATTCCCTGTGGCCTTGAAGACCATCAGGCTTCAGACTTTTGACTGCAACAGTAACACCTGTGCCTGGCTTTGCTGGTGCTGTTCCATTCTCTTCTATCCACCCCTTGAAAACAAACCCAAATCCACCTTCCCCAAGAATGCTGTCAGGCCTGAAGTTGCCGGTGGCAGATTTAAGCTCCTGGAAAGTGAACTGAAGCAATTGACGAAATGGCTTCTTCTCAGCATCATCAGTAGCAGCAGCAACTTCATCCACCTCTTGAGGGGCAGACAGCTCTCGGTTGCTAGCATTCAGGTACCGGGTCTCAATTGCTGCATTCAACAGGAAATCAATATTAGACCACCGTCCAATGAATACAATAATTTTTTCAATAAAAAAAATCTAGAAATGCTTATCTGATTAACACCGCCCACCATTTTCCCCAAGGATTTCATGATCCGGTCAATCCAAGACACTGTGCAGCAAAGATCTGACCACCCAAACAATACTAGAGGCAAGGCTCTAAATAACAGAAATAACCGACAATAATTGGCAAATTCAATCAAGCCTACTTTATTGGCAACTGCCTAAGTGGGTTGCATTGCTTGGGCTCAAAGTGCCACATCCTTCAACAGTGATGCGGAAAACATCAAGCCATATGCATCAGTTCTGAGGACAGGGTAAGCCATCTTCCTAATTCAACTGCTCATCTCCCATCAATCCACCCGGACAAAGCGATTTTTCTTTTTCGAAAGAAATTAACAGCCCGAGTATCTTCATGGGCAAAATTGGAGAACGGAAATTTTCATTTAAAAAAAAAAAAAAAAAATCCAGCTCTTCCCAACAGAGGAAAAACACAAATATATTTAAAAAGCAAGGAGTTTGCAGAATCAGGAAATTTCAGAGGGGAAGATTGAAAAAGGAGCGATTTTGCTAGAGCCGTAGTAAGGAAGAAGGAAAGAAGAATACCGGCATCATCGTTGTAGACGAGACTATTCCTGGGGAGGCTGTTGACGTTGCTGGCAGAGACCGAAGCGGAGGAAGATGATTGCTTTTTCTTGCGGGCTGAGTTGACAAGCGCCGCCCAGCAACCGCACTTGCGCTGCTCCATCCTCTCTACTCGCCGCCCACCTTCTTCTCATTCACATCCGTTCATCGAAGAGCAGAGCATGAGCAGGGGAAGATGGTGGAATTAGAAAGAGAGGGGGAGGGAGAGAGGGAGAGGGAGGGAGAGAGATGGAAAAGAGGGGCGAGTGGGGAGATGGGATTTTGTTGGCGATTGTATGGAAGAGGGGGGGTCATGATGATGATGATGATGGTGATGATGATGAGCACCACCAGCACCATTGGCATCTACAGATACTGCTACTTTTCCCACCATCTCTCTCTACAAAACACCCACTTTTCTCTCTCTCTCTCTCTTCTCTGCCTACAAAAGCTTTTCTTCTTTCTTTTGCTGCTTTCACCCTCCTCCTTTTCAACTAGATACTCTGCCGGACTGGCTTACTTCATACGCCGTTCATCTTGAGCGATTATGCCATTATGGGGCTTTGATAACCGATTGTTTACGAATACAATAATGAAAACGGAAAAAGTTGCATAGTTAAGTAGTTTTTCTAAATATACTTACAATATTCGACTATAATTTTAAATATACTAATTATGATTATATCTATTTCAAAAGACACTCATTTGGTGGCGAACGTATACCTAAAATTACCAATATACTTGTGAAATTTAGAGTTGTATTAAAAGATTTGCATGTCATAATTGACAATTACTCTAATTGCGCAAGAGTTGTAAATTTACAGAGCTCTAATTTCATTTCTCTTATATTATATGTCTATCTTTTTATTTTATATTAGTGTTAATTTGGACATTTATGAAAATATGACCAGCATTTACGTATATATCCATTGACTTACCCAACAGACTTTAATGAAATGATTATTTTTAGGATTAAATATAAACTTGCTTAATATATTTAAAAATTTTAAAAGATAATGAGTATATTTAAGATTAGAATGAGACATAATATGTGTATTTAAGAAAATCCCTAAAATGGAATGAAAGTAAGAAAAATGTGCACGTCTCACTTTTGCATCACTAAGGGAGACTTTAAGACTTTGAAAATTCAGAAGATGTGCTTACCAATCAGTTTTTTGGTTGCATCATTTTTGTGGATTTTGGGCGGGTTGGTGGGTTGTGTTTTAACGAATCCAATCTCTATTGGCCTACCATGATTCAAATTTGAAGTTTACTTCTTTCCCAGGGGAGTATGATTTTTCCATTTGTCAAGGCAGCTTTTTTTCCATTTTAATATACATTATTACATTCCCATCATATTTCTCCGTCCCATTCAAGCAAATTATTTGGCTTTTTGTTTCTAATCATGGTTATCTCGCGTTTGTATTATTCTTTTACCATCCTCAAATCACAACGAATCTGCAAAAACATGCTGTTGACAGGGGGGAAAAAAGTACAACTGACACTGACCAGGGTTCTCCGCGTAATGTTAAGGCTAAGCATCTGAATGTTAGGGGTCTCTGTGTTTCTATACTCATGAAATAAAACCAAGCATCTTATTGTTGGGGTCGTTATGTTTCTACTTTCTAGGAGTACTCCTGATGAGTCTGATTACTCAAAAAATTATATATTTACACATACTTTTGACGATATTTAAGAGGTGTTTGTTTACTCGAAAAACATTTGAAATTAAAATTTTTGGCTGTTTCTTAAATATACTCACCATGTTTGCTCTTAATCCTAAATATTTCCACTATGTTTCAAAAATCTCAAATATACCTAATATGTTTGCATCTAATTCCATTTATGACGATAATAAATATCGTTAGCCCATTTGTGACATTACCGATATGGCCAACAAATTTAGAGTTGGATTCAAAATTTTGAATATCATAATTCTCCACTATCCTAATTACATAAGAGTTCTAAATCTAGAGAGTTCTAATTTTATTTTCATTTCATCTTTGATTATTTTATACCATGGGTATTTTGGGCATTTATGAAAATATATCCAACATTTCAATGAATGATTGCTAACTTAATGACCTTTAATGGAATGAGTATTTTTAAAATTAGATACAAACTTAATAGGTATATTTGGAATTTTTAAAACATATTAAATATCTATAGGATTAAGGTCAAACGTAGTGAGTATATTTAAGAAAAGTCTTAAAACTTTTCACAACTACCTTATTTTTTAATTATTTCCTCACTTATTCTTATAAAACTATCTTACTTTTTAATTATTTCTACAAAACTACTCATATATCTAACTAATCTATTTTAACTTTATTCTCTCTATTCTTCATTATTACACTATCATATCATATCATTTTTTTCCATTTTAAAAACTCTTACATCAAAAATTTTATCACTTCCCAAACACAACCTTAAACATATATTGATTTTTTTTTAAAAAAAAAAGTATAAACGTAAAGGATGATACAAAATTGTGCCTTTTGTCATCAGCTCGCAAAAGATCAAAAAAAAGTAATTTCTACTATTTAAGTTTGTGAGAGGTTTAAAGTCCAATTTGATCTTTCAATTTGGCTTAGAAAGATTGAATTTAGGTGAGCATTGTCATTTATACCTATCAGAGGTAAAAAATGGGTTCCGATGTGGTGCCATTTTTTTGTCAACTTGAGAAAGATAAAAAAAAAAAAAAAAAAACTAGGTAACTTGTGCGTAGAGATCAAAAGTCAAATATAAAAATCTTTATTTGTAAAGGGTGTGTTTGGGAATAGATAAAATTTTTAATGAATAGTTTTGAAAAGTAAAAGTTGTCAAATAATGGGATATGATAGGGGTAATTATGAGGAGTAAAGAAGATAAAGTTAAAATAAATAGGTTAGTTGTGTGGATAATTGTGTAGAAATAATTGAAAAGTAGGATGGTCGTATAGGAAAATTTGAAAAAGTAATTAAAAATATGATAGTTGTGGAGAATGAAAGTTTTAGATTAAAAAGTTTTAACTTGACATTTTCTGCACATGTGTTTGGCAATTTGCAGAAAATGTCAAGTTAAAACTTTTTTATCTAAAACTTTTCACTCTCTATAACTATTATATTTTTTAATTATTTTTTTACATTTTCCTGTACAACTACCCTACTTTTCAATCATTTTTACACAATTACACATACAACTAAAATATATATTTTACCTCTATCATTTTTATTCCTAATCATTATTTTCATCATATATCACATCACCTGACAACTTTTCTTTTCCGAAACTTTTCATCAAAATTTTATTCATTCCCCAACACACCTAAAAATCCTGAAAAGGGAATAAAGTATATGAAATGTGGCTAACGTGCTATTGACTCTCTTCGAGAAGCCTTTGAGCAGTGCTGTTAGGCGGTTGCATCGTAAAATCACATAGTCAGTTTTATGATATATACGTTTGGGTTGTGATCTTTTCAAACCAATCTGAAATGCTATTTTTTAATTTTTTTTGAATTTTTTTTAATAAAACTGTTGATATATGTATATATTATCTATAAATCAAGTTTTTGATAAAAACTTAGTATATAGATAATACCCTAGATTAATTGTTTTATTTAAAATTTTTCAAAAAAATAAAAATGAGTGTTATGATTGATCGTAGATGCTAGCCATCTGTGACCGGTCCTAATGATATGTTTTGGCATTATTGGAAAGCCATTTTTTGAAGTGTCTTTCATCTTATTTAAGAGAATGAAATGTTGTGGTAATGCATCACAATAGTAAGTCATCTAATCGACATTGTCGTGTGACCCTCTCTTCAGCGGTATCGATTTAGTTATAATGTATCACACGTTGGAGTCATATAGTAATCTCTATAATTTGGGCTTATCTGAGAGGCTTGGAGGCTATTAATGACAATCTCATGTGATGAAATCTATGATCCAATTTCACCTTAGGAGCTTTTGGTCCAATTTAAGGAGGATAGAAGAGAAAGGAAACTCTAGGTTACATTTTGGCATGACCAGACTAATTATGAATGATAATTAAATATGGAGTTTGTGTGTAATTTAAGAAAGTATATATTTTTCATAAAATATTTAATTTTGCTATAAAATGGGTCATTTTGCATTATTATTATTATTATTTTTGAAAATATAAAATATGAATAATGCTAAGAGGAATTAAATAGGCTAAAGAAAAAATAACTTTGAAATATGTATCAGTCTATTGTTATAATTTATGCAAATTTATAGAACACTTTAATCGCATAAATCATACATATATATATTTTTAAAATAGGACGTACAGAGTGGGCTATCAATATAGTTTTAAGATAAAATAGATTAATAAGATAAATTCAAAAGGGTTAAAGATTAAATTAAAAATGTTTATAAGTTAATTAAAAGTTGTTAACCAGAGTTTACGTGTTGCTAGAATTCATATTTAAACGCTGCAAACATGTAATCGTGTACTACCCGAGCATGGAATTAAGTTTTGGTCAGTGCTCCACCATCTTCCCCCAAATCAATTTTTCATGGTTGCCAAATGGATCTGGGGTGTGTTTGGTTAGAGGTAAAATTTTTGATGAAAAGTTTCTGAAGTAGAAGTTGTCAAATCAATAGAAAGTGATGTGATACAATAGGAGTAATGATGAGGAGTAAAGAGAATAAAGTTAAAATAGATAGGTTAGTTATACGGGTAGTTGTGTAGAAATGATTGAAAAATAGGGTAGTTTCTATAAAAAAATGTGAAAAAATAATTAAAAAATAGAATAATTATGGAGAGTGAAAAGTTTTAGATTGAAAAGTTTTAGTTGACACTTTTTTACCCTAAACAAACACACTCCTGACCACGAACAGCTGCAAATCTGCCACTCATCCGGCCAGCTTTGATGCAACCAAGACGCCCATCCTAAAAACCCATCTACAATCACAATTAACAACATCTGTTTGCAACAAAAATCCGTCAACCCACATCTTACCTCTCTTTGGAGTACCTCACACACTTACACAATAGAGGGGCCTTCTACCCACATCCCAACACCCCTCACTTGGTGGGACACATTCAAGTAGGACACACCTTTCTTCAAGTGGGGCAAGCAATGCCTGTAGTGGAGATCTACTCTTCACTAGATGATTTAATTTTTTATTTTACCACTTTGTAGTTGCTTTTATTGTTTCATAGTTGTTAAATTTTACTTTGTAGTTTAATTAAATTTTCCTATTTTATTTCTTGCTTTGTAATTTTTAGATTAAATTTAATGTATTTTCTATCCTACTTTTGTAAATTAAATTCTATTTCAGCAGTCTTCTAATTACTTTCTTATTTAGATTTAAATTATATTGTTATTAATTAGTTGCATTTTCTTTTTGCTTCTCTCTATCATTTTCTTTCTTTTCCATTTCCTCTTTCTCTCTCTCTCACTTTCTACCTCTTCTCTTTTCTCCCTATCCTATCTCCTTTTTCTCTGTAGCTCTTCTATTCTCTCACCTCTTTTACTCTGACTTTTCTCTCTTCTCTTTCATCTCTCTCTAACTTCTCTCCTCCCTTCCCTTTCTTCCTTCTCTTTTTTCTTTCTCTATCTTTCTGCTGTCGTAAAGTATATTAATCTTAGATAATCCAAAACTTTATCACCTTTTTATAGATTCAACCCCAACTAACCATTATTCTACACTACCTTCCTTATAGTATTAGCTTTAATATGTTTTAATTAAATTGGTAATTGTAGTGCTCTTAACAATAAGTACTTGACTTGCACCAATGAAGATCTTCACCAAGTTACTAAATTAAATAATTGGATGACTTATCAAGTTGTTTGGGCTTGCTCATGATTAGCTAGCTTAATATGGTTTATATGTACGTTTGAGTTTGCACCTGCAAAAGACAAGATGAATAATTCCCCTTGGCATTGACACGTCAATTCATCAGAAAACCTGAGAATGTACAATAACATTTATATAAAGTAATTTCATCAATATTATGGTTTGACTATTATATTATATTATATTATTTTCATTTTATTTTATTCTTGACCAATAAAAAAACACAAGATGACATGTTTCAAAGCTGCTATAGTTTATCAAGGTAATTTGAAACTTATTTATTTCAATGTTGTGACAACTTGGTGGGCACAATGCAAGAAAACTTAAGCCTGATCATGAAGTAATGGTGAGATAATTGAGAATGATGATGATCTATGTTTTGGCCTCAGATGATCCAAGAAACTAATTACTTTGATATATTAATAATTCTGTATATTAAGTCAAATGTGTTGGATCCTAGTGACCTGTATAATGTCGGCATCATATTTGAAAGAAAAGTAGCTCCTATGAAGTCATCTAATTGACCATTCACCACATGTAGATTTTAGGTTTTATGGCATCATCTAATGATTTCGGGCTTGTTTGGTGATGTAAAAGTTGTGGAAAATGTGGGATGGGGTGGGAAGTGAAAAATCAAATATTTTTAAAAATTATGTGATTGATATAAAGTAATAGGGGTAAAAATAGAATAAATAAGATAGTCGGAGTTTAATTAAAAAAAATAATTAAAATATAGGGGTAAATGAGCAAAAATATGGTCACTAATTGATGAATTAATGGGCTTGGGAATTAGTGCTCCTATGCTTTTTCATGTCATATTTCCCACATAGATTACCAAACAACACCTTTGTTGCTAGGTCTTTGCATTAGATTATTTAGCTTAATTCCTTTGAATCAAATTAATTTTCATGTTAATCATGAGCAAGGTAAAATTCATTCCAATGTCACATGTGATGATAATCATGAGTAAGATAAAATTCCTTCCAATGTTAGCATGTGGTGATTAGCATTGGGATCTATGTGTTTAGTGGTTTAGATCAAATGTTGGTGGGGATAAATCATGCAAGTTTCTATCTTAACTATCCCTCTACTAGATGGATCTTGTGATCTAGGTTGTTGAATGTCATAAAAATAGGAAAAGAATTATTAACTTGGATTGCTCTTGTTAATAGAAAATATCTTCGTATGTGTGCAATTTTGTGAACATGATGATCAGAGTCTATCAAGTAACATGATGATCAAATTAGCACATTGGCATGAGCGGCAACACTTGCATAAGGCCTTCAAGATTAAGCTCTTATAACTTTAACAACAATTCTTCTAAGACCAATTTTTTATTCTTCAAATTGTTCCTGGGAATTGTTCCCTTGAAAAATGTATTTGTAACCTTGGCTTGAGCTCTTATTTATAACTAGAGTCCTTCTGTGAAAAATAGCTTAAAAGATAGAAATAATAGCCAAAAGAGCTTAGTCAACTTGCATACACGGTTTCCGCACATTTTGGTAATTGGGAGAAAAAGTTTGACATTCCATCTCAAAACAATCAGGGTTTTTTGTAGTCAGAAAGGTTAGTAAGGTTCCATTGAATTATCAGTTAACCTTTTTTTATTTAGAAACATTGGACATTTTCCTTATTCAACAAAAAATGAATTTTTCACTGAAAATTTCAAAGGTTATTCACATCATCACATCCCATTGCATATTAAACTCAAGCCTCCAAGCTTAAGTCCCAAGCAATCATAGACACCAAGTAAGAGACAACCAATCATAAGATCAAATCACAAGATTTGTTCTTATACACACATAGAATTTGTCAAATAAGATAAAAATCAATTTAAATCAAGATTAAGTAATTTTGTTATAATCAAATATATAATCTAATAATTTCTACATTTTAAAAAATATCAGGGTCTATTTGAGAAGATGTAAAAGGGAAAAATATTTCATTTCTTCTCACACATATTTTGATATAATTTTACGTCTTAACTACTTACTACCTTATTTATTATCATTATACATCTATTTTTCAATAAGCTTTTCATATATTTCCATAAGACTAGTATATCTATTTTAATTTAATTTTCTTTTATTTCTAATTATGGCCCTTATCATATCATACCACTATTTCATTTTTCATATGTTTTTCTATTTTTTGCTTCTCCACTTTGACTTTTGCATCTTCCCAAATAAAACCAAACATATCCATAGACTAATAAAGATATTTACTAAAATTATTATTTTTTGGTATACGTATTTATTGATACCCGCGTTGATATTATTTTATTGTCTCGTGGCCTAAGGCAATTTTTTTCATATTTAAAGAATTACAAATTAATTTTCATGTAAAAATGGTTTATGTGACCAGCCCCAAGTGATGAGGATACCATAAATGTTTATCATCGTTTGAAGGTGAATACTATAATATGTAAAATTTTCAAAATACTTGATTTTTGACATTCTGACTGAATACAAATGGAAGAATATTATAAAGGACTTCAATATAAAAAATCATGAGGAAAGTGTAAAAAAAAAAAAAAAAAAAAAAAAACATTTGTGCAAGCATTTGTAGGGAATCAGTCTCCAACTAGTATTGAATGTTGAGTACTCGATTCCATTATACGTACTTCAAATATTAATCCGAACTAAAATATTCAAATTCATGGACTCGCATATGCAATTACATGGTAGGTCTATTTTTCTTGTTAGGCGAATGTGGACTGGATGCTTGCTTACGAAAGGTGGTGTGGAGCCAGAGTATTTAATTCCTCCTCCCCCCGTTTTGGAATTTCCGGCGGACCGTCCCAAGCGCCTCCTAACAAGCGCATGGAAGAATCCCACGATATCCGGCGTCCCCGAAAAAGCTAAAACTTCCGCGGGCTACTTGTGCGGCCCACCTATTGCCGCGAAAGTGATCGTGGGTTATTCCACAGGGGTATTTGCGTCATATCCCCTCTAAGTATGCGAAATAGCATTTTAGACCCCGATGTTTGCGTATTAGCATTTTAGACCCTGATAAGTTTCTTTTTTGGCATTTTAAACCCTCCGCCCTAACGCCATCTGTTGCGCACCGTCTGGCCGTACTATTGTGCGCATGGTTTTTTTAAAATGACGTAAATGACACTGGTTGAAATGCTTTTAAGATGAAAAGGGGAAAGACTGAACTTTTGGAAGAGACACGACCTTGTGAAGTGAAGGGACTTTGGGTAATGGACAATGGAAATCTTGTCCTAAGAGACAGGTCCAATTCGTCTCGGGTGACATGACAGAGCTTCGATCACCCAACAGATACATGGTTCCCTAAACAAAAGGTGGGTTTGAACAAAGTCACCGGACTTCGCCAGCGCCTCTTTTCATGGAGGAACTCAGAAGATCCTGCTCCCGGTGCTTATTCTTTCCAGATATAAGCAGATGACACCAGTTAGTATTACATGTTGTGGAATGATTCTTATAGGTACTGGAGAACTGGAGTGTGGGATGGCCAAATGTTCCCTTTAATCCCAGCAATAATATCAGAACTCATTCAACAACCGGTTGATCGTATCACGTATGTAACAAATGAGAAAGAGAATTACTACTCCTACATTGTGAAAAATGGATCTATCATATGATTTGTTGTGGGATTATCAGGGCAATTCCTTGATTGGATATGGTCTAATTAGACCAAGAACTGGAATGTTTTTATGTCCACCCATCAGACCAATGTGATGTTTTTGCTGTTTGTGGGGCCTTTGGGGTCTGTGATTCTGGCAGCTCTACCTTGTGTGGATGTTTGCAGGACTTTCAGCCGCGGTCTCGAAAAAATTGGGAGACGGGTGACTGGGCTGCAGGTTGTGTAGCAGAGGAAGATGTGTTATGTTCTGAGAATGACTTCGTGAATGGTAAAAAAGTTTATGTTTTTGCGGATTCCTAATATGAAACTACCTCCAAATTCAAGATCTTTAGTTGTTGAAGGTATTGAAAAATGCCAGGCGGCATGCTTGGATGATTGCTCTTGCTCTGCATATTCCTATAACAGGAGCAGATGCTTTGTATGGAAGAGAGATCGATTGAACCTCCGGAAGCTAGCTGATGGTGATGTTAATCAAGGAGATCTTCATTTTCGTGTTTTAGCAGAGAGTAGAGATGCTAAGATTTGGGAAGGATTTTCTCGTTAGGGCAACGATTTTGTTTCTATTGAGGGGTATTTCCGTCATTGCACACAGTCAGACGGTGCACAGCAGACGGCGTTAGGGCGGAGGGTTTAAAATGCCAAAAAAGAAACTTATCAGGGTCTAAAATGCTAATACGCAAACGTCGGGGTCTAAAATGCTATTTCGCATACTTAGAGGGGGTATGGCGCAAATACCTCTTATTCCACATATATTTGTTACCTTTGATTTTAATTTCGAATATATTCATTATATTTCTAAAATTTCAAATATACTCACTACGTTTGCATCTAATTTCAAAAATGTTCATTCTACGAGTTAACGAGGTTAGAGAATATGTGAAATTACTAATATGCTCCTCAAATTTAAGACACAATTGGAAAAATTGAATGTTATAACTCACTAATGGACTAATTGCACAAGAATTCTAAATTTAAAGCGCTTTAATTTTATTTTCTTTTGATTCATTTCATCATTTATTATTTTACAACAGGAATATTTTGAGTATTTTAAAATTTTAATAGACGATTTTTGACGAAATGGGCATTTTTAGGAGTAAATGCAAACATGGTGGGTATATTTGAAATTTTGAAAATGTAGTTGATATATTTAAAATTAAGGTCAAACATAATAGATATATTTGAAAATAATGCAATGATGGGCCTCATCATTAATTTCTAGTAATGGTACATTACTTAATTTTTTTTTTAACTTTTCTATGGTCTAGGGTGTAATTTGGTTTAGATAGTTTTGGTTTAAGGTCCATCATATTATTATTTTATTCTTAAAAATGCCTTCTTTATCTTATTTTCCATCAGGTCAATTTTATGTCTATCCTACCTTATTGTTTAAGGTCAAATCGGTTTTATGCCTACCCTACCTTATTTTTAAGGTTAGATCAATTCTAATTTCGGTTATTTAAAATAGTCTTTATATTATATTTAAAAACTATAATTTATTATAAAATCTTGCTTAAAAATTATAAGCAAGATGATAATAATATAATTTTCGAAATACATTTATTAAATTTACTAAATAATAGATAAAATAAATAAGTTTATGTATATAAAATATATATCGAATATATATTAATAATTTGAATTAGTTCCGAATATCTGAACCTTGGAATATACTAAACCCTAATTATATTCTATTTAAATTACGCCCCTATTCAATACTAATTACCAAAAAGAGAATTATTTGCATTTTAAATCCTTTAAATTTTGTATATTTATATTTTAGACTTGACATTTTTGTATTTGCATTTTAGAACTTATAAGGTTTTCATTTGTTGTATTTTGAACATTGTATCAATAGTTATTAACAAGCAAAATATGAAAATCTCAATGCCTAAATATAATTATTAAACATATACAGTCTAAAATGCAAAAAATTAGTCTAACGAGATGTTTGTTATGATGCAAAATTTGGGTAACACTCCTTGTTGTGCACTTTTTAAAATAACTTGAAGTCTTTATTTATTTATTTATATATACACATCAATCATCTAATATTACAGATCAATACATGCATAATCGTCACAACACATAGTAACCAAAATAATACTCCCACCAGCAGAGAAACAAGAGTCAAACCTGCCAAAAACGGGCTTAATGCCCAGATGCCTTACCACCACGTCATCTGCAGTGCGGCAGGACTTGAGGTCTTGACAGTTGGCTTCTAATACTTACTAATTATTTTTTGATTATATAGGAATACAATGGGGATCATGCTTCCATCGACATTCCAAGTTGGAATTAACACACACACACACCTACATGTTGTACCACTGGCCTATGCGCTAGTTTCCAATTATTATAAATAAAAATATTAAAATTTAATTTTCTTTTATGATATAACAAAATATCTTTAAAATCAAAATTTTATATACAATATTTCCTCCAATTAAATAAGGGTTGCGCCTTATTTAGGGCGACTAGAAAATATATTTTATTTTTAAAAAAATTTCTAGTTTTTTCATCTTATGAAATTTGACTAAATTTAAAATTTATTTTGCATTTTCAATTTTACTTTTAAAAGTCAAAATAAAATATCAAATAAATTTAAAATTTACTAATTTAATAGCAAGAAAAATCTAGGTAACTCTCATAGATATATATAATTTAAAAAATGAAAAATATATATTTTTTACCACTCAAAGATCGCATGAAAACTATTTTTTTATCATTTACAAATCACCTGAGTTATAGGCGCCTGTACAGTACCACTGGCAATTAAATAAACCATTTTATATCTTTTAGATCTTGCAAGTAAAATATTTTTCATATTTTGTCGGATTTCACAAATTTCATTATAAATAATATTAAAAATAAATTTCTTGATTCATAATGGAGAAAATTAAAATAATATATTTTAGATATATTCCTCACATTAAATAAAATTTTAATTTAATTTTTAATAACAAATTTAATGTGTTTGCATTTTAAGCCTTATTAGTTTATTAATTGCAAATTGAGCATAGAGATTCCTTATATTGATATTTTCGACTATAATATTTGTTTATCGCATTCTAGACCATGCTATTAGTGTTTGTTAACCACGGGGTCTAAAATGCAACACATGAAAATATTATAAAAATAAAAATGCTAATAAGAAAATCGTGACGTCAAAAATTTCTAAGGCTTAAAATGCAATTAATCGCTAAAAACCTCTTTTAATGTTTGTTGAAGTAACAATTAGCGAAAGTAAAATTGAAATGCTTTTGAAGAGAAAGATGGTGAAGTGGGAAATGTGAAAAGTTTCTTTTCTATTTTTATAAAATTAAAACTTTTTTATCTAACTTTTTTATGACTATTATATTTTCAATCATTTATTAACATATTTTTATACAATTACTATACTTTTTAATCATTTTTCATAAAATTTTACATAAACACCATATTTATTTTTAATTTTATTCTCTTTACTCGTAATCATTATCCTTATACTATCACATCAATTTCTTCACTTTCAAAAACTTTTACATAAAAAATTTTACTTCAAAAATTTTATCAAATAGGAAAACATACTCTAAATGTCCAACCGTTCATAATAGATATATATATATATTAATTAGTTATGGAACCAAAATTAAATATTTTGTAAACTTTTTGGGTGTGTTTGGTTAGGGGTAAAACTTTTGATGAAAAGTTTTTGAAGTAGAAGTTGTCAAATTGATAGAAAATGATGTGATATAATAAGAGTAATGATGAGGAGTAAAGAGAATAAAGTTAAAATAGATAGGTTAGTTGTATGGGTAGTTGTGTAGAAATGATTGAAAAGTAGGGTAGTTTGTATAGGAAAATGTGAAAAAATAATTAAAAAATAGAGTAGTTACGGAGAGTGAAAAGTTTTGGATTGAAAAGTTTTGGTTGACATTTTTTTGCCCCAAACAAACGCACCCTTTATGTAGTGTTTTGAAAAGCAAACTATCGTTTGAACTATATTTTATGATCTGTTCTTGGTTTAAAATGTTTAAACTAGTAGTTAAACAAACATGGATAAGGACAATTACTGAACTATCTTGTTGTGAACAGTCCTCTCACAAAGATAGAATTTTACGTTGGTATGTATGCTAATCATTACGTTGATGATGAGCATATTTACTATTTTCCTTCATTTCAAAAATTTTATATCCAAAATTTTATATCCAAAAGTTTTATCGCCTCACAAATACACCATTAATGTTTTTATCATGCTCCCAAAATTAATTTTCATTTGAACCAACTTGATGATTTTATCCATTCTAGTGTAATTTTATCTTATATGAGTTACATTTTTATAAAAACTCACTTTAATGTAACCCCATTCATCTTATATATTGTCTCTTATATGTTGTCTCCATATTATTAATAAATTTCTTTTTTAAAAATGATTTCATATATTTTCAATCATTAATTACTTTGTTCATTTTAACCTTATTCATTTGAAGGAAGATATCATAGAACCTACTGATATCATTTCATTTTTAATTCCTTTCTCTCAAATCCATGTGGCCTTCATCATTAAAAAAATTCATATGGCCTTAACAACGTGAGCATAGGTTCATTTTTAAACGTCTTAACTTGGATCCTAGCAGTTAAGAGGTTTGATCTCCATTTAGAGCGTAAGATCAAAATCGTAAGGTGAATTGAGCTTGAATTGTATCAAAATATGAGTTATACTATAAAAAAAATTATTAAAAAAGCCTGTGTGGCCTTGGGCATCTCTAACTAATAATTCCAATGCATGCTTAGATTTTTTACCATAATTACAAATTTACTCATCATGTCATGTCATCATGATAGCTTTGTCATAATGTGGATATATTTTTGTAAATATATGCAAATTATGTGAGTGTATTTTACAAATTATAAAAAAGAACATTGCAAATAGTGCTATTCTTCTATGATATGTAACTCATCCATTTTTAACCTTAATGATTGATGGGAAATTCAGTCCCAACCTAATTCATTTGTCTAATATTATTTTGTACAAGCCTCATTCACAAATGTATGAAAATAAATATAATAAAATAGTTTAATGCTAAATACTAATTTTAAAGTTGTATTTTCAACATCTAAATTTTCTAAAACATAATTCTTTTATGGATAAATAATTATATAAATATTTTTATTACATTGGGGACACACTCTGGTCAACATTGGAAGTTGAGATCAACATTCGTTTACCTCACCTATCATACCATTAGGCTATGCACTAGTTGTGTGTAAAGTATAATTAGATTCTAATGCATAGGTTAATAGATCTAAACTATTTCATAATTTGCATATAAATGTATATATTTTAAGCAAATGTGGCTAAAGCACATCTTCAACTTTCATAAAATTTGTCCTCTTAGCTAAACAAATTTTGTTAAATATAATAGCCAAAGTAGATTTTTATCAATCATCACTATATTAAAAAGGAACAAGGTTATATGGAACTGTTTATAACCTGATTATATAGAAGTAGAGCCTTTACAAGTATACCCATTTTGTGAATATATATACGCTGCCGTGACATCATGAAGAAGTTGGAATATAATATATTTATAATTATAATCAAACTATATGAAGATTATTTCTAATTTTTAAAGTAAAATAAGTATATCTATAATTATGGTTAAACTATTCGGGTATATCTAAAAATTACCCAAAGATTATAGGATGATAATGAAGACGAAAACAATGCCGAGTATAAGAGTGAAAATAGCCCAACTGTGACGAATTTTGGACTATTCCTTATTCATTTTACTAGAAAACAGAAAGCCCACTTGCATTGGGATTATTATAGATGCTCTTGGTTCATGCCAAATTAAAGAGTGATTGGTGAAATGTCACTTCATGGAATGGAAATAAAAAATTTTAAAAAATTTTGAAAGAAAAGATGGAGAATACATAAGCTCTTATGATGCGGTGGGAGCCGAAAAGCAATATTGTGATCCCATATTTTACGTACTATTGCAAAGCCAAGTTGGAAAGCGGCGATGCTCGTGTGTGGATGGCAAAGGTCAGTGGCCTGCATGCCTCTTCACCTTTTTTCACTCCTTGGGCCCCACACCCAATCTGGTGCCTGGGATGACTGTGGGCCCCTCACCAAGATGTTGGAAGTTCATGCCCATGCCCATGCCCATGCATGCGCCGGCATCGACAAAGAGGGTGGATCTACATTTTTAAATTAATAAATAATTCTCAATACACACTTTATCTATCGATTATATGATATTGTTATCCCCATGCGTAGGTTTTTATAAACTTATTTAAAAAGAAAATGTGTTCTAAGCATATTTAATTCATATGACCAGAATTTACAATTTTATGATTAAATTTTTTACAAATTTCAAAAAAAATAATAAATTTTAACGTAAAACTTACTTAAATATCTTAAAACATTCATTTTTGAAATGTAAAAAATATATACATATATCCGAAAATCAAATTTGGTTGGTGAATTAAATACATTTTTGCCCGCAATTTCATAAAAATTTAAAGAATATATGAATGTGTTATATTTTTTAAACAAATCAAGGGGCCAAGTTTATTTTAATTCCAAATTTTACAATTTCTGGATACGTGTAATTTTTTTTCTGAATTTTAAAAAACATTAATTTTTTTGAAGTGAAAATTACATAAATACCCAAAAAATGTTATTTTGTATAATTCAAAAAAGCGCGAACACACTTTAACAAAAGTTGTGAAATTCGGTGTGTAAACGTGGCCTAATATTTTTATAAAAAATAAAAATTGAAGAAAACATCTGGCTAACATGATCATAATACTACGCACGTATACAGGGAAAAACAATTCAGTGATAGCCAATGCCAAATGATTGCCGTGTGATACGCACATTTGGGCCTACTTTGGTAAGGAAATTAATGCATATATTAAGGTCATTTATCATAACTTATTTAATTTTAGTATGATACCGAATCATTTTAATCAAGTTATTTGGTAGGTGTAGCTGCTAAAATTGTGCATAATTACGTGTAAAGGATGAAAAATGTTTAGATCCATTCATACTTATATTAGAATGTAAGAATAATTTATCCACCTATGTTAGAATGTAATAACAATTTCTGGAATGATTTATCCACCTTTGTTAGAATGTAATAACAATTTCTGGAATAATTTATCCACCATGTAATAATAATTTCTTGAATAATTTAACACCTACATGAGAATGTAATAATAATTTCTGGAATAATTTTTCCGGACGTTACATTCTATATATTGAATACATATAAAACTTTAAAAATTGAAATATCGCTCAACCTATTTTGTTATATAATTTATGTGGCATGATCTTCTTGGTATGCTGGTCTGAATTTTTTTAAAATTTTTAGTTTTTTATAAATCTATTTTCTTAAATCTATTTCATTCATATGCCAAGTTTTACTTTTTTTTAAAGAAGTATGAGTTTTTTTTTAATTTTAAGTTAGCAATATTTTTATCATTTTCAACCAACACGTATTTCCCATGTATAAGCACCACCATTACATAAAATAGATGGGAGCTATTATATTCACCATTTAATTGGAGGAAAGCTAATTAATCATATATGATCATAGATGGGGGTTGTTATATTCATGCATTTAATTGGGAGCCATGTTCTTATCAACGTTGGATTTCTCGGCTTGAAAAAACTTGTTTTTGCACTTTTTTTCTTTTTTTATAAAACTGTTAGTCATATACAAATTTATACACCAAGTTTTATCATTTTTAGAGATATATATTGTTTTGAATTTTTAAATATAAGAGTATTTTAATATTTTTAATAATTGAAAATGATTAAGACACAATTGTATTTAAAAATTCAAAAAATATATGCGTATTTTTAAAAATGGTAAAACTAAAGTTATAAATTAAATAAGCCTAAATTACCAATTTTATGTAAAATAGATTTTTTTTCTCCAGCACTAATAAGATGATGTCTTTTTAATGGGAGGGAAAGCTAATCATATATGATTTAAGAGCAGCATGTTCACCCGTTAAAATTGTTTTAAAATTTTAATTTTGAAAATATATTAATAACTACCATCATTATTAATATGTACCATTCTTAGAGATAAGCTATATTTTAATATTTTAAACTTAAAATATTTGGAACAAAATTTGAAAAGTAACATAGAAATGATTTGATAGGAAGGTAATTGTACAGTAAGATATAAGAAAATAATTGAAATATATGATTAAAAATGAGAAATAAAAATATCAAGCCATTAAAATGTCAAACTATAATAAAAGATGGCAAGAAAAAGTGTGAAATATGCATTCCATCCCATTCCCCTCAATCGCTTAATGCCAAACATATATCAATTTACTTCTTTTGATTTCTGTATAAAGTGGAGAGTAAAGAAATACTAGAGGCTGCATGGAGATGTTCATATCACCCTTTGTTTTTAATATAAAATAATTCTTCACAATAGTTAAAAGATGTCGAATTGTAACAAAGATGGGCAGAAAAGATGTAAACGTGCATTTCATTTCGTTTCAACCAATTACTTGATGCCAAAAAAATGTTCACGTGTTTACTTCTCTATGGAGTTTGGATCCAGGGCAATTTCCAAAGGAAAAATACCGGTGAATTTTCGTCCTATTTTCTCGTCTACCCACGAAGATAACGACCGTGAGCTGCATTTAAGTTTCTGATTTTTTTCTTTTCTAATTAATAATTTTTTCGAAATACCTAAATTACCCTCCACACTCTTCTTCATCTAGATCGCCGGCGGCGGTAGTGCACGGAGCTATGGCGGGATTCCTTCTTCTTCCACGTCAATCTCCATCCAAATCCCCACCAGAAAAGTGCACGGCTTTCACTTTTTCACCGCCGACCGTCTTCTAGATCCGCCGTTACCTTACAACTCTTAGCCGAGATCTTCAAAATTTTCACTTGCCTATCCACCGTCGATCGCAATCCACCTTTACGCTAATACTCCACGTCTTAACAGAGCCGACCTTGAGCCTGATGGGAATGTCCAAGTCCAGCCCCAGCGGAATTCAGCCGCTCTGCCGTTGCGCCGTTAGCTTCTCCGCAACCGATCCCGACAGAAGAATTTCCTGCCCCCTCAACTGCGTCCGTCACGTTCCTCTTCCCCTTGTGGAACTCCGGCAGCGCCACAGACCAGGGAGGATGGATTCGTAGGACTGGGTCTCTTCAAGGTAACAGCCGTCCACAGCAATCCACGGACCAGGGAGCAAATCCCACCAACCAATGACATCTCTCATCGAGCTAGTGATCCCCTCTTCCTCGTCTGCAGTGGAGCTTTTCACACGCCATCTCCATCAAATCAAGGCCAATTAGATACATCGCACCAAATTTCTCCTCCTCACTCTCCGGACGTAAAACACCCATCACCCCAAAGCTCGCCAAAGTAGCTGCATACGAAATCCCGGCAACGAATTTTCTCCAACTGAAAAATGAAAAATGTAGGACCGGCCGACGATCCTTGTCGGACCCCATCCCGCATTAAATCAAGGCGAATTGAAGGGGGAAAAAAAACTGCAGATCAGCCTGACAACGATCAGTAGCCATGAAATCAAGGCCAATTGGATGTATACAGAGGGAGAGGGAAAGCCGAAAGAATCGAATCGCTGCCGTCTCCGAACGCCGATGCCGCCGTTCGTCTTCATCGAATTCAGCGACATTTCGCTGCTTTCTCTCTCCCTCAATGTTTTCAAATCATCTACATCGATCGATGCCACTGTTACTTCCATGAGAAGAAAAATCCCCTTGCTGCTTTTGCTTCCACGGGAAAAAAAATTCCCTTGCCATAAGAAATTAAAGGATCCAGCACCCAACCCAACTTCCGATCTTCTACCAGCGGAGGGTGCATTAGTCATTTTACATTCATGTTAACTGTCGTTGCCGGTCATCCCAACGCCAACGCCAGCGCCGTCAGTTCGAGAGAAATTTAGGAAAAAATTCACGGTGGATAAGAAATTATTGAAAATCAAAGAGAAATTATACGGGATATTTGTTTACGCCAAAAACTTTTCAATTTAAAACTTTTTCATTTAAATTTTTTTCTTTTTTATAACTATTCTATTTTTTAATTATTTATTTACTTTTTTCTATACGACTACCCGAACACCTAATCTATTTATTTTAACTTCATTCTCTTTACTTTTAATCATTATTCCTATTATATCTTATTATTTTTTTAATTTAAAAATTTTTTATACTAAAAACTTTTCATAAAATTTTTTATCATTTTTCATACACATTCGTAGTCGAAATTTATAGATATATTTGAAAATTGATGTATACTTTATATAAAATAGAAAGTGAAGAGAGAAAATAAATACGTTAGGTTGCATGGAGATGTCCATGTCGCCATTTGTTATTAATTATAAAATAATTTTTTGTAATTGTTAACACGTCATACTAAAACAAAAGACAAAAGTAGGAAAAAATTGTAAAATGTGCGTTACATTCCATTCCCACCAATTGCGTAATGCCAAACATTCATGCGTTTACTTCTCTTTTGATTTCTGAATAAAATGAACAGTAAAGAAAGAAGAAATACATTTTGGGGTGTTTATTTACTGGAAAATATTTTACATTAGAAATTTTCACTATCCACAACTATTATATTTTTAATTATTTTGTCACTCTTTTCTATACAACTATTTTACCTTTCAATTATTTTTTTACAATTATGCATACATCTAACTTATCTATTTTATCTTTATTCTCTTTACTTCTCATCATTTTCTTTATCATATCACATCATTTTATCTTATTTTAAAAATTTTCATCAAAAGTTTTATTACTTCCTAAACATACCTTTGTAAAAATAAAAAAATAAAAAGAATTACGTCACGTCCGGCTGCACAGAGATGTTCATGTCGCCCTTTGTTTTTAATTATTTATTTCGTTAAAAAATGATACTAAAAAACAAATAATTTAAAATTTAAAATAAAAAAGGAAATGGCTGCGTGAACATCTCCATGGGACTAGCGTATTGAATCATTGTCCATGAAATAATAGGAATACTTGAAGCATGAAAAGGGCTAACCCCTACCATTTAATTGCAGGAACACTATTCATATTTAATTGAAGAAAAACATGCTAATCTATTCACACGATTTTAATTTGATTTTTCAAAACATCAAAATTCCTATATGGTGCTTTTTTTCCTGAATTTTCACAGAAAAGGAAGAGTGGATACCGATGAGTACCATCCTTTGATAATCACTTTTTAATATCTATGATTACCATCCTTTGATAAATAATATTATTAATCAAACTGTTTTTTTAAGGGCATGAGAAGGTTTCTAAAATAAGGAGTTATTTCTAATATGGTTCATTTAGGTTAGGTATCATCTTCCTACCGCCCCTCTTTAACCTTTTTGATAAAAATGATGCTTTGATACCCTTCTACAATGAGATGGTTGGTCTATATGAAGCCACAAGAGAAAAAGCATGGTCACAGATAAATCCCCCAAATGATTGGTTTTTGAAATAAATGGACTTCAATCACATATGCACATAGCTTGATTCTTTTATTAGCTAATTGGTGGTCAGTCAATGTATGAATATCAAAAAGCAGTCAATGGTACAAATCAAATGAATAAATGCAAGATAAGAGATTCAACCCATTACATGATCTGCCCCAAATTAAAATAATCTATCCTGTCTCTCCATGTCTACCTGGCTGGTTAGGTTGTCGAAGTAATAAATTCCAAAAGTGCAATTCAAAGTTCAAAGCACTTGTGTGCCAATTTGCTCTGCCTACTATCCAGTACCTTGGTGCCACCTCTTTCTGATGTATCCATATCTAAAAACCACTTGTTTCCCACTAGTTTTAATAGCCTAGAATAGGCATATCTCTATCAATAATATGCCTAATCGTGGGATGGCACTCAAGTGGCTGTCACACTTTCAAACTTTTGTTGAATAATCCCATCTACATCAAGAAAGGTTGGAAATGGCACACAAGTCTTCTAATTGAAAAAAAAATGTGTTTATTTCCATTGTATGCTGCACAAACAGGCATTGGGGTTGATCCATGTCATGGTTTTTGAAGTTGGGTTATGATTGACTTGGGTTGGGTCCTGCAGCCCACTTATTCTCTGAATTTAGTATAAATTCTGTTTTTTATTTTTTAAACGGGTAATTAATTGAGTGTGTAATATGATATCTATATATATATATATATATATATTGCGGAAAAGTAAAATAATGTGATGAAAAAATTCAGTAGGGTGTGTACTTAAAAAGGTAGGCACAAAATGAAAATATAGAAATAACTGAAAGGCGGGTAGCATAGAGGGAAAATGATTAAAAGTTCTGCTGGCTGTATGAGTGCACTAAATAAACCCTGCCAACAATGAAGAATAATGATACTGTTAGCCCAATAGGAGTAGTTTTATTTATTTAAAAAGTGGACCCAAGTATATTAAATTTAATATCAAATTTTACAAATTATTGGATTCGTTTAAATATTTTCTGATTTTCAAACTTTTGGGGTTAAAATTACGTAAATACCCCTTTCACCACAAACTACTGCTTTTTGATATTTAGAAAAATATGTACACATTTAAATTTTTTAAAAAATTTAGTATATACAATTAAATATGTATGATCTTGTTAGCCCGGGCTAAGTAATAACTTAGCTTGAGTAAGAAAACCTATTTTAAAATATATTTTTTCTTTTCTAGAAACCTATCAATTCAAAGTGTATTTAATATACAAATTAAGTTTCACCATATTTGGAGATATGTATATAATTTTTAAAATTTTTTAAGCACAAGGTTATTTTAGTAATTTTTGACCCTTTTAAAAATGGTTAAAATATCTATAGATAAAAATATATACTTTCAAAAATGGTAAAACTTGATTATACATAAAATATATTCAGATTAATAAGTTTATAGAAAAAATCGAAAAATAATTTTAAATATCTTTATTGGCATGGGCTAAGTAACAGGATAATGCCTCAAAATTAGTATGATCAGGCCCAAATTTTCATGAAAAAAATTAAATAGACATATTAGCTTGGGCTAATAGGAGCTAACAAGATCATTATCTAATATCTAACAGATAAATCCTTATATGATGGGCTTGGATCTGATACTGGGGGCCCATCTAGTACAAGAAAGTCCCCAGAAAAAATAAAATAAAAATAAAAGTCCTTTTTCCTGAAAAGTGTGCCTGCAACTTCCATGCAATAACAACTTGCTACGTTTGCAGTCATGAACGCATGATTACTGCCTTCACCATCTCTTCCTACCAGCTCTCGTATCCATTTCCAATACAGACAAACAAAAGAAACAAATAAAATAGACAGCCGGCTGTTTGTCTTCTGGCTATTGCTTCCTATTCTGGAATCTATTTCTATTAAAAACCAACTTTCCATTTTCCACACCACCCATGGATTCGTTCTCTTCCATTGCTTTCTTCTGTTTTCTCATCTTTTGCAGCGTCTCTTCAGCTGCTCCGTTTGCTTCACTCTCTAGAGTACCAGACATTCATGGCCCAGAGCGAGCTCTGCCGTCCGTTCAAGTGGCTGCTGCACGTGGAGTGCTAAGTCGTCTTCTTCCTACTCACTTGTCCAGTTTTGAATTTCAAATAGTCTCTAAGGTTCTGCCTGCTCTTATCTTGTTCACTGCAGTAGACTTTTTTTTTTTAATTTTAATTTTTGCCCATCAAGATTGTGGTTGTTCTGCACCATTCTGTTATTTGGATGGCTTTCTGTTGAATTTATCACTAGCACATTAATGACCCAAATCATCTGAGAGCTTTAGCTTGAAGCATTCGATCGCATTTTCTACTTAACATGGTATCGGAGGATGCTGTTCATCACGGGTTTTTGAGTAATAGAGTGGCTTAATCTCTTTCTTGTAGCAACTCAATAGATTTTGCAGACTAAGTGGCCAGTAATTTCAGTTGAGCGTTTGATTTGGGCCCAAAAGAACAGTTCCTGCGAATACTGAGAAATGTTTGATCTGGTTCTCACTGATAGCCTCCACTTCGTATAGACTCCCCTTTGAATCACTTCCCTAGTTGAACGCTTCCCTTGGTTTCTATATCGGTTCGTTGTCTCAGGTTGTGCAAATGGTGATGCCGAGTAGGATGCCTCCTATCAGGATTATCAGAAATACTTTAGTCATGCTGATGGTTTAAGAGTTTAAGCTTGATTTATTCCAGCAGTGGTGGGACTTTTAGCACGTTGGATAAGCCTTTTTAAAAGTTTAGACTGAACTTTTTTTCGTTGTAAATTTTCTCACCTGCCAGCATTTTGATGTACTGCTAGGAAAAATGTGGTGGACAAGCATGCTTTATCATCAGCAACCATCCATCTTACCGTGTACAAGGAGCTCCAGAAATTCTGTATGTTTGATGTTAATTCAAACTTCTGCATTGATAACTATTTGTTTAATCTCACAGCAATATCTAGTATACAACTACTATTGCATTGATTTCTTTTGTTATCGTAGGAAAAATGCAGTTTTTTTTTTGTCCACTGTCTACTGTTTTTTTCTAATGTCTTTGCATACCGTGATTAATGAATCTTTGGTGTCTTAGGATAACATCAATCACAAATTTTATTTTTCATTTGGTATTCTCATTGACATAAATAGCTAATGTATGAACGAAAGGAACACATATAAAGCCGTTGCTCAGCAACTGACGAAGGAGAAGGAAATTGTCATATTTTTCGGCGATCGAAAATTTGAAGATGTATTGCTCTATAGGGATTTCTTCATGGCATGTAGTCTGTACGAAAGCAGAGAGATTCATAAAAACTATATGCTGATGGTTTCCAAAGGTGCCATAGAGAATTGGAATCCGTGGGATTACCAGTTTATCCAGTGGTTGTTTTAGAAGGAAACTGCTGTCCCACCTCAGAGAAGCCTCCTTTAGCTTTCAGCGAGCAAGAAATTATGGCGAAATTTTGATGACTGTAGCCTAGAAAGCAATGATTTTTTACAGCAAGCAGAACGTCTGAAAATAGTTTTTCAGAGAAAGACTCACTTCTGCCATGTTTTCCTGGGTACTAGTCAATCAGATGAGCCCATAATTTCCCTCTGCATTCGATTATAAGAAAATTTAAATTACCTTTCAACAATTTCCGGATATTTTTCAATTCCCACCATTGCATAATTATTCTAAGTTTCTATTTTTAATTAGAATTGGTGGAGTAAGTGGAGTAGAGCTTTCAGCTGGTCTTTACTGGTATTTGAAGCACTGGTGTGGAGCACATATATCCTGGGAGAAAACTGGCGGTGCCCAACTCTCTTCAGTACCTAAGCCAGGTTCCCTTCCACATGTTCGAGATGCTGGTGTTTTGGTTCAAAGACCAATCCCCTGGAATTACTACCAGAATGCTGTCACATCTAGTTGTAAGCTGCTTCTCTATCAAAGCTCATAGTTGTGCACACGATAATTACTTTGCTGCAGAGCAACTTTGGTTAATGAAGAAATTAATAGCATTTTAATGGAACTCATATTCAGAGAAAAGGATCTAGGAAATTTTAGTTCTATTAGTTTTCATGCCTCCAAATGGTCCCTAACTTCCAAAATCTCATTTATTCAGGTCATCATTATTATTATTTTTTTTGATAATGTTCAGGTTATTTTTTTGGTCTAACTTAATTTGTAATTTCCTACTTGGTCTTGTAAGCCCAAAGAGACTCTGACAGCCTTAGGTGCCACTCACTCTTTCTCTTGATCACGAACTTCCATATTTATTATCATAGGTGTCATGTCATAAAATCAAGGCTAGTCTGACTCATGCTAGTCTCGTTCTGTTATTCACAACGATACTCTAGTCTTTTAGCTTTTAGTGTTTACAATTTTTTATTGTGTTCTGGTTTGAAAGATTCATCTGCATGGTGGGATTGGGAAAGGTGGGAGAACGAAATTGATTGGATGGCTCTCCATGGTATCAATTTGCCAATAGCATTTACTGGGCAAGAGGCAATTTGGCAGAAGGTGTTCCAGGTATTTTCATGCTCTTCATACATTGTCATATACATAGGCTGGTGAAACATGATTTATTGACGTTTTGCCTGCCATGCCATCTTCTATGTAGTAGGAAAGTAAGTCTACTTAAAAGAAGGTAGGAAAAATTTCAGGTACATCATTGACGCTGATGTTTTTGCATGTGAAATCCAAACAATTTTTTGATGGTAAAGAATGAGGTGGGAACTTATGCATCTTCTGTTAATATTGGTGGGAGGGATTTATTGGAGATTTACGCATGTAATGAAAAGAAATGAAGTCTAGCAAATTTGAAAGGAGTTTGGTCTTATTTCATGTGATTTATGGTTTCTTGTATTTCTACATTTCTTTTGATAGAGTTCAGCCAGAGGCGCTCTGGTTGGTATACAATATTAAAATATTGAATCAAGTAATTCTTCTCTTGATTTGAAAGATAATTAGATTTTTCGAGTTAAAATTCCACTTTGATTTGTCTTTATTTGGTAGAATTTACTGCTTTCAGATGTTCAATATAAGCCATTCAGATCTGGATGATTTCTTTGGAGGTCCTGCATTTCTTGCATGGTCACGCATGGGAAACCTTCATGGGTGAGTTGGAAATTTGTCTTTTACCATTTTCATCATTGTTTTGTCGCGTTCTATTTCCTCTCATGTTTCACACCTCTTTCAAATCACTATTTGTACTCTTACATGGAAAAAAGGGGTCACTTGACATACTTTTGCCAACGTTTTTGGTATCTCAAAATTTAAAGGATTCTATGCTCCATCCTCCGAATCCACAACATAGAAAAATGTCAAAGACAAAAGTAGAAGGATATATTTTCTTTCATTGCTGTTTTGTTTCCCGATTAGTGTTCACAACGCATCAATGAAAGCCAATTGTGATCTTTATATCAGAGGTTGAAAATGCCAAGGATTGAAATGATCCAGTTTTGACTGAATGCTGTGATTATTGAATCACGTTTTCAGAGTCATCTTTGTTAACTCTGTCCAAAGCTTGTCACTTCCTGTTCTTTTAAACGTGGAATGCTGCTTTGATTATTATTAGGATCATGATATTTTTTAACATGTACTTTTCTTTGGATTCTTGTTTCACCTTACATGATGGCAGATGGGGTGGACCACTACCGCAAAGTTGGCTTGATCAGCAACTAATTTTGCAGAAGAAAATTCTTGCACGAATGCATGAGCTTGGAATGTCTCCAGGTGATGGTTTCATTCTACGTTTATCTTTAGCTTCTTTTAATTTCCTTTCTAGTTGAAAAAGAGTTTACAGATGATTATTAACAGAAACTATAGTTGAACCCAAGGGTGCATTATTATAAAAAGCAAAAGTTGAACATTTTGAAATGTTTATAGTAGATAGTGTATCTGCTTCAAAATCATGGTGATGATAACAGAAACGTGCTAAACTAGCTTTGTTCTGTAACTCATAATCACCATAGTCATGATCGCCATCATCATCCTACTTTTCAAGTGTAAAAGCAATGTGACCGAGGGTCTGATGCACCTTGGCTTTAAAATTACTCCCCCCAGGTTTGGTATAGCCTTGTTGTGGATCTTGTGACCTATTTCACCAGAGATTGCGACCAAAAAGATCTGTGAATGTTTTTCCGGAATCTTATGAGTAATTGCTTCGTACATATTTCAATATTGCATCGAATCAACAAAATCCAAATAATAAAAGAAAAGGGATGTGGCCCTTCACTTATCATCTTTTGATTATGTATACTATGACTCTTAATTTTTGAGTTGAAAAATAGAAATACCAGTTATGGAGTTTGCTTAGGAGAACTGATTAAAGGAAAGAGTTTTACTTCCCTTTTAATTCTGATCATGTGATTTTGTAGTTGTAACATCACATACTGTTTTATGCAGTTTTGCCAGCCTTCTCTGGAAATGTTCCTGCAGTTCTGAAGTCTAAATATCCATCTGCAAGGATTACACGCCTTGGAAATTGGTAAGAACTTTGAAGCTGAGTTGCATAATTTTTTGCTTGCTTATATCACATCTCAATCTCGTTACCTCTGCTGACCAAGCATTCTGATTTAGAATTGGAATGATCTAATTTAGCTAGTTTTTTTTTTTTTTTTGTGTGTCTCTTTTTTATTGCTTTGTTCTGTATTTAATATGATCCTTCTGGTCATCCAGAATCTTATTCACATTATTTCACAAATGTCATGATTATTTATAACCTGGTGCCTTTCCTTATTATGCAAGGTTTTCTGTTAATAGTGATCCAAGATGGAGCTGCACATATCTTTTAGATCCAACTGATCCTTTGTTCATTCAAATAGGGAAAGCATTTATTGAGCAGCAAGTGCAAGGTTTGTTGCACCACACTCACTCTCTCTCTCTCTCTCTCTCTCTCTCTCTCTGAATGAACATCACAAAGTTTTATATCCACAGGACCTTCAGTAATAGTGTCATTACAAATTAGGAGTGGTAAATTTTAGACAAAATGGTTGAGCAAACTAGCTGGCATATCAATTTAGAATTTGGGCTTGGAGATGGACCAGGGAATCCTAGTATGACAAACAGGATATCAATTAACCCAGAAGCATAGAGTGGAGGAAAAAATATTGTTCTTTTTTAAAGATAATTATGTGGATTTCCCATGATCAAGTAGGAGAAGATTCTGCAAGCATGTATGGTCAAGTAGGAAAAGATTCTACAAGCATGTTGCGCTTTATAATCCTTTCAGGGAAAGAATTTCCACGTGACTTATACATGAAACTTACGCAACTTTCCTTAATGTTTCCCAGTTACATTTTGCACTAAAATATGTTGTTTTCTATGCAGCTATCCATTTGGTTGGCTTGAAAAGGACTTGGTATCATCTAAAACTTAAAAGTCACAACTGTACACCATTTCAGTAGACCTTACAATGAGTTACTCATTGTCATTACTGCTAATGATCCTACCCTTGGTATATTGTTTGGAAGAGTAATTTCCATACTTCAAAGTCTAACCTATAGTGACTAAAAGTCTAAAATCAGAGAATGGTTTAATTCTAATACGTTGGTCCTGAGGTTGCATGGATGGCTTACAGACCGTGTATATTGCCTAGTAACATTCCATATCCTAAATGCTGAAAGGGCATGACATTTACTTTGTTTTTTTTTTTCCTTTTTTTTTTTACACAACATTTTTGGAAAAATTGCAGACTTCGTTGACAGTCTCTAACATCTTCAATATTTCTGCAGAATATGGTTGGAGTTCTCACATATATAACTGGTAAAACATCAACCCTGCCTGTGCTCGAGTAACTGATGTAGTGATTGCCATAACTTTGGCTGAATGCTCATCGAAGTTTAAACTTAATCGAGTTCATCAAACAACTCATTTTTAATCTGTTATATTCTATCATAAACCTCGTTTTGACTAAACCAATATATTGGAACTTCCCCTTGCTACTCTAGAAATCCATTCACTTGTGAAGTTGCTTTCCGTTGACATTTCTAACTAAAATGGCATGCTCCATGATGTGGGTATGATACATCTTTAAAACATGAATAATTAATATTCCTCCTACAATTTCAGTGACACTTTTGATGAGAACACTCCGCCTGTTGATGAACCTGAGTACATATCCTCGTTGGGTGCGGCAATTTATAAGGCCATGTGGAGTGGCGATAATGATGCTATATGGCTAATGCAGGTAAATTTTGGCTCTTTATTGCTGCTATTTTTCTTCCTATAGCAATGACTCACTTTGCACATAGTTTGGATAACTAAATTTGTATCCTTCAAATAAATATTTTCTGTGATTTTTATTCTGTTTTAAACACAACTTTCTATGATTATCATAGCAATATCTCCACATTTTCTTTCATTCACCTCAAATTTTTTGTATTTTACTTTCATAGTGTTTTGTACTTTGTTTTATTACGCAGGGGTGGTTGTTTACTTATGATCCATTTTGGAGGCCACCGCAGATGAAGGTAATGAGTAGATCATGACATCTCTTTTGTAGGTTTTTTTTTTTTTTTTGCCCCTCAGTTGTACACAGAGTTTTGCTTCTATGAAATTCCAATTTTATGTGACTCCACTCATTTTTTTCCACTTTGATGATTGATGGAGACCCACTTCATTTATTGTATTTAGCATCATCTATATTAGCATACAAACCCCATCATTATGCATGAGCCCCATCTACTAATGTGTAAAATCAACGCGATAAAATGATTTGAATTTGTACTATTTTCAGATTGGGTTCATACACATATCCGATTTGGATGAAAATTGATATAGTAATACAATCGTTATTTTAAATACAATAGGTGGAATAGATTTTTATTTTAACATCGTGTGGAGCCTATTTCAGCGTCACTGCATCGTAATTACGGTATAGTGGTGCCGCACTTGAAAATTTCTCATATATATATGGGATAATTTCTCTTATATCCATAACAGTTGCACATAATTCCAAATATACCCACAACATTTCATAAATTTCTATTATACCTATAACATTTCATCCTAAATTCCTCTCATACCCACGTCGTCAAAACCACTGTTATCTACCCTATTGAAAAAACGATTTTGCCCATTTAAAATTTTTTAATTGAGATAATTTAACCTTAACATGACTCAATTGATGATAGTAAATCATTAATACAAGATATTAAATAACTTGAAAGTCATATTAAGGTTGATTTATTTTAATTAAAAAAAATTTAAAAGGGCAAAATTGTCTTTTCAATGTGATAGATAACGGTGGTTTTAACGGCGTGGGTATGAGAGGAATTTAGGATGAAATGTTATGGGTATAAAAAGAATTTATGAAATGTTGTGTGTATATTAGGAATTATGTGCAATTGTTATGGGTATAAGAGAAATTATCCTTATATATATATAGGAAAATGTTACAGAATACGCGATTGCACCATGCAGTCCATGCATTGTGGGCCCCACATGATCATAAATGAAAAATCCACCCTGCCCATTGTATTTAGAATTGTTCACTTTATTAGCATACCAATTTTCATCTAAATCTAACATGTGTGTGGTCTCCATTTTAAGATGGTGCAAAATCCACGTAATAAAATAGTTTAATATAAATATTAAGTTTAAAGTGATATTTTCAACATCTAAACCCTCTAAAGTATGAATTTTATATAGATAAATGATGGTATAAATTTCATTGCAATCTAATATGTGTGGGACCCATTTTATAATGGACTACACTGTAATCTGCACATGAACGCCTTTCCTGTACAGTGAAACTGCACCATAATTAACAGTGCATTAAACCCAAAATGGGCTTCACATGTACTTAAATATATTAATACTTTATATAATTATTTATCCATATATAAATTTTATAGCAAATGATTTACATGTTGAAAAACAACTTTAAAATTTTCGTTTACATTAAACTATTTTATTATGTTGAACTTGTACCATTTTCATATGGAGTACATACATATTTCCAATTGGGATGAAATTGGTATGATAATAGAATACATAATTTTAAATACAATGAGTGGAGTAGATTATAATTTTATGATCAGATGAGGTCCATTTTGAGATAACTGCACCGTAATTATGGTGCAATGAAGCTAAACTTATATATATATATGGATTCTGTTCCGGTGTAGCGTCACTGCACCGGAACAGCAGTGCAGTGGGCCCAAAATGGGCCCCATATGATCATGAAATCATGATCTACTTCGCCCATTGTATTTAAAATAATGTATTCTATTACCATACCAATTTTCATCCCAATCAGATACTTTAAAGTTGTTATTTACATCAAACTATTTTATTACGTTGGATTTGTACCATTTTCAGATGGGGCCCATATACATATCTGATTGGGATGAAAATTGGTATGGTAATAGAATACATTATTCTAAATACAATGGGTGGAGTAGATCATGATTTCATGATCATGTGGGCCCCATTTTGGGGCCACTGCACAGCTATTCCGGTGCAGCATCACTGCACCGGAACAGCTCTCTCTCTCTCTATATATATAGATATAGATATAGATATTTCTCTCTCTCCATATATATATTCTGAAGCAATTGTAGCCTATGCACATCTTTGATCTGAATGACACTTGATTTTTAGCTAAATAAATGATGATAAATACAATGGATACACAAGGAGGTAATGTCTTGTTAATCAATATCAGTGAACAAATCCAACTAGTAAAGTTGCTTATAGAGATTATGGCTCTCAATTAACTGCCAATTGTGCTTTCCGTTCAGGCACTACTGCATTCTGTTCCTCTCGGGAGGCTGGTTGTCCTTGATCTATTTGCCGAAGTGAAGCCCGTATGGCTCAGTTCTGAGCAGTTCTATGGAGTTCCTTATATCTGGAAAGTTTATGTTCCTTGCTTTATTAATATCACATACGCGAATATTGAATTCCAGCATTTTGTTCTCCTCTTTTGCTGACGTGACTAAGTTATTTTACCTTATTTTCCCTTTTTCCTTAGGTGCATGCTGCACAACTTTGCTGGAAACATTGAGATGTATGGAATCTTAGATGCAGTTGCATCAGGACCAGTTGATGCTCGAAGAAGTCAGAACTCAACAATGGCAAGTAACAAATGTTTTTAATATATGTATATATATTTAAAAAAAAAAACATTGTCAGTTAATCCAGTCTCTCCTCATACTTTTAGCATGTTTATAGTTTCTACACTGTCACTCTCCCTTGCACATCATCACATTTTTCTTCTATTGGGCTTAAGGTTGGTGTTGGAATGTGCATGGAAGGAGTTGAACAAAATCCAGTGGTATACGATCTTATGTCTGAAATGGCATTTCGTCATGAGAAAGTTGATGTGAAGGTAATAACATTTCTCACTATTTATTAATATGTTAAATTATTTTCCTTTACCCTTGTTCACAAATTAAGGATGAGGTCATGTTTAGATTTTGCTAAGGTTTCAAGGTTCTGCACAGAATTTTTCCCACTGTCACAAATTAAGAGTGGAGTCATGTTTAAATTTTGGTAAGGTTTAACCGTATTGCTCAGAATTTTCCACACTATTGCAAATACTTCTTCACCATCTCAAAGACCAGAAGAATTATGATTTGTAGTGGAGCTTCCATCAAGACTTCTTTTGCTTCTGATGTGTTGGATATTGTCAAACCCTCCTGGTCCTATGTTTGAGTCGCTCTATAAATAGTAACGATGCAATAATGCAATTTTGTGAGGATTAAAAATCCAATCCAATGCATAGGAACACCAAAGATTACTGCTCGGCAACAATAGGCACAAAATATTCTACAGAGTTTAATTTCTATAAGCATCATTGAAAAGGACAAAACAACATTTTTTTTTACAAACGAAGGAACCAGGACTTTTAATTTTCGAGTGTGTTTGGCAATGAAGAAAAAGTGTCAAATTAAAACTTTTCACTCTCCAGAACTACTCCTTTTTAATCATTTCTTCACATCTTCCTATGTAACTATCCTATTTTTCAATCATTTCTACACAACTACCCATACAACTAACCTATTTATTTTCAATTTATTCTCTTCACTCCTCATTATTACCCCTATCATATCATATTATTTTACAACTTTTACTCCTAAAAACTTTTCACCAAAAGTTTTATCACCTCCCAAACACCCTTCATTTTGATGTATTCATAGAACTAGTCCATACAGTCAATGCTTTTAATCATTTTTTGTTCTAGGCATGGATAGATCACTACCAATCAAGACGTTACGGGTGGTCAGTTCCAGCAATGCAAGAAGCATGGAATGTTTTATATCACACAATTTACAACTGCACTGATGGCTCGATGGTAAGAAGAAAACTCTCTTCCTTCAGAAGACAAGATTTTCATTTCCTTTTCATCATAAATAGAGGATTGAGGTTATATAAAAAATCAAAAAATCAAAAAAATCAAAAAGGTGGCTAGTGCTATTAGAAGTCAGATGCATCCTTTTTCTAAAGTTTCAGAATTGTTCATTGCAGGTCTCTTGTCCTCAGATCTTTCTTGCTCATTTGTAGACAACACCATTAACAATCAGGAATACTGATGAACTTTTGTCATTCAAACTAATTTCCTTCAACTGTTGGTGAACAGGATAAAAATCGTGACACGATTGTGGCATTTCCAGATGTGGATCCATTGCTTATTTCGGCATCAGCAATATCAATGAAAATACATCAACATCACAGTGCTGAAGTAGTAACAAGGTCTTTGCTAGAGGAAACAGCTGATACTTTTGATCATCCTCATCTATGGTATTCAACTTCTGATGTCTTACGTGCATTAAAGCTCTTCCTTGCAAGTGCAAGCGAACTTTCAGGAAGTAGTACTTTCAGGTCAGCTTATCACAGTTAGCTATCTTGAGATATGATTTAGTAATTGAAGTCCCACATGCATAAATCCTACATGCATGAAAATTATAGTTCCTCTATCAATTTAAAATATATTCACTTGGTTTTTTATATAAAATTCCCTTTCTACAGAGAATAAATACTAAAATAAACTCATCAAATTTATTTTGCACTAAATCTAATGTATTTTGTTTGCCCATACACATAAATGCGAATTCATGTCATCCCCTTTCCCAGGTATGATCTTATTGACCTCACACGACAAGCTCTAGCAAAATATGCAAACAAGGTATTCTTAAAGGTTGTTGAGGCATATGAGGTGAACAACATACATGGAGTCACCTTCTACAGTCAGCATTTCCTCAACCTTGTTGAAGACATGGACACTCTTCTCGCCTGCCATGAGGGATTCCTACTTGGTCCCTGGTTGGAAAGTGCAAAGAAACTAGCGCAAAACCCGGAACAGGAGAAACAGGTCAGGATCATTCTACCCGTCCAATTCGTTCTTTCAATGATTATCAACAATCATGTACATCTGAACTAACAATCATGTACATATGAACTTTTTTTTTTGGGACTCTGAATTCTTCAGATTGAGTGGAATGCAAGGACCCAAATCACAATGTGGTTTGACAACACAGAGGTTGAAGCTAGTCTGCTTCGTGACTACGGTACAACCTTTGTACTACAACTCTAAAATATTGGGTTGCTTTGAACTTTTTTGTAATAACATTTTTTGGGTTTTCTTTTCCTTTGCTTTGTTGTTCCAGCAAACAAGTACTGGAGTGGACTTCTCAATGATTATTACCTCCCTCGAGCAGCCATATATTTCAGATTTATGCTGGAGAGTGTGAAGAAGGGACATGCATTTCCATTGAAAATGTGGAGAAGGGAGTGGATAAAACTGACAAATGAGTGGCAGAACAGCAGGAAGCTGTTCCCAGTTACAGCTACTGGGGATGCTTTGAACATTTCTCAATTGTTATATGATAAGTACTTGAGCAACGCTGATGCCTACTCCTAGGAAAATGTTGGGCAATGCTCACTGTACTAATACGATATGCTGTATTTTTCATTTTGGAGATTGAGACCTGGATCCTTTCAGCGGTTGAGAACTGTTTGACGAGAGTTTGATTCTCCATGTTCAGTACTCACAATTTGCAATTTTGTGGGTTGATTCAAGTTCAGCTGATGATGTGACTTTGCCTCCTCATTTTTAGACATTTAAAATTTTTATCTCTTTTAAAATATAAAAAACTCCCGGAATGTTTAACAAAGGGGTGAAATCCTAACTGCACGGTTCCACTTATAATTTAGGTCAAATAATGTGATTTTATTTATCAAAGTTTATTTGCATGCTATGCAAAATGAATGTTGATTGAATTTTTTGAATAATTTGGGTAGCATGAATTTCATGTGCGCTCCTAAATCTATCTATAATTTCACTTATACTCACAAATTTTTAAAAATTCTTAACATATCTATGTATTTTGCCTAAAATTTGACTTATACATGTCATTAGGGATTTGTTAAACTGACCGTTAACATTCTTATAAAATGATGAATATGGCCAACTTTAATATAACTTAAGGTTGGTTTGCTCAAAGCCAAAAAATCACATTTAAATAGTATATAATTTTATAGCTACAAAAGTATAAAAATTCTTTTAAATATAAGTTTTCAGCAATAAAATCATAATTAGAGAAGGGCATTTTTGTTAATTCATAAGGGGCTAAGTACTCCTTTAACCAATTCCTAACGGCATGAATATAAGTGGAATTTTTGGCAAAATTTGTAAGTAAATTCGAAAATTCATGAGTATAAGTAAAATTTTGAGTAAAATTCGTGAGTATATATGAAAGTCACCCTTAGTTTAATGATTATTTTACAAGAAATCGGTTAGGGTTGGTTCAAATCCATACAAGATTCTTGAATTGAATGTGTATTATCATTTCCAAGACAATTTTTCAATTTTTAAAATAGCTTTTTCAAGTTTCAATACAAATTTACTTATTTCCAATACAACTTTACTTATTCTCAATACACATCATTACATTCTCATCTTAAATATAGGTATTCAATTCAAAAAATTTCTACGGTTTAACAACTGGTTTAATAATTACTAGGTGTTTATGGTTGTGCCCATGAATTGACTTGATGAAACATGGCAATGGGAAAGGGAATGAAGGTATTTTATATATTTTTTTGAATTTGTTTAATTGATGTGACGTTTAATTATTGGGGTATTTACAGAATTGAACTTCTAAGTTTTTGAAATAGCATATTTGCAAAACCTCCTCCCCAAGTGTGAATGTTAGAAGAACTTTCTAAGTTTTAGAGTTCTGCAAATCTAACTATCATAAAAATTGGCCGTTAATGTGATCCATAAAAAAATTAACTTATTTAATGTGATGAAAAATTTTACAAATATTTTTTTTTGTATTTGAGTATTTTTCTTTTATAATACAAGAAAATTAAGTTTTGCATTATTTATTGTGAAAATTTGCAAAGTTTGAAAGACACCAAACACTACAATAGAGCTGCGTTAACGTGACAAAAAAAAAAAAGCAACAAATTTTTTTTTGCTGCCAGTGGATCCTTTTGCATGGGAAATCATTGCAGGTAGTTGACGACTACACCTCTTGTGGCAACGAATTTCATGCTTGAAAATTGTTGCCATTAGCTAAAAGCGACAATCTTTTAGCAACGAATATTGTAACACAAAAAATTTGTTGCTGGTAACCAAGGCAACAAATCGAAGCTATGAGTAACAAATATTTTTGTTGCTATTGATAGAGTTTGTTGTAGTGAAATTGATTTATTTAATAAGGAACATTTATATATAAACAAATTTCATTTTCATATTTAAAAAATTACACCTCTGATTTTAAGTTTTTTTTTTTAAACGGCATAATTTAGTCAAACAGAAAATTATAAACACTAGTTTTTAATGAGGATTAGGATTGCAAAAACACCGAAAACGTAGAGGCTCAAATCCGCAATATTGCAAAGTTAGAAGATCAATTTTAAGAAAATCAAGAATGAAAATGAGGGAAAAAGCAATTTTGGCCAAATAAAAATTATAATGGAGATTTTTTGCGGAGGGTTAGATTTGCAACACTCGTAAATTTGAAGGGTTAGTTAGATTTGCAGAACTCTTAATTTTTTAGAGGGTTAATTAGATTTGCTAAACTCTAAAATTTAGGGTGTTAGTTTTGCTAATATTCAAACATGACTAGGTAAAATGCTATTTCTCAAACTCACAAGGTCAATAGCGTGTGGGGGTCTGTCATGATATATAAAAATAATAATAATAATAATAATAATAAATACTATGTGGGGTCTAGTCAGTGAAACTGTCGTCCCGTCTCTTTCTCTCTCTTTGGTAAGAAATGGTAAATGCCACCTGCTTTTGCATTCATAGCCACCTAGGGAAGCCAAATTTATTACTTTTTATGCATAATTTTGTCACTTATGCTTCTTCTTTTTTTAAATTGAGAAAAGCCAGCTGCTGTTGTTCCAGCTATATTATAATTTCTTCGTAGTTGTGTTCTTCAGTCTTGCTCCGCTTTAAAATTGAATTGTCACTGAAACTCTAATTGGCCAGCCCAAAGGGGCAACAGTTCTCACTTTATATAATTTTGATTTTTGAATATTTTTCTAACACTGGCTATGGTATTTCAGTGGGCAACGTCCTTAGTTAACTCTCATTCCAAAGTTTCGGTCATTCAAATCAACTTTTACTCTTCCCCAGGCATTAGGCAATATCTTTCAGATGACTACCACTTTAATAGACTTCATTAGCTATGATAAGCTTTTCTTTTACCATGTTCGGATAAATGTAAAAAAGTGCTTTAAAAAAGGCGCAATAGAAAAAGTATAAAAGAAAATGATGTTGGGAAATTTGTCTTCAAAATGTGAAAAAGTACAAATATAAGTAGTAGTACATATGCACTGGGCAAAAAGAGAGCAAGTTGGCAAGCATACGACAGAGTGAGATTTGGGTGATGAGAAAAACGAGAGACTGTATTGACAACAAGAAAAGTAATATCTGAACTGCCAGAGAGTAGAATTATTATGTATTGAGAAATGAAAAATTATACAGATACAAAAGTAATATTAAGGGTGTGTTTAGAAAGTAATAAAACTTTTGGACGTACAAATTTTTGAATAAAAAGAAAATAATGTAATAAAATAAGAGTAATAATGAAGAGAAAAAAGAATAAAATAAAAATAAACAGATTGATTATATAGGTAGTTGTGTAGAATGTACAAGAAGATGTGAAAAAATATTCAAAATTAAGATAGCTGTGAGGAGCAAAAAGTTGTATATTAAGAAGTTTTTGTGTTAAACAAATATGTTATAAGAATGAAAACAAAAATTCTAATTGTTGCCTCATTTCATCCGATGGATGTTCCTAAGTCCCAACAGCAGTTTTTTTGTCTTGAAAAAGACATTGCAGAAATTGGAATGGAGTTGTCTTTGTCTGTTATCGTGGCAATACTCACCAAGAAACATGCAAGAATGAATAAATAAATGATGACCAAAACAATAGGATGGACAGTTTCTTTTCCTAAGTAAAAAAGGGGCTCTTTCTATTTATTAGTCTTCCGAAAGGCTTTTTCCCCTCACGTTTTGCAATGGCGAAACCAATAACAGAGACGGGTTGTGTCCTCCTCTTCTTCTGCTCTGTGATTTGTCTCTTCTTTCTCCCCATCTCTGCCAATTGCTCCAATTACACCTTCAAAAGAAACAAAACCTTCAGCTCGTGCACTTCTCTCCCTGTCCTCCATTCCTTCCTCCACTGGAACTACACTCCAGCCAAAGCCGCTGTCGACATCGCTTATCGAGCTGCAAGCTCCCCTGGAAGATGGATTGCCTGGGCAATCAACCCCACCCGGCTTGGCATGATTGGATCCCAGGCTCTCCTCGCCATTCATTTCCCCAACGGCAGCATTGCTGCTTACACCACCCCCATAAACAGCTTCAGCCCATCAATTCAGCCAGCCCCGTTGAGATTCGATGTGCAGGACATGAGAGCCGAGTACAGGGATGGGGAGATGATCATCTACGCCAATGTTGCTCTGCTTCAGAACAGAACAGCGGTGAATCAGGTGTGGCAGGAAGGGCCTGTCTCTGATGGTGTTCCGAGGATGCATTCGACCTTCGGGGAAAACGTTGAATCACTGGGAATTTTGGATTTTGCAGGAAATGGAGGAGAAAAGGATTTGGAAAGTGCGAGTAGAAAGTTGTTGGAGCCTATGATGTAGGAGTTTTCTACCATATTTTGTAATGGAATAATTTGTTTTAGCCATTTATTAGTGATTAATAATCTCATGCTGTTTCAGTCATCTATCAGTGATTTGGATTTTGAATTTTGGGGTGAAATTTCACCATAAAAGTATGTTTTGAATTAATCTAGAAAAATCTGTTGATGCATGCTGACATTAATCGAGATGGTGAGAAAATATCCATACATATATGTGTGGTCAATCTTAGAAAGCAATAGTTTGAGTAGATAGCTCATAAATGTAAAGTTGGTGGTGAAAATATCCACATATATATATAGAGAGAGAGAGTTAATATCGCAATACAGTAGCTTGAGTAGGTAGCATGGGCGAAAGAATCTCCTCAACAACCGCACAGGGCTCGCAGCGGTCATTAGGGATTCCAACGGCTCTTTTGTCGCGGCAAAAGGGTGGACTAGGCACGAACATCTGGATCCGCTGATTATGGAGGCCACTGCTTTATGCATGGGACTAAGGTGGGCTCTGGAGGGCCAGTTTCATAACCTTCAGGTGGAGTCTGACTCATTGACGCTTATTGATTATTTGGTGGACGAATACCCTATTAGGGCCCCTGTAGGAATCGTAATCTCCCAAATCCGCCGGATTGCCCTACAAGCCCATTCTTTGTCATTTCACCATGTGCTTCGGTCGGGGAACGCCGTGGCTCATCTTTTGGCTAATTTCGCATCTGTTAATTTTTTGCCTGAACAAGAATGGTGGGACAATCCACCCTTTTTTCTTCAGGAAAAACTCTGTATAGACAATTTTTTGGCAATGCTATTCGACGATAGCTCTATCCCGGTCACCTCTGACTCCTCTCGGGTGTAGAGGTGGACGGGTTAGGGGCTCGTCTTTTTATCAAAAAAAAAAAAAAAAAGTAGGTAGCATAGCATTATAAATAGACTCCCTTATCCAAGTAATAAAACCAAGAAAATTTTAAAACAAAATTTGCAAAAAATATAAAATTTTCCAAAATTGCTACAAGTAACTAACCCCTACATGGAAATAGGAGAAACCTATAGAAGCAAAAAATGTCAAATATCCTTGGTCATGAGACATAATTGTCACTGTAATAAGATCGACGATTCCGAAAGTTGTAATTATTATTGACATGATAGAAATAAGTAAGTTCATTAAGTAACAATGCAATAAATAATTGCCTTTTTTACTACTCTCATCTCTCATCTAATTTTCTTAATGGTGGAAATGAAATCATATCAAGTTAAGGTTAGCTCAATCCTAACCCTATCAAATTTGGATTAGTCTCGATTTAGTCATTGGAGTTGAAAAATTATTATGATATAAAATTTAAAAATTAAATTAGAGTATATTAACTATAAATTATGGAAAAGTTTTAAAGAAAATAAGAATAATATGAAAAATGTTTAAAATTTTTTAATAAATGCACAGAGTGGCGTGAGGAATAGGACTATTTGGGTCAAGATATAGTCGACTCCCCCTAAAATTATGTTTAAATTAAGATCAAATTTTGCAATTTGCACTTATCTTAAGTTATGGACGCACTAATTTAACTCCGGAAAAAAAGCATTGGATTAGAGGCAGGTCACTGACTAATCTAAACTAATTTACACCTGTTTTTTTATGAGTATTTCTCCTCTTTTCAAAACCTAATAATTGTGATTGTTATTTACATCTCACATTCAAAAACTATTAATGGTATCCAAGCGTATACATCATCCACGAGTTATGGGAGCATAGCATCTAGGGAATCATGTATCTCTACAACATTGCTGCCATTGTCGATCTCCAACCAGAATTTTGATTAAGCCAAGAGTCTACAAAGTATGTGTTAATAGTTTCCGTCATCAGAATTTGAATATCCAAATGGAAATTCTATTTATATCACTGGGAATATAGAATTTCGCATAAATTTTATACGAGCAATCTGAAGATTTCTATAAAATTCAAAAAAAAATCTGAATAAATTTTGTAATTTGAGATGAAAATAAGAAAAATAATATGTGCTATATAATTTATATGACTATCATTTCCATAGAATAAAAATGGTGTTTACTGTTGCATTTTCTCAAACTACATTTCTAGCTCACCAAAGATATTTTGTTTTCTTTATTTATGATTTTCATCATATGATATGAGTATATTTTTGGAGCAAACGTCGAAAGTTTATTCTTATTTCTCTATTAAAAGATAAAGTGATTATTATATAAAGATTTTAGGAAGCGGTCATAAAGGAGAATTTATAAGTCATCAATTTAATAAATTTTGTAACATGTATTGCATAAAAAGAGAAACACAAAATTGAGTAATAGTTAAAATTACTTATGGGGTGTTTTGCAAACACAAAATCTTTTCCAACCAATACTTTTCAATCTCTACAACTATCCTATTTTTGATTATTTTTTATATTTTCCTGTACAACTACCCTGTTCTTAATCATTTTTACATAACCACTCATAAAATTAACCTATTTATTTTAATTTCATTCTCTTTACTTCTCATTATTATCCCTATCATACTACATCATTTTCTACCAATTCAAAAACTTTTACGTCAAAAACTTTTCGTTAAAAGTTTTACCACTTCCCAAACACAATCATAATATACTATAAAATAAAATATACCATAACATTTCTAGGTCGAGGCTACTGACATAATCATTTATATTTTCACCAGATCCCCCACAAAAGTTATTTAAGATATGTCATCCCATGACTCTACGTACTCTAAAAATAAAAAATTGAGCATTTAAAAATTTTCAGTGTGTTACTTATGTATATATTCTAAAAAAAAAGATAAAGAAAAAAGAAAAATATAATTTTTATTGGCTATAGTAATGAATCAAAGGTTATTATCTCTACAGGCCTTATGTGAACCAATGGATATCATCTTTGACAAAATGGAATCTTGACCAAGAATAAACCTGAAAAGAAAATCATAAGCTAAATGTAGATGGTAAGAAGAAAAATGAAAATGATTAAGATCTAAAGTTGCCATCATTAAACCCAAGGCCTAATTCAAATTCAAATTCAAATTCTTCATCTCCAAATTCATCTCTCCAAGAAAGTAGCAATCTTCGAAAGATATTTACCAAAATTGTGATGCAGCTTTGTTTGCATGTACGATACATAAATTCTAAAAAGATATATAAAAAAAAAAAAAAAAATTGGATTGAAGATATAAATGATGAAATACAAATGATGGAAAAAACATCAAAGCTAGTTAGTAAACTAAAACACAAAAAAGTTAATGGATTAAAATTAATATATAAAACTAAATATAATGAAAATGACTTCATTTAAAAATACAAAGCTAAATTAGGCACAAAAGCCATTCTTAGTTATCTGAAATAGAATACATTAAAACTTTTTCTCTAATTATTAGTATGGAAGCTATTAAAATTATACTTTCTCTTATTTTATAGTTAAAGTTGCAAATCTTTTCAATTATATACTAAATAAATATTTCTCAATCATAAAAATTAAAAGAAAAATTATTTGTCAAATAATCATAAGGTTACACCATCAAAGCCAAGATGACAAAATATGAGAGCTACAAAAGATGTTACAAGACTTAAACTAAGCTCACAAATATGGAATGATAACATAGATAGGTATCTTTTTTAAGATAACTTCATAAGAAGTACAAGTGAGTCATCACTCAATATAAAGATGAAAGAAGCTCCAGATGTCCTTCTTTTATGGCTATCTATAATAATTTTTAAACTTAAATATACATTACCATTTGAGTAACAAAGAATGAGTAAAGTATCGTTTCTTTAAGCATGTACTTCTAAAACTATTGCTATTTCTTTAAGTACTTACTTCTAAAACTATTGCTAAGCACTAAAATTAACGGAGCCCAATCCAGTGCACTCGGGTGCATTCAGCCTCAATGCACCCGGGTGCACTGCACAAATATGGAATGATAACATAGATTTTAAATTACCGAAAATGCCACTGATTTTAAAAAATCTAAAAAAAATATCTAAAAGTCTCCAAAAATAGTAAAAATTGATACATATGTTAAATAAACCTATATTAACCATTTTATAAAAAAAATTTAAAAAAAATAAAAAAAAATAGGTGCAGTACACCCGGGTGCATTGAGGCTCGGGTGCACTGAATTGGGCTCCAAAATTAACATATTAGAAATATTAGAAACAGTAGATAATTGTTAGCAAATTGTAAGAATATCTCAGAATTTAATTGTAATACCAGTTGAGATTGTAATGCATGGATACTCATAAAAAAAATATTGCTAAGCACTAAAATTAGCATATTAAAATAGTATCTAAATAAATTTAGAATGCAAATGAATACGTGTAAAATAAAAGAAGAATATGACAAAAAAAACTTTATGATGGATTCTAGACAAGCTAAGTTAGAATTTTGCTTAAAATGAATGGATCTAGAGTTATAATTTTCCTTGCTTGATTTATTCTATAAAATGAAACTATTAACCTAAAGCAATATTATTTATATTACAAGTTTCATATATATATATATATATCCATAATTTTTACCCATAATTCTATTTATACCCATGAACCTTTAAGAATTTCAAATATAATTATATATTTTGCCCAAAATTTCATTCGTACCCATGACCCTTTGTTAAATGACAAATATGCCTAAACTTTAATTATAATTCTAAGCTAAATGAATTTTGAATACTTTTATAGCTACAGAATCATACTTGTACCTCTATAGAATCATATATCAAGTGAATGTAAATCATTATTTATGAATTTATAATTAAGTTATGCATGTATTCATTATTTCACATAGGAGTATGGGTATGAATGGAATTTTGGACAAAATATATAAATAATTTAGAATTTTAAAAATTCATGGGTATAAATGGAATTAATAATGAAATTCACTCCATCCCCTATCCCTCTCCTCACTTGCATGATCAAAGAGAGTTGGTATAGAGTTCGTTTGCTTCTCTTATCAAAAAATAATAATAATGATAATAAAATTCATATGGGCACATGGAATCCACTGTTACTTACGTGCATCTTTCAACTGATATATAGACCTAACATTCCCATCAAAATTTTCTTTTCTATGAGAATCTAATTACAATGAAGTATTCACCAAATCTTTATATATAATTACTTAAATATATAAGGTATATTCCTATCTTACCAATAAATCAATTAAATTCGTACACAGACATCATGATCTTATGTCATTTAATATTATACTAATTTTATGTTGCCTTTATCAAACATTATATAAAATTTCAACATTAATTTATCAAATGGCTAGACCAATCATTCTTTAGTTTGATCACAACACTTGAACACACTATCCAAATAACTCAAACAGACCAAACTAACTAAATGACTCAAGAAACACAAAGTGATATTATACATGAAAACCTTATCATATTAAAATTTGAAACTCAGTTAGAATCTATAATGGCCTAAACTAAAAATCAAAGCTTTTGCCTTAATTTTTAGTCCAAGTCATTTAAATCTCTAGGATCTTTCTATACATTGAATAAACCATCTCAGATAAGAAATTATAAATAAATTTACATTATTACATTCAAGCATTCATGTCCATAAAACTATTACAATCATCCCTACATCAAACAAAAGTGTTTACATCCAAGTCAAGACACTTATTACATAAAATAAAAAATAAATTAGATAAATTCATCACATCACTACCATCTCATTGGCTACCATCTATTGGTCATCTATGAGTCAAAACAAATTGGATAAGTTTACTAGAACTTAGTAAGTAAGATCATACTATGCAATTAAAATCATAAGAATATATCATTTTCTCTCAATTGCTCAATTCTTTAAGCCTTTAACATAAAATATACATTATTTCTGGTATTATCTTCTCTTAGAAGTACTCACTTTTAAGTTTGGAAACTACCCTAATGATTTAGAGCCTTAAATCCCTTAAGATATTCTTATATTCCCAAAACTCAAACTTTTAGGCCTCATTTGGCTAATTTAGCTCTTCCATTGAACTTAAAATGTCAAAATTCATAAGAAACGACTCGTGGATCACTCAAATAGGACTTCTAAAGCTCAATTTACATCATTTTGAGAATAGATGCACCATAAGGTGCCACGTGTCCCTCACCGTCAGTGACTTGGGCTCTCCACCGACGTTCTTGCCAGGTTGGGTTTCCTCGTGGGCCATGCTTGGGCTTTGCTGTTGTCTAGGTTTTCAGCTCTAGGCTCTTAAGCCCTGGAATGAGCTAAACTGGGTTTCTCCTGCTCCATGCCCATCGCCAGAATTATGGGCTCGTACACTACTAGGCTTAGACTAAGTCTAGCCTAGTCCCAAAAAACCCATTCCAGCTTTTGAAAATTATAAAATCTCTTATGACATTTGATTTTATAGAAAACTTCGTGACAACATATGATTTTTGGAAAACTACTAGGCGAAATTGCAAATGTCCAGAAAATATGAAAATAGGCAACTATTGTGAAATTAATGGTAAATCAAGCACAATCTATGCTTTGATGATTAACGATCCGAATTTGAGAATTTAAAGGTACTACCCAGTGTGTTGAAATATTTTAAGTTAGAAATTTTCAAATGCAAGTCATGACAGAACAAATCCCAAAGTCAAGTTAATTGAGATATTGACTTAGGTCAAGTCGATACCCAAGTCGACTTTAGGATTGACTTGAACGATAATTTTTTTTAATGGCGCAGGAATTTGTAGATGTGTGAGCAGCTAAATTCACAACCAAAGTTGACTTAAGTCAAGTCACAACCCAACTCGTCTCAACATGCTACTTAGATGGTCCTCAGGCCTCCGACGAAGAATCTATAAAAGTCAAGTTGCATCCCAAGTCGACTCCGACATGCTACTTAGGTGAAGTCCCAAATGAAGTTGACTCAACTGTGCAATCACAAGTACAGGATTGAAGAATATTGAAGTTCCAATCATACAGTGGGTATTGAAGTTGCGCACCTAAGTCAACTCCATATGTAACTTGGGTCGAGTCTCAAACCAAGTCGACCCAATATACAACTTGGACATTAAAGGAACTCAAAATTTGTAGAAATAAGCTCAAAAATCATCAAATGGAATTCAAACTACACATATCTTGTTAAATCAAAGACAAATGCCACAAATTAAAGATCAAGCTGCAAATGGTTTGATATCCAAATGGCTTTAGAGCATAAATGTGTAAGTAGTTAATTTATGAAGATTTCAAGTTCCAAAGAGCACAATGTCTAGTCAAGTTGCAACCCAAGTCAACTTCACTTACAACTTAAGTCAAGTTTCAGACTAAGTTCACACCTAAATGGAACTTGGAGTTGAAAGCAATGAGAAAACTCTTGGGAAGGAAGTGCAAAAGACTGAAGTCATAACCCAAGTCGACTCCGGCCTGCGACTTAGGTGAAGTCGCCCCCAAAATCGACTCCAAGTGCGACTTAGATCGTAACGGTTTGAAAAATTCAAACGCCAGTGCATTTAATACATGTCACCTACCCTTCAACATTCAAAATAATTCCTTTATTTAAAGCATGACAGTAGGGAATTATGAGAGTTAGCTAGAGCATTCATCAAGCCTTTAATTTTCACTTATAAGCAATCAAGTGTCCATTAATTACTCTCTTAAGAAGAACTGCATTACTCACTACAACTGTGATACTTCAGCATTACGAGGTTTCCTAGAGTTCTTCTTATGTGACAAATCTTCCCTACACAACTTGTAACATGTAGATCTTCTTTGTAACTTAATCTTTTGTATTGCTACCTAACTTGGTGTTAGAGACCAAGGCTAAGTAAAGAGAAGCAGTGTATGGCTGGAATGTGACTCACCGTCTACTTGTGTTATGATTGTAAAGGCCCCTTAGAGTTATAATCTAAAAGAGAGCAAAAGCTCTACGTGCATATCTATTTGATATAGTGGAACTCAAGACACACAGGTGTGTTCTTGAAAGAGTGGAGTAATAAGGGTTATCTTAAACTATTACAATTTCTTATGTCTACTATTTGACATTTTGTTTTGCTATTACTCTCCAAAGTTTCATTCAAGGAGACATAGTCTACCATGGGTTAAGTTTTTATATATCAAAAGAATTTTTAAAGAACCCAATTCATCCCTCCCCTCTTGAGTATTGACGTAAACTCGATACCAACAGCAGTGACTTTAACTCTTCCAAAACGGCAATGTATATGAGAGATATATTAATAATATTTTAATATTATTTCCATATATATCTCATTTAATTATCTTAATATCATCTTAAATGGATTTAAAAAATGCATTAAAATTCCTCCTGTCAATAATTTTGTTAAAATATTTAATTTTAGGTCATCCAAGCATAACAAAACTTACATAATTATACACTTTAATGTATTTTACTTAGAAATAAATTATAATTATGTTATATATGCTTTCCACCCTACCTAAAATTATCTTTATGTTAATAAAATTCTCAAAATTATTGATAATTCCTCACATAATTAATTTTAATGTAAATAATACATCCCTCAAATAATTATGTGGCATCCATTGTACTTATGCAATTCAAATCTCACATTATCTCAGCATAATTAATGACCATAGAATCACATATTAATATAATCACTAATGTAATTATATGATAGACCTCTGTTAAATCATGTTATAATTAAATGCTAAAAGAGGCAAAATTCCCTTACCTTAAATAAAAAATAAAATTAGACACTTGAACGAATCAAATCGTCTCTTCTTTCCCATTGGCGGTAGCGTTTCTTCCCTTTGTCTCCGATATTCCTCCATCAACTCCCCCTATGGTTTCTTTATAGTTTCATTGTAACTCCTAAGAGGACACACTAGAGAAATGGCCACCCATAATCTGGTCTTTTTTTTTAAATTTTGAATTTCAAACTGGTGAAGCCCACAAAGCTCAAAAAAAGCAAAATATAATATTTCTTTATTTACCAGAACTCGATCTCAAACCTCCACTATTGAAGACCAACACCTTAACCACTTAAGCATCTTAAATTGTTGAGTTAAATATTATAATATTTTATATAATCTAACCTATTCAACCTAAGTCAGCTTAACTTGGCATAGCCTATTAACACTCCGCTTATTCCTTACTCATTGCTTGGTCAATGGTCAAGATGCCATATTAGCAAACACATCATCATTTGAATGGTCAACTTATTATTTTTTCTAATTATCATAGCCTGCCCCCTACAAAAGTTTCATCCTCAGAAATTACATCTCATTATAAGGTGGAAACAAATTAGGACATATTTTTAATTTCCTTAAGTTCCCATGTTGCCTCTCTTTCACTATGGTTACTCCACTATACCAAAACATGCTTAAGCTTTACCACTTAATTTTTTCTTTAGTGTCAAGAATTTGTACCAGTTGCTCCAACTATGTTAGATCCTCCACGTAATACTGCTCAAAATGCAACACAAGTCTCGAATCAGACACATATTTTCTCAGTTGTGAGGTATGAAATACATTATACACCCCCGCCAATGTCGGTGGTAATGCTAACCGGTATGCAACTCTAGTAATGACTTTCAAGATCTCAAATGGTGATAACGAGGACTCAATTTTTCCTTCTCATTACACCTCAAGTAGTCGAGACCTTTACAAAAACTTTTTCCTTAACTTCAAATTGGGTCGTTTTCCATCATTATACTTTTTTTTTAATCCTTAGCAGTCATCAGTCTCTTCCTAATTAACCGTATTACCTCTTCCGTTCATTGACCTCTTGCTAGTATACTGATTTTTTACTATATAAGGTTTCAAACAAAGGCATACCAATGCTTTTTTGATAACTATTGATATAAGCAAACTATGTCATTGCCAAATGTTCAACTCATGGGACTTGAAAATCTAATATGCAAGCCACAATAAGTCTTCTAATATCTGAATGGTCCTCTCAAACTAGTCATCTGTTTATGGATATGTAGTACTCAGGCGTAACTTTATACCCATAACTGTCTGCAATTTTTGCCAAAATTTAGACACAAATCTTCTGTCTCTATTAGAGACAATAGATATAGGAATACTGTGAAGTCTAACAATGTCCTTCATATACAACTCTGTCATCTGCTTCATCCGATACGTTATTCAATAAGGTAGAAAAGGCACCGGCTTAGTAAGGTGATCTACCACCACCCATATTGCATCCATTCGGCTCTATATTTTAGGCAACGCAGTCACGAATTTCATCACGATATGTTCCTATTTCCACTTTGGTGTCTCCAACGGTCACAATAAGCCTTCTAATTTCTATTTTTCTAGTTTTACTTGTTGGCAAACCAAACACTAAGATACAAATATTACAATCTCTACACATTTTTTCCGCCAGTATCTCTGACTCAAATCCTTGTATATCTTAGTATTACCTAGATGAACAAAGAATCTCGACTTATGAGCTTCTTCAAGAAGTTTTCTTCAAAGTTTTTCTGTTCTTAGAACCACTAATCTCTTCCGAAGCATTAATACATCATTAATCCCTCACTAAAAAGGAGTGGATTGTCATTGATTCATTTTGTCTAATTTTTTTTAGATAAATGGATCTTTCTTCGGTGCTTCCTTGATTTTCTCCACCAACAAAGATTGTAACTGCAAAATGCTTAGCTACGCAGCTTCCTAAGAGGATATCACCTCTATCTCTAAGGCTTCAAACTGCCTTAGCAACTCTTATTGGATAATCAAAGTTGCAATCCCTTCATTTTTTAGCTAAGAGCATTTTCCATTACATTGGTCTTCCTTAAATGATATTGACTTGTAATATTGTAGTCTTTCAATAACTCCAACTATCCTCATTGTCGAAGATTCAACTCCTTCTAGGAGAATATGTATTTCAAACTTTTATGGTCTATGAATATTTCCATCCTTTCACCATAAAGTAGTGATGCCAAATCTTTAAGGCGAACACTACAATAGCCAACTCTAAGTCGTGGGTAGGATAATTCTGCTTCTTTGACTTCAACTGCCTTAAAGCATAAGTTATTACCCTCCCTTGTTACATTAATACACATTCTAGACCATCATAGAGACATCACTATAAACCACAAACCATTTCCACTCACTAGTAAGGTCCAAACTGGCACCCTGGTTAAATGATTCTTGAATTTTTAGAAAATTTTCTGATGGTTATCTATCCAAATAAATTTGGTATTCTTATAAGTTAATCAAATTAATGGCACCACAAATAGAAGAAAAGTTATCCACAAATCGTCTGTAATAACCTGCCAATCTCAGAAAACTTCTTATCTCAATCACTATAGTCAGTCTCTCCTAAGACACCACAACCTTGATCTTCTCCAAATCAATAGAGATGCCTTTACCACTGATCAAATGTCCGAGAAAAGCAACACTTTCTAGCCAGGACTCTCACTTCTGGAGTTTGGGTTAAATCTTCTTTTCCCTAAGGACTTATAATACCTCTCTCAGTTGTTGCTCATACTCTTCCTTCCCCTCGGAATATACCAAGATATTGTCGATGAATATCACTACACACCGATCTAAGAAGTGAGGAATTGCTCTGTTTATTAGATCTATAAATATAGCTGGAGCATTAGTCAACTCAAATGGCATCACTAGGAATCGAAAGTGGTCATACCGAGTGTGAAAAGTTATCTTTTGTATGTCTTATTCTCTAACCCTCAACTAGCAGTACCCTGACATTAAATCTATCTTTGAGAAGATAGACGACCTTTGTAGTTGGTCAAATAAGCCATTGATGAGTGAAAGAGGATATTTATTCTTGATTGTCACCTTGTTTATTTCTCAATAATCAATGCAAAGTCGCGTATTCCTTTTTTAACAAAAAGCAAAGGTGCTACCCAAGGTGACAAATTTGGACAAATAAACCCCAAGTCCATTAATTCTTAGAGTTGTTCTTTCAACTTTTTAAGTTCTACGGCTTCATGTGATATGGAACTCTTGAGATTGGACTGGTTCCTAAAATTAGATTGATCTCAAAATCAATCTTTCAGGCCAATGGCAACCTTAGCAATTCTTTTGAAAAAATGTCAAGAAATTCTCTAACCAACGAGATATCCTCTAGTTTTACTTCAACCTCACTCATCATTTTGACTGCCACAAAGAACCCATAACATCCATACCTGAGCTTTCTCAAAGCTCGCAAAGCTATGTCAGGTGTGGCACCTTTTATCTGTTTCCTTTAAATAAAACTGTCTGATTCGATATGCTAATTGTAATCCTCCGTGTTTGTGAACTAATATGTGCTACCCACTTTGTTATTCAATCTTATTCCAAAATAACATTCGGCTCCTTTGTGGGCATTACTACAAAGTTAGCTTGTATGACCAATCCATCAATGTCCATAGGACAAGCGTAGCATGCTGTCTTCACAAAAATACTACCTCTCATTAGTGATGTAATGGTTAACCCTTCCACTAATGGTCTGATTGGTATATTAGTTTCTTTGAAAATCTCCAATGCAATAAATGATAAATCTACACTAGTGTCAAATAAAGTTCTAGCATAGATATTGTAAACCTTTACAATACCTATAATCTTATCTGCTGGAATCTAAGACTGTCCTGGGTGTAGTGCAAAGACATTTGCCAGTTGTCATGCTCTTTGATTTTGCATATTCTGTTGTTGCCCCATTAGTCTCCCCACTTACCTATTATGATTTTGGGGCTATTGGGAAGTTAGTGTTCCAGCGATAGTATAAAATTTTATCATATGCCTAGGCATTTTACACCGAAATATACTACTCCCACCGAATAATTCTCTGGTGAATGTCTAACCTTTCTGGACTTGTGAAAGTTCTAGGTGGAAGACGACACTACCCCTGATGGAAACAGTTACATTGTTTGCACTTCTTTTTCCAACCCAATCTGCTTAGAAGATTTTTTGCTCTTAGATCCTTGACTTGCTGAGTTCCTAGATGTCTTTGTTGGTTTTTATTTGAAATTTCTCCTTTGATAGATTCCCCCGATCTCTTTTTATAAACATCTTACTAAGCAGAGTTATTATCTTCTCAGCCCACATAGCTTGATCCATTACCTTGCCACATGTTTCTCATGGCTCAGCCATCACCATGTCTTGAATGCTTTCATTGAGACCATTTTGGAACCTTTGGATTCGAGCATCATCATCTTCTGCCAGATTAGGGGCAAATCGTATTAAGGATGATAACTTTATTTCATATTCAACTACAGACATCTCTCCTTACTTTAACTTTGAAAACTCTCGAGCTTTAGCGATTCAAACTGTCGGTGGAAAAAACTTTTCATAAAATGCATCCGAGAATATTTGCTAAGTAATCTCTTCCTTCTTACTCTCAAAGATTTTTTTTGTGTTTGCCACCAATGATGGGCATCTCCATCTAACTTGAATGCAGCAAATAGCATCTTCTATTAATTCAAACATTCAAGGAACTCCAAGATTGTGTTGATAGACAGCAACTAATTCTTAGCTATCATGCTATCGCCTCTTGAAAAGGAGAGTGTTGCCAATGAAAAGCACTAGCATGCTTCCTATCTCTTTCCTCCCTAGCACGGTAGTCTCTGGAGAATGTTATGATGGATTAGGATTTAGCAATTTACTCTTCTACTCTTGGTCTAGAACCATCATTGTGATCTTCCTGCCTTCACTAGCTCTATCCTCTTGTTCCATCATATTTGATTGCCTTTTCTGCCTTACCACTCGTTTTCTCTGCTGGGTTGCAACCGTGGCTTAATCTTCGTCAATTGTAGCGGTTCCTTGTTGAAGATTTCCATTATCTTGTCCAATCAAGCTAAAATCGTCTCAACAAAACTTCCAAATTGAGCTTCATACTGTTTCATTCGCTCCTGAGTTGTTGGCATCCTCCCAAGATTTTGGTTGGTACCAACTGTCCCTTCAAACCTCTGAGGGGAACTCAAGCCTTCTACTTGTGTTTGCTCATCAAATGGTATAAAAGCTCCTTAGTTTGCCCTTTAAGATGGTTCTCCTTGGGGTAGATGTACTCCTTGACTTTGACCTTGGCAGTATTCTCACTTAGGATGTACCCGCTTCGGACATACCAACCGATGATGAATTTACTCTCTGACTCTATCTTTGCATTGGGTTAGGTCATGGAGCTTTTCCATGAGAGGTCATGCTTGTAACAAAGATATAATATTTTAAATTAAGAGAACATCTTAAGATCATGCATAGCCAAATAAATAATACATCCTTCCATAAAAAAATAATCCATTATAAGAATAGTTTTATTATCTACTACAAGTCTACTACAACTTGAAAACATCTGATTACATTATAAAGAATAAAAAAATTCAAATTTAATGTCCCCTTTTCCTCTATCCTTTCATTAGACACTCTTTAGCCTTATGCCCAAGCGCTCTACAAATATTGCAAGCAATCTCGTGTAGGCAGCACTTTGCTTGATGTCTGAATGCGTACATCTAAAACATGTATTAGGTTAAAGCACACACTTCCCCCATGCTCAAAATTGTACTTAGAGCATGGTAAATGTCTCAGTTTAGAGACTTTTGAGGTTATGTTGTTCTCATGTACTATGTATATGTAAATATACTATAGGGTTCAATATTATATAGGAACAGAGTGTCAAGAACTGATGATGTAAATATATATTTTAATTATTTGAAAATATTATGTGGTTTTAATTACAAATGTGTGAGTGCTTGTAAATTGAAATAAGATTAAATTGAAGACTCAACCGCGTGAACAAGGCTAAAATCCTGCTCACAATTTACCAACTAAACGATTCCGGAGTAAGGAAAGGTGCATCAGGCTCGGGCGCCACAAATTTTAAGTCAACTTCAAATTGACTTTAACCAAGACTTCGAGAGGCATTTAGTGGATAAAGAGTTTAGGTTAAGTATTTTGTAAATCATGAAGTCGTATCTGAAGTTGATTTTAATTTTGACTACAGCAAAGTCAAACATTAAGTCAAATTCAACTACAATATCAAAGGCGTTAGAGCGGATAGGAAGGTTATGACATTTTTTCATAAGTATTAAAATCACACCTCAAGTTGACTTTAGTTGCAATTTTAATGAAACCACAATCTGAGCAGACCTAGATAATGACCCAAAGGTAACTATTGGATGGCAATCAAGATGTTAATCAAAATTGTTATAAGGTAGAGCGGAAGGAGGAAATTAGGTCACGTTTGTCATAGCCGATATTCAAATCCAAACCATAGTTGGTCTTTAGATCCTCGATATTGTAGATGAAATCTAACTTGGAAGCAAAATTAGCAGTATGCACCCTACTTTCATGTCGATTATAAGCTTTAACTTTATTGAATTTAACCCCCACAAGATTGAGAATGACATTCATCATAGCTTAGAGTTCCTACATTTGCCGAAATAAGAAGCCTGGCTAATATGGAGATCTTTAGCCAACCAACCCCTACGCAACCCTTACTTTCTTGAATGGGCAAAATTGAGTCGTCCTCTCTTCTTAGAATTTCGTCCACTCTACTCACGATAGTGTGCATACAAAACATGCGAGCACTAACACAATTGATATGAACCCTCCATGAAAGACATTGACTCGAGCATCCTAGTATTTCTCTTACTAAGATCACTCACTTCCTAATAGGACTTCCACTAAGGCTAGAATATAATTCTCTATTGATTGCAATAAAATAAGATACAAACAAAACAATCGTTCCATTACAATGAAGAGTCGCCCTTCTGTATAACCGGGTCATATAAAAGCAATTTCATGTGATTCCTTTCATTTTTAATATCACAACGCTTGATGATGAATTTACTATACTCATTATATTTAACATTATTTATTTATCTAATAGACTAAGTTCATCCAAATCAACATGCACACGACCACATTTGCTAAGATATATATTCATGTACAAATTACGAAAACTTCTTAGATCAATTTACATATATATTTTAATGCAAATCATTTGTCTACATAATAATAATATTTTAAATAGTCTAGATGTTGAAAATACAATTTTAAAATTAATAATTAACATTAAACTATTTTATTACATCGATTTTACATTCATAAAAAGGACCTATGCATCATAGTATTAGACAAATGAAAAAATTTTTGATGACAATATAAATGATTTTAAATAAATTAGATTAAGCGAACTTTTCATCAAACATCAAGATATCCATCCAAGTATGTTGGCGAGTTTGGCTCCTAAGGAACAGATGGTATGTTGTGAACATGATTCTATACTCCCGATGCTTTCAGGTGTATATGCCCATTTTTTGAATTTTTTCTGAAATTTTTTCATGAAAATTACTAAAATGCAACTGATTTTTAAAAAATCCAAAAAATGTATAAAAATCTCCAAAAATATTAAAAATTGATACACATGTCAAATACACTTAGATTAATAGTTGTATAAAAATTCAAAAAAATTAAAAAATGAGTGTATGCAGATTTTGGGGAAGTATTGCCGATGTTGGGATTTTCAAACATTATAATAAAAATTATATGGCTTCCTAGATAAATAATAAAACTAATATAACTCAATGGTAGAGACGTAGGCAGTTGTAGAATGAGTCATGGGTTCGAATCTTCCCATGTGTATTTTTGCAAATCAATTTCGAGAGATGTAACAATTCAATGTTTATTTCAAAATTCAAATATATATCTGAAATGTCAGTGTAGCAGATCCTAGTGTCCTATTCAAGACATTGGTTGCTCCTGTCTTAGTTCAAACATTGTGTCCTAGTTGTTGATTTGCAAAATTGCTATATAATTTTGAAATGAGGTATATTTTGAACCATAGGTCCACTACGATTATATAACTAATTTTAGTCTATGAAATTATGTAATTTTTCATGTGTAAAAAAAACGAAGAAAAGAAAAAAAAGAGAAAAACTACAACAAAAGGAAAATTGATAGCAAAAAAAAAAAGAAGACGAAGAAAAAAAAAAGAAAAAAATTACAAAAGGCTAAAAAATTATGAAATCTAGCCGAGATTTTTTTTTAGACGGAGAAACTTATTACAAAAGAAAAACTTGCGAAAAAAAAAGAGAAAAAATTAATGGGCGAGAAAATATATGAAAAAAAGAGCAAATATATATATATATATGATTGACCGATCAAACGAGACGACCAAAGAAAAATATATATAATAAATTAATTAATTAAGAGCCTTTGCCACAAAGAATTTTTCCAGTGCTGGGAATGTTAGCAGCAAAAAAAAAAAAAGAGAGTGTATACATATATAAAGAAGGAAGAGAGAATTCATCAAGCATCAAGGCCGAACAAAACCCATTGTTGCGGGATATGAGACGTCTCGGATTTAACTGCTCATGCACAACTCGTGCTAACTGTATGAGATGTATCCCGTGAGAAGGATAAGGGCTTAATTGGTGGGGCAACCATTCTTCTGTTTAACCGTAAAATAATAATAATAATAATAATAATAATAATAATAATAATAAATAAAAATAAAATAAAATAAAAAAGTGCAACTTAAAATAGGAGACTTGAAATCGTCAAGGAAACTTGACAAAAAAAAAAAAGAAAGAAAATCCGAGGAGGAAAATGTCCCGCCACAGGTGGGGCAGCGAGGAAAGGAGCAGTAGTTAGACAAGGAAATCCAAAAGAAGAAAATGAAGGCGAGGAATGTGATGGCGGAAGAGACGACGAGAGGAGAAGAAACGATGAAAAAAAACGAGGTGAACAGCAGCTTGTGCACCGAGATAGAAAGAAAAGAGAATGTAAGTTCTCAAGATTTTTTTTTTAATTTTTTCTTCTTTTAGGTGAAAAAAAATTCTTATTAAAATACATATATATGAATTATTTTCTAAAAAATACTTTTCCCAACATGGATACTCCCCGACTGGCGGGTTGAATTGACACATGGGATTAAGTATATTTTTAATATATATATATGTGTGTGTGTTATTAAAAGTATATATATATATACATATATACATATATATTATTTTCGAAAATTACTTTTCCCAGCGTGGATACTCCCCGATTGGCGGGTTGAATTGACACGCGGGTTAAGTGTTTTTTTTTCTCCTTCAAAAAAAAAAAATATATATATATACATATATACATATATATTATTTTCGAAAACTACTTTTCCCAAAGTAGATACTCCCCGACTGGCGGGTTGAATTGACATGCGGGTTAAGTATTTTTCTCCTTCAAAAAAAATATATTTTCTATATATATATACATATAAATTATTTTTGAAAAAAAAAACTGTTTTTCCCAACGTGGATACTCCCCGACTGGCGAGTTGAATTGACGCGTGGGTTAAGTATTTTTCTCCTTCAAAAAATATATATATATTCTATATATAAAAATATATATGCATATATACATATATATTATTTAAAAAAAACTATTTTTCCTGCTCATGGCATTATATATATATAAAGCTAAGTACTTTTTATAATATATGAATATATATATATATGAAGGTTCGGGGTTCCGGGATCCCACCGGGCACGCCATATATATATATAAAGCTAAGTACTTTTTTATGATATAAAAAAAGATAATAATATATATATATATGAAGGTCCGGGGTCCCGGCATCCCACCAGGCATGCCACATATATATATAGGCTAAGTACTTTTTCTTTATGATTAATATATATATATATAAGCCCGAGATCCTAAGAAAAAAAATGTTCGGATTTCATGCTCATTGCTCAAATAAGAAAAAAGGACGGGAGACCAGGCTCTCCTTTCTTTTAAAAAGAAAAAAGAAAAGAAAAAAAAGGGACCATAGTTGGTGTCCTCTTCAAAAAAAAAAAGAAAAAAAAAACAGAGAAAAGAGAACGGGGAACGTAAGGAAAATAAAAATGGAGAGGTCCAAGGATCCCGAGATAATATATTTATATATATATATATAAAGGGAAGCCTACGAAAATATATATATTATTAACGACTTCCAAAAATATATATACTATTTTCTAAAATACATATATATCTTAAAGGCCTTCAAAAATATATATAAAATACATATATATCTATATACATGTCCCGCGGGCCTCCAAAGATGAATATTTTATTTTCTAAAATATATATATATGTCCCGTGGGAGTTCAAAAAAATATTTTGTTTCTTAAAAATATATATAGATGTCCCGCGGGCCTCCAAAAATGAATATTTTATTTTCTAAAATTATATATACATGTCCCGCGGGCCTTTGAAAATGAATATTTTGTTTTCTAAAATATATATATGTGTCCCGTGGGCCTCCAAAAATGAATATTTTATTTTCTAAAATATATATGTGTGTCCAGTGGGCGTCCAAAAAAGTATTTTGTTTTCTAAAAATATATATACATGTCCCGCGGGCCTCCAAAAATGAATATTTTATTTTCTAAAAAAATATATGTGTCCCACGAGCCTCCAAAAATGAATATTTTATTTTCTAAAATATATATATTTGTCCCGCGGGCATCCAAAAAATATTTTGTTTTCTAAAAATATATATACATGTCCCGCGGGCGTCCAAAAGAAATATTTTGTTTTCTAAAATATATATGTGTGTCCTGTGGGCGTCCAAAAAAATATTTTATTTTCTAAAAATATATATACATATCCCGCGGGCCTCCAAAAAAAATATTTTATTTTCTAAAAATATATATACATGTCCCGCGCGCATCTAAAAAAAATATTTTGTTTTCTAAAATATATATGTGTCTCGCGGGCGTCCAAAAAATATTTTGTTTTCTAAAAATATATATACAGGTGCTGCAGGCTTCCAAAAAAGTATTTTGATTTCTAAAAATATATATATGTCCCACGAGCCTCCAAAAAAATATTTTGTTTTCTAAAAATATATATACATATCCCGTGGGCGTCCAAAAAAATATTTTATTTTCTAAAAATATATATGTCTCGCGGGCCTCCAAAAAAATATTTATACATGTCCCACGGGCATCCAAAAAATATTTTCTTTTCTAAAAATATATATACATGTCTTGTGGGCCTCCAAAAAAATATTTTATTTTTTAAAAATATATATGTGTCCCGCGGGCCTCCAAAAAATATTTTGTTTTCTAAAAATATATATACGTGTCCCACAGGCCTCCAAAAATGAATATTTTGTTTTCTAAAATATATATGTGTCCCGCGGGCATCCAAAAATGAATATTTTTCTTTCTAAAATATATATATATGTCCCGCGGGTCTTCAAAAAAAATATTTTTTTTTTATCCCGTGGGCGCCCAAAAAAATATTTTATTAGAGGCCTTCAATATATAATTTTATATATATGTATATTATTAAAAAAATTTATGTATGCTTCTCCCCAAGTAGTGGGTCAAGTTGATACACGGGGCTAAGTAACTTTCTATTATATATATATATATATATATATATATACATATATAGATATATGAGAAAAAAAATAACCTCTTTGATCAATCTGAGCCTTAATGTCTGAGCAAGCCCACTTGGGCCCAAAACCCTCCAACAAACCCGCTTACACCCAAAACTCCTCAAGAAACCTACTTGGGCCCAAAAATCTTCCAACAACCCAAGATGGCCCGAAACTCTCCTACAAGCCCAAGATGGCCCGAAACTCTTCAACAAGCCCACTCGGGCCCAAAACTCTTCAACAAGCCCACTCAGGCCCAAAACTCTTCAACAGACCCAGCTGGGCCTAAAATCCCCCAACAAGCCCAGTTAGGCCTAAACTATTTTCAACAAGCCCAGTTGGGTCCAAAACTCTTTGAATGGTCAAAGTTGACCCAAACATATTTTTAAAATTCGTTTGAATCCATTTTTTGGTAAAACCACCCAATTATTCAATCCAGAGACTGAATGCGGGACACGCTGGCTTATTAAGCTGAAAGCGAGAGATGTTGTTCTACTGTGAAAGTCCAGAAGCTGGGAGCATACTTAGCTTGCTGTGTAAGGTCACTAGTGTAGCCGACGGGCCTCTCACTATGCACAAACTGAGTCATCATTGGTCGACGGGCTAAGCATAAACTCACATTTAAGTCATGGCGCGTGGCGTCGTGTACCACACATTTGAGTAATGGCGTGTGGCATCATGTACCACACGTTCGAGTCATGGCGCAGGGCGAAGTGTACTCATTTATCTTTATTATTTTGGTGAGACACGATTTTTCTTGCACTTGTGAAGTCGTAGAAAAATTTTCTATGCATTTCATCATCATTTCAATAAAATAATCATTTTTTTAGACTATTGTATTCAACTCTTTTAATCAAGGATTTTCTCGTTGGAGATGTAAAATCTGAATGTGGAATACAATGCAAAATATTTCTGTGATATACTTTTTGGACTCGGTTAAAGAATTAAATGCTTTAAAATTTTACTGGGGAATTTTTCACGAGGCCGAAACGTCTCCATTCAACCAAAAATTCTGTCAACAGGTGTTCGTGTGCCTAGAAGAGATGTTGCTTCCTATTTAGTTCAGTTTTCACTTTTTGTGTTTCAGGGGCAATTGCAAAATTATCCAAACCAGCAAATAAGGTAGCAAAATTACCTCAAGAAAAGTGACGTTGTAACATCTTGAAGTGAAACTTGATTTTAATTTCACTTTTCTCACTTTCCTCAATTTTACTTTTCATATTTTGCCCCAACAATCTTAAGGAATTTCTTCCCAATCTTGTCCCCTTTATTTTATTTACGAATGCCCCTCAATCATCCATTGTACCCACAAAGTCCAATATCCTAAGACTGGACTGTTGTGTTGGTACCAATTTAAAAGATAAAAACAACAACTTCATCTTTTCCTAACTTGAATTGGGAGTTGTTAACATCCTCACGATGTTGAGACCTGAAGAAAAAAAAATGAGATGCTACAAGATCAACGCCGAAGAGCAAAGTGAGACGTTGACAACTATATTTGCAAAAGGTACATCATTGAAGCAACGTCCAACTCGTTGTTTGAAGTGTACCAAGATGCAAATAATGCCAAAGCTAGAATTCACTTCTACATAAATATAATACTGATGATGCGAGCATCAAATGGTTTTTAGTAAGCGATTTCCTTAATATACTATGACTGACGATAAATCAATTCTTGATCAAGTTAATGAGATTGAACATATCGTTAATCAACTTGGGTCACAAGGTAGTAAGATGGATGAATCTGTTCTTATTGGTGTGATTATTGAGAAATTACTACTTAGTTGGAACAATCACCGCAAAAGTCTTAAAAAAATTAAATGATCCATGAGTTTAGATGATTTTGCTCTAAATCTTCTCACTAAAGAAAAATTAAGAAAAAATGAAAAGAAAGAAGAGCAAGTTCTTACTAAGGCTAATGTGGTTAAAGTTTCAAATCAGGTGACAAATGTCAATAATCAACTTTCTAAGATGTCTAAATTAAATACCAAAAAGACCATTATTAAGAAGAAGAAAGGACCTTGCTTTTATTGCAAAAAAATGGGTCATTTTAAAAATGAGTGTAGACTTCTCGAAAGGAAAAATAACACTCAGTTTGATCACATTAGAGAAAATGTCCCAAGTTCAATTCGACTGAGGAGCATTTTATAACCATGATTTCTAAAATTTATATAATGAGTGATAACCAAAGTTGGCGGCTAGACTCTAGAACCAATAGACATATTTGCAAAGACAAAAGTCTATTTAAAACTCATTAAATTAATTAAAATGTAAATAAATTATTCATAGGTAACTCTTCTACTGCAAAGGTGGAAAGGTCAAGAACCCTGATCCTGAAACTGACTTCGGAAAAATTACTTACTCTGACAAACGTACTTCATGTATTAAAAATATGCAAAAATCTTGTTTCGGTCGGTCTTCTTAGTAAGTATGGTTTCAAATTGGTATTTGCGTTGAATTAAATTATTGTAACCAATGGAGTTATATTTGTGGGTAAGGGCTATGTTGTAAATGACATGTTTCACCTAAACGTCAATAATAGATCATCATCTTCTGCTTATATGGTTGACTCTTTTTCTGTATGGCATGGTAGATTAGGTCATGTTAATTGTTGTAGTACGGACATTAATGATATTAGATTTAATTCCTAGATCATCTAATGAACTTTTAGATAAAAATAAAATATGTGTTCAAACTAAAATCACTCAAAAACTATTTCGAAAAGTTGAGAGGAATTCTGAATTATTGAGTTTTTCATTCAGATATTTATGATACGGAAAATACATTAACAAGAGGTGGAAAGAAATATTTTATAACTTTTATAGATGATTTTAGTAAACATACTTACGTTTATCTACTAAGAACTAAAGATGAAGCTCTAAATCAATTTAAATCATATAAAGCTGAAAATGAAAATCAACTTGAAAAGACAATTAAATCTCTAAAATCAGATAGAGGAGGCGATAATTGATCAAGTGATTTTAATGATTTTTGTAAAAATGCTAAAATTATACACCGAGTAACAACTCATATACACCTTAACAAAATGGAACTGCAGAAAGAAAAAATAGAACTTTAGTTGAAATAGTAAATTCAATGTTAATTAATGCAGACCGAAGTAAAGGCTAGTGGGGTGAAGCTTTATTAATGGTTTGTCATATTCTTAACAAAATTTCCTACAAGAAAACTAAAGTTACTCCTTATAAATTATGGAAAAACAAAATAGCTAATCTTAAATACTTAAGAGTATGGGGTTGTAGAGCTTTAATAAGATTACCGGATCCTAAAAGACCAAAATTAGGATAAAGGAGAATAGAATGCATATTTATAGATTATGCACTAAATAGTAAAGCTTGAAGGTTTGTAGTGGTAGAGACAAATAGTCTAATTCAACAGAGTACCATCATTGAATCCAAAAATGCTGACTTTTATAAAAAATACTTATAAGTCAATACCTAGACTTAATCAAAGTGATGAAACTTCTTCTCAACCATTGAATAAATCTATAAATGATAATAATTTGAGAAGAAGTAAACAGGCTAAAAAAGATTGCTAGAATCATTTTGAGCATGATTTTCAGCTTTACCTTGTAGAAGGATATAGAGATAAAATAAGTTAAGAATACGTGATTGTATTTCATACCGAAAGGGATCCATCTACTTATGAAGAGGCTATAAAATCTCCAAATGCATCATACCGGAAAGAAATCATCCAAGATGAAATGGACTCAATAATACAAAATGGTGCACGAAAATTAGTTGATTTACCATCTGGCTCTAAACTTATAGACTGCAAATGAATATTTAAAAAGAAATTAAAAGTTGATGGATCTATTGATAAATTTAAAACTAGATTAATAGCTAAAAGATATAGACGGAAAGAAAGTATTGATTTCTTTGATATATATGTCCCAATAGCTAGAATTTCAACTATTAGGTTATTAATATTTTAGCATCAATATATCATCTTGAAATTCATCAAATAGATGTAAAAACTGCTTTTCTAAATGAAAATTTAGATGAGAAAATTTATATGGAGCAACATGAAGGTTTTGTATTTACCCGAACAAGAAAAAAAGTTTATAAATTAATAAAATCTTTATATGATTTGAAACAGGTAACTAAGTAATGACATGAAAATTTTGATCAAATCGTATTTGTGAATGGTTTTAAATTAAATCAGTCAGATAAATGTGTTTATAGTAAATTTATTGGGCTAATTAGGAGATTGAATTTCATCCAAAATCTAATTGTTAATCCTTTATAGCTAAACTCACTCGCGCGACATCCGAAACCATATCAACACAGGAAGTGTCCATGTGAGCATTCCATGAAATTGAAACAAACGGTGACACACGTAATTTGTTGTTAATTTTAATGTTGGAACTACAGAGAAATGCTAATTTAGGATAAAGATGAATATGTAGTAAATTTATTGGAGTTGCATTTAGTGAAGCTAGCTACACTTAGCTTTAGTGCACCCAGTGCAGTACACAATTTATTTTTATTTTTTAAATTTTTTTTATATATTTATGTAGGACTAAGTATGAGCATCCCATATATACAATTTTTACATTTTTAATGCTTTTAAATATTTTACTTCAAAATTTAGAAATCATAAAAATAACATCAGAAATGACTTTTTTATTTTAAAAATTCATAATAAAATATTTAAAAGAATTAAACATGTAAAAATTATATAGGACATTTGTGCTTGGGCCAACATGTGAATTTTTAAAAAAATTTAAAAAATTAGAAAAAGTTTATGCACCCTAATGCAGTAAAGCTATGCAATCCTATTTTGATTTCTATATTCATGCCAAGCCCTTGAATCGGTCTATCTTTCAGATGCACCGCAGCGATTAAAAAAGACAACGAAATCGGTATGCCCATCCATTCTATTCCTTTCGTTTTATATTCTTTTTTTTTTTCTTTTTTCTTTGTTGTTTTTTGATTCCAACCGGATTCCATCTCTATATGTCGACGGTCAATGTCCATCCCATCCAAGAATGACAAGAAGCAATAACCACATCCCTATGATATTTCCGAATAGGCCTGGTACCACATGGGTAATTCATTGGCATGCGCGACCTTAAAAGTTGCTGCTGTATATGGCTTACATTTCTTGGGTCATTACCTCCTCCTATTTGTTTTACACGCTTAAAATTTTGGCAATATTTTTATAAAGGAGCTATTGGAATTAGCACCTATTTTTATATTATTTTGTAATTTGAACCCTTAATATTTTTTTTTTGCAAGTTTAACTTCTGCTTTGATCATGTCTAATCGAACCCAAAAAAATGAATTTGATCATTTAAAAAAATCAATTTGATAAGGGGGTATTTTTACCAATCTTTTAGAAATCATTTGATACGGGGGATGGTAAATGCAAAAAATCCTTTTGGAAAAAAAAAAAAAAAAAAAAAAAGGTATGCCAGCATCCGTTAGAAACTACCTGTAAAGTACGATTGGGGAACAAAAACGAGTCTTTTAATCAAATGATTATACAATAATAAAAATAACTTAATAGAGTAATTACTCTTGTTGAAATTCATATTTAAGAAGATATGATATTCAAGTGGGCTATTTCATTTTAAAATAATGATATTTTAGCACTTGTGCGTTGGTGACTTGTATAAATAACAACTAATGCTTCTAAATTTTCTTCAAAGGTGAAAATAAAAATGTGTTTCACATTTTGTTGGTAAAATTTTTGAAATAAAATTTTTGAATTTAAATTTTTTTTTAAATAAGAGAAGTAATTTGATATGATAGTAACAATAATAAGGATTAAAAGAGAACAAAGCAGAGAAGACAGTTACATGGATAATTGTGGTAAAATGATTGAAAAGTAAATAATTGTATAATGATTAAAAATAGAGCAAGAAGAAAACATTAAAAACATTGTCATAAACCCTTTAGGACCATGAGTTTGGGAGAAGTGGGAGCAGCAATGAAGGTTTGAAAACTTGGACCCTGAGCAGGGGTCAGCAAAGGCCGGCAGAAAATCCTTCTCGAAGGTCAGAAAGGCATCAAAGCAGCGTGTAATGCATTCAGGAATACTTTAATGATCCACACGCCTGCAAGCTAAGCACCAGTCCTACTAAGATCACAACCTTATCTACCCCAATCAAGAACGGAGCGCAATTCAGTGCACCCGGGTGCATTCAGCCTCAACGCACCCGGGTGCACTGCACCTATTTTTTTTTATTTTTTTTTGAAAATTTTTTCATGAAGCTGTTAATATAGGTTTATTTAACATATGCATCAATTTTTACTATTTTTAGAGATTTTTAGATATTTTTTTTAGATTTTTAAAAATCAGTAGCATTTTTCGTAATTTTAAATTACCGAAAATGCCACTGATTTTTAAAAATCTAAAAAAAATATCTAAAAATCTCCAAAAATAGTAAAAATTGATACATATGTTAAATAAACCTATATTAACCATTGTATACAAAAATTTTCAAAAAAAAATTAAAAAAGATAGGTGCAGTGCACCCGGGTGCGTTGAGGCTGAATGCACCCGGGTGCACTGAATGGCGCTCCATCAAGAACTCCCCAGAAGCTACCATCAAAAGAAAAAAAAAAAAAAAAAGGAACTCCCTAGAAGCTTCCTAAACGAGTCTCATGGGCTTTGAATTTTCAGCACACCCAAATGACTTTTCTTTTAAAAATGGAAACACGGTGCATGGTTGATTGGCCAGATGAGAACTTGGCGGTCAAGCAAATTCAGATATCTGTTCCTTTGGTGGAAATTCCAAAATGACGGCCTACGCATCCTTCGGCCACATTAGCTCCATTCCACGCCTTTGTTTCCCCTCTTCAAACGCCGTTTAAATTTTCACCTATTTTTCTTCATCCATTTTAACCTACCCTTTAGGTGCAACTATCACTTTATTGTTATTTTTTAACCATTACCTTCTTTATTGCTAAAGAAAATATCTCTTTATTTTATCTTTATTTACTTAATTTGCAATCGCCATTCCCGCATTATCACCCTCCTTTACCTCTTGTTCTTTTGATTTCCACTTTTTTCCCATGTCTTTTTTTAAAAAACAAAAAAAACAAAAAAAACAAAACAAAACAAAACTTTTTTCCTATGTACAGCCCCCAAATCCTAATTAATGAGCCACGAACCTGGATAGTCAACAATAACCCGTTGCAGTGTCAAAACAAGTAGGAGGTCCAACCAGTTGCATCAAAAACTCTGTTATCGTCAGATGAATTTGCTTCCATACCTGTGATTTGTCACATAAATTGCATTTATACCTATAATTTAGAACTTATCAGAAATTATTCTTATGAATTCTGAAATATATGTATGGCTATGCCTATGACAAGTATCAATCTCTTTAAAAAATAGATTTTTTTAAATAAATCTAAACGATCTATTGTGTTTATTATTAGTTAATATACCAAAAATCACTATGAATGTGTACCTTGCTAGGTCATAATCAATTTTAAAATAATTTATATTTATTAAAGCTCATCAATGTATATAAACAAACAAAGTGATTTTTGGCATATCAAATAAATTCAAATCAATAAACGCAATGGACGATTTAATTTTATAAAAAAAATATCTTTTTGAAAACCAAGATGTCATAAATTCATAGGCATATTTAGAGTTGTTTTAAATCATAAACATAAATTGAATACAAATCATTCCTCGGGGTTTGCTCAAGTGGTTAGGATGTCAGCATGCACCCGGGAGGACATAGGTTTGAAACTCATCCATGACATGAGAGCATTCATCTCTCTTAACAATATGGGTACGTATGGTCTTTCTCTTAGTGATTGTAGAAATTCTTCAACTTGATTTTAAGATTAAAAAAAATTGAGATATGGTGTTAGTTCACTAATAAAAAAAATTGAATACTATAATTGCAAATATACCTACAAATTTCAAAAATTTCTCTTAGTGATTGTAGAAATTCTTCAACTTGATTTTAAGATTAAAAAAAATTGAGATATGGTGTAAGTTCACTAATAAAAAAAATTGAATACTATAATTGCAAATATATCTACAAAATTTCAAAAATCACAAATAAATCTCATATAATTTGATCATAATTACAAATATACTCACGATGTTATGACATTATTACCGTACCATTACGATAAGGTATGCTTGGAAAAAATATATAAACTACATAGGTATATTTGCAAAAACTGCATGACATGGGTATATTTGTAATTATAGTTCAGTTACAAATAGATATTATTTGCAATTTCTATAACTATGTAAAATATTTACAATCATAGTTAAATTAAACAGCACCCTATTTTTATTTTTAGGTTTTTCCCCCGACACGGCAACCTGAGCCTGGAGGCCACATTCACGTGGCAATTACGTGAGAGGAAGGAAAGCAGTAGGGCGTCTTCTTTCATAAAATAAAATTTCTAGTAGCTGGACCAAGACCGAGTCCCGCCCTCCATTCCAATCCAACCTCTCTCCTTGATCTATATCCATAAATAACCGCCCAACACCAGCCTTTCGGCAGCTTCTCTCTCCTTTTCTTGATCCCAGAAGAAGGTGGTGGTTGTCATCTTTTCCTGTTCCTTGCCCGTTTAATTTGCCAATCCTCGATCGGTCCCAGCAATTAATTTATTGGAGATCATCTCCTTCTCTCTATTTCGATCTCTCCCTCTCTGCTACTGAAATTTCATGGATAACTCTTACGGAACTTCGTGGGCTGATCAGTGGGACTACAGCAACCCAGACCCAGCGCCGGAAAGGAAGGAGAGTGCCAAAAGCAAGTACGGGAAGAAGGTGGGAAATGGATTGGAGAAGACGAAGACGGTGGCCGTAACTGGCGTGAAGAAAGTCAAGGAAGGAACCTCCATGGGCTTGCACTGGATTAAAGAGAAATACAACAAGAGGAATCAGAAGCATTAGCAGTGCTTATCAGCCTTTTCTCTTGCTTTTCCCACCTTGCATTGTCTGTGCAGACTATGACTTTTTTCTTCTCTTTTTTTCCCCTCTCTCTCTTCTCCATAGTTTTTTTTCTTTTTTTTTTAATTTAGAATTCTCTCCTCTATAGTTTGATTTTGGCTTGTTTCATATATAGCTGCCGTCTCTCCATGTAATAATGCCATGATTCTTTATTAGATATTTTGTGAATAAGATACGTTCTTTTTATACTAGCATGGGGTTTTATTTCTATTTTCTTAGAACCCACAAGATGATTCGCTTGCGTCCTTTGTATGAAACTCCGACTATGTTACCGTCCCCTGTCCATTATCCGCCTCTCAATTAGAGTCACCTGACCTTAATCCTAATATTATTTTTAAAAATCGAACAACCTAACTCTAATTCTAATCCTATTTTTAAAAATCATTTTCGGGTTGAGTTTCGGATTGAAATTCATGTTGATAAATTTATATTTTATTTAAGAGTAATAAATTTAGAATTTGATAGAAATATATAATAATAACAAATCATGTAAGTAAACATAATGATATATAGTGAAACTAAATTTTTTTTGAAATAGCAATATAAAGAATATTTCTAAAAAAAATTAATATAAAAAATAAGATAAAGGAATAAAATTAGTGGATGTAAAAGTAAATGATAGAAATAAAAGATAAATATGAATAAAAATAATATATTTTATTTATAATATAATTATAATATGTTAAACATGTATTTAAATATAAATATAAATAACATAAATATGCAAAATATAAAGAGATGTTGTTTAAATATTACCTATATAATATATTTTATACTAAATACAAAATGGGATAGTGGATGCGGGTTCTTCGAGTTCGAGTTTACTTGAACTCTAATTCTATCATATTTACAAATCGAGTTCTTTGGGTTCGGATTCTTCGGGCTCGAATTGGGAAAAAGCAAGTTCAAACATCATTGGAAATCGAGTTCGACAAGCGAGGTTCGGACTCAACCAGCCCAAGTTACACCCCTACTCTTGACGATTGATGGGAAGTTCACTTACATTGCCATGAAATCTTGCATGGCTCCATTAGCAAATGTGTAAAATCAAAATAATAAAATATTTGATGCTAAATATCAATTTTAGAACATTATTTAACATCTAAACCATTTAAATTTCACCGCTACTTGGATAAATGCTTTTATAAACCATTATTATATTTTAGCACCTATGTAAATAAATCTAAGAATTTTTCATAATTTACGCATGAGTATACGTTTTTTTTTAAAGCAAATGTGGCTCATGCACATCCTTGTTTTGGATGAAACTTGATATCCTAGTAAAACAAATTATGCTAAATATTATAAATGGAGTAGATTTCCTCTCAATCATCAAGGTGAGAAAAATGAATGGAATTGTACGAAATCGCTTTCATATAACTTGGTTATATAACTTGGTTAAACAGAAGTGGAACTCATGGAAAACAGCATTTCCGGAAGAAAAAGGTAACGCCGAGTCCATCTCAATCATATCCCCAAGAACTAATATTGACAATGGCGGGAGCCAATGGGTGCACCCATTTATTAGAACATGGACATGCAACTGTGCAAGAAGATTTCTCTTTCCAGAGAGAAGGGTAATTGAAAAACCAGCTTGATAGAAGCTTACAAAATTGTCATTCACCTGCTCAAAAACATATTGCTAGTAAGTGGTCTCGGATTTTTCTTTCATAATTCACACGTGTCCATGTTTGGCTATCCCGTAGATTTCTCTCTGGATAGTAGCACAATTAGTTCTATAAAAGCTTGTTTGGCAGATTACCAAATTTTGCATTTAAGCTGCTGCACCCCAACATAATTTTGCGTGCTATTTTTGTTGGATTTTTTAATTTAAATGAATATGGTTTTCAATGATGTGGATCTTTACCCAGAAGATATCGCTTTGAGGGTTACAGAAAATTAGAAATTTTAATTTCGTTTAGTTGTACCGAGGATATTTTGCATTTCACAAATGGACTCCTAGTTTCCATCCTTGCAAGTCGGTATAACAAAAAATTCTGCTTATAACATGCAAGTACAGAAAATTTGTAATTGGATATAAGAATACTTGATACCTTTAAAAAATTGATAGATACAGTGGACAAGATCAGATGCGTTCATTTGACGTTTCAATCTGTACATTTGAGGATGACAATGTATATTCTCTGCCACTTCATCCAGCAAGCTCACTAACAGGCACACGGTCCATGACGTTAGCTGCAACCACTGCATTGTTTTGAAGCAATGGATCAATGTCAGGCAGCTTTGGTATCTGGGGCCAACAAAGAAAAAATGCAGGATGTTAGCATCAACAAGTGTAGTTTGATTTTTTATTTTTATTTTTTTTTTGGGGAAATAAAGTTTAGTTTAATTTAGGATCACATAAAGCAGCCAAACTAGAGACAGTCCAACCTGAGCTAGTAAGTCGATAGTGCGCCGTAAGAGGCGAGCCAGATCCCCATCGTCCATTGCACATTCCATCATAATTTCTCGCCATGTTAAGCCAGAGGCCCATGCCTCAACCATGCCAGAGAATTGGCTATCTAGTTCACACGGTACCTAACACAAGATTAAAACACAAGAAAAAAGGAAACACAGGCATGAAAAATCAGTATAGGAATGAAATATATATATATATATCATAATTTTTTAATGACACTCTTACTTACATCTATTCCATGCTTTTCTTGGAGTTGCAAGAACGAGGTCCTTTGTTCATCCAACAGTGTGATGACATTAAGTACTTTACTAGAAGGTTCATATATATAGCTGCATTGTTCAAGATAACTACTTGAATAAAATTTGACCTTCAAAACTCATTGCATTGAATGATTATTCCAATATAAAGAGAAGAAAACTTCAGCTGTGTTTGGCAAGATATAGATAAACGTAAAAAGGGATGTGAAAAATGGAATGTAAAATTGGTGTAAAAAAGAGCGATCTTGATATCAGCAGGTTGAGTGTTATGGATAGTTAGGACTAGTCAAATAATTAAATGCAACATCAAATAACAAGAATTTAATGCAGTACTTCTGCATCCCTTCTGCATGTTTCGAAACTTTACACCTCATTTATGATGAAAAAAACAGGTGACAACACTATTCAATGATTAAATAGATCAAATATCAATCAAATAACATCTTAATGGGATAAGAAAGATGACAGACTTTTTCTTTTTTTTTTTGATAGACAACAGAACTTTTGAGTTCAGTGGAAGGTTAAAAAATGCAACTACTTGTTACAATAAAAGATTATGACAAATGATACATCCAGAGTTCAGTTTACAATAACTAGAAATTCAACGCAGGAAATAAAAAGAAACGGAAGTGGTGATCAACCGTGACAATAATATCTAAGGGAAAAATAAAAGCATACAGAGTACACCTCTGCCCTTTCTTTCATGTCAAACTGATTAACACAAGCGGCATTTATCATGTGAAATGCCAGCAATGTTGTTCATCCATGCATATTGGGACAATAGTTGCAATTCATGACCAGTAAATATGCAAAAGATACTTGTGATTATAAGAACATCATCGTCATCATAAGCCATTTCCCACCTAGGTGGGGTCAGATGCATGGATTCTGTTGCGTCATTCTTGGCGATTTAAGACTAAATTTCAATAATTTGTAATATTTTTAAATCTTATTTAATTACTTTCATCCATATTTTTTTTCCATGTTTTTTTTTTATCTTCTTCTCCCTCTCCTACCACCTTCTACTTAGATAAACTCTGTCCTCCTAACCGGTGTCATTTCAGGCTTCCTTTTAACATGACCAAACCATCTTAATTTATTTTCTCTCATTGGGTTACAAATTAATCTCACTTTTAAATTTCTCGAATTATTTCATTCCTAATTTTATCTTTTTTGTTTTACCACTCATCCACCTTAACATTCTCATTTCCACTACGTTCATTTTATGTATATATTGTTCTGTAACTGCCCAACATTCTACCCCATAAGGCATAGCAGGTCACTTGTGATTATAAGAACGTAACCAATAATAATTGCTGCCCTTTAGTGGCTGCTTACATAGTCAGCTGATATGCATTGACTCAAATGGCCTACAAATTCAGTGCAACTACTGCGCCAAAAAATAATCAATTGAAGAAAAAGGTTGGTTTTAGAATGGTCCTTGTGTCAAGAAAATGTAGTTGATGTGTATCACTCACTAAACATTTTAGAAGTGAACAGTACATCCCTCACTAGAACTTTTGAACATGCCTAAAGAATTAGGGTTCAGTTGGAAGAATTGGCTGGGCAGATGTTTTGGTACTCAATTCGTCATAAGACCAATGAAAATATCAACTTGTGACAACCTAAGGATCTTGGAATTGCAACGAATATGTTGCATTTAGTCACTAATACAGGACAAGGATACCGATGTGATATCTCACATTGTGATGCTAATTGTTGCGGTTAGCCATAACTCTGAAATAATATGAGGAACAGCCAGATCAGAGACAATTCCCAGATAACAGGATTGCTATCCTCTCGAGAACGGATGGATGCAGATGCAGCCACAAATTACAAATGATAATATTGAGTGGTCCATGAATGGTATCCGAGAGAAGCATTGAACCATGCATAGGTGTGAAAAGACCTTACATGTTCTCCTTTGAAGGACGAATTTTAATTCCTTCGGAAACTAAGCTTGCACAAACAGCTGCAAGTTCTGCTGGCTTTAGACCTACTAAAATTTTATTCCGGAGAACAATTGCAAGCCATAGTTCATTTTCTCCTCGGATTGCAGCTGCAGTTTCACCCAGAGGAAATATCACATGGTTATTAATATCCAACGCCCTGGCCTCATGAATAACATTGCTAATCTGGAACAAATTGAAAAATGTAAGCAAAGCACTGTTGCACTGTTCTTTCTTGTTATAAAACAAGGATACTAAATTTAGATCAACATCACGCAGTATAAGATTAACCATTGGAAATGTGAAAAACTATATCAATAAACACATGGTATATAGGGAAGATCGCAGCACATCGCATCTGTACCAAATAGCCAAAAACAGATGCTATACAACAAGCCCATTTCTAGTTCAGAGAAAAAGAACAACAACATCTACAAGCTAAAATGTCAGAGACAGGAGAATATTAGCTCACGAGAGGCAAGGAACAAGACAGCTCCTCTAAAACCACAAGTTTAACAGGTATAACAGAATGTGTATAGAACAAAAAATAAAAACAGTCAACTTCAGATGACAGCATAAAATAGATGGGGCGTGATTTGTTGCACCCGGGTGCACATAGGCTTAGTGCACCTGGGTACATTTAACCCATTATTTTATTTTGTTTTATTTTTTTCGAAACTTTTTTCAGTGTTAATCTAATTACTAAAATGCTACTGATTTTTTAGAAATCCAAGAAAAAAATCTAAAAATCTCCAAAATTGGTAAAAAAATGATACACATGTTAAATACATTTAGATTAATAGTTATGTAAAAAAAAATTCAAAAAAAAAACTAATTTAATAGGAATTTGCACCCGGGTGCACCGAAGGTAAGTGCATCAGGGTGCATACAAACACGTCCCAAAATAGATAGAAGTTTTTTAAAACAAAGAAAATTCACAAAACTTTCCATCATTGCCCCCAAATGTATGGTTTATTCTGAAAAACTAAATGTAATGATGAAATCATGAAGAGCAAAGAGTTCTGATGGAATAAAACAAGAATTCTCTGAAATCAATTTAGTCAGAGAAAACTGTGGAAGAAAGAAGCAGACCCTCTCATTAAAGTTAAGAAAAACAGAGAAAGGGAAGAACTTGAGAATAAGAGACTAAGTGGGAAAAACAACTGCCTCCAAAAAAAGTAGGAATTACCCAATGACCTATCAACAGAACTAAACTTCAGACTGTCTCAAGCTAATACAAGCTACTCTTATAAAAATTCATACACAAAAGAAACCCTAATTTAAATAACAATAAATAAAAACCAAAAGAATTATGCAAAGTCATCAATCAAATTTATCTATATTTCGATCAATAGATGTTTACATCGAGTTTAATAATTAAATATCCGAAATGTCAAATAACTTAAGTAAACCAAATAAGATACTTATGCCAAAATATGTCTCAACATCTTCTAAATCATTTGGAGCGACCTAAGAAAATTTGAAGTGCAAAAGAATGCAATGATCAAGTGACTAGACTGATTTCAGACAGTACAGTCTCCATTAAGGTTGGAAATTAGAAATTCTTCACATGGAGCTCTATCATAGTCTTCATCCATCGGGAATTCAATGTACAAGATAAATCAAATGACCTCTTTAGACAATACAGATGATCCATTTATGTAGGCAGCAAAGGTAGACAGAAAGGAGACAATCTGGTATGACTTTTTGCTTTCCATTCTGGAACTACAACGTTTCTCATCCCTTGCATAACTGATTTTTCTTAAATTTATTGGGAATTCTAATACTGAGAAAATTTTTAATCAAGATATCAAGCAATCAATATCCCTTGCATACTTGATACCAACTTGTGCATTCTTTTTTCCAGCATGGAACTGCTTACCCCTTGAGAAATCAAACATGTATAGCAAAAAAATTTGTGATTATAACTTGTCTGTGTGTAATAATTATTAGATCATAAGCATTCCCTCAAATCATATTTTTAAAAAAAAATCTATTTTTAGAACATAGAAATGATTTTTCAGGGGAAACAAACTTTCAAACTAATGAAAGAAATGTAGGACGCAAGAAATGCATGAAAATAATTTAATTCAATACCAATAAAATTTTTTAAAAAAATGATAGTGATGAAAGAAATGTAGAAAGAAAGAAATGCATGAAAATCCATCACAAGCCTTATATTTTGAGTGTGAAAAAAAGGAAGGCATCAAAATGAATTACCTTTACAAACTCCTTCCAACCAGATGGTTCAATTTGCTCTAGCCGTTTAGCTAAACGGTCTGATCTAGCCTTCAAGTGCTTAATCTTTTCCTTCATAAAGTCAGTCATATCTACTATCTTCTTAAATTCTTGAAATCCATTCGTACGAATGATCTTTTCCTTCAGCCGTGAAACTTTTCTTTTTTGTTCCTTGTATGATTCCCCTAATTCATGATATGCTGATGACACTTGCAGCACCTAATGAAGGATTGAACAAGCAACACATAAATTTCAAGTAAAGATATATCAATTAGATGAGAAAACAAGTTTCCCTTCAAAAGCATCCAGAAAAAGGTATGCATTTTTTTAAACTCATGAGATACCAACTGAAGTGTCTTAATTAAAAATGTCTTCAATCTCAAGAACTTAAATCAACTGCTTAGTTTGGGTCTTCAATTCATACATCATCAACTCCAGGCCAAACTCAGTCATCACAAGAATCTAGTCTCCTTATAATGAACTTCATCTTTAGTTCAGTGTGGTGTTTAATGTAGTGATTAGTATCTTACTTGCCCAAATACAAGTAATATACATAACAATATACATGTGATAAAATTATGGAAATCTCAGTAAGTATTGCATCTCATGATTGTCATATGCAAGAAACACAGCCATGTGCTTTAGTCAATTCTTTCTAAATCATAAAGAAGAAGTCCATGCAAATTTCTTAGCATTTGAAAAAAAAAAATTATATGCCATTGTTTGTTAAATGGATGAAACAAATTTAAGCACTTCAAAAGTCAAAGAAAGTAAAAAAAAATTGTACCTTCAGCCGTTCAGTAAAAAAGACTAAAGAGAAAAGCAAGGCCTCTCTGTGGAAAATTTTTTAGAAAAGTTTGTGTAGATCTTTTGCCTTAGTTCACAAACATGAAAAATGAAAGGAAAAGCCACTGACAGCTTACCATAGCAGATAAACTAACCTCATCATCTTCAGAAAGGCTACTTAAAACTGGCACATTTAAACTCCAAGACCATGTTTCAAGAGATCCATCCATGCTCCACAGACTTCCAAAATCAGAATGGCTGAGCTTGTCCCACCGAAATTCCTCCTTTTCAAGGAGATTAATAATAATTTCTCGAGGCAAAGCATCTCCTTCAGCTAAAGGAACATTAGGGAAGCCCGTCCTGTATAATGTTGTGAGCCACCTTTCAGTGAATAGATACCATGAGTTATCTGAACCAAGAGCCACATGATAAGATGGTTTGGCATCAATTTGTCCACCAGTTTCAACACGACTTAAATCAGCTTTCATATCAAGTGAAAAGGAATCATCTGTATAGACCTGTTGTGTACAAAAGCAGATAGAAAAAAAATAATAAAATCAGCTTGAAGCATATTTTACCTACATTGACATATAAAGAGAGAAGGAATAGTTTAGAGGATGAGGAAAGGAGGAAACAAGATATAATTATGCAGATGACATATTCACCACTTGATGCCCAAGCAGCTACATAAGTGTGTGTATGGTAGTGTAAATAAGAGGTCCAAGGTTCAAATGTTGAGAGGCAGTGGCCACGTCACCCACCCCTAGAGTACACCTCCGTTAGGTGCCTAGTCATCCAAAGTGGGTGACAAGATCAAACATACATACATACATATATATATATATAAGAGTAATCCTGTTAACCCAAGCTAAGTAAATGTTCCGCTTAACCCACCTCAAAAAACTCATTTACGACAACTTTTTTTTTACTTTTTTCTTCATACACTTGTTTATCTAAGTATATTTAACATATAAACCAAGTTTTGCCATTTTTGAATATGTGTATATATTTTTTTGAGATTTTTAAAAATAGGGGTATTTTAATACATATATACACATAAATGTTTAAATTATCAAAAAAAAATATGCGCATATCCAAAAATGGTAAAACTTGGTTTATATGTTAAACACACTTAGATAAACAAGCGTATGAAGAAAAAAGTAAAAAAAAAAAAAAGTTGTATTATTTGAGGTGGGCTAAGCGGGGGTATTTGTTTAGCCTGAGCTAACAAGATCATTCCTTATATATATATATATATAGGGAACTGATCCTGTGCAGTCCGCTGTAAAATGGACCCCACACATATTAGATTGTAATGAAACTTTATACACTCATTTATCCATATATAAATCATACTTTAGACGGTTTAGATGTTGAAAAAACCACTTTAAACTTGATATTTACATTAAACTATTTTATTACGTTGATTTTGCACCATTTTAAGATGGAGACTACACACATGTTGGATTTGGATGAAAATTGGTATGGTAATAAAGTGAACAATTCTAAATACAATGGGTGGGGTGGATTTATGGGAAATGATCAGGTGGGGCCCACAGTGCATGGACTGCACGGTGCAGTCGCATGCACTGGATCATTTCCCATATATATAAACCTGTTTATCATTGGAGTTTTTAAAGATTTATCATGCAAAAAGAATCTCCATATTTTGCAATCCAGAAAGGATTTCATGAAAGAGGTCCCAAAGGTATACACAAATCGGTGAAGCTAGGAAATAAGAAAGCAGACCCTGAAAGCCAATTTCCAAACCATGAATCTGAAACAAGTAAATCTTCAACACCATAATTGAGAGAATAGAAGTAAATATTCCAGTATCCAGACTGCCAGACTTTAGCTAGAGCTCATTTATATGTTCATTATTCAAATCTTATCTGTTACTCAAGGAAACCACTTAGATAGGACATGGTTTTATTTGATAATGATAAAAAGTGCATTTGGAAACATATGCAGGGAAAGGGGAAAGTAGGAAAATTTTTGAAAATTGTGAGCATAATGTCATATAATAGGAGTAAAGTGAGAATAAATAGCGTAGTTGCGTGAAAAATGATTGAAATCTAAGAATAAAATAAAAACAGAAAAAGTAGGATAGTCGAAGTAAAGTGATTGGGACACATGGGGAACCAAGTTTCCCCATTCCTCTTCCCTTGAATGCATTACCAAACATCCCCAAAGAATGCTATATTCACACTTAAAATCTCAAACTACACCCGTAAACTTTTAGAAAAGACATATGGAAGCAACCAATGGTGGTATGATCTTATAAACCAGACTCTCATCTTAACAGGAAAAAACACTTCCTCCTAGGCTGATCCTCCTGATTGGTTGGACTCAAAAAGCAAACAAACCACAACCACATCTTGATGCACATGAGCACACACTAAAGGTCCATTTGGTAATGTGGGTAAGGTACTAAGTGGAAAAGAGAGAGAGTGAATAATTTTGGAAAGTGTAATAGTAATGTGATATGATTTGAGTAAAGTGAGAATAAATAAAGCGGCTGTATGAGAAAATGATTGACATATAGAGGTAAAAAGGGAAAAGTAGGTAGTTAAGTAGTTAAGATGCTAAATAATTTTTTGATAAGTGTGCAGGAAAGAGGCGGAAAGGTGGTTTCCCACTTATGATTGTTACCAAACAGACCCTGAACTAACTCTTAGGCAGCACTTGGGAATGTAAAATGGGAAAGTGGGAAAGTAGGTACACACTCAACCAAGTGATTTAACCTTTTTAACTGTTTTAATTACCCTACTTTTTCCTTTCTTGCTCATATATTTCAATTTTCTCACACAACTACTATATTTATTCCACTTTACTCTTATCATATCACATCACTCTCACACTTTTCAAAAATTTTCCTACTTTCCTACTTACAATTACCAAACATACTTCTTTTTTTTTTATGTAAACCAAACATGCTCTAAGTATGCTACTTTCTGTGATATCTTGGCTTACATGCCAATCCATAAACTAACATGTATAATGATATTCATTGACATGTTTTCGCAATCTTAGGTCACATCTCTGGATGGTAATCTGAAAAGTTTCATTAAGCTTCTTAGCAAATACAAAGAAAAATATTTTTAGCAAGATTTATCACTTTTTTTTTTCCACATACCCTCATCATGTGCTTTCTTCAAGATGCAGGATCATATGCAGCAACAATAAGTAGGTCATTATGATTATGTGATACAAATAGTCTCTATTTACGCAGGATGTCCTCTGATTTTACTCTGTCTGAAAGGCCCTGATGGTGAAATCTAATAACATTGTGTCAGCCTCAAAAAAGTGCAGTTTTAACCATGACTCATTTTAGCTTTTACTGCAATTGGGACAAGCTTATGGATAGTCGATGGAAGCATCACTCTCCAGAACCACATGAAATGGAAATTCAAAATGGCAGCTAGAATCATGATCCATGTAGTGAGCATACCAGTAAACACCTTACCTTGGTGGGTATCATGAATAATAAATAAACAAACTCACCATATGCTGGATTTTTGATGAAGTGAAAGAGTCCACACTCCCCAAATATATAGCAGTGACAAAATGAGATACTTCTCCCTTATCTTTATATTTCAAGCAAATAAAATTTAGGTGTCCAGTATCCAGCTCTTTCAATTGGGACTTCAAAATAGTCATTCTCTCTAATTTCATCCTCCAACGAAGTTCAGTACGGAATCGCTTTTCTTCCTAAGTATAAAAGAATTTAAATTAAAAGCAGAATCAGAAAATGTGTTCTCCTGAGATGATAATGCATATAAACAATAAAATAGAAAGTCCAAAATCCAACCGATTCATGTGGAAATAAATGAAATAATATGCTAGTATTTGTACAAAGTGTGAAATTGCAAGAAAACTACTTGCAGTTCTTGCTGAAGATCAAAAATCTCCCTATATGCCTCTTCGGATAACTGTTCCCGGCACTTTCTCTCAATAGCTTCTTCACTAGCTTCTGAAGTCAAGAACTCGACTTCTTTTTCTATCTTAGAGAGTTCCTCTTTTGCAGAGTTCATAACATTACTTCCAACATAGTTTCCAAAGCTTTGCTCAATGATTTTGCGTGCTTCTTCCAGCGTTCTTCCTGGTTGGAATGCTTTCCCACCACTACTTTCTTTTGCTTTGTGAGTAACTTTTGAACCCTGCATAATATTGAATGCTAAAGGCTGTATCCAAGCTGTTTCAAGAGACATCCAGTAAACATATGAAGGGTGCAGGTACATACAGAAAGGAGATTTAGAACCATTCCATATGAAGCAGTGAACTGTGAAACCAAAGGTTCAAGGCTAGCAAAGAGAACCTTGCAGCCCTCCTCCGCCCCTTCATATGGAGTCTGAACAAGAACTGCATGACCCCTTTCATCAATGCCTCTACGCCCAGCACGTCCAGCCATTTGGAAAAGATCATTTGGGCTTAAAAGGGTGCGACCCTTTTCAGTCCTCCTACTAAGAGAAGAAATAACGGCTGTCCTGGCTGGCATGTTTATACCTGCAGCAAGAGTTTCAGTTGCAAAGACAACCTTGACAAGCCCTTTCTGAAATAGCTCTTCAATAAATGACTTCCAGAGTGGAAGGCAGCCGGCATGATGTGCTGCAACACCTTGCAAAAGACCTTCTACAGCCATCTCCCTAACAGCATCAGGATACCGAATGTGAAACTTCTTCAAGGCCAGTTCAACTTCACTAATCTCACAATCATCCAAAAGCTTGCTGCCATCAAGATACTGAACAGCAGCATCACATCCCTTTCGGCTAATAATGAACCAAAGAGCTGGTAGCATATCCCTTGCCCTGAGCTGCTGCAATGTATCTCTAATCTGAGGAACCTGAAAGAAGAACTTAAAATTTTCAGCTGTATTATTTCTGTCAATTGCCTCCCTGCATAATTTTGCAACTCTAACATTGTTAAAGATGTTTACTGTATTATTTCTCTGTCAGTTACTTCCATGGCTCTGTGAAGAACTTTGTGAGCGTAACATTCTTAAGTCTTAATCAATTTGCAATTTCACAACCGAAGATGATTATAAAACATGTCATGTTGTCCATCAAATTCAACATAAAAGAATTGTCTAAACAGGGACCAATTCCAAAAAACATATAATAAATAGCTAAATGGACATTCAATCTAAAAAGAACCATACCTGGGAACGGCGAATTGCATTTATATCATTCTTCGACAAAGTTGCAAGTCCAGAAATACTGTTTGCCCTGTTGTAGTTCAGGATGCTTTCACCTTTTCGAGTATTTTGTCTTCTTCTCCCATCTTCCTTGTTTGAGTCAATATCAGAAGAGGAAAGTCGTAGATAATTGAGTGACAGCTTCCTGAATAAAGCAAGTTGGAAATTCTAAATATTACCAAGCTTCATCTCCAAACCACAAGTGAAGACCAAAGAGCTAATAGAATCTCTAATGCCACAGCCAATTACTTAGAAAAAATTGCACCAATCTATATTCAGCAAATGTACCAACGACATTACAAAAGTAATTACTTTTGAGTAAGCTTTCCTATGCAATTAAAACAAAGGCATGCTTGTCGGAAGATGCCCATGTGGTCGAATTTCTAAGGTTGCATCCAATTACTTTGAAAAAATTGCAACAATGCTCATCTATATGCAACAAATGTACCAACAGACATTACTAAAGTAATTACTTTGGAGTAAGCTTTCCCAGGCAATTAAAACAAAGGCATACTTGTGGAAAGATGCACATGTGGTCTCCCTTTTCCTGTAGAGTAAGAATCTTTCAAAATACACAGACACAAAAGTATATATACTATAACAGACCCATCAGTTTCTTAAAATAGCAACTATAAGTTTAGATACCATACAGGTGAAGTAAATTCCTTTCCAGATGAAGATAGATTCATCTAGAAAATGTTTGTTCCTTTCCTCTGATGCAATCTGACGGTCAAAATGCTTCTCCACATATCATATCTCTCAAAGATTCCCCTTTCCCAATATTAATTATAAATATTTGTGACTAGAAAAATGGAAATGAGGACACTAGAAGATTCTACAAGCTCTTTCATCTCCCTTTTTGACCACACGATATTTTTCATTCCAGAAGCTCGTGTGCACATTTTTTGTATAAACATTGTCAGTCAATGTTTGCCAAATTCTTCCCTTGCAGAATACAGCGAAAAGCTGTTTGTAGACGTCTCTCATTCCCATGCCTGAGGTATGGTGCTAATCTTCTCACACTCCACAGAATATTATGTCATCACACTCTTAAAGGCAAAAGGCAACTCAAAAGCAAAATAAGAAATAAAAAAGAGACAATATTTGACAATTCAGATGACGGATGAAATTGCCAAATACATTTTTTACATAAATAAGAACCAGATATGATTATAGCTACTACAGGATTTTATAAAGGACTGTGTCGAATTTAAAAGGGTAGAACAACAGAAGAACCTATTCATTTAAAAGGGTAGAACAACTGAAGAACCTATTCATTTTCTTTCCTTTCTCATCAAGTAGAGGTACCAAAGAATTCTTGGTAGAGAAGTGCCAGCTCAGTGGAACCGGCCGTGTCTTTGATGTCACCAACTCTGTTGTCCCATGTATCTGTGCCATCACAAGTATGGAAGTAGATATAATTTCAGCAGTGTACTTTGTGAGTTTATATATATGACAGAAGTGAGCATGCCAAGTATATAATAAATAACCATCTGCATAACTGTTGCCATGTCTAAAAATGTTGTCTGTAAAATTCAAGTTGAGTATGGCATAATAATCTCGTTCAGACCTTTTCGACATTAAAAAATTTCCAAGTTCAGATATCAGAATTGGATATTCATGAGATATATCTCACCTCTCCAAGCCAACCTGCGAGCTCATCAGGATTTGCAACTGTTGCTGAAAGACATATTAGCTGAACTTCTTTTGGGCAATATATTACCTAATCAATTTTCCCAAAATAAATGGATTTGTAACTTTTGACGCAGAACAAATGCTAGGTAATTAGCAATGAGATCACAAAAGAGCACATACGGTCTCTTCCCAGACAGTGCCTCGAGATATGTCACTAAGATAGTGCACTTCATCTAAGACAATCACATCAACATTGAACAGCCTACTCCCAGAAGAAAATGTGCCAACACTGCACAAAGACAAATTATAAGCAATGATCATCCCATCACACTTTGTCAGAAAATGCATCCATTGTCACAGCTTTAAACCCATGATTTTAGATATAAACAGAGGAAAGCAAGGAATGGAGACAAAAAAGGAACCACTAGAACTTTGACAACAAACAAGACAGTTAAGAATGATACCTCTGATAAAGCATATTGCGCAAAATTTCTGTAGTCATGATCAATATTGGAGCATCTTTGTTGACAGAAGCATCTCCAGTAAGAAGCCCAACATTGTTTTCACCAAATGTACCACTGAAATGGTTAAAGATATATGTTAATCAGTAATCACGCTAAGGAACACGAACGATGAGGGGAAACTACAGACGCAATACCTGTCCTGGAAGAAGTATTTGCTAATAGCCTAGTACTGACATCTTATTGTGCATCACCATACTAAGATAGAAAGAATAACTCAAAACAAATCAAATTATCAATCATGGATGGCATGCTCATGGAAATACTGAATCGTGGACATGATCAGGAGCTGTTCTTTTTGTCTGTGTATTCCCTCACACATGAGTGTAAGTAGTGCCAATCCTGACATCTAAGCTAAAGTTTTGTACCAGAAAGTAAGTTACTTTATAAGAATCAGTGCAGCAGAATGATATTCTCATCATATAACAAATAACAAGGTCTCATGAAGCTTGAGGACAAATTGGGCACCTGTATTGTTTCAAATCCAAACAACTTCAATCCTTTCGAAATATGAAGACCACAAATTAAGCAGAGATGTTCCAAACGTTGTGCTAATTGGCCACAAGCACTAGTTCATGTTTAATTGGTGGATCAACAATGATCATTTTGACCAAGTCACTCACCAAATGCTTTGTTCAAATGGTAACAAACAGAGTTTGAAGCATGATGAGGTACATATAGACTCTAACTAAATCTGCTTACTAATAACGATTTCTGTGCGTTTGAATGGAAGACCTCCAACAGTTTTCAAGTGATTGCTAATCCACCACAGAGAAAACAGCTTAAACTAATCGCTTATGAAAAAAAATAAAAATTCCAACCTGTCAGCAGAGAATGTTGAAATATTAAGAAGCTTCAAGTATGAAAAAATGCTTGATAAAAAGACCATATTTGAAGCAAAAGCAAGACAAAAATGAAAAAGGAAGAATCAGCCATAAAAAGAGAAAGATTGTTTGATTGAATCCAATATAGTCCATACCAGAAATCTCTGTACTTCTGATTAGACAATGCCTTCAATGGGGTAGTATAAAAGAGGCACCGTCCTTTGGCTAGTGTGGCTGCTGCTGCTGCTTCTGCAATCAAGGTCTTCCCACTACTTGTGGGAGCAGAAACTACGACTGAAGAGCCTCTCAGGAAAGCTTGGATTGCTGAGCGCTGCATATGAGTGCAAACAATGTGAGGAAACAGAATTCACAGGAGGACCATTTCAAAAATCATTCATATGAATCCATACCATAGCCACTATGCTGTATGTGGTCATCAATAACTTGAGAAAGAACTGTCACAGATCAGCTTCAAAAAGCTCAGGCTTAAGTTCAATTTCTAAGTTAGGGATCGAGCTCAATTTTGGATTCGGCTCTGTGCAAGCCAGCTCGACTTATCTATGCACCTCTCCGACGCTCAAGCACAAAACCATGGTGTGCTGGACAAAAACATTCAGAGCTCGATGGAAGCCTTGAGCTTCCAAAAAAAAAACGTTCAAATTTACATTTTTAAGCTTGAAAGGAAATTTAGGCTCGAAAAGAGAGCCCAAATTTCGATTTTTTTTTTTTTTTTTTTTTTTTTTTTGTATACCTTGGGAACTCAATCTAGCTCGGTTCATACTCTAATGAAGCTAAAGCATTAAAAACCAATCAATTCGCAATAAACCACGGCAACGTTCGGCAGAAAAAGCAAACAAAAAGAAGAGGCATGAAATGCCGAACCTGAAAGTTATCAATTGGGAAATTGTAAATCGACGCAAGCTCCTCAATGTCGATGATTCCATCCCCAAACTCCCTAACTTCCCTCCGGAGCCTCTCAACTCTCTGCCACTTATGCTCCTCATACCTCGGCACTTCCAGCGATACTGCAGTAGCTGCGTCAGCAGTCCCATCCTCAAGGCCGCCATCTTCGTCCGAGAATCCTTCATATTCTTCCGCGGCGATATCTTCGTCCGTATCGCCGCCGTCTTCTTCCTCGTCTTCGTCTTCAATGTCGTACAACTCCTGATTCTCAGAACGGTTAGGAGAATGGATTGGAGAACGGCAGCGAAGAAGAGGACGTCGAGAGGCGGATCTCGAGGTAAGATGGGGAACTGGAAAGAGATTGGAGGGAAGAAAAGGACGAAGAGGAAGCCGGAGAGAAGGGAGAGGAAGAAGCAGGAGTCGGGAAGATTCTGCAAGAGAATGGGAGTGAGAGAATGCGGAGTTCAAGTTCTGGTGCATTGCGCTGCGGAGGCAGAAAGATGAAGGGAAGCAGAGCAGGCGCCCACGCGCTCGTTATCTGTTAGAAAGGACTCACGATAAACACTCCGGCGGGGCGAGATGTCTATAAATTTATATCATAAAATTTTAAAAAGTCGCGGCTCTCAAAATATTTTTAAATTTTTTTTTTACATATGCGAATCTCACTTAGCTGTTTCATTTTTTAATTTTTTAATATTTTATTTTTATTTTTCAAAATCAAAAAGTATATATTGGCATCTTTCGAATTTTTAGTAATTTTATTTTGATTTTCAACAATCAGGATAAAATATTAAATAAATTTTAAAAAGCCAAGTTTCAAAGTAAGAATGATCTTTGCAGGGCTTGGATGTGCGTAAAAAGAAAATAATATATGTATATATGTTTGTGGATGAATGATCCGATTAGGCCCGGCTAAGTAAATGTTTCACTTAGTCCATCTCAAAAATCTTATTTAAAATAACTTTTTTTACTTTTTTCTTCATACGCTTGTTTATCTAAATGTATTTAATATATAAATCAAGTTTTACCATTTTTGGATATGTGTATATATTTTTTTAGATTTTTAAAAATAAAGATATTTTAAATACATATATACATATAGATGTTTAAAAATCTCAAAAAAATAGTTAAACATATTCAAAAATGTTAAAACTTAATCTATATGTTAAATACACTTAAATAACACAAGTGCACGAAGAAAAAAAAATTATTGTAAATAGGTTTTTTAAGGTGAGCTAAGTGGGACATTTACTTAGCTCGGGCTAACAAGATCACTCCTCATATTTGTGGGTCATCCATAGATGCCCGACTTACAGTTGGCTGCATGAATTGCATAACTTTTAAAAATATTTTACATGTCTGGTGATCGTATTAGGGCGGGTCATATCAAGTAAGTATGTTCAAGTGTAACTTTGTTTTTTAGAAATTTTATTTGATCATACGATTGGTTTGACCTCCTCATCTCGGGACCTAACCTATCTATGGGTTAGTCTTGGATCAATATCGAGATAAGATTCGGTTGAAAATATGAGTCAAGTAGAATCATTTTAAAAATTTATATATACATTAAACATAAAGACATATCTATACGAAATATCAAAAGTATATTTTTCATTATTTTACTACTTAAAAAGTAAAACTTAATAAAATATGAGTAATAAATGTATCTTTATTAAAATAGGTTAATAAAATATTCTTTATTCAAAACAGATTTTGGCATTTATTATTTTACTAAAACAATAGTATTTTTGTGAAAGTTTCCAAAATGATGGAAAAATTACAATTATGAATAAGAGTTATATGTATATATGCTAACGTCTTTTATTGATTCTTATTTTTGTTGATATAATTAATAATAAGTGATGTAAGAATTTTAAAAGAAAATGAGAATAAGATTAAAAATATATTTATAATTTATAATAAATAAATATACGCAAGGCAAGTCAAGGTTTTTTAGGTTCGGACATGGTTGATCTATCTAACCCTATTTTTGTATTTAAGTCAAATTTTCTGATCCGCCTATATACCAGTTAAAAATGTCGGTTTTACCTAATCGAAATTCACATCGACAATTATTTGGAAATGTTTGTTTACAACAAAAAATTTTAGATTAAAATTTTTTAGTCTAAAACTTTTTACTCATCATAACTACCTTATTTTTAATTATTTTTCATATCTTATTATATAATTACCCTATTGTTCAAGCATTTCTATATAAGAACTCATACAATTAACATATCTATTTTAACTTTATTCTTTTTATTTTTCATTACTACCCCTATCATATCACATTATTTTCTACCAATTCAATAAATTTTACAATAAAAACTTTATATCTAAAGGTACATTTGTTTACAACCAAAATTTTTAAAATTAAAACTTTTCACACTCTATGATTATCTTATTTTTTAATTATTTCTTCATATTTTACTATATAATATCCCTACTTTTCAATTATTTCTATATAACTAATATATCTATTTTAACTTTATTATCTTTCTTTCTCATTTTTATTCCTATTATATTATATTATTTTCTTTCATTTTAAAATTTTTCACTAAAACTAAAAACTTTTCATTTTAAAAAATTTTCATCCAAAAGTTTTATTATTTTCTAAACACACCTTAGCTCCATTCCACGACACTTCTTTTTAATCATTGTTTAAATTTTCACTTATTTTTGTTTATCATGTAATCTACCCTTTTAGGTTCAAAAACCATTTTATTATTATTTTTGAACCATGCCTTCTCTATTGTTAAATAAAAAATTTATTTCTTTTATATATATCTAATTATTCATTCAAATATGGAAAATATTCTAGTGCATACAACTGCACCATGTAGTCCATGCACTGTGGGTCCACTTAATCATGAATGGGAAATCCACGCCACTCATTTGTATTTAGAATTGTTCATTTTATTAACATACCAATTTTCATTCGAATCCAACATGTATATGATTCTCATCTTAAAATGGTGCAAAATCAACGTAATAAAATAGTTTAACGTAAATATCAACTTTAAAGTAGTATTTTAAACATCTAAACCATCTAAATGATGATTTTTATATAGATAAATGATCGTATAAAATTTCATTGCAATCTAATATGTATGAGGTCCATTTTACAAGGATTGCACTATAATTACAGTGTAGGCAGTCTGTCTACACATGATTGGATCTCTTCAAATATAATGATATGGGAATTTCTACTTCTTTATTATTATTTAAGAAGGGTAATCAGGTGTGCCCATCAATCATATATTTTTTTTTTTAGAAACTTATCTGTTTATGTGTAATTAATCTATAATTCAAGTTTTATAGATTATGTTTTGTTTATATATTTTGATATGTCTATCTATTTTGTTTGATTTTTAAACACATGGATATTGCAGTCATTTTTATTAGTGGAAAGTGGCCACAATACTCTTGTGTTTAAAAATTAAAAAATATATAACCATATCAAAAATTGATAAAACTTGGATTATAAATTAAATATACTAAAATAAACATGCCTATAAAAAAATAAAAAAATAATTTGTGACTGGCCGAGGAGGATCACCCCTCATTATAATTTAGTTGAGCTTTTGTTTCTAAAAAAACTCTTTTCATTTTTAATATCTTGATGTTTGATTAAAAACTCACTACGCTTATTAAATTTAACACCATCACGATTAAACGTCAATGATAGCCCACTTGCGGACATCCTTACTTGTACCTTCATACCCGAAAAATTGACATTTAAAAACAAGTTAATAATGTCTTGGTGAACTTGCGATCGATTGTAACAGGATGGTTTTTTTTTTTTTTTTTCAGTTACAGTAATGGAATTGGCTTTGGGCCTTAAGGCATTGCATGGAAGGTGTAAATGAGCAGGATTGTTATAATTCAATCAAGAAATATCACATTATTTTTCCGATTCCTTTTCATTTTCCCTGCCAATCTCTTAATTCCTTCTAGTTAGTGTTACGTACGCTTCATTCTTGAAATCCAACAGCTCACCAGGCGTTTGATTTTAGGATCTACTATTGACAGCCCAACCTGAGCTAGTAATAATAAGTCGAGAGTGCATCATATATAAGAGGCGAGACAAATCCCCATCATCTATTGCTCATACCATCATAACTTCTAGCCATGTTAACGCACAGGCCCATGCCTTAACCTTGCCAGAGAAATGGCTATCTAGTTATGCAATAGCCTAAAACAGAATTTTATATTGAAAAGGAGAGAGCTTATGGGATTCATAAGACAGTCTCAGATTAAATATGGTGTGGTGTGCTTTAAATCCGTACAGTTAAGCTATCTAGCTAAAGTAGACAATATCACATCAGGAGACTCAAAGCTCACAGGCCCAAAGGTCATTTTCTGGGTTTATTCATTATAAGTAGTATTAAAGTAGTCTCTCTCTAGTAGATGTAGTTAGGAAAGTTGAAAAAGTTAGTAAAAGTCAGGATTACAGACAAAAACCTAAAGTTGAATTATAGTTTAAAGACGAACTAAGAGAGGAATGTGATGGACCTGTAATAGTCCAGACTAAATCCTACATCAAAAAGAAGAGAGAGATTTTGAGGGTTCATAAATGGATCTTAGGTCAAATATAGTATGACACATTTTAAATTCATATGGTTGAGCTACTACTGTGAGGCTCAAAGCCAACAAGCCTAAAGGTTACTTTTTCTAGATCTGTGTAACAAGTTCCCACAGTACTTGAATAAGAGATTAAAATACAAAACAAGGGAAAACACAAACATGGAAAATCATCATGACAATGAAAGAAGACATAATTTTTTCCTCAAACTCGCTTACTTACATCTACTCTATGCTTTTCTTGGAGTTACAAGAACAAGATGCTTGGTAAATGAACATGGGTGGGATGACATGGGATTTCATGGGAAATGTACTTTCTTCACATTTTTCATCCAATCATTTAACAACCAAACAATTCTATTTTTTCACTTTTATCCCTAGGTTCCAATCATTTTTTTTCCAATAACCCCAATTATTCTAACTATAATCTTATCATTTCCCAGCGATCGTACAATTTTCAAAATATTTTATTTTTTACTCCCACTCCATTTCACAATCTCACTAAAATATTAATTATCAAGCATCCACTTTGTTTTTACTCTCACAGGATAAATTTAGTTGAGCCTTGCTTCTATAAAACTCTTTTTTTAATATTTTGATACTTGATAAAAATTTACTCTGTTTATTTTATTTAACATTATTTATATTATCATAAAAATCTTTTTATTTTTTTAACATCATTATGTATAGGCCCAATCTGCAAATATATAAAATTAATGTAATAAATATGTTTAATGCTAAATATCAATTTCAAAATTATATTTTTTAATAACTAAACCATCTAAAGTATCATTACTATGTGGATAAATAATTATATAAGTAGTATTACATTCTAACACAAATGTAAATGGACTTAAATATTTTTCATAATTTGCATATGAATATATATAACTTTTAACAAATGTGGCAATGTATATTTTTTATTTGGATGAAACTTAGTCTTCTACTTAAATAAATCATATTTAAATACAATTAATACAGTGAATTTTCTATTAAACATCAAAATATTGAAAATAAAAGTGTTACATCCAATTGCTTTTAAGAAGAGCCCAATTTGCTTTTCTAACCAAATGATTATACAAGTAATTACTCTTAATGACATTCGTATTTAAGAAAATATGATATTCAAGTGAGCTATACCATTGTAGAATAATAATATTTTTGCACTTATATAATCTTGACTTATATAAATAACTATGAGGAATAATTCTATTAATTCGGGCAAAGCAAATGTCTCACTTAACCTGCTTTAAAAAACTCATTTAAAATTTTTTTATTTTTTCTTTATATGCTTGTTTATCTAAGTGTATTTAATATATAAATTAAGTTTATCATTTTTAGATATGTATATATATTGAGATTTTTAAACATTTAGGGTATTTTTAAGTACATATATACATGGATGTTTAAAATTTTCAAATATATATACATATATCTAAAATAATAAAACTTAATTTTATATGTAAAATACACTTGAATAAACATGCGTATGAAGAGAAAAGTGAAAAAAAATATTTTAAATAAATTTTTTCGACGGACTAAGCAAGACATTTATTTAGCCTAAGCTAATAGGATCACTTCTTAATAACTATTTTTCCAATTTTTTCTTCAAAGGGAAAAACTAATAACATTAAAAAAATTATCAAAAAACATTAAAAAAGATATATTGCAAAACACTGCTAAGCTGCAACCCATGTGTATGAGAAAAGAGAAGTAAATCTAGAAGATGATGTGGTCCATTTGAAAAATTCACAAGCTCACGTGGAGTTGCAAGGGGCCTGAAACTCGATTGTACCCAATCTCAACTTTAACCATATTTATAAAACTTCACCTTCAATTCTGAACTCTATCCTTATTTACAAAACTTCAACCTTAATTCTAACCCTAAGTTTTTTTCCTTTTAATTACATAACTATAAAAGATGTGATTCCATTGTATTGTTTCTTAATTCATGGCTCTTAAGTCTATTTATAGAACCTAAACTCTAACTCTATTATGAAAATTAGGTTTGGATTGATTTAAATTTTATATGAATATATGATCACAACAAATCATGTATGTAAAGATAATAATATATAGCTTAACTAAGTTTTTTAAAAAATATAATAATATATAATATATTTCATGATGAAGAATTAACCTTTCAAAATAAGATAAAGAAAAATAATTGATAAACTTACATGTAAATATTATAAAGATCAAGACAGATGCACATGAAAGTAATATGATTTATCTATAATATAAATTAAACAATCATCTTGTTAGTCAGAATTAAGTAAATGTCTTACTTAGCTACCTCAAAAATTCATTTAAAATATTTTTTCTTCCTACTTGTTTATTAAAGTGTATTTAATATATAAATTAAGTTTTACAATTTTTTAGATTTATATATATTTTTTGAGATTTTTAAACATATGATTATTTTACATACACGCACATATATATTTAAAAATCTCAAAAAATATATACACATATTCAAAAATGGTAGACCTTTGTTTATATGTTAATGCACTTAAATAAATAAGTTTACGGAAAAAAAAGTGTTTTAAATAGATTTTTTTAAGTGGGCTAAGTAATGCATTTACTTAGCTTAAGCTAATAAGATCACTTCTCATATAAATTTAGCATGATGAATATATTTTTAAATATAAATATATAAATGTGAAGAAATATCATTTACGCATTATGCATATAATATATTTTATATTAAATAAAAAATAAAAAATCAATTTAAGCTTAGGTAAAGGTTTCCTTGAAATCTAGCCTAATCATATTTGCAAATTGGTTTTGGGTTCTAAAAAGGAAAAACCTAATCAGGAGATTGTTGTTAGGTATTCAATTTTCCTTAATGTCGGGATATTTATACAAACCATCATATGAAGGTATTTTTGATAAATTTTCTCCTAGTGTGATGAGAGGGTATTTCCAAAAAAAAATTTCTATGGTTTAAGAGTTTTGAAAGTACTTAATTGTAATATCAATTATTGATATATAAATGCCAATAAAAAAATTAAATTTTTTTGGGTTAATTTCAAATATACCCACTACATTTGCCCTTAATTACAAATATACCCACTAAGTTTGATAACTTTCATACATACCCATTAAGTATAGATGAAATTTCATCCATACCCATTCCATAAGACATAATTAAGAATCACCGTTATCCATCTTATGAATGCAGAAAATGCCCCTTATTATTTAATGATAATAGTCATTTAACTATGATAAAAGTTGAACAATATAATGAAAACACATCTAATATGAGAGAAAAGTCATATAGAATAAGTTTTAACAGTCTGAATATTGCACAAATCACAATAAATGTTATCTTAATTAGAGGTATTTTGGAATTTTAAAATTATTAAACTTTTATAACTATCATAATGGGTATATTTGAAATTTCAAACATACTTAGTAGTTATTTTAACTTTATTTTCTTTACTCCTTATTATTATTCTTATTATATTATATCATTTTTTTTATCAATTTAACAATTTTTATATCTAAAAGTTTTATAACTTCCCAAACAGACAAGCTAAAGATATCAAATGAAATAAACTAAATGTTATAATATGTGTAGATCTTTTAGCACAACAAGCTCAAAAAAATAAAGAGAGCAGTTGAATTTTGAAACTTCCCAATAAACTTAAGAGTTTGACTAGAAAATATTTAAATGAAGCTTTGAATGTTTTAAATTTGGAAGGTAAAAGCACAATTAATATCTTAGCTAACTCCATAAACTCAATTCGACAGGGTTTTTATAACTTTGAAGGAATTTTGAATATTCAAAGGTAAATGACGGATATTTAATGTGTCAACCTTCAAAAAATTTATGACCACTGTGACAGCCACTTTTTTGACCATTGTGCGCCCAAATCATATGTAAGGCAAATCATATGTAAGGTAAATCTAAGTATCAATTTCAGTGTGACATTCTTCCCCGTGAATGATCTTTCTAGCTTTTGTCCTTCAACTTAGGCATGCCCTAAAATTGTTTGCTCTTCGGCGTTTCTTGCATTCTAAAGTCGTAAATGAAGTCGACGACTAAAAAATTTAAGTGTTTACTTCTTTTTCCAAGTTGATGATTTATGTTGACTTAGACTTCAACTCCACTTAAGTCGACTGAAGTTGCGATTTCAAGTGACATTTTTCTGAACAGAAAATTTTAGCTCCCCTTAAATCCTCCAACTTGCAAGTTGAGGTTATTTCAACTTGACTTAAGTAGCAACCGAGATTGATTTGAAGTACGACTTCATCTCTGCATTTTGCTTCCAAAAATCTGTGCCTCAGAAACTTCATTTGAAGTTCGGTCTTGAAATTGATGGGGGAAGGCGGGCCCCACTTTAATTAAGCAACAATTAACTCTAAGACTTAAAAGGTATATGATTTTTATTAGAATTGTGTAATTACATAAATGGCCGAAATTACAGAGAAGATAATAAAAAATAATAAATTTCTCTGATGCAGATAGATACAGAATCGGAAGAGCGTCGGCTTGCAACTCTTTGGCGAAGAAATCGCCCGCACAGTAGAACTTTGTCAGTTTCACAGCGGCGCGGGCGCTCTTGCACCCTACCACCTTCCCTTCGCTCTTCACTTCTGGCATCCACAGGCAGTAGATGTTCACGCCCGTCTTGCGCACCGCCACGCCGCACCCAATCCCACCACCCACCTGAATCATCGAAACCGGCAGCACGCTGGCGAAGTCGCCCGTCTCGCACGAGCCTTTTCCGTTGTTGTCGAAGCAGCATCCGGACCAACCCCCTATCTGGCCAGACCATCCGTCAGGCACGTTCAGGACCATCTCTTCGCCGGAGCTGAGACAGAGGCCACCGTCTCGTGGGGATTGCTGGCCTGCCCCGCCGAGGATGCCCGACCATACGCTTTGGTTGCAGTTGTTCAAGAACAAAATCAAAGCCCAAAAAAAAAAAAAAGACGCCTCGTGGACCATGAGTTGCAGGCACGATTTAAAAATTTAGAGAAGATGCGAGACTACGCTGTCCAGAGTTGGTCGGCACATGAGCAGTCATCGACCTCCTGAAACGGCTTGTCACGACCAAATCGCTCACCAAAGCTCGATCCTTGCAACACACTGGGTAATCTGTTTTTTTTTCAGGGAGGCGGTCAAAAATGCTGGACAGAACAAGGCACCAGGCATGCACAGTTGAAGAGAAAGCAAGGCATGCAGTTGCAAAAGGAAATCCAAAAGAAGAAAATGCTAGCCGCTAAGAGGAGAAAACTCTGTTTGTCCAAGGTAGAGGAAATCCCAGCATCAAAAGCTACGGAAAGGATGGAGGAAGAGATTCAGTCTATAGGGCAGAAGGAGATCACCGGCGGGCTTCAGAGAGGCAAGATGGGAGCTCCGTGCAGAGGAGAAGAAGGCCGAGAAGACGACTTCCGATCAGAAGCTCGAGGGATTCGATGCCGCTGCGAAAATTAAAATCATCAAGGAGGTTCGGACGTTCACGGATTTTGAGGCTTGTAGGCGGATAGAAAAGGAATGCTTGCCCCAGCCAATCAAAAATTTGGGAAAAGAGAAAGGACGCTCTTTGTTCCCATCCGTTTTCTACTCTACGCAAATCAAGCTGCAGATCCGCCCCAGATTCGAAGCCGATAATTACGGAATCGGGTCGCCGAGAGGGAATTATGCCAAAAACGACATCTCCTTGACTGAGAATAAATCTCCCTGCAACAAAGCCGATCTGCCGCTCAACGGGGATAATATGCCTGAGATGACTTCGGAAAGACGAGAAAAGGCTGCTTGGCATGTGTCTCCAGCATGGCTATCGATCGGAGGTTGCTGGGATGGGCGAAGATGACAACAGGCACTCGTAGACATAGCCACCGCTTCAGACTCTGAGATCCAGTAACAAGGGACGGACGCTTGGATGTGAGATGCTTTTTGAGCATGGAAGAGAGGGTGGCTTGGATCCTCGAAAGAGCCAGAGGCTGCCTACGAGCGTCTTCAGCACGTCAACGAGGATCGCTCACCCTTGCAGAAAGGCCGGCCGCTGAATGGCGACATTAGGAGGCCATTTTGGAAATCCGAACAGAGACAGCCGACATGTCGTGCATCTACACCGTCCGAACCAGCTGCAACGTTGTGGTTAAAGCATACTTAAAAGAAAGGGTAAACAGCAACTAAAGGCTGACACGTGGAAAGCCTGCTGCTAACCAGGTCATTCGCAGGCACGAGCATTCAAATCCCGCAAACTGCTAAGCGCCGGAGATAATGACAAGGAGGGTTCCGCACGATGTTTGCACTTTGCACAGCCCAATTCCGCGAAAAACATTTTTATAAAGTGCACGCGTCACTTGCCTTTCGAACTCTCCCAGCCGAGTTCCTTTTCGAGAGCTGCCCATGGTTTTCTTTTCTCTTTCTTGGAGCTTCCTTCAAACAACAAAAAAAAAAAAAAAAGAGTAAAAATATTATTCAAAAGATAAAAAAAATTTACTTTATCTTATTTATAATCTCTCCTTTATTTTTTATTTTTTTAAAAAATTATTTTTTAAAATTATTTTTTTCCAAGTAGATAATTCTCAGATTAAGTATTCTTCTCCTATTTTTAAAAAACTATTTTCTAAATTTACTTTTCCTCAGGTAGATACTCCCTAGGTAGTGAGTTGAATTGATACGCGAGATTAAGTATCCTCTTACCATTTTTTAAAAAAAATTATTTTTTAAAAATTACTTTTCCTCGAGTAGATACTTACCTGTTGTTGGATTGAATTGGTACATGTAATTAAGTATTCTTCTCCCTTTTTAAAAAAAATATTTTCTAAAATTATTTTTTCCCAAGTAGATACTCCCCGAGTGGCAGGTTGAATTGACATGCGGAGTTAAGTATTTTTCTCCTTTATAAAAAAAAAAATATTGTTTGTTTTTACTCAACCCAAACCTCGGTGCCCAAATAAAGCCACCGTGAAAACTTGCTATGCTACTAGAATAGAATTGTCAAACCATACCTGATTTTCATGATTTGAGCAATCGAATCGTGATAAATCTACATATGTCTCATTCTTGTTGCCATAGCGAGAAGTTTTTATAGTTGACTTATTGCTAGTGTTTTGCCCTTACTTGGGAAATACGCGTGATTCATGGGATCTGTTAAATGGTAGCGACTTATGGACATGCAAATTCAAAAGAATGGAAAGTCGCTTTGCATTGAAGCTATGAAAACTTTCTTCTTAAGTCAGGATTGGAATACTTTCTTCTTAAGCCAGGATTGGAAACTTATGAATCCATCGTGATTTGTACGGACTTCAGTCCTATGCTCCCAGGCGCATACATTTATTTATTTATTTATTTTTATAAACTTATTAGCCCAAGTGTATTTAATCTGCGCATACTAAAATGCCACTGATTTTCAAAAAAAAAAAAAAATATCTAAAATACTCCAAAAATGGTAAAAATTGATATATACGTTAAAGACACTTGGGTTAACAATTTTATAAAAAAAATTCAAAAAAAAAATAATAAGTGTATGCGCTCGGGAGCATAGAATTGAAGTCCGATCTATACACGTGTAAATTCTACAAAGCTCACGAATGAAAGACCCGGCGAGTACTTTCTACCCATAACCTGACTTGGGCCTATTTAGACCCATAACTTCCAAAACAAGTTCAATTGGGCCTAAAACTCATCAACAGACCCATTTAGGCCCAAAACTCTTCAGCATACCCAACTGAGCCTAAAACCCTTCAACAGGCTCACTTGGGCCCAAAATCTTGCAAAACCTTATCTAGGCTTTGAACTTCCCAGTGTGGTTCAAGACATCTTAGTTCGGCCCAAAACCTTCAAAATCAACTTATTTAAATCAAAGCCCTTCGATAAGCCCACTTGGGCCCAAATTTGTTGAGTCAAGCCCAATTAGGCCCAAACTCCTTTCAATAAGCTCAGTTGGGGCTTAGACCTCCTATTTAGTCCAAGTGACCCAAATATGTTTTCAAAATTCAGTTAAACCATTATTGGTAATACCACCAATTTTCAATTCAGAGGTTATATGAGGAACATGTTGGCCTGCTATGTAAATTCATAAAATGAATGCGAGACATGCTAGCTTATTAAGCTGAATGCAGGAGACGCTGGTATGCTATATAAATTCAGAAGTTGAGAGCGCACTTAGATTGTTGTGCAGGGTCACTAGTGTAGTCGACGGGCCCCTCACTAATCCTGAACTGAGTCATTGCTGGTCGACGGCTAAATGTGAACTCACATTTGAGTAATGGTGCATGATGTTATGTACTTTCCCTTTTTGAGTCACGACGCGTGGCGTAATGTACTCACCCTTTTTAGATTATGGTGCATGGCAAAGTGATCTATATTTATTTTTGTTAGGCATATCTCATGGTCGATATGCATTCCATTTTAAGACATAGGGCGTGGCGTCGTGCACTACCCATTTTTGAGTTACGGTGTGGGACAAAATATACTCATTCATATTTGTATTTTTATTAGCCATAATTTTTCATGCATTTGAAAAGTCGTAGAAAAACTTTCTACGTATTTTATCATCATTTCAATGAAATCATTATTTTTTATGGACAATGATATTCAACTCTTTTAATTAAGAGTTTTCTTGTTAGAAATGTAAAATAAGAATGTGGAACACAATGCAAAATATTTCTGTGATATACTTTTCGGACTTGGTTAAATAATTAAATGCTTTAAAATTTTATTGGGGGAATTAATCGAGCACTTATTTTCTAAAACCACCTGCCCAAATGGGACAACCCAAAAATATGAGGCCAAAACAAAAATTGACTTGGGTTGCGACTTTATCTAAGTCGCTTATGAAGTCAACTTGGAATGTAACTTCAATTATTTGCACTTGCTTTTTTATTTTATTACTTATATGCACATATCTCAAAATTGATTAATAACTTTAAAACATATCAGATTGGTTGTTAACCATCGAAACTCAAAATTTGATTGGTAATTTGCAATAGTTGAGTTCACACAAACCACAACTCATCAAGGTAAAAATAACTATCTATGACAGAACGTTCTAAAGTAGCCTTCTAGCATTAATAGGGCTTTTTGAATAATTAAATTAGAATCAATACACATATCCTCAAGAACTCATATATGAAAATTCGTTCCACATGTCAAATAACCATAATATATTGCATACACAATCCATATTGAAACATCATATCAACATATTGACCCAACAATTAATTATCTTACCAATCAAATCATTTAGCATCCCCACTTAACTAGGTTAACCAATTCCATGAAATTTAATTCAAAAAATTCAAGAAAAATACTTCCATCATAACTAGCAATTATCCAAAACTAAAATGAACAAGTCACAAATATTCTACATGGCATATCATATTATATCACGGAATTGTCTGTTTATACAACTGTATAATTTATATTTATTTCGATCACGGAATATTAGATAACAAATAATTAACTTATATTAATTACATACTCGCTTGCACAAAAAATAAAATTTATATGTTTTTATACGTCCGCAAATAATAATATCTCATATAGGGTCTTATATGAGGTCAAAATTCCTGAATGCAAATTAACTTAAAAGTATACTTGTATATTTAATTAATCACAATGGACCGTCTAGGGACCCCTACATGTCCAGAAGTTGAAAAAATACACACATATATGTATGTAAGTACTTGCAAAAGACATTACATAGACTTCTCACGTGATTAATTTACAATTTTTATAAGAAAAATTCTTCGCATGTCATAATATTTGGTCATTATTCCCCTTATACTTACAATATTTCAAAAAATTTCTCATGTATCAGTATTATTTTACCCCTACTTGTCATCAATTTGATTGGAATTTCACTGTCGAATCAATTGTTCGCGAGGTTCAACCACAATAGGCTGTTGGAGTCGTCAATCTCTCTTCTCATTGCTCTGTGAGTTTGTTTTTAGTAAGCATCAACCCATCAACAATGTCAGGTTTTCTATTGTTGATGGGATTATGCCCATTAGGTTGTTGGATAAGAGATCGAGAATATGTAGACGCGAGAGCTCGTAGAATCATGACGGGATGTTGTTGTTGTAGCGATTTCCCCAGCGTTAAGCTTGTGAGAGATGATATTTTGGAGATTTTGATTGGTAGGTGACCAGAGAGGCAATTAGAGCTAAGATCTAAGGGAGGTTCGGTAATTTTAAAATTTCGAAGGAAATTAGGCCTCTCGTGTATAAATTCCTATAAAGGACCTAGAATCCCACCTCCACGAACCATCCAAAGATGTCTTAAATGTGATGGAGGTGTCATTTGAAGGTAGGCTCAACATCTCGCCATTTACATCCCCAGCAACCACCGTGACGGAAGGGAAGAAGAGATGGGCATTTTTGGCATTAAAAAAAAGCGATGCATATAGACAGAATGTGACGACATGAATACATAGCGAATTAAGGGTGCGTTTGGCAATCCATAAAACATGTCAACTTAAAATTTTTCAATCTAAAACTTTTCATTCTCCATCACTATCATATTTTTTAATCATTTTTTCACATTTTCCTATACAACTACCCTACTTTTCAATCATTTCTACACAATTATCCACACAACTAACCTATCTATTTTAACTTTATCCTCTTTACTACTCATCATTACCCCTATCATATCACATCATTTAACAACTTTTACTCCTCAAAACTTTTCATCAAAAGTTTTATTCATTACCAAACACACCCTAAGGGTGCAATATTAGGGGTATGTGGGGAATTTTTGAAATGTTGTGGATATGAAAGAAAAATGGCCAAACATTATGAGTATGAGAGAAATTTTTTCTTTTTGTAACGTAAAATGTCAACTACTACCGGACTAATTTAATGAAAACGACTTCTTTTTCAATTTCAAATGTCTCTTCCACTTGGCTTACTTCTTAGCTGTGAATGAATGACTAAGAATAGATAAGGCCAAATATATTTTGAATGGATTCAAGAGTTGCCCCAAATAATATGACGCCCACAAATTTATCCAAAATCTAAATTAATTAAACAATTTCAACTGAAGATGCATCTAGCAAATATAATATACAATCTAAATATATTATAAGAACAATCACACTTTAACAAAATTATTAGTACAACTAAATGGCTAGTACTCCATTTTAATAAATCTGCATATGATGATCCTCTAACTAAAAGTAGATAAAGTCTCATTAAAATCTTTTAACCCCTACACCTATAATCATCATAACACTCATTGTTAAGAGAAATGATCCTCTTAGCCCGGACTAAGCTAGGCTAAGTAAGGTTAAGTGATGACTTACTCAACACACCTCAAAAGAGTCATTAAATTTTTTTTCTTTTTTCCTTATATGCTTGTTTGGGTAAGTGTATTTAATATATAAATCAAGTTTTATTATTTTATGATATCTATATATATCTTTTAAAGTTTTAAACATAGGGGTATTTTAACCATCTTTAATAGTTGAAAGTGGCTAAAATACTCATGTTTAAAATCTAAAAAATATATACACATATCAAAAAATAATAAAACTTGATTTATATATTAAATATATCTATATTAATATGTTTATGGGAAAAAAAGTAAAAGAATAATTTTTTAAATGAATTTTTTGATTTAGGTTATGTAAGTTATTATTTAGCCCAAGCTAATAGAATCATTTCTCCATTATTAAATATCCAGCTTCAAACAAAACTAATAATAATAATAATAATAATAATAGAATTTGAGTAAATTCTTTGATGGGAATGGAGTAATCAAAAATTGTACACCAAATATAATATTTTTTATTCATTTAATACTGTATATAATATATTAAATTAGACAAATGTTATTGCACATTTATATGCACTATAACTTATGATACATTCAGCTTAAAATGAGCCCTATGATTATTTAAATGTATTAATATTTTATACAACCATTTATCCATGTATGAATTATATCTTAGGTAGTTTACATGTTGAAAAAATAATTTTAAAATTATCTTTTACATTAAACTATTTTATTACATTGATTTTATACCATTTGAAAATTGAGTTCATATACATATCCAATTTGAATGAAAATTAATATGTTAATTAAAGACAATTCTAAATACAATAGGAGAAGTCAATATACATTTTTATGATTATGTATAATCCATTTTGATATAAATGTACTGTAAGTTATAGTGCGTGTATTTCTTATTAAATTATACATAATGATACCCTCGAGGTTCCCAACTTCCATCTAATATATATATAATACATTATATTGTATATAACCGGTGGTGGAGGTTTCTAGCTTCTATCTAACAAATATATTATATTATAAATAACTGGCCCGGGAGATTTCAAACTTTCATAAAAAATATATGTAATATATTTTAGTATAAATAACCGGCCCGGAAGATTTCAAACTTCCATCAGAAATAGATACTATAATATATTATATATAGATATCGGTACCAACAATGCTTTCCATCAAATACAATTTTATCGCCATCCAAATTTGTCAGTTGTCACCATTCCACCTTAAATTAAAATTCAATTTAATTTAATATTCCCCCATCTACTATCGCAGACATTTAACTGAGTATAGAACAAAAATATCTATATTATGGGTTTGTTTGGCAATGACTATAAAATGTCATCTTAAAACTTTTTAATTTAAAATTTTTAACTTTCTATAACTACTATATTTTTAAATTTTTTTTCACATTTTTCTATATAACTACCCTACGTTTCAATAATTTTTACACAATTATCTATACAACTAACTTATCTATTTTAACTTTATTTTCTTTACTCCTCATCATTACCCCTATCATATCATATTATTTGACAATTTTTACTCTCCAAAACTTTTCACCAAAAGTTTTATCCATTCCCAAACACACTCTATATATTATACTGCCCAACCAATTTCTAAATGCATCTAGATAGGTCCAAAAAAATATGTATTCAATAGAATAACCATTGAGGAATCTAATTAAACAACTAGCTTAAAAATAAAAGGATATTGTATCCATCCAGATGATCAGAGACATCCACGAGATTATTATCATAAAGATTTTTCATAATAAATATTTTAAATGCCTGTTCTCTCATACTTCATCACTTCCTTTAATAATCATCACCAAATACATTCTTGCACCTCATCCGTCATATTACCTGTTCATAATAAATAGACCCTACAAACATCAGCTGGGTAATTAACACATGCGCAGGTAGATGTTGAGACCATGGCTTACATTTCTGGAGTTATTTTCTCCTCTTATTTCTTTCTATAATTTATTTATAATATAAATTTAACATGAAAAATATATTTTTAAATATAAATATACAATATAAAATATATAAACCTGAAGAAATATCATTTAAGTATTATGTGTATAATATATTTTATACTAAATATAAAAATGAAAAATCAATTCAACCTTAACCTAATCATATTTACGAATGAGTTTTAAGTTTTAAAATGGAAAATCTAACTAGGAGGTTGCCCTCATAATAATACCCGGTTATATGGATGTTATCAATCAGGTATTTGATTCCATCTAATGTAAGAGTATTTTTTTTTATAGATTTCCGCATAATGTGAGGGTATTTTTATAAATTTCTCCATAGTATAGGAGTATTTAGGGAAAAATTTCCTCTATTGTATGAGGGTTGTGAAATACTTTATTGTAATATTATATATACAAAAAAATGAAGTATGATTTTATACATCATGATTAATTTTAGGCTAAAATACAACATTCGATTATTTTAACAATTAGTTTTATTTTTTAATTTTTTCGGAAACATATTTTCCTAAGTGTATTTAATCTACATACAAAGTTTTGTCATTTTACAATAATTTTAAATATTATTTTTTATTTTTTAAAAATATCAATTTTAAGGGCATTTAAGTCATTTTGCACAGCTTAAAGGGTTTATTTTTTTAAAAATATTGTAAAATGGTAAAAATTTGTATATAAATTGAATACACTTAAGTAAACAAGTTTATGAAGAAAAATTAAAAAATATAATTAATTGTAAAAATAAATCAATGTTATATTTTAATCTAAAATACATTATGATACTGTAGCACCCGCCAGGAGCGATACGGTGGGCTCGGAATGGGTTTCCCGGGCTTTGGAAGTTCGGATCGTGTTGAACAGCAACGTGGGCTTAGATTTCCTGCATTCACATGGGGTTAAAATGCGTTAGGCTTCACATTTTTAGAAAGTTGGCATATGGGCGTTTTTTCGTGATTTCGGCGGCATAACGGCTAAGACGGGGCCTTCCGTACACGGGTCAAGTCACAAATCCGGCAGCATAACGGCAGCGTATTATGCTGGAATCCGTGGACCCACGTGCACCCGCCTTGCCGGGGCGTTAGCTTAAACACGCACACACAAAATAAAGAAAAACGGAGTCGCCACTGATCTTTAAAGGAAGATCAACCCCTATTTGATGAAATAAGACACTAATAATACAGAGATCGGGTTCCGGCCTACGGATTGAAGCAAATATGGAGAAATCTGCCAACCCGAGGCGGTTTACGGCGTAAAAGGGGGGAAAATAAAAGATTTGAGAGAACGGGAGAGATGGAAAGGGGAAAATGGGAAGAGAAGCGTGGAGCTTGACAAGCGTGAAGGCCGGGATGCCAGGGGCATTGCTGCAGACTCCCGTCCTCCCCTTGGGATGCCTCTCTTCAAGTCCCCTCAAATGAGAGGGGTGCTCCTCCTTTTATAGGTGTAGGAGTGGGCTTTTGGGCCACTTGGGGTCATGGACTTGGTCCATGGGCTTGGACTTGAGTTGGGATCATGAGCCTTGGGCCTCTTTGAGTGGTTGGACTTGAGCTTGAGTTGAGATCATGGGCTTTGGGCCTCTTGAGTGGTTGGACTTAGTCCATGAGCTTGAGCTTGAAGTGAGAGCATGAGTTTGAGCTTGGTTGAGAACATGGGCCTTGGGCTTGAGGTGTTGGATTTGGTCCATGAGCTTGAGCTTGGCAGGCTCCTTCCATAGTGGGCTGGAACTTGGTGGGCTAGAGCTTGGCTAAGTCCGTTGTTTTGGGCGGGCCGTTGTAGGGGCCCAAAATTGTAGAGAAGCCTGCTTCCGAGGCTTGGTGGGCTGCATTGTGGAGCCGTTGAGGTGGCCTGTAGGAGCTTCGCTCTTGTGGGCCGGATCTGGTCTGTTGAAAAGCCTGCTTCGAGGCTTGGTGGAGCTTCGCTCCCGTGAGCTGAGTTTGGAAGGGCCTGCTTAGCTTGCTTGAACCTCCTTTTACCTCGAATTTTTTTGGGCTTGGAACCTTTTCCATTTTATCCATTTTTGGGCCCAAAGGTGGGTAGGGGTGTTAACGGATCGGGTTGAACGGGTTGGAGCCTAATCCTAATCCTAACCCATTTAATATATCTCAACCCTAATCCGTTTATTAACCCATTTAAAAAACTTCAACCCTAACCCATTTACAACCCATTTAATAAACGGGTTAACGGGTTGTTAACGGGTTGTGTTTGTTACTAATTTTCATACTAAAAAACTTCAATAAAATCTGTAAATTTAAATAAATTAAATAATTCGAAGCTAACATACCTGAATTTAATTTATTTTAGCTTGAAAACATCAGCGTCAATCTCAAGTCATCTCTTTAATGTTAATTCCTATTATAAGTATTATATATATATATTATAATATATTATATTAAATGAGTTATACGGGTTGAACGGGTTGGACGAGTTAAATAAACGGGTTGGACGGGTTGACGGGTTGCGAAACCTCAACCCTAATCCGTTTATTTAATTAAACGGTTGAACGGGTTGGTGGATCATAACCCATTTATTCAAAAATCCCAACCCAAACCCATTTATTAACGGGTTGAACGAGCGGGTTAACGGGTTGACCATGACCATTAACACCCCTAAAGGTGGGGGTGTCAACAGATACATATAATCATACTCATGAAAAACATAGTTTTTTGAATTTTGGCGGCTGTACTTGGACTCAGCTTGGCCCATTTCACCCGTCGGGCTCCGGCTCATCAGGGGAAGCAAAGTCCAAAAAGACAGCTTGGTTGCTTTGAGTTTTCAGCACACCATTAACTTTTTTGTTTTTTTAATGGATCGACAGCGCATGATTGGTTTCCAAGATATACGGGGGCGAAGCAACCTGAGACATCTATCTCTGTTGGATATTCCAAAATGACAGCCTGCATTTATCCACTCATCAGCTCTATTCCACGCCACTTCTTTTTAATCATCAATTAAATTTTCACTTATTTTTCTTTAGTCACTTTATTATTATTTGTCAACAATTGCCTTCTTTGTTGTTAAACGAAAAATCTATTTATTTTATCTTTATTTAATTATTCATTCAAATATAACAATCTAAAAAATTCTACTTCTTTATTATTATTTAAGAGGGGTAATCGAGTGTGGCCATAAATCATATTATTTTATTTATTGTTTTTATAAAAGTGTTAGGGCACAGGGCCTAACATGACTACCAATGTGTCTTGGTGTTGATGGCCATTTTGATTGATTTTTAAACACAAGAGTACATTTTCATGAGTAGAAAATAACCACAATACCTTTGTGTTTTAAAAAAATATATAAACATATCAAAAATTGGTAGATTTTGAATTATAAATTAAATATATCTAAATGAACATATTTATAAAAAATATAAAAAATATGATTTATGACCAACTTAAGAGGATCACCCAGCATTATAATCATAGCTCCTATTGTATCTCTATTTTCTTAATTTCTAATATTAGCTCTCCCTGCATTGTTACCCTCTTCTACATCTTAGTTTTCTAAATTTCACTATTTCCAAATCTTTTGTTTTAAAAGAAAAACAAGACATAGACTCTTTTCCCATATAGAGCCCCTAAATAATGATCCTCGAGACAACACACCTTGATAGTCAACAATAATCCATCGCAATGCCGAAACAATTGTACCCAAAAGTCTCTGTACATGTATGGTCCAACCAGTTGCACCAGAAAACTCTTTTATTTTTATTTATGGTTCGAGGCAACACTCACAAAGCAATTACGTGGCAATTTCATCCTTTCTCGTTCCTTCCCAGCTTATTAATGGTCAATCCTTGATTGCTCTTGGAAATTGCACTGCAGATCATATCTCTATCTCGCTCTTTGTATCTCTACCAGTGAAATTTCATGGAAAGCTCTAAGGGAATTTTGTCAGCTGATCACAACAACCCAGATCCGATTCCAGAATGGAAGGAGACAGAATTGAAGGAGAGTTCTGAGCTTTAGTAGGATCTAGCACTTAACCCACATGAAATGGCAACAAAAATGAAGTCAAGTGAAATAAGCCATGACAAGGCACATGATCACCTTCATCAGAAATTCCATAAGCATATGAAGGATAAGCCTAAAATGGGTTGAATGGGGTTTTATTTGTATTTCCTTACAATGCAATTAGTTTCGTAAAAGCTTGTTTGGCGAATTGTCAAACCTCACGTTTAAGCTACTCCTCCATATAACTTGCATGCTTTTGTTGGATGTTTTCATTTAAAATGAGTTTGGTTTCCTTGATGTTGATCTTCACTTGTAAGATCTCTCTTTGAGGGAAACAGAAAATTATAAATTTTAATTTCATTCGATTCGATCTTACGAAGATATTTTGCATGGAGTTTGATGCGGGCTTCGCTACTTATACTCACATAAGCTTTTTTTTGTCGATACAAATATAGAAATTCAAAAAATATAAAAATTTCGTACTAGAAAATATCAACTCGACCTCATATGTATTACAAAGTAAGATAAAATAAGAGTTCCTTGGAGTGAGAGCATTAAAACTCGATGGTCACAGATCACTAGATCATGCTCTATTTTGTTTTTAATGTTAGAAAAACCTTATTGATTAAAACTATTAATCACCCCAGGATCTTCCATTCTAAATCACCAAGAAAATAAACTATAAGTGAAAGCATACCTGAATTCATAGGAGCAATTATTGTTGAATTCCGAAGTTTCTGGTCTTCCAAGTTAATGCCCTAAGGTTTTCTGGAGAATGTATCTTCTATTTTCCAAAGAAGTAATGTCGGAAAAGAAACTCTAAAAGTGCATAACCTAGGGACCACAACCCTTTATGTAGCGTACATATTTTTCTAATTTCAAATTTGGCCCATCATTAAAATAGAAATTAGAAAATAAACGATAGGATTTCTATGCATAGGAGACTCATACTCTATTAGACAATTTGGGCCCATAAACCTTATAAGATCACCCGCTATTTATGATAGTTTATATATAATTATTATATGTAAGTCTAAAAAATTCAACAATTTCCCACTTAAATTATATCTAATTTTATAATTATATATATAAACTTATGAGCTCAAAATCTTTTACTATCATAACCAAAATTATTTCCGAATAATCTTGTTAATTAGTTATACCAACATAGGATCAAAGTGGCCTTTATTACATTCATTATAACTAAATTCATCCATGGTCACATATATCAAACATAACTAAATGTCATAGATCAAGTGTAGATACATAACATAAAAATTACATGTAATGTGATCTAATATGTCTATTTCCAACTGGTCCAACTTATTTAGTGATGTTAAACTAAAACCAAAATATTGAATAACTAAAATACTGAAAATTTTATTTTTGCATAAAATATCCATAATTGTAACAAATAAAATATGCGTCAATTAGAAAAGCACAAAATACAAACTCTTACTAAACTAGAGTATCATCAAGTGATACAACACCCATGTGAGCAGTATGCTCATGAAAGACCTTGGGTGGTAGTCCCTTAGTCAGCAGATTCGCAATCATATAATTTATTCCTATGTGCTGTATAAACACTTGACTTTTTTGAATTCTTTTCTTAACAACTACGAGCTCAAGGTCAATAAACTTTGATTTCGTTGAGCTTCTATTTGCTGTTATAATATAAAACTATTGAATTTTGCAGCTATATATAGCCTTATTGGATGCTTCGATGCATGCAATAAATTCAGCTGCCATAGTGGAAGGAGCAGCAAGTGTCTGCTTAGCACTCTTCCAAGAGATAACTCCTCTAGCAAGTAGATAAACGTTGCCCGAAGTGGTTCTAAGTCTGTCTTGGCATCCAGCATAGTCGGAATTCGAATATCCAATAATCTCTATGTTATTCGACCTCTTATATGTGAGTATATAGTGTTTTGTTCTCTGAAGGTATCTCAAAATCCTTTTGGTTGGTTTCCAATAATTCATTCTTGGCTTAATCAAGTATTTGCCTAATATCCCAACAATGAATGCTATATCTGGACGTGTACAAACTTGGGCATATATTAAACTTTCCACTAGTAAAGCATAAAAGATATTTTATATTTTCTTAGATTCAAAATAATTCTTAGGGCACCGATCACTGAATTTGTCTTCCTTGGCAACAGGGTTGTCTCCTGGTTTATAATCTTGCATACAAAATCTTTCAAGTACTCTTTCAATAGAAGCCTTTTGTGATAATTCAAAAATACCTCAAGAACGATCCCGATATATCTGAATTTATAATACAAAAGTTTCTTCACTAAGATCTTTCATTTCAGATTTATTTAATAGAAATCTCTTAGTTTCATACAATAAACTTATATCATTATTGACAAGCAGTATATCATCGATGTAAAAAATCAGAAAAATGTGCTTACTCTCGCAGAATTTGTGGCATTCATAGTCATCAACTATATTTATCTCAAAACCGAATGAAATGACAACTTGATGAAATTTGTAATACCATTGACATAGACGAATTTTTGTAATTCACAAATCATTCATTTGTATCTCTGGGCATAAAATTTTTTTAGTACACCATATAAATGGTATCATCAATGTCATCATTGAGAAATGCAGTCTTTACATCCATCTGATGTAACTCAAGGTTAAAACGTACCACTAAAGCCATTATTATCTTGAAAGAGTCTTTCAACGAAACCGAAGAGAAAGTCTCTTTATAATCAATGCCTTGATTTTGAGTAAAACTCTTTGAGACAAAACAAATCTTATACATTTCCACATTACCTTTTGAATCCCTCTTGGTTTTAAATATTTATTTACAACCAATAGGCTTTGCAACTTTGGGCAATGAGATAAGTTCCCAAATGTCATTATCTTTCATGGACTTAATCTCTTATCCATGACAGTAACCCACTTTTGAGAATTTTTGCTTTGTATTGCTTAATAAAAGTTGATAGCATCATCTTCTATTATTACAATGTCATCTTGACGTTCTTGGAGAAAGATGAAATAATCATTAGAAATTACACTTCTTGTTTCTCTAGTGGATCTCCTTAGTGGTATTGGTTTTTGAGGTTCTTGACTTAATCATCAAGAATATCTTGTTGACGTTGACCAGGAAGGTTATCGACAATGTATTGTGGTTCTAGTATTGTTGCTTGAACCATGTCAGGAACAACAATCGAAGGAAAAGTGATCAATTTTTCCTCAAAAATATATACTCTAATCTTATCCTCCCCCAAGTTCAATATTATCAAAGAACCATGCATTTTTTGTTTCAAAAAAGGATCTGAATGTGGGATCATAAAATTTATACCCCTGGACCATTCAAAATATATAACAAAATAGTTGCTAATTGTTCTTGAGCTTATTTTCTTTTCATTTAGCCTATAAGACCTTGCCTCAGCTGGACAACCTTAAATGCGTAAATACTTTATTATAGGTTTTTTGCCCATCCATAATTCATAAGGGGTTTTAGCAATTGCCTTGGTTGGTACTCTGTTAAGAATATAAGTTGTAGTCTTTAATACATATCCCCAAAGTGAGTCTGATAATGTAGTACGACCGATCATACTCCTTACCATGTCCTTTAAAGTTCTGTTTTGTCTTTTAGCAATACCATTCATTGTAGGACTTCCTAGCATGGTTTACTATTGGATGATACTATACTCTTTTAGAAATTTGGCAAAAGGCCCTGGATGTTGTTCACCCGATCCTCCATATCTATCATAGTATTAACTACCATGATCAGATCTAATGACCTTAATTCTTTTGAGAAATTATTTTTCAATTTTAACCTTAAAAATTTTAAACATGTCCAGTGATTGAGACTTCTCATGGATGAGGTATAGGTAGTCATAATAAGAAAAATCGTCTATGAACGTAAAATATTATTGACCATCTAAGAAGCCGTATGAAATAACCCACAAATGTCTGTATGTATTAGTTTTAAGACGTCGAAGACCTGTTGGCACCAAATCTTCTTACGTTTGTTTGTTTTTCCTTAACACAATCAATACACACTTGAAAATCTAATAAGTCAAGAGGATTAAGAATTTTATATGACATAAGTCTCTCAATTCTTTGTTACATATATCTCCTAAATGTTTGTGCCAGAGTGAAGTAGAATTCTCATTAGTTAATTTGCGTTTCGTACCACATAAATTCACATGCAATGATTCAACAAAGGAAGTAACTATATCAAGCAAATAAAGATTATTATAACAAGATAAAGAGTCGGTATCCACAAATTTGAATTTAAAGAAAGATTAAATCGACTATTTTTAAATGAATAAGAATGACCAGATTTGTTGAATACAGAAATAAGAACCAAATTCTATCTAAAAGACGGTACAATATATGTCTCTTTCAAATCCAAATAAAAACTAGTTTTTAATAATAACCGAAACATGCCTATTGCCTCAACTTCAATTGATTTGTTATCACCTGCATAGATGAATCTTTTAGCATTATTTGATTTTTGGCAACTCAGGCAATCCTACATAGACACACTTATGCGAGTAGAATCTATCCACCAAGAATGTTCAAGTACAAAAGCTAAATTAACCTCAGAACAAACCAAAGTGAGAAGTGTACCTTTCTTTTCACGCCAAGCGTGATATTTGACACAATTTTTCTTTTGGTGTTTAGGAGTGTGACAGAAGTAACGACCTGATTCCTTAGTTGATTTCTTTTACTATTTCTTATTTGCCACCCCACCTACAACTTCTTTATCCTTTTTTTTCTTTGGTCTTTTCCTTAGAAGTACTTGGCTAAGTGAGCACCTTCGGGCTTATCTCGCTTCATTCTATCTTAATCTTCTACTATGAAATGAGGTCATTAAGAGACAATTTCTTCTTCTGACAGTTGTAACTGATTTTGAACTAACTGAATTGTGCTGGAAGAGAGATAAAAAAAATGCACCAGCAAATCATCAGATAGCTATAACCCAAGTGCTTTTAGTTTCAAAGCAAGATGTGACATCTTTATAATGTACTTCCTTATATTTCCTTTGCACTTATACCTCATTGAAACTAAGTTTGACAGAGCCGAACTTATTTCAGCCTTATCGCTTTTTTCAAATCACTTTTCTATTTCATCAAGGAAAACCTTAACAGAAGTATCTTGTTAAGACACACCACCTTTGAAAGCTTCTGGAATCGTCTTGCGTATGATTATGAGACTCATGTAATTTGAACGATCCCGCCTCTTAAAGTCTCGTTTTTCCTTAATGGAAACTTGCAGCCGTAAGAGGGGTAGGTTATTTAACCTTTAACGCAAGGTCAAGATCTATACAGCCAAGAATAATCATACTATTCTCTTTCCATTGCTTGAAATTGGTTCCCTTCAGCATGAGAATAGAATTCATGTTGGCGGATATGGTAGAAGTAGATGTATTAGCTGAAGATAGAACAAAATAATATATTCACATAAGTTCTATATAAAGCTTTAGAAAAATTCAAATAATGGTAGAGTCCATCACAAGATACCTAACATAACATTAATATCTAGTTTTTAGACAGATATATTAACATGTAAGTGGAACTCTTGTCGTAGTAATTAAATATTGATAATAAAATCCTATCAAATAATAAGCCTTTCTCTAAATCGATCTACATTCACATGGAAAGCCAAATAATTATCACATATTTATTACCACACATGTGCATGCAATTCAGCCAAATATTAACCTTCCTTTGGGCTGATTAATATTCGCATGAATTACACTCACACAATCATCTTAATATTTTCAAAAATAAATTAATCTATACAAGAGAGGCTACTTTGGCAACATGTTATTTCAATTAACTTATTTCAAAATGTTAAACATTCATAAAGAATATTTGTGTCATTATTCGAATTTAAATTTTCAAAAGATCCAAAAATTAAATTTTGCATGACAATAGGTTAATAGAAATTTTAATAGAAAGTAACAAATCATGAAAGCATGAAAATTATTCACAAATTACTTTCTAAATTCCTATAAATTAACCATATGACTTAATTGCACATATAATTCAAAATCGTATGCATATAAATAAATTCACAAAAAAAACATATATTTTAGACCTTTTAGTTCAATCAGTGTCTTGTATTTGATTCAGAACATCAAAAAACATAAAAAATTACTATTGGATCGTCCAAAATGGATACCAAAATAAAAAAACATGTTTAATGTGTATTGGACAGCTCAAAACAAGCTACTTGTCACAAATTGAAGTTGGGAGATGTTTGCTGGGCTTGTTATTGGGCCGTTTATGACTGGGCCCCGCCTGAGCCTGTGACGTAGGTGGCAGATATAGCCCATGTGAACCTTTTGGGCCTATAGGCTTTGTATAAGGCCCAAAACCAAAGAGGGGTGCCTAGGGGCTGCATTGCAAAATTTTTGAGTATGACTTTTATGCAAATCTTTATAGACCGAAGCTTATATGCAAATAATTTATAGATAGAGATTTCAAGCAAATGTCCCATCTTCTTTCCTAGTCTTCGCTATGGCAGTAAACCCTAGCCACCACGCCATCTAGCCAATGCTGCACAACGTCACCGCCGCCCCATTGCTGTCGCCCAGCTGTTGTCGCCAACTGCAGGATGATGCCGTTGCTAGCGCCCTCTTCAGCAGCCAGCCATCGTTGGCAGCCAGTGGGCTTTTCAGTTTAAATTTTTATTTTTATTTTTTATTAACAACTTGAATTCACAAGCCTTGAAGCTGAATCCTATGATGATCAAGTAGGAAATTCCACACGAATTGAAACCCCAAACCAAATGGTGGCCAAATCCCCAGTAAAAAAAATTCAAACAAACAATTCGTTGCCGCCTAGTCGTTGCTGCCCATCATCGAAAGTTGTGTCGAATGCAAGCATCTATCGCCACAAACTAGATCAGCGACCAGATGGGAGAAAACCCAACACTGAATCCATGTTAGATGGACAACAAGCCATATATTTCTCCATGGCAGCGACAACGGTAGCAATTAGCCAGACGACTTGAGTTTTGTGGGTAGTAATGAATTTTGGTGATGAGAATTTTTTCAGAAATTTCATACGGTCCTTTAACCCATGTGCTAGGTTTTATTATTATTATTATTATTATTATTATTATTATTATTATTATTATTATTATTATTATTATTATTATTATTATTATTATTATCGACCAGCACAAAAAAATATCTATGTGGCTTGATCGAATCTATAAAAATCATGTAAACACATGAACCTGAATACAAGGACATATGAGGTATGCAACGTTCATAACTTCAAATTATCGTATGAAGTTGAATCATATGCATAAGCTATATATATAACATATAAATACAGTATATATCATAAGCTTTGATGCCATAAACTAGAACCGAATAAAATGCATAATTTTAAGACTCCATACAATTAAAATTGAGGAAAACATCTCAGTGATGTAACATGAAAAAAAGCTCTGACATCACTTGTTGGGAAAATCTTATTGATTAAAATCATTAATCATCACAGGATCCTTCATGCTAAATCACTAAGAAAATAAACCATAAGCAGAAGTGTACCTGAATACATAAGAGCAATTGTTATTGAATCCAAAGGTTTCTAGTCTTCCAAGTTAATGTCTTAGGATTTTCTGGAAAAGGTGGCTCCTATTTTCCAATGATAAGATGTTAGAAAAAAACCTTAAAAGTGCATAAACTGGGGCCCACAATCGTTTATATAATATATTCATCTTTTTAATTTCTAATTTAACCCATTATAAAAATAGAAATTAGAAAATAAGCAATAGAGTTTCTAGGCATAGGAGACTCATACTCTATTAGACAATTTGGGCCCATAAACCTTATGATATCACTTTATAATTTAGGCGCTATTTATGGTAGCATATATATAATTATTATGTATGTAAGTCCAAAAAATCCAACATTTAACAGATGGACTCCCAGCTTTCATATTTTCAAGTCAATATAATAAAAAAAACTGCTTGAAAATATGCAACTATCAAAGAATATCAACACCTTAAAACTCTTGATAGCTACAATGGACAAAATTAGATGTGTTCATTTGATGTTTCAATTTATAAATTTGAGGATGAAAAAGTATATTCTCTGCCACTTCATCCAGCTAGCTCACTAATGACCACACAGTCGACAATACCGGGTGCCAAGCAAAATTAAAATTTGTGCAACTAATTTATTTGTAGCTTAAAAATTTTGATATCACTTCAGTTAAAAATAAAATTATTTTTCAAAAAAATAATTAAAATTAACAATCAAATAATGTTCTCGCATGAACATTTTACTAATTTTTTAAATTGTAATTATTTTCTAGCCAATGATACCAGCTGCCAAGTAAAATTTGAGCAAAATGAACTCAAGAATAATTTGTTCGGTGATTAAAAACTTTGAGACCAACTATGTTAAAAAATAAAAATACTTCTAAGAAAAATGGTAAATTAAAACTGTTCTCACATGGACATTATACTAATTTCTTCTCGCTTATAATTATGTTAGGTCGATGATAGCAAATGCCAAATAAAATTTGTGTAAAATGAACTTAGTCTAATTTATGAATTTGAGGATGACAATGTATATCCACTGCAACTTCATCTAGAAAGCTCACTAATGAGCACACGGTCCATGACATTTGTTGAAATCATTGCATTACTTTGAAGCAATGGATCAAATTACAAAGAGCAAATGTGAGATGTTAGCATGAGCTAGAGCTGAAGAAGTTGGTACAATACCAACAAGATATAACCTGCGCCGAGGACAAGCCGGGGATTATGGACGCATGGACAGAGGAGAGGAAATGACATGCAGACGGCAAGAGACGTAAGTCCAAAGGAGTAGCCCAGGTATTTCGAATTGAGCAGATCTTCAACCATTTCGTGACGTCCCAGAGGCGGGCAGGATCTTATTAGCCTCGTAACAATTAGATTGCTAAGCCATAGATTAGTACTAATAGTTACTCCCGTCCGGAAAGGAGAAGTGAGTTGGGATGAATTCATGAAAGCGATTAATTTCAATTTAGTAAGATGTCTGCAGTTAGCTGCATCGAGCAATTATTTTGCCTACAACAGTGGGGCAAGCTTCAAGATTGCATCCGAGACTTTTGAACGGTTGTCAAACCAGGTGGTCAATGGCCGGCGAAAGGACTGATCGGATGCTTCATGGGTAGTTTGAAGAGTTAGATATTCTCTGGAATGGATGCGGCATGGACATGGCTTCGCAATTGTAGGAGAGCTCTTGGACAGTGTAAATCTACATCATCACACTAGGCGGAGCAGTTCGACATATAATGTCTAAGCGACATTGGTGGAGTGATGTGTGACTAGAAGAAACTCACCATGAAATTCAGAGAAGGGGAATGCACAATCCGACTGCAAGCCACAGAACTAAGCAACATGACCAACGGCTAACTAGATGGCCACGAGAAGACCTCCAGCTGTTCTGGTAGCAACTACAGACGTTACTGCAGTGGGTTGAAACAGAAACGGGGAAGGCATCAAATGAAGAGAAGGTGCCACCCATTCCGGCCACCCTGGAAGAAGTGATCAACGAGTTCAAAAACGTTTTCTAGGAACCCATTGCACTACCACCAAGCAGAAAGTTGAACCACAGCATCACGTTTAAAGCCCAATGACCACCCACTTGCGGGCATCCCTATGAGTACCTCCATACCCAAAAAATGAAATTGAAAAACAAGTTAATGATTTGTTAGAAAAATTTCATCAAAAAAATTATTTGTTAGAAAAAGGGGGTGGATTCTACCCAGTCACTCCCCATATCCCCAACCCTATTCCCTTCCAATTCCTTTAATTCCATTTCCTTCTAATTACTAATTAGTGTTATGTCCGGTTTGTTCTTGAAATCCAAGAACTCACCAGAAATTTAATTTAGGATCGCAAAAAGCAGCGAAATTATATAAGAGCACCGATCTTTTCAGACCGGTCGGAAATCCGGTGATTTCCGACCGGTCAAAAAATATATTTTTTTTTATTTTTTTTTTGAAAATAATTTTATAAACTTGTTAATCTAGTTATATTTAATTTATAAACCAAGTTTTATCATTTTTAGATATGTCTATATATTTATTTTGGATTTTTAAATACAGGGGTATTTAAGTCATTTTAAATATTCTTAAAATGACTTAAATACCCCTATATTTAAAAATCCAAAATAAATATATAGACATATCCAAAAATGATAAAACTTGGTTTATAAATTAAATATAACTAGATTAACAAGTTTATAAAATTATTTTTCAAAAAAAAAATAAAAAAAATAAATTTTCAGACCGGTCGGAAATCACTGGATTTCCGACCGGTCTGAAAAGATCATTCGTCATTATATACAACCCAACCCAAGCTAGTAATAAGTTGATGGCGCGCCATAAGAGGCGAGACAGATCCCTATCATCCATCGCACGTTCCATCATAATTTCTCGCCATGTTATGCCGTAAGCCCATGCCTCAACCACACGAGAGAATATGCTATCAGGATCACATTATACTTAAACAAGAGATTAAAACATAAGAAAAACGAAACACAGGCATGAAAAATCAATATAAGAATGAAAAAATCAGAAATTTTTTCTCAAACTTGCTTGCTAAATATCAAACCTTTCTTGACAAGAAATACAAAAACAATTCTAACAATAATAATAACAACTAGCATTAGAGAAAGATGAAAGCTCTCACTACTTGGGATGCAACAGAAAAGGTGCTTGGAGAAAATTTAGATATAACAAAATCGGAAAATGAACATGAAGCACATTTAAAATTCACAGCAGCAATATTTGCTTCATAGGTATTCATGAAGAAGATGATAAACTTTCTATTACTAAATTGAAAGAAAATACTAATAAAACTTTATACAAATTTCAAAGTATTGAAAGCTAAATATGCAAAATAAAAGATAGACCTCAAAAAAATCAAGTTTAAGAGTTCAAAACACATTACAAATATTCTTCCAATGAATTGATAGCAGTGAAAGCCAAGAATTTAAATTTAAAGAAAACTTTGACTTCTAACATATTAACCGAGAAGCTAAAATGAAAAGATATCGATAGAAGAAAACCATCTAAATCCAATAGAAGGAATATGACAACTACTTCTGTTAAAAAGAAAAATGGAATCGATTAGAATAAGTTATGAACTTGGTCCTTGTTAATACTACAAATATAGACCAAAGAGCAATAACCAATTCAGTAATGAAATATACAACAAAGTTTAATACTACTAACCCTCCTTGTTTACAATCTCACCGCAAATGCACGAATCATAGATTATAATATATAAAATATCGATCCACAGAGAATTCGGGACTCAAAACTTTGTTTTAAATGCTTTCATATCAAATATCAAAAGAATAAAGTGAATAAAAATTAAGAAAGTGGAAAATAGGAAATAGAATTTAGAGTCGAATATTAAAAAGCAGGGATGAGAGTATCTAGGATCTAGGATTTCACATGTTCTTTTGCAACAGGTACGTAGTATAATTATTTAATCTGAATATTGTATGTTAAAGGAGAACAAATCCTAATTTATCAATCTGAATATTGTATGTTAAAGGAGAACAAATCTTATTTTTTAATCATTTCTTCACATCTTCATACACAACTACCATACTTTTCAATTATTTATACACAACTACTTATACAATTAACCTATCTATTTTAACTTTATTCTCTTTAGTCCACATCATTATCCCTATTATATGATGTTATTTTCTTTCATTTTTCACTATTTTTACAATAAAAATTTTTCATACAAAAGTTTTATCACTTCCAAACACACCCTATGTAGAACTTGTGGCTATAGTCACAGATAGTGAAACAGATGTTGAATTTTTGCACTGATTCATTATATGTATGTATTAGATTAATTGGTATATACATTTGAATATTGCTTTTGTTACTTTGTAACTTCTATTCACATGTCCCGAGCTAGAGTCAATAATTAGAATTAATACAAGATAGGGCTGACATATTTATATAAAAAATTTAAAAATATATGTAAATTAAATGTGTTAATAATTTTTTAAATGATGATAATAATATAAAGCAGTTGAGGCTAATCCATGAATTTGTTAGCCATGTTAGGAAAGTCATTATCTAACTAGAAATTCAAGTGAATGCGACATATTTTTTTAATTAGGTCACCCACCTTAGATGATAAGTGCGTGATGGAGGCGTACTCTAGGGAAGGGGTAATAAGGCTGCTACCTCTACTTAACTTCTAACCCTAGACCTTCCTACCTGCTACCCTGTACACACTTATATTATATTTACATTGGATGCTTGGTTATCCAAGTGGTGATGAGAATGAATCACACCTGTACATGTTGATGAGGTTATATATTCAAAATGTGAAGTTAGATTCCTATCTTCTAGTTAATGTGCACAATGAAATTGTAATGTGGCCCACATTTAATCGAATCAATGGAAACCATATTTTGCCTATTTTATTGGGTGTGATATGGTGTGGGGTCACCCATCGCTAGTAATTGGCATGACTAGAGGGTGATGTTTTTGCATCCCTACTGCTTAGTTTAGGCAAACTTGCAAACATAATTAACTTTTTAAAAAATTGTATACTTACATAGTTTGTATGAAATTGCTATTCCTTTTGCTAAAAAATTTTCAAAATAATGAAAATAGCCCATCAAATAAATAAATTTGGATCTTGCATTTTTATGTCCCTACCACTTTTTTTAGGTAAATTGAAAGCATAATTAATTTCAAAAAATCACATATTTATTTCTTTTGTTAAAAATTTTAAAATAATGAAAAATGGCTCGTAAATAAATAATTTATAGGTCATGCTAATAATTTTGTTTTACTACATTAAATTTTAATAAACAAAATTAAAGAAATCGCTAATTTATAAGTTTTGTAAAAGTAAATAAATTAGTATACGCCCAACGTTTTTAAAATATAAATAATATTATATTTAATTTTGAATTTATTTAATGAAAATATTTGAAACAATAAAATTCTAAAGAAAAATTTTCATTAGTTATTCGAGGTTATTAAAAATAAATTAATTTTTTTAGTATATTAAATTTAATAAACAAAATTAAAGAAATCAGTAATTTATAAGTTTTGTAAAAGTGAAAGAATTAGCATATGCCTAACATTTTTAAAAGTATAAATAATATTATATATAATTTTAAATTCATCTCTAATGAAAATATTTAAAATAATAAAAAGATGAAGAAAATTTTTGCATTAATTATTCAAGATTATCAAAAATAAATAACTTAGAATAAATATTTTAATAATAGCACCCTTCAAAAATGCTAGTAGTGTCTACCCTAGGGGTCTGAGAGGTGACTTCAGAACAGCACCCAGGTGCGGATCCGTATGAGGATTTTTTTGCAAATCGAGTCTGGAGGGACAACAAGACCAAGAATCAATACAGGAAGGACAATGTGAGGAGAGGAATATGAGAAATGGCCATAAAAGCACAGGATCTACTGATTGAAGAAATGCAAACCCTAAAAATCGGGGGAGGGCAATGTGGCAAAATAGACCCGATAGGAAAACCATTAGTGTTATGCACGATCTAGGCATCGATAGAATATAACAAGGAGACCTTCAAATTAACTTTAAAGAGAACATAGAAGACTAAAGGAGCTTTCACTTTCATAGACATTGCAGACAATCTATAACTAATATCGTTCGAATCGGAGGAAGACAGGACACATGTTCTTAATGGCCGACCATGGTTATTTGACCAAATGCTAATTCTGTTTGGGAAGATTGATGAGCTAATAAAGAAAGAGGAAATACAACTTCTAATGTCACCATTCTAGGTTTAGGTAAGTAATGTTCCTTTCCTAGCAAACAAAGATATCGTTAGGCAGATGGTGGGTGAATCCTTTGGGATATGCTTGGAGGTAGCTATAACGGACAACAACTTGAGAATTCGGGTGGATATCGATGTGACAAAACCATTAAGAAGAGGATATTCATCTAGTGCGAGGAGCGAAGCAAGCAATGGATGAGCTTTCAGTATGAAAAACTCCCAAACTTTTACTATTTCTGTGAATGGATTAGCCATGTATACAAAATCTGTTAGGACCTATTGAAAGAAGAAAGGTAGCCAAAGGAGTCAAAAATGCCATATGGAAGCTACATGAGAATGGGGATGAAGCCATTGGCAATCAGGGGAACGGATGGGGAAGGGAGTAGAGTTGAACCAAGTAAATACTTAGGGGGACAAGTTGTATGCACAACAGAGAAAGAAAGAAGCAAAGGGTGGATGGAGGGACGAAAATGAACAGACACAAAATAAAGAATATTGACTAAAATAAATGATAAAGATAGACTTCAAGGACAAGTTAAGGGGGTAGAAGGACAAAAGGGTATTGAGAAAGAAGTTAATGAAAGGGAAGCAAGCTAGAGAGGTAAGGAAAATCAAGGGAAAGAAGGGAAGAATGGGGTAGGGCGAGGCAAGGAAGAAGATTCAAAGTATGGGGAAGAGGGAGGTGTAATGGGCAAAAAAGAAAACACAAATAAGGGGATAGAAAAGGAAGATGGAAAGGAGGGAGAGAATAATGGGGGAAGGCAGGGATGAATGTAGATAGAAGCAAAATAGTGATCGGGGAAAAAAAGATAAAGAAAATTGAAGTAGAAGAGAGAATTAAGGAGAAAGGGAATAAGGACAGATCAATCAAAGGGGACAAATAGTGAGAGGGCAGGAGAAAGAAGGAAAATCTCAATATTGCAGACGGGGGAAATAGAAGGTGAAAATAAGGAGAACGAGAGAGAAAAGAAAAGATCACATGAAGGAAGCGTATGGAAGAAGGTGAAGGAGGGGAGAAGATTACCCAAAGAAAGGAGTGTGGAGCAAAAATTCAAATGGACTAGAATGAGGTGGAGGTTGAGATCATTTCTCAGCCCTACCTCGAATAAAATGGTTACCATTGCATGGAATGGTCATGGGCTTGGAAACCTATATACAATTCAAAACATTCTAGATTTTGTCCAGAAAAAGGTCCCAAGTTGATTTTTTAAGTGAGATAAAGAGAACATCAACTAAGATGGAGAAAGTGAAAAGGTGACTGAAGTTTGAAAATTGTTTGTCAGTATCAAAAAATAGAAATGGTGGATTTGCTCTATATTGGGCTTCAGATCTAGATGACTCAATTACAAGTTATTCCCAAAATCATATTGAGGCTGAAGTTCAAGGTCCAAGCAAAAATCAAATTGTCAATTCTGAGGTGGGCAGAAAGTAGAAGTCGTGGAATTTGTTGAAATTATTGAAAGGAAAATTGGATCTATCATGGCTCATAATGGAGACTTCAATGAAGTGCTTGGTATTTCAGAGTATAAAAGCTACAAGTTTAGATCTGAATCTCAGATGGATAGGTTTAGGGAGGTGCTAGATTTTTGCAGTCTATATGATCTGAGTTTTGTGGGACAACCAATGACACAGAGGAATAATCAAAGGGGTTATGCATAGGTGGAAGCTAGACTTGACAGAGGGGTTGCCACCCCAGATTGGTTCCAAATTTTTTCTTTTGCTAAAATTTATCATTTGGGTTGTGCCTATTTTGACCATTGCTCCATATTGCTAAAGTTCAATGATGCCATAAGCAACCGGAAACCTTCAAGGGAATTCGGGTATGAATTATTTTGAACAATAGATAAGGAGGCTCATGAAATTGTGGAAAAAACTTGGGGGGAGGGTCACCAAAGAAAATCTATTGACTGTATCGAGCTAAATAGAAAACTTAGATTATGTGGTGTACACTTGCTAAAGTGGAATCGAGAGCGCAGAAGCAACTTATTGTAAACCATAAATAAGGAGCAAGAGGAACTAAGCAAGTTGTTGAATTCAATGCCGTCTGATGAGAGAGATGCAGTGATTAACAAAGTTGAGGAAAAAAATCAATCTTCTACTGGCTGATGAGGAGGAGATGTTGAAGCGGTAAGCAAAAATTTATTGGCTGCAACAAGGGAATTGAAATACAATTTTTTTCCATCGAATGGCATCAAATAGATGACGGAAAAACTTCATAGAGGAGTTACAAGATGACGACGACGACAGAAGTATTATTGAACAAAAAGAGAAGACTGAACTAGTCTTAAAATAGTTCAAAGGCATTTATGCCTCATCAGGCCCAAGTGGGCTAAATTGAATTACTTGTATGATCAAAAGGAAAATATTGAAAATGAAAAAAAGACGGTTAATTAGACCACTTGAGAAAGAAGAGGTGATTAGAGTTGTTAAAGAGATGAATCTGTCAAAAGCGCCGGGCCTGGATGGTATGTTGGCGGGATTTTATTAAGGCATTTGCACACTGTGGGAGAAGATGTATTCCTTAAGTGTAAAACTTTCATGGAAGGGAGGATCCCTGATTTCCCAAGCAAGTTCATAAGAGAGATAAATACAACTACAATCATCCTCATCCCAAAGCGCGGGGGACCAACCAAGGTATCATACTGTAGACTAATAAGTCTATGCAATGTAGCATACAAAATCCTTGCAAAGGTGTTGGCAAGCAGGATGAAAGGACGCCTTGAAAAGATTATATCCCCACGACAAAAGCGCATTTGTCCTAGGAAGACTCATCACAAGCAACAAGTTAGTGGCTTACAAAGCTATCAATATTCTAAGGGGAAGGAAGAAAGGGAAAGGGAGGACATGGTTGTTAAGCCGGACATGTCGAAGGCATATGATAGAGTTGAAAAGGAATTCTTGACAGAGATGATGAAAAACATGAACTCTTACGAAATTTGGATTCAATGGATTATGGGATGTGTATGTTTGGTGAGGTACCTGGTGGATGTAAATGGATTCAAAACAAAATATTTGGGCCTTAATGGAGGATTAAGACAGAGCGAGCTATTATCACCTTATCTTTTTCTCATCTGCACGGAAGGGCTATCTACCCTGCTTTGCTCTATGTTTGAAGAGGTGACTTTCAGGTATTAAAGTGAGTCCAAACGGACCAAACATCTCACACCTATTTTTGTTGATAATGTGTTGTTGTTTTTGCAACCTACTCTGGATGAATTAACAACATTGAGACAAATGCTTTATCTTTATAGCAGAGCTTCAAGGCAGATGATTGACATCGAGAAGACCGGGCTTTCTTTAGCTCCAATACTCGATCATCACAGAGAAAAATGGTGGAGGATTAGCTGGGTTTAAAGGGGACTAGGATAAACCAATATTTGAGGTTGCCAGCTTGGTTAGGAATATAAAAAAGAAATGCATCCAAAAGATTGACAGAAAGAATTTGGAAGAAGATCTAAGGTTGGAAGGGAAGGCTACTATCTTGGGGAGGGAAGGAAGTGCTTATACAATCTGTGATGTAGGTCATTCCCTCATACGCAATAAGACTCTTCCTCTTACCAAAATCTTTCCAACATGAGGTGAATAGTATGATTGGGAGATTATGGTAGGGAGAGGTTGAAGGAAAAAGAAAGATGTGCTAGCTCTCGAGGGAGAAAATGTGTGATTCAAAGTTCCATGAAGGCATGAGTTTTCGTGAACTGCCTTCAATTATGCGTTATTAGCAAAGCAAGCCTTGAGGCTTCTAACACAGGAAAATACCTTTTATCACTGTATTACGTGGGCAAAATACTTCCTAACAAGAAACTTATGAGATTGCAAAGAAAAACCTGAAGATTCTTTCACCTAGAAATGTATTCTAAAGGCAAAGGAGGTGATTCAAAAGGGTTGCAAGTGGAGGATTGGGGATGGAAATTGTGTGCAATTTTTCATGGACAGATGAACAAAGAATCTAATTACAAAAGTTGGGCCCCTACTTGAACAGATTCCAAAAACTGCTAGAGTTAATCTCTTTATTGATCATCAATCTTGGGCTTGGAAGAGAGACGAAATTATTGCTGCAGTGGGAGAAAGTGGCTGGTAGACTATTAGCATGATTCCTCTGTTAACAGAAGGGGAGGGGAATCGCTAGTTCTGGGTTCATGAAAATGATGGTGCTTATAGTGTCAAATCGACTTAATGTGTCATAAGAGAATAGTTTGAGAACCAGAATAGGGGGACTGAGACTTATGAGGAGAATGACAAATCAACACTTAAGGCCATTTGGAAGATGAAACTTCCCAATAAAATTCTGATCTTCAGCTAGAGGGCTTTTGGGAACACTCTCCCAATAGAAGATAACCTCATTAAGCGAGGTATCAAGGTCAACCCAAAATGCAGGTTGTGTAAGCAAGAAAATGAATCGATATATCACTTATTTTTGCACTATAATCAATTCAATAAATTATGGAGAAAGATAGTGAAGGTGGAGAATACTAGTTGGCCGTTTGGAGTGAAACTTGGGGAGATCATTCGACAGACAATGAAGAGGGAAAAAGGGGAAGAGTTGGAACTCCTTATGATGATGTGTTGGAGAATATGGTTCATGAGAAACAAAATGAGGGAAGAGGGAACAGAACTAGAGCTTAGCAACTTCATTGATTAGTGTAAAAACTATAAACAACAATTCTGTAATGAAGGTTTGATAAGGGAATTAATTTTAGATGATCATGAGACTGTATCGAGATGATATAAACCTAAGCATGACTTCATCAAGATAAATGTGGATGAGCATCACCTTTTAGCTGAGAAAAGACTTGGATTTGAGGCAGTGATGAGGGATGGAGAAGAAAACTTTGCCGTTGCAAAATGCTAGAATAGAAAGGGAATGATCAGCCCAATTCAGATGGAAGCTCAAGCTGTTTTTTTTGGTCTACAATGGGGTCTTAGTTTGAAACTAAATGTTATTGAGATAGAAAGTGATTCTCTCCTTGTAATAAATTTTTTTGAAATTTAACTCATGTGTTCTATCTCCGGTGGATAACATACTATGAAGATTCAAACTCCTTGCGTCCAGCATGCCCAGAGTCTCATTCCAGCATGTGTTGAGTGGGGCAATCAAGTGGCCCACACACTTGCTGATTTTGTTATTTCAAATGGAGAGATGGATGTAATGTGGAGGGTAATCCCTCCGGATTTTATAAAGTACTCTTTGTTCATTGATAGGAGCAACTGCTCCCTTTTTTGTTAATAGAATTAAAATTTTACATAAAAAATAAATATTTTAATGATTAATACATATTAGTTGAAATATATATTAAGAATATATTAAACTTATAATAGTACATATATACATAATTACATGAAAAAAATATGAAAAAATATATAAGAAATAACCTTGGACTAGATTCAGTACTAATCTTATTTTACATGGAGAACGTTTCGATGCAAAAGGGTGCAAAATCTATTTTTTTATATTTTTTTGAAATTTTTTTATATGGTTGTTAATTTAGGTGTACGTGTTTTATAAGTCAAATTTTACCATTTTTGGATATATGTATATATTTTTAATTTTTTAAAAATAAGGGTACTTTAGCCATTTTTAAGTGACTAAAATATCCCTATTTTTTAAAAATCAAAAATATATATTTATATATCTCTAGAAATGGTAAAACTTAATACATTAGTTAAATACACCTAGGTTAACAATCTTCTAAAAAAATTTCAAAAAAATATATAAAAAAATGAGTTTCGCACCTTGTAAATTGAAACATTACTCATTTATGTTGGGTACAAAGTTGCATCCTCCCACTTACAAAACAAGACCATATAAAACTATAGCTACAAGAAATTATTTTTAACATACAAATTTTTTTTTTAAAAATAATTTTTTTATTTCAAACGTAATTTTTTTATTTTTTTTATTTTATTTGTTTACAAGGAAATTTTTGTTATTTAAAAAAATTGTAACTAAACTAATACACTTTTAATTTCGAAGAAATTGAGAAGTACGGGTTAAAAATTTGTGATATGTTTTCAATTTTGTTTAAACTATATATGAGTATGTTAGTTAAAAGGTATGAACTTTCAACTTAAAATTTTTTATTCTTCATAATTATTATATTTTTAATTATTTCTTTATATTTTCCTATACAAACTACTTTATTTTTCAATCAGTTCCGTACAACTATTCATATAACTAACATATCTATTTTTAATTCTATTATCTTTATTCTTCATCATTACCTTTATCATATAACATTATTTTCTTTTATTTCAAAAACTTTTACATCAACAAAATTTTCAATAAAAGTTTTCACTTCCCAAACCCAGAACTCTTTTTTAAGAATATCATATATAATATTCTAGATCAACCCTATTTTATTGTTTGTCGTGCGTTTTTAAAAAGTTTACCAGTCGTGCATTCATCCACTTTATAACCCCGCCGTAAGTATTGTTTGATATTATTATTATTTTTGCAAAATTTTTAAAAGAAACCAAATACGAAAGCTATATAATTAATTAACAAAATTCTAAATTATAATGTCCGCTGCAAGTATTGTTTCATATTATTATTATTTTTGCAAATTTTTTAAAAGAAACCAAATATGAAAGCTATATAATTAATTTCCAAAATTCTAAATTATAATGTATAAATGGAGCATGTAAAACTAGAGAAATACTTACACATTTTATTCGCAATGTTATTCGCTCCAACGTTGTTAAAATTTGGTATAAAAACATTCACATTGTTGTTGAGGATGAGCTTGGGGACACCACCGGGGCCACCCGCATGGGACACACATGGGGCTTGAATTCTTCCTATAGTAGGGTTTGGTTTTATTGGGAGAGTTTTATCTCTTAGGAAACTGAAACTCCCTCAGAAAATTAAGATTTTTTGGCTGGCGTCTTCTTAAAGATGCATTGCCCGCTTAAATGAATATGCAAACATGAGAATAATTTCTTTTATGCCCCTAACAAATACATATAATTCTTAATATATCCACAACATTTTATACATTCTTTTTATACTCATAACATTTTACCCTAAATTCCTCTCATACCCACATCGTTAAAACCACCGTTATCTATCCCATTAAAAAAATAATTTTTCCATTTTAAATTTTTTCTAATTAAAATAAATCAACCTTAATATGACTTTTAAGTTATTTAATATCTTGTATTAATGATTTACTACCATCAATTGAGTCATGTTAAGGTTAAATTATCTTAATTAAAAAATTTTAAAATAACAAAATCATTTTTTTAATGGGATAGATAACGGGGTGCTGGTTCAATGCACCCGGTAGCATTGAACCTCAATACTTCCGGGCGCATATACCTATTTTTTATTTTTGAATTTTTTTTTCATAAACTTGTTAATCTAAGTGTATTTAATATGTGTATAAATTTTTACCATTTTTGAAGATTTTTAAATATTTATTTCGGGTTTTTTAAAAATCAGTGACATTTTTAGTAATTTAAATGCCACTGATTTTTAAAAATTTGAAATAAATATCTAAAAATCTTCAAAAATGGTAAAAAATTATACACATATTAAATACACTTACATTAACATTTTTTGTAAAAAAATTTTCAAAAAAATAAAAAACGGGTGAAGTACACCCGGGAGCATTGAAACAGCACCCTAGATAACAGTGATTTTAACGGCGTGAGTATGAGAAGAATTTAGGGTGAAATATTAAAAGTATAAAAGGAATTTATGAAATGTTGTGGGTATATTAGGAATTATGTGCATTTGTTATGGGTATAAGATGAATTATACTACAAAAAAAAGAGGTATTAGCATTGACATGTCACTCTTGCATAACAAACTGTGAGGATGCTAACCACCTATTTTGGACATGCTTACAGATTAAATGTTGTTTTCACCCAAACTTTAGGTGGTTACAATGCTGGAATGAAGAAATTGGTATTATTGATGTACAGCAATTTATTAAAAAAGCTTCTGGTCACGTGGTGGATGATTTGGTCAGCCAGGAATAAACTTAGGGAAACTAGTGATATGATGAATTTGTCTGATATTGCAGATAAATGTCTCAACTTTCTTCGGCAGATGGAATCATCTTCCTTTCTTCCAGATGGTACGTTTGGGACCCAACAAGCTGCGGTAAGGTGGAATCCTCCGTCATGTGGTGTGCCAAAAATCAACGTTGATGCTGGTTTCAAATCTCAGCATGGATTGGCAGGAGCTGGGGCTGTTATTCGTGACCACGAAGTCTGTTTTGTTGTTGCACAATGCTGGACATGGAAAGCTTCTCCTTATCGTGGTTTTTTAACTGTTTGTGGTTAGATGCGTCCCTGCCTGCATATCCAATGCTACGTGTAAGGACTTGAGTTCTTGTGGTCTTCTTGATGGGCTTCTTTTCCAATCTCCAGGTTAATTTCGTGTTGAGATTGGTTTGGAATCCCTCATCCTTCTCTATCCAAAAAAAAAAAAAGATTATGCCTTTTATGAGTTTAGGATCTGGTGGTGACATGAAAAGGGAAATTTTTTCCTCTCTCAATGTATTTTTATATAAATTGAGGTATTAACTACTTAACTATCATATCTTTTTCCTTCGTCTTTTTTAGTATTATATTTACCTTTCAATCATTTCCCCCATAATTCTATACAATTAATCGTTATCTTTAATCATATTGTATCAATATCATTCTTGCGTTTTTAAATTTTGTTGTGATTTCAACTTTCTAACATTTATTCTACATTTATTCTACATTTTCTCAAATCGTACACTCAAAAAACATAATTTTGAAAATAATAAATGTTATGCTATACTTTGTAAAAGCCCAAAATTCATATCTAATACAATAAAGATATCCTGAAGCATACCCAAATAAAATTATAGATAGTGGACAATTCTAATATTTCGTTTTTATAAATAATTTTTTAAACATTTTATTTTATCAGTTATTTTAAAATTATTAACTAAAATTTGTTTCTAGGTTTATGGTATTAAAAAAGGCTCCGCTTCCATGTAATTCCCTTAATTTTTAAAATATTGATGATTAATTTAAAATTTAATTCATTTAATGTATTTAACATCATTTGTTTAGTTAAGAAACTAAGTTTTATTTAAATCAAGTATGTGTATGAGTCACATTAGCTCAAAAAAATATATATTCATGTGAAAATTATAAAAAATACTTAAGATCTATTCAGACATGTGCTAGAATGTAATAATACTTTATAAAATTATTTATCCACATAGCTTTGATATTTTAAATGGTTTAGATATTGAAAAACTACTTTAAAATTGATATTTTAGCATTTGACAATTTTATTTGGTTGATTTTACACATTTATAGATTGGACCCACATATAGTAAAATTTAAAAAAATAAAAGGATTTCGAAAATACTATAAATGATGCTAAATACAATGGACACTGTAGATTTTCAATCAACCATCAAAATGTTAAAAATAAATGGGGCTACATAGAAAATAGGCTTATAAAAGTGGGACTGATTTTAAAGAGCATTAAATATTTTATTTAGATTTTAAAAACAATATAAAAATTTACTAGAGAGGATTTGGTGAAATGTGGTGAAATCAAATAATTAAAATGTTAAAAAGGAAAAAGTCGAGCCCCGGTGCAGCTCGGTCTATCTTTGGTGTTAGTTAATTACAAGTTCAACCCTTACGGCAATTGTCTCTCATTTGTTTGCTATAAGAGCATTGTCTTCTTCAAATGTATGTGTAGACTTCTAGATTGAACAATAAAAAAAATTTCTTTAAAATATACTCAATATGTTTGACCATAATATCAAATATAGCTGTTGCGTTTGCATTTAATTTTAAAAATATTCATTCTGTAAAAAATTGTTAATTTAAATTTTATAAATGCCAAAAATACGTCTATTGTAAAATAGTAAAAAACGAAAAAGAAGAAAAAAAATGAAATTAGTGCTTTATAAAGTTAGAGGTTATATGCAATCAGGACATTAGTGAATTATGATATTTATTTTTCAATCTTGTCCTAAATTTAATGAATATATTAGTAATGCCATGTATTGTCATTAATTCAAGAAATGTGCATTTTTGGAATTAAATGTAAACATAATTGGTATATTTAAGATTCAGAATATTGTAAGCATATTTGAGATTAGTGGTGAAGATAATATTTATATTTGGGAAAAAACAAAAAAAGACTAAAATGTACTAAAAATAAAAATATAATTTGATTATAAATAGTTGTTTGTTGTATTATTTTTGTGGAATTTAATTTTTTATTGGTATTATATATGAAGTTGATATTATAAATTAAATACTTTTACAACCCTCTCGTATGCATTTAAATGTATTCCACGTGAAATTCACATCCTGACGTACCATCATCCAGACGTGCAAGGTGTAAAGCTTACACATTCTTACAACGGTAAAAAAAATCTAAAAATGTCATAGATTTTTAAAATTTTTAAAAATACTAAATTTTTTTAAAATTAGTAAAAATTGATATGCATATTAAATATATTTAGATTAACAATTTTAGAAAATTTTTAAAATTTTTTTTTTTTAAAAACATGTCAAGTGTCACCGGTGCATTAAGCCGTTGAACCGGGCACCTGGTTGTAAACGGATGGACAGTGCCACGGCATAAATTTAGAAAACACCGGCTTGGATATTTTTGGAACAACGACGTGTGCAAATCTGGAGGAGTTTTTCGGTGCTCCTCGTGAACTGATACACTTCGTACACATTCAGGAGCGATAATCCAAAAAACAGTTAATGAGATCCAAGGATCATCATTAATAAATGGAAATTGCCTAAAAAGCATAAAAATCTAATGGATGCAGAAAATATAAATAGAAGACAAGATATACTAATGAGTAAGAAATACAACAAAAAATTAAGAGGTGTTTTTTTATCATTAAAATTTTTCATAACTTTCCTATTTCTTCATAATTTTTTATATAAATATTATATTTTTCAATTATTTTTATACAACTATTTAGATAACTAACATATTTGTTTTAATTTTATTCTCTTTTACTTCTCATTATTGTTTCTATTTATTAAATGTTAATTCTAAATATATTCACTATATTTGCTTTTAATTACAAATATACTTACTAAGTTTGAAAATTTTCATATATACTCACTAAGTATGAACAAAATTTCATCTATATTCATTCCACCATACATAATTAAAAAAAGCTGCTATCCATCATATGAAATATCCTAAATGCCCCTTATTATTTAATAGTAATAGCAATTCGACTATGATAGAAGTTGAACAATATGATTGAAACATATCTAATGAAGAGAAAAACTTGATAGAATGAGTTTTAATGGTTCGGATATTATATTAATCACAGTGAATGTTAGATCAATCAGAGATATTTTGGGATTTTAAAATTCTTAAATATTTATAACTGTCGTATTGTGTATATTGAAATTAATGACATATTTAGTGGGTATATGTGAAAGTTTTAAAATGTGTATATTTGTAATTAAGGGCAAATGTAGTCAGTATATTTGAAATTAACTCTATATTATATTATATTATTTTTTTTAATTTAAAAAATGTATAACAATAAAAAATTTTCATCCAATATTTTATCGCTTTCCACACACATCCTAAATGGAATCATTCTTATTTGTAAAATAATATTGTTAATAAACAGATAAGCTGGTTAAATTGAATTGCATGTTTGGCGGATTCTGGAGATTTCCATCTGCCAGCGTATGGTTTTGCGCGTTCCGCCAGAGTACCGAAGAATTCGGGTCTCTCAATAAAAGGGGCGATGTGATCTTCTCTGAAACAGAAAAAAGGGGATTTTGGCCGCATTTGAGGCGTTTGCGTTTCTCATCTCGTCATCCGTCTCTCGTCTCTCTCGTCTCTCTCGTCGAGGGTTTTCTTCTCCGTCTCTCGCTCTACTTCTTCTAGGGTTAGGGTTTTTAGCAGGAAGGAAAAGGGAAAAATCATGGGTTCGGATCCGGTGACCAACGCTTCGTCCGTTACTGCATTCTCCAGGGACGTCGTCGGCAAGAAGAAGAGGGTAAGTGTCTTCCTCCTCTTTCTCTTTTCGAATTCTGGTTTCTGTTTCTTTTTCCCTTTTCTGAAATTGTTGCGTGGTAATCGGTTGCTTGTTGTCTCGTTTTTGAATTTCGGTGGTCAGACGAACAGGTCGGCGAAATTGAAGCAGTGTAAGCTTGATGCAAGGCGCGAGCAATGGCTCTCTCAAGGTGCGGTGATGTTCATCTCTCTGGATTGAATTCCTCCATGTCTTTTACAAAGATGAAACGTTGTGAAAAAATTTCTCGTTCTGTGAAGCGTCATCCCTAGACGCCCTAGAAAAGAAGACTATCTTCTTCTTCTTCTTCTCTCTCTCTCTCTCTCTCTCTCTCTTTAAATATCGTTATGGCGGTAGGATAGATGGGCTATAAGTTCCAAATTGGTTTCTCGTTGATGAATGTAAGGTAATTAATTTTTGGTGCCTTCTGATGTCTGCAATTTTGATTGGCTCTGGCCATTTGTTTTAGTTTCCTTTAGAAACATGATGGATAACGAAGGACCGTTTTGTGGGTGGAATTTTTTCAGTCAAGAACAAGGGAGGTGACAAGGAAAATAATAGGGGCTCATCTCCTCCATCCCCTCTGCCCTCGCCAGGGGATCGTGATGTGGCTTTTGGGAATCTAGAAACGAAGTCCAGAATTGAAGGGAATGAGGGATCAAACCTACATGATAGTGATTCTGAGTCTTTGACAAACAGTACTGGAAGCAGCAATTCTAGCACTGCCTTCTCCAGGAATGAACACAACCGTAGTAGCAGTCGGAGCAGCAGTAGCAGCAATGGATGCTTTTCTGGGAGCGTGAGCCAGGATGAGGGAGAAGAGGATGAGAGTTGTTTGGACGATTGGGAGGCTGTAGCTGATGCACTCACAGCAACCGATGAATCTCATAATCCAAATGCAGGCACAACTGCTAAAAGGGATATTGAGGCATTGGTTGAATCTGGTACTAATGCTACGGAATTTTCATACCGGGCTCAACCAATGGGCATATCTAACACATTGGGTGATGGAGTGCTTCCGAGGCCATCTGCTCTTAGCTGCCGAGCTTGGAGGCCAGATGATGCTTTCCGGCCACAGAGCTTGCCTAATCTATCAAAGCAGCATAGCTTTCCCACGAATGCCATGGGAGGGCATTTTGGTAACCGAGGCACTAGCTGGGGTTGCCATGGTCGTATTTCTCAGCCATCATCCTGCCCCATCTGCTGTGAAGATCTGGATCTGACAGACTCTAGCTTCTTACCATGTTCCTGTGGTTTCCGCCTTTGCCTTTTTTGTCACAAGAGGATTCTTGAGGATGATGGTCGATGTCCAGGCTGCAGGAAGCAGTACAGTCCAATGGAGGAGGAGATACATGTTAATTTAGGGCCGCCACTATTACGGTTGGCTCGGTCCTGTAGCATGAGTTCAAGATCTTAGGAGTAGGGCCCTAAATTTCTTGATTTGTATTTGGGTTTTTCTTTTTACTCGAGTGTGTGTGGTTTCAATCACCTTGTGGGCTATGAGTTTTCTAAAAAGGATGTGAATAGAGTGTTAGAACCTCAAGACTGAAGATCAACAGTCGGGAACTGCAATTTCATATTAGTTTGGCTCTTACCTGTATGGTGCGTATGTCAATATAGAGGATGTTTGTTGGCATGTGAATAGACGATGTGGTACAGGCATTAAATACATGAAATCTAGTTTACTCATTTTTATTGCATTTGGACTGACTTTTGTTATCTTTGAAGCTTAGCCTCTTAGATTAGGTGCTTGATATTACTGTGCTAACACTGCCTATCCTCCAAGCTGTTATGAACTGTCTGTCATTTCTTATAGGACAAAAGGTACCAATCTCTCTCTTATTTTAACAACACAATGTATTTTTGTAATTCTTTTTGTTTTTATGCTTGCATGTTGACAGCAATGGTACTTATGTTTGATTTTTACGTTGGCTTTTTTATTGTTTGTTACAATTTCATTCATATTATATACCCTTGCTGCTGTTTTAAGATTTTATCTACAGTTTTCATCTGTCATATTTTGTTGTGAACTCACAAGAGCATGTACTATATGCATCAGATTTATCTATGATACTTTTCTGTAAACTCTCATGGGTGGTTTTCTTATCTTGTGTGCTTTATCTATGATATTTTGCTGTCAACTCTCAAAAGTATATTTTGTGTGTTCTCTATCTACGACATTTCAGTGTCTTCTCCCAAGAGTTTTTTATCTTATGATTTTTATCCCATACAATAAGAAATGTCAGTATGAGGGTTGTTCCTGTTTGTGTCTAAAAAAGGGTGTCCCTACTACCTATGCTTTACCATTTATGAAAAATATTATCAAAGAAATTTGTATTGTACTAGATAGGAGACCACTTATACTCAGAAGAAGAAGAAGAAGAAGCAGAAGATAGGAGACCACTTTAGAATGCACATCAAAGCACAATTGATATTCGTACTGCATTACTTCTAGTTGGAGATTATTGTCCGATAATACACTTGATTTCCTGATGTTATATGAAGAAGTTAATATGTTGTCTTATGAATATTGTTAAAATTGATGTTGCCATTGTTGGGTCAATTATATTTATATCCTTTTGTTTCCATTTTTTCTTAGCAATCTTTTGGCTTTGTAATTTCTTTTTCTTTCATAGTTTCTACTATGTTCTTTTCATTTCATCACCTTTAATTTTAGCAATGTCGACAGGAAGAACTAATGGGCATTCCTTGGCTTATGAGGTAATTTATTTCTGTGTATATCTTTTAAGGTTTTTGTTGCTTTAGTAAGTTGATTTTTATCCTTTTTGGTTTCTCTTTCCATTGTTTTGAATCTCGATAGTGTTGTTGTTTTTTGTTGATTCGAATAACAAAAGCATAGAAATATTTGGTATCATTTTTTTCCCGTGGCAATTTGTTTATGGTGTGTTTGGGAAGTAATAAAACTTTTAAATAAAGGGTGCGTTTGGGAAGCGATAAAACTTTTGGATGAAATTTTTTGTGTAAAAGTTGTTAAATCGATAGAAAATAATGTGAAATGATAATGATAATGATGAGGTGTAAAGAGAATAAAGTTAAAATAGATAGGGTAGTTGTATGAGAGATTGTATGGAAATGATTAAAAAGTTGGGTAGCTCGTATAGAAAAATGTAAAAAAAATAATTAAAAAATGGGTAGTTATGAAGAGTGAAAAGTTTTTGATTGGAAAGTTTGAAGTCCAACCAAACACTCTCAAAAAGTTTGAAATGTGATACGATGCACCCAGGTGCACTTAGCTTTAGTGCACTTAGGTGCAAAAGCTCATTTTTTAATTTTTTTTGAAAATTTTGTTATGCAACTATTAATCTAAGTATATTTAATATATATATCAATTTTTTTTTATCATTTTTGGATAAATGTAAATATTCTTTTGAATTTTTTTTAAAATAGAGGCATTTTGTTCATTTAATGACTAAAATGTCCCTTGTTTTTAAAAAAAAATTGAAAAAATATCTATAAATCTCCAAAAATGGTAACACTTGTCTGATATCTTAAATATACTTAGATCGAGGAAACAAAAGTGATCAGTCAAAGGAGACTAATGTTATCAACACTTCTCTTTCATCCGTTGGTCCGGGATCCTTCCGATAGGTGGACCGGATCTAATGAATGAAGGCATTCCCCTCGTTCGGATGGTTGGATAAGTGGTAGTTGATACCAGAAAGTAACTCGACGGAAGGCAGGATCGGATATTCAACGCCAATAGTTACATAAAAGGATTTTCAAAAAAATAAAAATAAATAATGGGTTAAGTACACCGGGTGCACTGAAGCTAAGTGCATCTGCGGGCATTCAATCCATGGTTCAGAATATCGGTATCAGACGGCATATTTGTCCCCTCTACAAATGATATGATATAGTCGTATCGTATTGGTATCGGACTATATCGGATTGTATCAGACGGAATTTATTTTTACCATAAAAAATATGAAAAAATCAGAAAATTGGGAAATGCAAGAATATATAGTTACTTAGCATTTTGCCTATATATAGGATAGTGTATCGGTCTATTTTCTCTTATAATTAGTTGTCTGTGGTAAAACATACAGTCCGAATTTTTGATGAAAAAAGAAATCATAGACAAAACATGTAAACTCATTAACAATTCAACATACATGATGCCTAGCAAAATCAATTATAAAAAATAAAAAAATATGAAATAAATCATAAATCAATTAATTACAATTCAAAAATAAAATATATTTGCCTAAACATAAGATAAAACCCATAAAAGTCGATAATTGTTTATTTTTGAGATGTTCACGTTTACTTGTAGATTTTAAAAGTTTTTATAAATTAAAGACTACCTCAAATTTTAATTAAATTGCAAGAAAAAATCAATTATATTACTGTAAACAAATTTCTATAACTGATAATAAGTTCTCTTTTTTGTTTTTTCAGAATAATTTTTAAATTTTTTAGATTTTTGAAAATTAAGAATATATAATAATAATAAAAAAATTATGTAGTTGCATGAAAAACAATGAATATTAGTGTAAAAATGAGTGTAGAATTTTGGAATAGAAAACATCTTCACAAAAGTGAAAAATAGAATTTTTTGTCATTTTATTCATTTGGGGTGGTATACATCCTTGTATTGGCTGATACACCACTGATACGGCCTATATGCCTCCCGTATCAGCCGATACACAATTTTTTAAAACCTTAGCCGAAACACCCTCGTGTCTCGTATCGAACATGGCTGATATGAATACGATATGGTTGATATGCCCCTATATTGGGCGATATTTGAATCCGTGATTCTATCATCTTTTGAGAATTTTTTGGTATAAAAGCTTTTGAATTGGGAGAAAATGATGTGATATGATAGGTGTAATGATGATGAGTAAATAAAATAAAGTTAAAATAGATAGATTAGTTATACGGGTAATTGTGTAGAAGTAATTGAAAGCTATGATAATTGTATAGGAAAATATGAAAATATGATTTAAAATAAAGTAGTTCTAGAGAGTGAAAAGTTTTAGATTGAAAAGTTTTGGTTTGAAAAATTTGTGTTAAATAAACATGCCCTTGGATTCTTCGGTAATAAGATCGGTTTTGAAAATCATTTCGCACTTTAGATTTCATTTTCTTGGTTCAATGGATTTGTATCTTAGGAGTCTGGCCAGTGTGCAACTCTTTGATTGTTCTATACATGTTGTTCTAACTATCCCAGCCTTATGTTGGTTCTTTGCTGAAAATTTCTTTAGAGACTGCTTGCTTCTCGTCCTCCAGCATTTTATTTAAATCATTTTATGATTGCAAGAAATTCTTTTGCTGCCTTTATCACCCTTGCCAGTAGCCAGTCAACCCATGGTAGTCTTCTATGCGCATCCTGAGTCTTTGAACCAACCTATAGTAGCAGTCACATTCCATCTTTGTATGTTGGCCTAACATTGGTACAACTTGACTTTGTCAATACCTTCTTGTCGTTCTTTTTCTTTGTCAAACATCTTCTTAGGTGCATATATCCATCCCCCTGACAGTTTGTTTCTTGGTCGCCCAATTTCCGTTACATAAAAATGTGTAGTCATGCAGCCATCCCATGTTTTGCCAGCAATAAAATGAAGTTTGGAGAGATGCATTTCATTCTTATTTCTTTTATCTGTTTTGAGTTTGACAGCAGAAAAATTCCTCCTTTAGTTTTATTTGTTTTCTTGCCTGGATTTTTGAAACGATAAATTCAATATTCCAACTGTTTAGTGTGTATTGTTCTTCATAGTGGGTTGACAGTGCAAAGTAATACTCCGGTAATATCTTAGGACAGAACTGCAATTAGCCCTGCCTAGAAGCACTATCTTCTCTCGGTGCTTATTATTAAATTTGTGTTGCTGCTTGAAGTCCCTTTGCCAGTCCCTATGAAGCCCTGCTGTAAATGGACTGGCGAGGAAGGTCTTGAACCTCCTCGGGTTTCTATTTTTCGCACGTCTCTCGCTCAAAACAAAAAAAAAAAAAAAGGAAAATGAAAGAAAAGAAAAAATGGTAGAACACTTGATAATGGGCCATGTATTGAATGGATTGGCAAAAGAGGTACTGATCCACCTGCAGTTTGTATTCCTTTCATCTACACAAAAAGACAGTAGTTTTCAAATTGCACAAACGGATGCACAGGCCATAAGAGGTGAACATTATCTCACTGGCTACTCACCTTGCAGTCAGTGTCTCAGGGACTGTTTGGCTGGATGGTTAGATAAGATTAACACTTTCCAGTGAATAATTTGGAGCTCAGCTATTTTTGGTCACTGATCACCTACCACGTAGTTATAACCATTTTGTCCGATAAATTTCTAGTATCTTTGTTACGTTGGTTTGTCTCTTCTTCTTCTTTCTTTTCTAGGATTTGTGTCATAGTGGATGATGGTTGGGTGGATTTGCTGGCCTTGCTTCATCATTTTTATTCATGAAGAAACTTGTTTTTTTGTGATTACATCTTTACCTCCACCTTTGCGTGGCTGGAATGGATGGTTAGTAGTTCGTTATGCTGGTGGGATTAGATTCCTGTCTGTAGTGGTGGATGCTAGTGTGATAAACTGGGTGTGCGGGTGTCTGCCAGCTGGATGGAAGTTAAGACAACTGTGTTAATCACCACGCCTGGCTGAATGAAATGCAATTTGTAGTTTGGGAACAAGAATTTTTGTTTAATGGAATGTCATATATGACATGGTTTAGATTTGGAAGCTATCTTTGGAAGGGCTTGACTTTTTTGGCTGAGAAATTATTTGAAGGCTTGTATTAGAGCCTCACTACATGCTTTGATGAAGATTGGAAAGCAGCACAAAATAGACATGTAACCCCATCCTAGTCGGTAATTTTCTGTTATTTTATACTATAGTTTAATTCCATGCGAGATTTGTACTCTCGTGTCCCCTACTTAGCTTAGCTTCGTGCAAATTTTTCATGCAATGACCATTTTTATTTAGGGTGTGTTTATTTAAGGCTAAAACTTTTCACTGTTGACAACTAGCACATTTTTTAAAATTATTTTTTCACTTTTTTGTACAATTGTATAACCTTTCAATTATTTTTTATATGCCTACTTTATAAATAATGAGTAATGATCTTGTTAGTCTGGGCTAAGTAAATATTTTGTCTAGCTCACTTTAAAAATTCATTTATAATTTTTTTTTCGTTTTTTCTTCATATATTTGTTTATCTAAGTGTATTTAATATATAAACTAATGTTTGTTATTTTTGGATGTGTATATTTTTTTTGAAAAATTTAAACATTTGTGTATATACGTATTTAAAATACTCCAATCTTTAAAAATTTTTAAAAAATAAATAGAAATATTAGAAAATGTAAAATTTGGTTTATATGTTGAATACTCTTAGGAGTTGTTTGAGAACGTGGAATGGAAAAAGATTATGGGATGTGGTGGAATGAAAAAAGGGAATATTTTGGAATTGTGTGATTGATAGGAAACAGTAAATGTAAAGTTGGAATAAATAGGTATGATAGAGGGTGGTTGGAAAAATGATTAGAATATATGAATAGAAGTGAAAAAATATGGTTATTATTTGAGTGATGATTGGTCTCGAAATTTGTGTTCCTGTAAATTCTCTCTCGGTTTCTCATTTTGCTATTGCTAAACTTCTTAAATAGATTAGTGCACGGAGAAAAAAGCAAAAAAATAAAAAGCGTTGTAAATTGAGGTATTTGCTTTGCCCGAGTTGTCAGGATTATTTTTCATAAGTAATTTATTTGAACTTTATTCTTTTTACTCATTATTATTCTTATGATAACACATCTTTTTATATCATTTGAAAAATTATTACTTCAATTAAAGTTTTATCACTTTTTAAATACTTTTATTTTGCAAATATAAATATTAGTAAGTGCATACGTGTGAATTGGTAATTTTGGAGTGTAATAGGAGAGTTCTAGTTTATGCTTGCATGTGCGTGTGTGTGTGTGGGAGAGAGAGTATAAATTTGTTTATTTATTTATTTTTGGACAAATGTAGTGGGAAGTATGTGATAGAAAGTGCAGTAGATGAATATTAATAATGTAGTTTTTTTTTTTCCTAATTTAAGACGGGAAAGAGACAATGAAATTATTGGTAATGGTAGGACATTGTAGTTGTTGTTATGGCACCCTCTTCGAAGGTGTTAATGGTAGCTGTTAGAGGTCTTATGACCAGCCGAAGCTATATGTAACCTCCTCACTGTGATGCGCTAGGATATAATTAAATTTAGGGCGATTTGCACATGAGCTACAAACTTTCACTTGTATTATATCCGTGTTCATATATTTACAGAAATTGCAAGTATGTTTGCAAGATTTACTCCATTTTGCTAGTGTATCGACATGAAATGCATGTGAAAAAATTTAATGTAATCCTTAATTATCGTATTGGTATTTTTATGAACATGCCTATAATATTTGACCAATATTGCATTCGTGTTTTAAGTTTACTGATATTACAAATATGCGTACAAAATTTGTATGCAATTACAAGCACGTCTCTTATGTTATGACACCGTTAAAATTTTTGCAAAACGACAGTAATGTCTTTGAAGCCAAGTCTTGCAAATATTATAACCATATTTGTAAAAAAGTTTAAAATAACAATATATGTAAAATAATGAAATAGTAAATATGTCTACAATATTCGAAAAGTTATAATTGTATTACTTAATTTAAAGGGTATTATTATCATTTTATAAAAAGAATTCTATTAGCATCCTAATGAAATTTTGTGGGCATATTAGTAAATTTAGAGATATGGATGCAATATTAGTCAAATTTTGTAGGGGTATTGGTCAAAACTTTTTAAGAGTATTCACAAAAATTCCTATCTTGGCTGATGAAAAAAATCAAAGACATTGCTGAAGAAATGACGTTGCATAGAGTTGGCTAGAATAGAAGCATGAAGAAGCAAATCAGGTAAACCATTTAGGGATCTAGAAAGAAGTAATCATTGACATTGATTTGTTGCATCTTCGCTTAATAACGCTGATGTTCGGATTGACTGATCCTTCCCCTGAAATCGCAGCTATTCCACAGGTGAAATCGATTTGCGCGAACGACAGTATCATTTCACCATCTTCCTGTTCCTCTCCCTGTTCCACCGATTTCATCATTGAATTCGCTCGTGTAAATCGTGGATTCTGATCCTATGTTCTAGGGCTGCATGCTTACGGGCACATACACTTTTTTTTTCTTTTTAATTTTTTTTGAATTTTTTTTACAATAGCGTTAATCTACGTGTATTTAATCTGTATATAAAATATAAATTTTTATTATTTTTGGAATATTTTATATATTTATTTTTAATTTTTGAAAATAAGTGGCATTTTAGGTAAATTTAAATTAATAAAATGTAACTGATTTTTAAAAATCCGAAATAAATATGTAAAAATCTTAAAAAATAGTAAAAATTAATACATACGTTAAATACACTTGAGTTAACAAGTTTATGAAAAAATTTTCAAAATAAAAATAAAAATATAAGTATATACGCCCGGTACTGCATGCTCCCGAATCGTCGTCGCCCCGGAAATCGAGGGGTGCCAAAAGTCGCTCTCTTTGTTTGTCGTAAATCAAGCGTTATTGGAAATCACTGCCTATGGAAGCATTGTCATTTGTCACGCACGGCTCTGTTTGGTGAAATAGAAACGTGGTGTAATAAATGCACATGCATAATGCGTAGCCGTGCGCTCTCTCTCTCTCTCTCTCTCGTCCTGGGAAATATCTAGCTAAGGATATCTTCTTTGAATAAAAATCTCGACGCCGAACAAAGTTGGGAATCTCAAACGGGGAGCTGAAATTTCTAAAGTTATATGAATGAGATCAAACTAGATAAGCTTCTATTTGTAACGCTGTGCTGTTTACCAAGGTGGGTGGTAGCATTGTTATTGGCCCTAATTTGATATCTTGTTTTGTAGGAGGATGGGTGTAAGAATTTGGAATTAAAAATCAAAGATGATACCATTTGCCTTGGCAATTGGGGCGGTTTGGAAACCTCTTACACTACAAAAAGAAAAAATCATTTAAGTTCCTTTTTTTTCACATCGTCTTGGAGGGAGGTTGATTTTACCTTTACATTTTTTTCAACAAGTCTCAAAATAGCGAGTTAAATAAAAATGCAAGTGAAACAGGACAGTTTTACGAATGTATATATATATATATATATATATATATATATATATATATATATATATATATATATATATATGTATATATGAGAGCTGTTCCGGTGCAGTGATGCTGCACCGGAACAGCGGTACAGTGGGCCCAAAATAGGCTCCGCATGATTATGAAATCATGATCTACTCCACCCATTGTATTTAGAATAATGTATTCTATTACCACACCAATTTTCATCCCAATCAGATATGTATATGGGCCCCATCTGAAAATGGTACAAATCCAACGTAATAAAATAGTTTGATGTAAATAACAACTTTAAAGTATCTGATTGGGATGAAAATTGGTATGGTAATAGAATATATTATTTTAAATATAATGGGTGGAGTAGATCATGATTTCATGATCATGTGGGGCCCATTTTGGGCCCACTGCACCACTGTTTCGGTGGAACAGAATCCTATATATATATATATCAAACATAAAAAAAACACATGCATCTATGCGAAATTTAAATATTGTATGTTTCAATATTTTATTATTTACTGTTACTAAAATAAAACGTGGATTAATCTAGTAGTTTAATTTTATTAAAATATGTTAATGAAATATACCTTATTTAGAACTGATTTTGGCATTTTGAAAAACATTTGGGCTTTTCTCAAATATGCCCATTTCATTCTAATCCCAAAAGTATATTTATTTTGTTTTCATTTAATCCTAAAAATGCCTATTTTGCAAAAAATTGTCAGTTAAATTTTGTAAATACCTAAAATATGCTTGTTGTAAAATAATAAATAATGAGATGAAATGCAATGGAAAGGAAATGAAATTAGTGCTATCTAATTTTGAAACTCATGTGCAATTAGAGCATCAGGGAGTTATGACATTCGATTTTTTTTAATTTTGTCATAAATTTGAAGGGCATATTAGTAATTTTACATATGTAATAACAACGTTAACTCACGACTTAAGTGTTTTTGAGATTATATATAAATATAGTGAGTATATTTAAGATTTTGAAAATATTGTACATATATTTAGAATTAGAGTCAAATGTAGTGAGTATATTTGAAAAAAGTTCAAAATATTTTCTAAAATAATAGTATTTTCTACTAATGTTTTTAAAATAATGAAAAAATTATAAGTTATATTTATATTTACAAATGCCTCTTATTAATTTGGGATTTTTCCAAATATGCCTATAAGATTTGACAAATATCGCATTTATGTTTCTAAATTTGCCGAAATAGTAAATGTGCTCACAAGATTTGTATAAAATTATAAGTGTGTCTCTTCCACTAAGACATTGTTAGAATTTTTTTGAAGATGTTACGATAATGTCTTTTAAGTTCTACTACACTTGTAATTTTTGAAGATGTTGTAAGCATATTTGTAAAAAAATTAAAATAATAATATACGTAAAAGTATATAAAATAATAAAATAGCAAATATATTTATAATATTTTAAAATTTTGCAAGTTTATAACTTGAGTTAAAGGGTAATACCATTATTGTACAGAAAAGTCTAATGATATCCTAATAGAAGGAATACAATTACAATTTTATGCAAACTTTGTAGGCGTATTTTGAATTTTGGCAAATTTAGAAATACAAATACAATACTGGTCAAACATTGTAGGTGTATTTGCGAAAATTTCTATTATTTTTTATATTATTGATATAGTTAATCTGGTCACGCTTTTCTGAAACATATTTCTATGTAACTCCCTACATATTTAAAATCTTGGTAGTTGATGGAAAGTTCACTCCATGCATTGTGTTTAGCATCATTTATAATATATTAAAATTTCTTTTACTTGTTTAGTTTTACTGTATATGGGCCCCATTTATAAATATAAAAAATTAATGTAGTAAAATAGTTTAAAACTAAAATATCAACTTTAAAGTAATTTTTTAACATCTAAACTATCTAAAATATCATTAATATGTAGATAAATGATTATATAATTGCATCATGTGTGAATGGATCTAAGCGTTTTTCATAATTTACACATAAATATTTATATTTTTCAACAAATGTGACGCATAAACAAACTTGTCAGGATGAAACTTAGTCTCTTCGATAAACGAATGATGTAATTACAATGAATGGATTGAATTTTTCATAAAAGATTAAAATTTTAAAATTTGAAAGGCTATATGGCTCAGTTTCTATGTAATCATAAGTAATGTGAAGATTTTGAAAGAAAATGAGAATAATATTTAAAAATAAGATCGTTATTTTATTTTATTTTATTTTATTTTTGAATTTGGGTTCAAATTTCCAACTCATCTTTATGTATATTTGCACTTGCAATAGTGAATGTACCTTGCCCAAGGATAATTTCAACTTCTCATATATTCTCATTGCAATTTGTATTGTTTTAAAATGCATCATCTTTTTTATGTGAGATTTAATTCTGAACTATTACATCATACTTATTGGTATATATTGTAACGTTGTAAGTATAAACATTGTTTAGCGTATCTTTTCCTCTCTATACTTTTAAAAATTGCAGGTTTTGGAAGCGTTTAATTCGCGCTAAGTTGTAATGGTGAAAATAATGATGGAATTTTAACACAACATCATAGCTTTTAAACAAGAGGCTTAATCTTCTATGACTTATGGGATATGCAAATCTCTTATCTCTTCCACCTCAAGATGGAAATGTTCTCATTTTCGACCCGTCCTAAAACCCTTCTTAAAACCCTTCTTTAAATATTGATTTTCAGTAAAGCCACAATGCCTCTGGTGTTGTGGTAACTCTGCATACGACCATGGTGTTGAAGAGAGTTCGAGTATTGTTGGCAACACAGCAGAAGTCGGCGGTCGTCCACTCCCCACCATGTGGGAACGTCCACTATAGGGCAGGAATTGTAGGAAATTGTGTAGGAAAATTTGAAAGATGACGACAGGTTGAGGAATTTTTTTTTTAAAATATCTCACTAAGGCCTGATTGTAATACACTGATAGAGATGATTGTAACATATAAATAGAAATAAAAAAAATATTGTTTTTTAGCTTTTTAATGAAGTTGTTACACTAGATATATTTAGTCTATAAATCAAATTTCATGATATTTGAAAAGTCTAGATACACTTTTTTGGATTTTAAACGCAGGGGCACTGTAGTCGTCAAAGATCATTCCACTTTAAACAAATTTTTTCACTTTAAACAATTTTTTTTTTTTTATTGGAGTTTATTTACAACATATCTCAACTCATATCACATTCAAAGTTTTGAGACAATTCTAACAATATTTTCCAAGGGAGACCACCAGCTCCCAACCGAACAAGGAGGACCACACATGCCCCCACGGAAATTTTTAGTTGGAAATCCCATGCGGGATTCGAACACGCGACGGTCGGAACGAAAGTTTTCTAATTATAATCTAAGTTTTCGTTCCGCGCCCGTTGACCAAACGAGCGCCACTCGTTTGGCCACTTTAAACAATTTTTGGTTATGAATTGATAATATTTTTGAATTTTTAATTTCTAATAGCTGCGTATTCACCCCTAAATAAATTTTTTTAGCATATTAATTTTTAATCATCGTCTTATATTTTAGGTAAATCACATTGAAGAATATTATGGGCAGTTGGTTTTAGTGTTTCTTACTAAGTATATTTTTTCTAATTATAATCTAAGTTTTCATTCAAGGTGATTTTTATACCCAGTACATGAAAGTAAATTAGACACACGGCCTTCGAGGTTAAAAAATAGCAAACAAGCTCGGAGGAATGCCTGTTTGGACTCTGGATGCGCGGAAACGAAAAGAAAGGACATTTTTCAAAAAAAAAAAAAGAAAAAAAGAGAGAGGAAGAAATACGATAAAATCAATTGTAAAGTTGGGGGGGTTTTTTTTCCACAATGAAAACAGAAGGATGATTGCGAGGATAGTCATTTATTGAATTCAGTCGTGTTGTATAACTAACCTATTCTCGATGTGTTGTGAAGCACGATGGTTCGTTCAAGCAGTTGATCAAAGCAAAGCTCTTGCGTATCAAGATCAGAAGGATAAAGAGTTACTCCGAATTTGTTAGACAGAAGAATAAAGAAAAAATAGATAAGATTGATGAAGATAAAAATGAGGCTGACAATTAAAGATGCACAAAATAATAATAAGATTCTTGAAAGAGTAAATATGGTGGATAAATTTCTAATCCATGGTACGCAGGATGCTAATTAATGAACTTTCCTGTAATATATATATTTCATGAAATCTGGAGCAATCAAAAGCCGGAAGTACTGGATATTGCTGTATGTTGTATGTTGAATAGGTCTACATTTGATTCCAACGCATACAAAAAGAAACACATCATGATCGGTTTGAAACAGTTGTGCAAGAGTTTTTGCCTTGATTTGTCTTCAACTGCATTTGTTATCCCCTTCCATTATTATAGGCGAATCTAACAAAGCGTGGAAGAAGGGTTCCTGTCTTCTCCGCTGATCAATCCTGCAATATGAGATCCCTGCTGATGTTGTTGGGGGAGAGTCTTCCACCACCTCACAAAGGTAGATCCCTCCAAGAGCACATCTCTATCCAGGTCCCCCCTACCAATGGCTGCAGCAAGCTCCTTTTCCAGCTCCACGATCCTCCCACTCATCTCATAGAAGCACATCCCATTGGCAGTGTCAAGACTGAGTTCCTCAACCTTGGCCCAGAAACATGAGTCTGTGATGGAGCCTGCAGGCACTCCTCGGGCATGTTCAAGCCACCTCTGGGCATACCTGTAACGCCAGGGCCTGCCATTGGTCAAGTAGGGGCCTGTATCTTCGTTCATACAGTGGCGATAGTAGTTGGCTATGTCCAGAGGCTCAACCAGGCACCGGTATCTGGTTCCGAGGTTCACCCATTCCTCTTGGCTCTCAAAGTTGTCAGGCAATTCATGGGTATGTACCATGTCTAGGATATCATCAAATAGGCCAACTAGCTCAAGCCTTCTCAGATTAGCACTGAAGTCTTCCTTCTCCTTCTGAAGTTTGAAGGCATCATAGTAGCCTATTCCACATGTCTTGCATGCTTTTTTGTAATTATTTACAACATTCAGTGCTTCCTCAATTTTTCTTTGGTTGGCCTTGACCTTGTCCAAGTTTTTCAGTTTGTTCTTCTCTGACTCTCCGGCAGCACATAGGCACACCCTTGCTTCCATGCTCTGATACACCAAACACAATGGTATTATCACAATGCATTGAGATTTGTGGTAGTTGCTGGGTTGTGGAAGTGTCTTGCTAAGGTTTTCTGAACATAGTTATAACTTCAGTAACACTATGGTTTTGTTTGTGCCATGAAAGTGCGAAGCTTTTCCTTTGCATTGAATAAATGAGGCTAGTCATATTACATTATAGCATGGGAAATTAGGGGGACAAAAAAATAGATGGCCGTCTTTTCCCAAAGAATGATGCCAAAATACAGATTAGTAAGAAAAGGTATACTGTCTTAGTTTAGAAGGTCAAAGGTTATGACTGGTAAGGAATGCTGCTAGCGGAATTATAATGGTGGTATAGCATTAGATGTAGACATATTTCTTTACAGGTGAGGCTGGAATCAGAGAGAACACTAAAACTGAAAGCTAGGTTCTGCATTCCTTAAACAGAAAAAAAAGCATGATCATGAGCTCATTCTCGGTTTTATATGGAAACACAAGATCCAGAGATGCAATATGTCAATGATTCTTCGGTTGCATGGTCTATGAGTTTGATGATAACTACAGTATTTTGGACTTACCAATCCAAGATCATTCAACATTGATTGTGTCTCATTATTTCTGGCATCTTCCAAAGACATTGGGACTTTGTCCAGCTGATCTAGAGACACAATGTCTTGCATTGCTAAGCCTTCTTGCAAATCGGACTTATAGGCCAGATGCTCCTTCAAACTTCTGTATGCAACCTCCGCCAAATCTTGCTCTGGACCCAACTGAAGACAGTATGCCAGTAGTTGCAGAACAGCAGTAGGATTATTCACAATTAATAGCCTTCCATTCCCAGTACAGAAGATGTAAGTGCCAACGGGTCTGAAAGGGCTAAGTTTGACAAAACTGGGCAATGTTTCCAGCAGCATGTTAGTGCAGTTCATGGATAGACAAGCTCTCTGGTTGGCCAGCAAAGATGCATTTCTTATCACATTACCAAATAATGACACTGCTTGTGATCTTCCAATGGCCTCAAGGCCAGAATACGGTAATTTGGGATTCAAGAAGGGAAGAATGGTCTGAAGCTCATGTTCAATGGCTTCAAAAGGTGCAAGCAGGACACGGGGAATTATGTCATATCTCATGACAAAATGAAAGAAGTGGCGAGACCAATCCTCACGACGAACAGCACGGGCGAAGATGTCATCACCAACCAGAGGAGATCCAAAAGTGATACAAAGAGGTAGCTGAAGCTGACTGTGGTCGGCAAGTTTCCGAAACTGCTCCAATAACCAGATTGTGGCAATGACAGCTACAGAACCACCTGATGAGTGGCCTGTCATAACTATTTGCTTTCTCTTGGCCATAGCCTGTGAGACCTGAAAATTCAAGGAGCCAAATTTATATTAATAATCAGCTGTGACTGAGAAGCAATAACCTGAATAAAGAAAGAACACTAGTATTTCGTTGATTGATGATGCAAGCACTCTTTCTACTTTTGCTAGTATCATAGTGGAAATCTCTCATCGTATGCTTCCAAAAATTTAAAAACCAGTAAGGTGGCCACTACTCTAGGAGAAAAGGTAAATGAGAAACTCGCCACTATCATGGGCACTATCACAACGCAGGTAAATGAGAAATGATAGATAATGCCATCAGCTCAAATTACATGAATGTAGCTCATTGACCTTTTGATAATGTCAGCAAACGGATGCCTCTTGCGGGTGTCTAAGACAAAAACATCAGTCACCCAAAAGACAAAAAAGGTGGCATCATATATCAGTTTGGCAATAAACCAAGCCATGTGGTAAACAGACCAACTGCATAAAGAGTTAAACGGTTTGGCACTTGTACGGGTTTTTAATGTTTCTGATTATCTGCCCAGTTTGGCACTCTTGTTATGATTTCCCTCTCCACATAAACAGATACTTCCTGCATGGCTTAAAGACTGAAATGCAATTCGAAATTTAGATGGGGGACTTTTCGAGTCAATTATCAACAAAAACAAGTAGGGGGATAGAGAAATTGCTGATGAGTAAGACACGTATGAGTAAGACAAGCACGATGCAATAATTGAATAAGGTTCAGATGGCAGTCTGCTAATATCCTGGCCTTCACTTGGGGATCAGTAACATCCCCCAAAGTAAAAATTGCAGCATCATCAATCAGATTCCACTATAACGGATTAGCAGCAATCAATGGTACGGCTCTTTGTTTTAAATAAAAATCAATTCGAATGGACGATGGGTAGCCTATCACAAGCATATGTTACAGCTGACTTACTAATCAAACCTTAGAAATCAGACTCACCAATTAGAATGCACTGCAACCAATATATTACTATTGTTGATGTGACTAATATGAACCAAAGGCTAAAGATAAACATTAGAAGGGATTTATGGTGTCCGAGACGATCAGCTCAAGCTTTTCTCTTGAATTATTTTTAGTGATCGCTTTCTATGTTATTGACAGATGCATAGGACAACCTCCACAGTCTGATTTCACCTAAGATCATGAATGTCTTAATTTCAAAATTAGTCACCCCATACATCAAACCAACTCAAAAGACTTGGTAAAGAAAAGAGAGGGAGAGTATACCTGTTGTTGGAAGGCAGAATTGGAGAGAAGAGTAAGAAAGCAATTGAGGAAGGGAGAGTGGAGGAGGGCAGATTGGTTGCTGCTGACCCAGCAAAGAGAAGGGAAGATGGAGAGGAATTCCGAGGAAGAGGGGCTCGGTGTGGAGGGCTTCCAGTCCTCCACAGACCAAACAGAAGGAAAAGCAAAGAAGACAGGAGAAGGAGAGGAAGAGGAATGGCGGGAGGAGTCATACTTGTCCCGGAGCAGAAAAGGGGAAGCTGCTTTGAAAGAAAGGCAGCAGCTCTCCTTTACCAGACCATCACCTACCATCCCTTCTCCTCTCATTCTCTTGCTGCTTCTGCTCATTCTCTCCACCTCCTCCTCTATCTTCCACTGCCTACTGCTTCAGCTGCAGCTCTTCCCCTTTTCCTTCTTCCTTTCTCTAGTCAACCTTCTCGTCAATGCTGTGGAAGCTATTCAGAAATTGCCCTGGCAGTTGACAGATTAACTGTCGAATCTTTTTCGTGGCCTCCTCGTGTCTCTTGTTCCACGCGTGTGCCCAATTTCTCCGTCTAAAATAGATAAAATCACATTTTAGAAAATAATTAATAATTAAAAATGATAATTGAGATGATTTATTAATCTAATTAATTAGGGTGGCGGTTCACTACAAACATTTGCATTTTGTACAAATGGTTTTTCGTTGCACTTTTCGCATGATTTTTTATTGTTGGAAGTCTTTATAACATTTATCCAAATATATCTGCCTATGATATCAAAAGTTAAAATATCCAAAAACTTCAATATATTGATTCTCAAATGATGTTATATTCATAAAGTATAAGTTTCCAATTAAAATATTTTTGGCATACATAATGATGAATATTTTAGACAGTTTAAATATTAAAAACAGTTAAAATAAAAAATCAAATTAAATATCTGAATAAAACACCCCATGAATACGTTTATAGTTTCCTATTAATTATCTGTCGCATCCGCGGTTCCCCCCTTTCTATCCAAATTCCAAACAATTAAGGGATAAAATATAAGTCTTCGATAAATTTATTTATTTCAAAATTTTCTATCAAAACATTAGAAATATCCTACTGTTATTGCCACAACATTAGAAGAATTATATTATTAATGGGCTCCGCTTTTATAGAAACCATTTTTCACATAATCTCATTCATTTTTAATATCCCGATTGTTAATGAAAAACTCACTCAAATTATCATATTTTTTGATACACTCAAATTGTCATGTTGAGCATCATTTATATTATATGAAAATTCTTTTATTTGTTTAGTATTCTTATATATATATATGTCTCATTTATAAATGTGTAAAATCAATGTAATAAAATAATTTAATACTAAGGGCATGTTTAAATACCACAAAAACTTTTAAATTTAAATTTTTTTGTTGTTTATAGAGTTGTGATATGGTGCACCTGTGTGCAATGAGCTTCAGTGAACTCGGGTGTAGAAACTCGTTTTTTATTTTTTTAAATTTTTTCATTTAAATGTTAATTTAGGTGTATTTAACACGTGTATTAATTTTTATCATTTTTAGAGACTTTTAGATATTTATTTTTTATTTTTTAAAATCAGCAGCATTTTCATAATTAAAATTTATTTACAATATATTTTTTTCATGCGCTTATTTATCTAAGTTTATTTAACATATAAATCAAGTTTTACCATTTTCGAATAGGTGTATGTATTTTTTGAGATTTTTAAATATCTATGTATATATAAGTATTTAAAATACCCCTATCTTTAAAGACCTTTAAAAACTATATATACATATCCAAATATGGTAAATTTTAGTTTATATGTTAATTACACTTAGGTAAACAAGTGTATGAAAAAAAAGTATTATTAGTGGATTTTTCGATGTGGGCTAAGCGATGCATTTGCTCAGCCTGGGCTAATAGGATAACTTCTCTTTAAATTTAAGGTTGTTTTGATATGAGGTAAAAAGTTAAGAAAGATTCTAATAAAATTTTAAAAAAGTATAAGAGTGATAAGATATGAGTATTGATTAAGAATCAAAGGAAAAAAGATAAAGAGATGATAATTATATGAAAAAATACAAAAAAATATTGGTGTATTTAAGATGTGATAAAACTTTTGATCAAATTTTTTGTGTGTAAAAGTTTATGAAATGTGAAAAAATGACGTGGTATAATAGGGGTAACGATGAGGAGTAATAAAAAATAAAGTTGAAATAGATAAATTAGATATATGTGTAGTTGTGTACAAATTATTAAAAAGTAGGGTAGTTATACAAGAAGAAGTGAAGAAATAATTAAAAAATGAAGTAACTATAGAAAGCGAAGAGTTTTAGTTTAAAAGTTTTATATGTTAACAAACACCTCTTAATTTTAGAATCTTTTATCTTACCATTCAGATTATTCTAAGTAAATTTTTAGGAAGCCTTACTCTTGAAAATCATAGACAAAGTTACATAACCAAGATTGAACCAAGACGTTAAATACAAAAGTTGAGAATTTTACTAGCCAGGCTATGCTTATGCTGGTGGAAAAAATGATTTGACTAGAAAGATAATGATTAAAGTAGGATAGTGGTCGTGCCCAGAATAAAGACGTGGAAGCGGTGGAGCTAGATTCAAATCATGTTGCCGTGATTTTCAGTTCAGTTTTAATCTGAGAGCTTGTTTGGTCTTCCCTTTATACTTGAGAGCTTGTAGTCTCCCTATTTAATATTGTAAGAATTATCTCATGGCTTGATTGTAAGATATATTAAGATATAATGTAAAATATCCCAATAAAAAAATAGGATAATTTTTTTTATAGAAAGAAGTAGGATAGTTAGTGTAAATACATTAAATTTTTAGAATTGTCTAGTCAAAGTCTACGTATGATAGCCTACATGGCAAGAGTTGACCCTTTGGCCAACTGGGCCAAATGGTTAATAATGGATTTTGCCTAATTATTATTTTTATATATTGCGGGTTGTATTTTATTTTTATTTTTGGATATTAATTTAAGCAACTTGTTCAACTCGGTTGGTATATAAGAGGCTTAAAGGTCTTAGAGATCTAAGGTTCGAGTGGGGGTTCCATAAGGAAAAATTAATTTTTGCACTTTTGCCTCCCAAGTAGGGGTGCAAGTCGGTCCGGGTACCCCCGGGTAGGGGTGGAACCTACCCTTACCCATTTTTTAAAAACGTCTACCCTACCCTATTTTAGACCGGGTCGGTTCGGAGTCTACCCTACCCAATTTTTTTCAGGTGCGGGTCGGTTCCGGTTCGGTTCCAAATCGGTTCCTAAAAACATCATACATCCAAATTGGTTCCAAATACAGAAATACTATATTATGAATAGAATTTTCCAATGAAACAGAAATGTCAATAAGAAATGTCAAGTTGGAGACATTGATACATGTAGAGATTTTCACAATCAAATAGCAATTGATTTGCACATAACCTGTTTCACTTAATAAAGTTTCACATCCTTCTAAACTGAGAAATATTCAACCAAACACAATATCAAGCTCCAAAAAACCTGTTTCAATTGCTAAATTGAACAACCTGTTTAACATTTTGAATATCTGAAACAAAGACAAATAATATCAATACAAGTTAAAGTAAAAGTTGCAAATGCTTAAGTCCTTTTCTTAACTCTTCAATGCATCACATCTGATTATTGGCCTTAGGATATGAGTTCTTCGTGTTGCTTGCTTTCAGCAATCCATTTCCTTGGCCCCAAACTCTTTGGACTGCAGCACCTGACCAGCTCATTTGAAGATTGGAACCTTTGTATTCACATTCAAATGAATGATTTGTTGAAAAAGCACAATGCTCGACAGTTGGCTAGAAACATCACATACTGAGTGGATTACCAATCAAATGTTATTTTTATCAGCATCTACAGACCAGGGTGCAGAAATGAATGATATTTGTCTTGGCCGTCTATATCAGGAATTTGATAGCATTGTTGTGCCGTCAAATTGAATATCCTGCTGAACTTTATGATTGCTTGCATGGAGCTTGCTCTAGAATGGTACTTTTCTTTTTGAATTCATTCTCCCAGGTTACATTTTTCATTTGAGATTCTAACCAGAATGCAAATTTAGCTATTCACTCATGCTACCAAAAATTGCATGCATGAAGAGTACTAATTTTTCAACTTTCGTTGCAGAAATAAAACATGCATACAATGTGCAGCTGGCGGAAGCTGGCTGTTTGTACCTAACATAAACAAATAAACTATAAACCATGTTTAGTTCAAAATTAACAACCTAAGAGTGGAAGTTAACTAGATACCCTGAAATCCATGGTTCTTTTATATGTTTTGTTTAAATGACCAATAATTTTCTCAAAATGTCCATATTTGGTTATCCTCTTGGATTCCAACCAAAGGAACTTTATCCAACTCGAAGTAATGGAAAGAACCAATCTGACTAAGACTATTCAAAGTGGAAAGTGTAGATCATTATAAAGCACACTCTAAGATTCATGTAGCTAAAAGAGACAACCACAGTAGTACCTTGTGATTAATTTGATCCTGCAATGAGAACAACCTTCCATGCTCCCAGTCCTAGAAAGAATATAAGAAACATCATGAGGCCCAAAGAAAATGTCTGTTTCTGGTACATAATGGAACGCAGCCAAAAAAAAAAAAAAGAAATCATCAGATTTGCTAACCATGAAAACAAACAACAATATGCATCCAAATTTTAATATAAATGGAAAACAAGTTTTCAAGCATGATAATCAAAGTGAATTCTACAAATTCCAGATGCCCATCCAAGAACTGTTTCCAACCAGGCAAATGCACTGGATAATAGAAATTCCAATAGAATTGTTTTAGAATAGGACAGATGCTGATTGTATTGTACAGAACATGAAGCAAACAGTAAAAGATTCAAGTTTAGACTTTAGACAAAGGAAAGAATCCATTTCAAAACATAGAAGCTACAAATATGTAGTGAAGCAAAAATATTAGCACTTAGATGTCATAGGCTAATTGCACAAAGCATGAAGGAAGGTGGTAATAAAGTCAGGAACAGGAGTCACCAAGCAGGAGTTGTCCAGCGCAAATTAAACCAGAAGAAATAAGTAGGAACCAGGAAGCAGAACACCTGGGAACGAGGGGAGGAACTGCGTCGCTGTGTGTCTGGCCGTCAGCAATTGACGAGAGGAGCTCGCCGGTATGCGTCTGGCCGTCGAAAATCGAGGGGAGGAGCTGCGCCGCACGTCGACTGCCGAGCGCCGAGGGCAGAGGGTCGAGGGGGAGAGGGGGAGAGGGGGAGAGAGAGAGAGAGAGAGAGGGAGAGAGGCACTAACTCTTGAGGGGTAGAAGCTGTGCCGGCGAGAGAGAGAGAGAGAGACGCAATGAAGAAACCCTGCCGTTGTGCGCCTTGCTGTCGAGGAGGAAGAAGATGTGCCGGCGAGAGAGAGAGAGACACCGAAGGCTGCTGGCTGCCGCTGTGCCTGTGCGCCTTGCTGTCGGGGGCGAGGAGAAGCTGTGCCGGCGAGCTGCTGTTTTTCGGCGGGGAGAATGGCCGCGAACAGGGAGTATCGGCGATTCTGGAATCGGGATTTAGGGTATCTGCGTCGGGACGGAAATCTGGATTCTGGAATCGGGATTTAGGGTATTCTATTATATTATAAATATTATATAGTATAGGAAATCCGGGTCGGTTCCGGGTACCCAGCACTGGAACCGACCCCGAACCGATTTTGAACGGGTATTTCACCCATGGAACCGAACCGACCCGGTGGGTAGGTTCTTTGGAACCGAACCGACCCTAATTCGGGTACCCAACGGGTTGACCCGCGGGTACCCGGACCGACTTGCACCCCTACTCCCAAGCATGTGGGCCCTACTAAAAGCTACGGAAGCTTTTATAACAGGGGTTGAGGAGTTATGGATTTAGATATTATATATTCCTAGAAAGTTTGGGAATAGAGTAGCGGAAGGAGAAAAAATATATTATTTTTGTTCTTTTTACATAGACGAGTGAGATTTTATTTGAAAGTTGATTTTAGTTCAATAAATATGTATTTTATTTCTATATAATTAATTAGGTTAATTTGTATAAAGCATATATATCATGTGTTATGATTTTTTAGGCTATGAATATATTTGACATAATTAAATCTTATTATTCTAAATTTTTTTATGATATAAAATTATGCAGATAAATATGTCTAAACTTTATGCCTAAAATATATGTGTTGAGATTGTTGCATTTTATTATGCATTTTATTTATAAAGGCACTAATATAAATTAATATGCAATAAATATATATATGAATATTGAAATTATATATTAATTGTGGAATTGATATAATTAATAATTTTAGCACGTATAACAACATCTAAGTATAATATAAGTTGTGAAAATAGTTAGTAGAAAATATATATATATAATACTAAGACAAATCAATTTCCAAGTTCGCCGAACCTACTAAAGATTTTCATAAGAAGCTTATGGGTCATGAAATTGCAACCCATTTTTTTCATTACTTTTGGTAGTTTGATACCTTTGATATTTTTGATATTTCTGATGGCCAAATGATCTTGAAAATTGACGTGTAGCTTATTACAACAATAAGCGCTAAGTAAGAGAGGGCCAGATGGGGGCCATCTGTACTAAAAGAGGTAATGATGTGGCTTAATGTGGGCTGTCAATTTTATTTGGCTATAATTTATCCATTTTAACTTTGATTTAAACGATTAAATAGTCAATTTCTATGCTTTTAATGCTTCTGGTCTTAATCGAAGGGTTTGATTTTGCATTTGAGGCCTAACTTTTAAGATAGTAAATTAAATAATTATTTTTATCATTTAATTAAGTTTTACTTGGATCATTATCCATTTTCAAATAATTTTCAACTTACTAGTCATGTCGAGACTAAATTTTTCTATTTGCTAGTCATGTCAAGACTAACGCATTATTTTACAGTGGATCAAATCAAGCGGGACACTAAAGTTTAGATTATCTGAAGCTTTTCAAGATACATTAAATTTTTTATTTATTACTAAAGGCATGTATTGATCAATGTTGTCATAACCGAACCGGTGATTGAACCGAAAAAGGAACTGGTCTAGTTCGAACAGGTTAAACAAACCAGTGACGTCAGCATGACATATTTATGATGTCATAAATATTAAATTATTTTTAAATTTTAAATAAATATTTGATAAAATTGTATTTTCATAAATCCTAAATATGTATGTTATATTTTAAAAATCACAATATAAGTACAAAATAAGCAAAAAAAATTAATAGAAAGATTTAAAAAATCTCTATACATGCATTTCCTAGCATATCTAACCTATTAGCTAGTATTTTGTATTTGTCATGTAGTAGGCCTTAGTTAATGTAGACAATAGATATCCGAACACTGATCATTTCAGACCGGTCAAAAAATGTGTTTTTTTGTTTTTTTTGAAAAATATATTTTTTGACTTGTTTGAAATCACTGAATTTCAGATCGGTCGGTAATGATCATTCGGCTAGATATCCCCCTTCATATTCCCCTGAACTAGAATGCAGTCGCCGAAAATGGAGAGGTCGCAGATCTGCTGGACATCACTACTCTGCTTGTTGCCGAAAATGGAAAGGAGGTCGCTGCCTGTCACTGGAAATGGAGAGGTCGCTGCTCTGCTGGTCGTCGAACGCCGATCGAACGTCGCTGCTCGTCGCCGGAAATGGAGAGGTCGCTGCTTTGCTATCGCCGAATGCCGATTGGAAGAGATGAAGATGCCTGGGGCAACACCGCAGCAGGAAGTTGCCGTTGGGGCTTCTCTTGTCGATTTGGGGCTTCTCGTGGTCGATGATTGCTGGACAAATTGACGACGATCACGATTCTTTTTTTTTAATATCCACATACGGTTGAACCGCAAATTCCGGTTCGACTACCGGTTCTACGGTTCGAACAATTTAATACAATTAAATCGAATAGCAGGTAAACGAACCGGACATTGGACTGTTTCCCGATTCGACCGGCCGGGCCAGTCCGGTTCTAACAACATTGGTATTTAAGGTGGACATCTAATTTTTTTCCTTTTATGCTTGAGATGTAATAATGGGAACATGATTACTAGAAGTGGATTTTGAAATTTTTTAAAGGTTGTTAGATATAATAATTGATTATGTCATATATGTATGATTGATCTTGAAAATTTACATTAAATACATGACCTAGGATCACTTTTCTAGGTTAGTATGTTATAGATGATATCAGAGCGGTCATGCATAAAATTATGGCTAATTAATTATTATATGAATTTTTTTAAAAAAAGAGATTTTGAAATGGATTTGAAAATCCAACACTAAGTTTTTTTTTTAGTCCAAAAAATAGTTAGTTCGGATGCATCGGTATATCCTAATCTTAAGACCCAAGGAACAACCCTCCCTACTACCCATGAGAGGCTAAGTACCTTAGAAAAATAGGTTTTGACTTAGACAAAGTAGTCTTATCTGTAATACCAAGCCCTAAATAAAAAGTTGGATAGGATTCTAGAGGCTATGAATGCTGCAACTCCACCTACACTTGTTAAGCCCTAGGTTAGAAATCTAAGTAAAAAGAAGGGTAAGAAACCAATGAACCAAGTAATGGCTGACCCAAGATTGATTTAGATAATGAAATTTTTAAAATTTTCTATTTTTTTGCATGTTTTATTATGATAATTGAAGTTATAATTACATATTGCAAAATATATAATTAATTTAAAATAATTACAATTTATGACTTCATAAATACATCATGCTGATGTCACCGGTTCAAACTGGTTTGTTTAACCGGTCGAACCGGTTCTAACCAAACCAATTCCTTTACCGATTCAATCACCGGTTTGGTTCTGACAACATTGGGTAAAACATATTTTATTTTTATATGAAGCTGGAAAAAGGAGACAACAAAAAATATTTTTCCATATTTTTGTAATTTTTTAATTTTAAAAAATAAAAAATAATTTAAAAATACAAAAATGCAAATATAACACAATAATAGAATGAAATGAACAAATTATATACAAAACTAAAGTTTCAAACCATTTTAGAGAAGAAATCTTACCTTTTATGATTTTATCCCCAAATAGATTCTTCCGGCAAGATTCGAAATTGTAGCTAAACTATTAAGTTTTTCTTCAAATCAGCAGATCTAATGGCGTCGATTTTGCCTCCCTTTGCTTCTAATGTGAGGATCTTGCAGTGAAATAAAGGATTTGAGGGTTTTTAATTAGTTTTTTCAATCCGAAAAAAAGAAGTTTGCACAAGATCTAGAGATTTCAAGCTCCGATTTGGTTTTTTGAAATTATTTTCTTACTAGATTTAATTAAAAATACTAGATGAATATGATTGAGGTGAAAACCCAAGCAACAAAGAATCCAGGCGTCAAAATGCCTAAACAGTGTCGGCAAGGTTGTTTATAATAGGATCCCAAAAAGAGGATTCGATACGATTGATAAGGACCCGATTTGGGCTGTATAGGGCAGAATGAAAATCGTAGCCCATTTCACCCTCATATAGGGTATCGGTACCCATCGATACCAACCCGATATAGGCATATCAGATCCAATACGCTCGATTTTCAAATCCATGGTGCCACTTACAGAGTACCCTGTATGTGGTTATAGGGGCGAGATGTGCAGACCATAGTTGTCAAAGGTGTACCTGGGCGCACACCTAGGCTCCAAGCACAGTAGGGCGCGGAGAGTGTGCCTGTGTAGCAGGGCGCACAATTTTGACCGAGTGCATTGCGCGTGCCTGCACGCACTTTTGGGGCTTTACAAAAGCATTGTAGACATAATTTTAAAAAAATAAAACTTAAAAATATGCCTTGAATATAAAAGGCAGCTACTACTGCTGAAATGTGCCCTTATTTAAGACCTCGTCAACTGCTAGAAAAAGATAAAAGGGAGGAAATGCCAAAAACAAAAAAGAGGAAAAAATAAAATTTTCTTCGAATGAAAATCTGCTGCTGGTCGAAGATTTGAAACTGCCAGTCGAAGAGAAGAACTTGGAGGATAATCTATAGACTGCTTATGGGTTCTCATTCTCTTCCTCCTCTTTATTCTTCTTCTTCCTTCTGCGATGTTGTCAACTGCAAATATGCAACCTCTATTTTTTCTTCTTCCTGTTTGTTATTCTTCTTCTTTTTCGCTTTTCATTGTTGCAATAGCCGATTACAACCCTTCTTTTCTTTTTTTGCATACTTTTTTCTTTTTCCTTGCTACAATGCTGCAGGCCTACAACTCTTTTTTTTCTTGGATGACCTCATGAGCGCGACATGAGTCACCTGCAAGCCTTTTTTCCTTCTAACACACCTTCATGATTTCTTTTCCTTATTGTAACAATCAGCTGCAACATCCTTTTTTCCTTCTTGCTTAACTTCATGAGCATGACATGAGTCACGGTCACATAACAACCCTTTTTCTTTTTCCTTCTTGATGCTGGTATACTGTTGCTATGATGTTATTTTTTAATTCATTTTGATGTTGTAGCTACCACTATTTTTTATTCATTTTTATTTTGCTGTTATCTTTTATGCTATTGTTGCTGCTTCGGTCTATATTATTGTATGTTGTTATTTTTATTTGATTTTATTATGCATTTATAATGTTGTTTTAACTTCACTTGTTGTTGCTATGTGCATTTTGGAGATAGAATTGTTGTGTCAACTTTGTGCATTTATAATACTGTTATACTATGTGCCTATTGAAAATGGAATTATATTTTTTGCATTGAAATGTCATTTTTTATCAAATGGATACTTGTTAATATATCATTATGAGTAATATTATTATGTTGAAATGAGATTTATGATTGTTATATGGTAGGTTTGAATTATTATTTGTTCTTAATAATTGTAGGTATGCATTTGTTTGACTCTTAGAATATTAATTGTTGGTCCCGAGTTAATGGCAATTACCCAAGAGGGGAGGGGTGAATTGAGTATTTAAAATTTTTCAACTTAAACAGAAATTTTACCCCGAATTAATCTAGTCCCTTTTATGAAGAAATAAATGGAAAGTAATATAGTGCTGAGAGCAGAAGTAAAAAATCAAGACGCAAGATTTTATAGTGGTTCGGGCAACCTTCCCTACTCCACTCTTCCAAGCTCACTCCTCTTGTGACTTGGGTTCCACTATGTATTTCACAAATACAACTAGAGCCATTGCTCTCTTCTAAATTCCAGCTCTAGGGGGTATCAATACTACACAGCACAAGTAGGTGACGAGTTTCACTCCAATCACACACTACTTTGCTTACACTTGATCTTAGTTACCAAAACTAAATCAAGTTCAATATAACAAGAAGAATTAAAAGAGAGTTTTTACACGTTACTGATGTGTAGAGGCAGATTTGGCGTAGAGAAGAACTTGTAGCGTAGGCTTAATGATTCAGCAAGCAGCTCTTGGCAGTTTGGAAGTAAAGTTCTTCTTCTAGATGTTGGCTTGATCACTTAATGCTCTTAGAGATGGGAGTTATGCTCATTCAATGAATTCTCAGCTACCCTCCTCGTTCATATTGAATGCCTTATATAATTTGCAAGGGAATCTGAACGTTTAGAAGTAGGTGGCTCGCATTTAATGCGTCAACGTTCAAAAAAATTCCGACCGTTGCGACCCAAGTCGCAGGTGGAGTTGACTTCGGGTGTGACTTCGCCCAAGTCGCAGATGGAGTCGACTTCGGGTGCGACTTTGGCTGTCTGCAACTACTTCAAGTTCCAGTCTGGGTCGACTTGGTCCTCGACTTGACCCAAGTCGCAGATGAAGTCGACTTCGGGTGCGACTTCACTTCTTCAGCTTGCTAATTGAACTTGAAATTCTTTGGAATGTCTTGCTTGCTTAAATTTCTTCATGTTTGATTGTTCTTTCACTATTTTATATTACTTAAGACTCTTTATGATTCTTCTATCTTGAAACACTTGATTCCATGTCTTGAGTCTTGCATCTTGGAATGCATGGAGGATGTCTGAGCATGTGTTCATGATCCATGATGGATTCATGCAACCCTGCTTGCTTTGGTCTTCACTTGATCTTCATTTGTTCTTCATTTGAACCAAGTCGAGTGTTTGAGTCGACTTGACCTTCATCTTCACTCGAGTCTAGCATTGAGTAGACTTGATCTGCAAGTTCTGCACTGAAGTCGAAGCTGGAGTCGACTTGGTCTGCGACTTCACCCAAGTCGCGTACGGAGTCGACTTGGAATGCGACTTCGGCAGCTCTCGTTCTCGATTTCAACTCTGGACAGAAATGACGCTTCGAAGTCGCTACTGGAGTCGACTTGATCTGCGATTTCACCTAAGTCGCATGCGGAGTCGACTTGGGATGCGACTTCGCAGCTCTCGTCCCCGATTTCAACTTTGGACGAAAATGACGCCTCGAAGTCGAAGCTGGAGTTGACTTGATCTGCGACTTCATCCAAGTCACATGCGGAGTCGACTTGGGATGCGACTTCGGCAGCTTTGCTCCTCGATTTCAACTCTGGACAGAAAATGCTTCTTGAAGTCTCCTCTTGAGTCGACTTGGGGATCGACTTGGCCTAAGTCGATGCTTGAGTCGACTTGGAAATCGACTTGACTTGTCATGCTTCATTTTCTTCATTTGTATATCCTTTAATCATTTTCACAAACATGTTAGTAACCAAAACTTACTCAAATTGATTCGTTAATCATCAAAACATAGACTTGGCTTATTTTGCACATATATCCAACATTAATATTATTTTCTCATTCACTAGTTTTAAGCATTACTATTTTTTAGATGAAGTTTATATAGGTGCGCCTTGTGTCAGTTAGGCTTGCGCCTTGAATGTGCACGTTGTGCCTAGGCTCTAGGAGCCCTTTTCACCTCTGACAACTATGTTGCAGATTTGAGTTGAGTCTAAAGAAGCCTATACCAGTAAGGAACCAATGATTTTTTATAGACAATAACCCATTGTAAATGAGTTAGTTAATTATTTTTGTGCTACCAATGGACATACAACTATGACATGTTCATATGATAACCGAGTTTATTTTAGATGTCATTGTTCTAATCACCTTAAGGAAAATTATCCTTTTGGAAAATACACAAACTAGATTGTAAACTATTTTTCATAATAAAAGTTAAGATTGTTCTTGTTTGCTTAGAACCATATTCTCTTCTATGTTAGAATGGAAATCAATTCCGATGTTCTGAATGCCCAAGCTGGTTACTCAGAGCAATATCCTAGTAAAAAGTGGTGAAAGAAATAGGCTAATGACTAAACAGAAGCTGAGCCTAGAAAGAGTCCTAGTAGAAAGAAGGATACATCTCTAGTTGAATCTCCGACCAGAACTATCATGCTTGAGCAGCATCTAAACAAACAAAAACATACCTTTGTAGTGTTTCAGGAAGAGGCATTTTATTAGTGGGAACAAATGCAAGCACAACTAGAATAGGGTGATGTTTGGGAAAGTGAAAAGTGATGGAAATATGGTATCGGGTGAGAGTAGAAAATAGAATATTTTAAAAATTGTATGATTGAAATGAAATGATAGGGGTAAAGTTGAAATAAATACATTTGTTGGATGGTAGCTGATAGGAAAAATGATTGAAATATAGGATAAAAGTGAAAAAAATATAATGATTAGTTAAGTAATCAGGAGCCTTTAAATCAACAATCTCACCATTTTTCATCCACGTTTCCCATGACTAGTTACTAGACATGACCAGATTGTCTAACAACAAGCATGAATAGTGCTAAGAAACCAAGAGCTCTGTCACCACAGGCATAATGAACAACAATCAACTACTAGTATCTATGAGAGAAAAGGTTCAGATCAAAATCCATGTGCTCGGATTTTAAGAATGAAGTTGGACTTTGATAGGCAGGAAGAAAGAGAGGTCTCACACCAAATAAACAAGAGAGCTAGTGATAAAGCTCAATGAACAGTTGTAGAAAATCTGAGTATGACAACCATAAATTATCCTGAATAACGAGAAATAAATCGATGAGATGTTAATGCATTCCATCATCAAAAATCTCCGTCCTTTGCCGATGATATTTTTTAGCTGCCAAACATTGGATCGAAGTGATAAAAAAATCTTTGATTTTTAAATTGCAACGATCATCAAAAAATTTTATTTGATCCATTTAAACTTATTGAAAAGGCTTATCAATGGTAGAAAACATAATAATGTATTTTCAATAGTGGGAAAGAGAACGTGACTTAGGATAAGTTTTGTAAAATATTAAAAAAAAAAATAATAATAATTTAAATTGACGGGTCAAAATCCACGTAGGACATCCTATGTGGCAAAGGTAGACTTTTTGACCAATTTGGGCCGAATGAGTAATAATGGGCCTTGACCAATTATTATTTAAATATGCAATGTGTTATATTTATATTTTTATTTTTGAATGTTATTTCAGCAACCCGTGTAGCTCGGTTGGTATACAGGTAGTCCAAGTGGTCTCAGAGGTCTAGGGTTCAAGTAGGGGTTCCGTAGAAAAATAATTATTTTTTGCACTTCTGCCTCCCCAAACATGTGGGCCCCGCCTGATAAGATAAGATGAAATAAGATACGATAAGATTTAAATGAGATAAGATTTAGTTTAATTAGAATTTAAGTTAAAGTGATAATATTTTATCTTTTATACCTTTTCTAGAATTTTAGAAAACCTACAAGAACCCTCTTATAAAAAAGGGTTTAGGGAGTTGTTAGAGGGAGACATTCGTAAGAAAGGTTAGGAGAATTTTAGTGAAAGCAGCTTGCGTGAGGAGAGAGCTTTTATAAGGCAAGTGGGATTTTATGTGAAAATTGATTTTAGTTCAATATTGTAATTATTCTTATATAAACGTTATGTATAAAGCATGTAAAATTTTTTGTGCTATGCTTGACATATTTAAATTTATTATATGTCTGACCTTTATCATAAAATATATGCATTAAGATCGTTGTATTTTATTGTGCATTTTATTTTTATAAATGCATTGATGTGAACTTAATATGCAATATATATAAATATTGAAATTATGTGGGCTACTTGCGGTATATATAAGAATACGTATATGCATAAGTCAAAGTTTCTGACCCCCGGGAAGAGAGGAATGTATACATCGCCAAAAACAAATGACTGGATAAAAAAAAGGAATTGTGTCAGAGAGAATCCGGCCAGGAGATGAAATCGGGTATTTGCAACAAATTTTTTTCGTTGCTTTTGATGTTTTAATTCGTTTAATATATTTATGATGTTTTTGATATCCAGGTATTTTTAGAAAGTGATGTGTAACCCATTACAACAATAAGTGCTAAGCAAGAGAGGTCCTGGTGGGGGCCACCTGCAGTAAGAGTCATGATGATGTGGCTTAATATGGGCCGTTCATTCCATTTTGTTATGATCCGATTTGAGTAATCGAATAATCCATTTCTATATTTTCGATGCTTTTGGACTTAATGGAAGGGTTTGATTTTACATTTGAGGCCTAATTTTTAAAGATATTAAATTAAATGATTATTTTATTATTTAATTAAGTTTTATTTGGACCATTATCCATTTTCAAATAATTTTCTACTTACTAGTCATGTTGAGACTAACCCATTATTTTTACAGGTGTACCAAATCAAGTGGGATACTAGCGTTTTGGATTTAAAAGAAGATTTTCAAGAATAATTATTTTCATTTATTTATTTTAAAGGCATGTATTGAGAATGATAGACTTGTAAAATTTCTTTTTCTTTATGCCTTGATGTAATAATAGTTAAATTCGTCATAAATGTGTGATTGATCTTGGAAAATTGCATTAAATACACGGTCCGGGATCACTTTTCTGGATCAGTATGTTACAAGTTTAAAGAAGCCTTCTTCGCCAAATTTTTTCCATCTTCCATTAGAATTGCAAAGGCCCAAGAGTTTGCAGAATTAAAGCAAGTATGATAGCTGCCAAATATAAAACTAAATTCAACTCTCTACTCTAGTTTGCTCCAAGTTCAAAATGGAAGAAAAAAGTCAGATCCGCAAGTTTGAGGACAGTCTGTCTAAGGGTATATGCGATTGAGTAATTCTTTGCCACAATAAAACCTACAATGACATAGTCGACAATGTTCTCTTAGTTGGAAGTGATATACTAAGCTTGATAGGCATTACCTAATGAGAGAATGATCACAAGGAGGGGATTGATCGGAAAAGAAGCAGATCGGACAACCTTCTTCGGTGCAAACTAGAGTTGAGAGAGGTGCAAAGAGTGAAGGATTTCAAAAGAAGAAATGGGTCTTCAAGTGCAATAGATGTGGAAAGTTTTATAATGTGCTTTGCAAGTGCTTTAAGTGTGGGAGACTGGTCATAGGCCATGAACTTGTGTTGTGGGTTTCATGTGCTACAATTATGAGCAATCTGATTACATCATGACGGATTGTCTCATAGCCAAGAATGTTAAAAACCATAGTGGTAGGGATAAAATCATCTAATGGGTAGACCAGTAGGGCAACAATACCAAGTTGGATAACAACTAGTTTCCTAAACTCAATCACAAGGTCGTTTCTTAATAGCCAAGCAAGCCCAAGCATCGACGGAGACAGTGAAAGATATTATTCATCTCTGTGGTATTTTTGCTCGAGTATTATTTGATGCAGGTGCAGATAGCTTTTTTATATTTAAAGAGTTTGTGCAAAAGCATAGTTTGAAAATCACTAAGTTAACTTCAGATGTTCGGGTCACATCAACCTTTGGGGCTAGTTTATTAGTGAGACATGCTTGTATGATATGTACTCTAGAAATTGAAAGTTTAACTATCTCAGTAAATCTTTTAATCATGCTTGGGAAAGATCTAAATGTTATTTTTGGGGAATGAATTGATTAACTAAGTGGGTACATGAAATTTACCTTCACGAGCAGTATGTCAGCTTGCGAGGATCTAATAAGAAAAATATTAATTTCAAAAGAAGTCAATTGGTAGTACCTCACTTCATATCAGCTTTACAGTCTAGGAAATTTCTTAGAAAGAGTTCGTAAGGACGTCGTATTTCAATTTCAGCAATAAAAGATGAGGAGGTTAAGTTGAAAAACATTATGGTTGTTTATGAATTTTCAGATATGTTCGATACTATTCCAATTTGAAAGGCTCTTTATTGAATGACTTCTGTAAAATTGAGAGAATTGAAAATGCGGTTGCAAAAGTTTCTTGATTTAGGATAACAAGTCACCTTGGGGAGCACTAATACTTTTTATAAAGAAGAAAGATGATGATACAAGACTATGTATTGATTATAGTGAACTGAATAAGGTGACAATCAAGAACAAATACCCACTTCCTCGAGTTGATGTTTTATTTAATCAACTACAATGTGCCTTAGTCTTCTCTAAAATAGATTGTGATCAGGGTATCATCAGATGAAAGTTCGGGATAAAGATATACTTAAGATAGCTTTTAGAACTTAGTATGGTCATTACGAATTTTTAGTAATGTTATTCAGAGTAATTAATTCCCCGGTTGCATTCATGGACCTAGTGAATAGAATATTTCGGCAGTCTTAAACAAATGTATTGTAGTATTTCTTGATAATATTCTAGTATATTCCAAAGGAGAAGCGGAATACGTTGGTTATCTAAGGGAAATATTATAAACCTTAAGAGTACATAAGTTGTATGTCAAATTCAAAAAATGTGAGTTTTGAATGAATAACGTGACTTTCTTAAGTCATGTGGTTAGCAAGGACGAAGTGTTAATTGATCTAAAGAAGATAAAAGTTATAATCAATTGAGGTAGACCAACTATAGTAACTAAGGTTAGAAATTTCCTAGATATGACGAAATATTATCAAAAATTTGTGAAAAATTTATCAAACATAGCAGCACTGCTTACGAGGTTAACACATAAGAATGCTAAGTTCGTCTAGTCAGACACTTGTTAAAGAGGTTTTCAAAAACTAAAGAGTCGTTAACTTGAGCAATATTTTAGCGTTGCCAATCATTGGTGAAAGTTATTTTGCGTATAGTGATGCATCTATGAAAGGTCTCGACTTTGTACTTATGCAATAAGGTAGGGTAAATGCCTATGAGTCTAGACAATTAAGGTCATATAAGCAAAATTATCTTGCCCATGATTTGAATTTGGCTACGATAGTGTTCACTTTAAAAATATGATGTCACTACTTATATGATGAAAAATAAAAATTTTCATAGATTACAAGAGTCTGAAATACATCTTTTCTCAGCAATAGTTGAATCTTCAGTAGCGAAGATAATTGGAGTTATTAAAGGACTACAACATTAAATTAAGTATCAACCCAGTAAAGCAAATGTAGCAGCTAATGTCCTAAGTTATAAATCTTGTATTGCAGTTGATAATTCACGAAACATGGCCCATTTCAGACTATTTTGCGTGTTAGTCCAAGAGAATATGTTTAGTTTGCATCCATTTAGCTTAGTTTTCACTCGCTTTGCATTTTAGGAGCATAATGTAGTTTTTATGCATTTTTAGTATAAAATAGACATTTTTAGTTCATTTATGTAGTTTCAGTCATTTTTGCAGAAATGACGGACGATTACAGACATGCGAGCGAGTTGAAGGAAGAACAGAGCTAAGTAAAGAAGCAGGTAGGCTAGCGCCCAGGCGCCACCCTACATGCCTTAAGCTAGAAGTTCCAGCACCTCACATGGCAAAATGCTTCCAGTGAGTTGGCGCCCAGGCGTCATAGCACGAGTATGTAGGGCATCTCGAAAAGTTTCTAAGTTACACAGCATCCAGGGAGTTGGCGCCTAGGCACCACGGCGAATTCGCACACGTGCGTTTCTGCATGTGTGTTGTATAGGCTGAGTAATTTAAATAGAAATCTAGGGATTTGTGCACGGGGAAGAAAGCTGACGGAGCAGCCGCACAGAGAAGGAACAGAACTCATTTCAAGCGCAATCTAAAGAGGAGATTCGATCTCGTTGGTGGAAGTTTCCGAGATTTAGTTTTCTCTTTCTCTTTCTATTTCCTTTTCTCTGTTTTCTTAGAATACTTTCATTATGGATGTAGTGGATTTTGATATCATGTCTTTCAGCTAAACTTCCATAGACGGGAAGTTAGGATGAATTGATATCTAACTGTACTGTTTTGGTTCTTTAAAGATTCAGAAATGAATATTTGATTTCTATATGATTGTGTGATGTGGATTTACCCTTGCATATATTGTCTAATGCTTTTTATAAGATTAGCTACCTTGTAAGATAATTTAATTACAGGATTAATCCTTGGAAAAGGAAAATTCCTGCCAGATCCATGTGTAGGGCATAGGTTTCTTCTTTGTTAAGGGGAGTTGTTTAATTGATAAGAATATACCGTTAAACCATATATAGTCATAAAACAAGTTATGTATCTATCAATTCCATTTCATTTAATTGCATGGGAACATAGCGATTGAATGTGATGTAATTAGCTTTATTTGTGTTGGAAGATATATATAAAGATCATTGAACTTCGACTAGTAAATTCCTACACAATTTAATGAAAAGGAACCAATGCGGTATAGTTTAGGTTCAAGGATTCCCAACTATCCCATCTGTCATCCCCAATTGATAATTCCCTTTTAGTATTCTAGTTGTCCCGTGAAACTCTTCTCTATTTCTTTTATGTATTTAATATTTCCATTCTTAATTATGAAATCTCTTTTCTACTCACCGGAAGCAACTAAACTAATTAATAATCTTAATTAGACCATATCCTTGTGGGAACGATACTTAACTTACTCTTTATTACTTGATTGACACGTATACTTGCGTTAAAATGAGCATTTTAATTAGACACATACGCAGCTCGTCAGCAATTTGGATTGCTCACAGTGGCCCCTAATATGAGAAATCCAATCCTTGCAATTAAAAGTAGTGATTTCAGAAGAAATTTAAAAAATAAGTTGTAGTACCCCTTTTGCAGGCAGTAGGTGCTACAATAGATATCATTGCAATAAATAAATATTAAAGCATTAAAATAAAAAAATAATAATAATATAAAAAGAGGGGAGTCATCACTAATCTTTTTAGGAAGATTATAACCCAAATTTTGTATTGATGGATAAAGTACTGATTAACATAAACAGAGATACGGGGTACATGCAAATCATATGTTATGACACAAATAAAATAAATGGGGCATTTTTGAGAGGGATGGAATATGCGTAACTAGATTGGGGCTTTTGGTATTTTCTGGATTACTCGGATGGTGGCAGCAGGATTTTAACTAGAGGAGAAAGGAGGAAATCGAGGAAGAGATGTGTTGAGCAAAATGAAAGGAAGACCAACGTCTCCTCCTCTTGTTCCCGTAGAGTTTATTGTGTTTTTTCTTAAACGCTGTGAGGAGTCCTCTATTTATAGTCTTTTTTGGGCAAGCTAGCTATCCATGTGGCAACCTCCCATTGGTTGATTGTGCATCAGCCGTGACATGTGCTGTGTACTTTTTTTTTTCCTCTGGTTTTGTTATTTACCCGCTAGTTCTTGCATGCCGGATATGGCCGAGATCTCCCTTTACTTTGTCTCCAAGTAATTTTGCTTTGTGCTTAAGCAACGAGCTGGACGGTATAGATTGTTGCTGATGTGGTGGATGGATCTTTTGTAGTAGCTTGAACTTCTCTTGCTATGGTTGGAGCTCGAGATGGCAGAAGTGCTGCTGCCCCTTTAGATTCATGGGCGTCGGTGGATGATGCGAACGGTCGTAGTTGCAGGTTGCCGGCGGATGCAGATGGGTTATGAGCAGCGACTGGTTGTTGTGTTGGATCTGGAGAAGAAATGTAGGAGCGGTGCTTGCATCACGGTTTTATGCCTGCTTGAACCGGAAGAGAGGAATGGAGATTTCTGCCGGAATCAAGGTTAGCCGAAAGTTGGGTTTTAGTTGCAACTTTGAAAAAAGTGGATCTACCGAAGCTGTGGAAGAGGGGTTTCGCCGAAGATGATAGGCAGCCCCGTGAATGTCTCCGATCAGCCATCCGATGGTTGCGGGTGGAGATCACAAATGGCAGCCATGAGATTTTTACTCTGCCAGCACAATTGTTCCATACACGTGTGGCACATGTGAAGGCAATCTCAGCTCTTGGTTTTTACATTTTGCTGGTCCAATGACTTTGCAATAATTCCATAAAAATAAATCTGGCATTGGGATGCACCTTTTAATTAAAAAATATGTATAATAGTGTCATTTCATAAATGGACCAATATTTAATTAATATGGTTAAAAATAGCTCAAAATGGGGTGTCTACATAAGTGCTCTACAAATTTAATCGACATTCGGATAAAGCAAGCTTAGAAGTATGACAAACTTGTTAGAGAAGTTGAAGAAGGGAAAATCCTCTGATTTCTGTTGCAATTATGATAATACACTACTTTTTTGGAGAAGATTACTTGTGCCTAAAGATAACTTGTAACTAAAGATGACATGCTGCAATGAAAAAATTTAGAAGAAGTCTATAAATCCAAATTCTCTGTGCATCCTCGTAGTACCAAGATATACAAAGATCGGAGACAGAGTTTCTAGTGGAAAAAACTATATGTCGAGTGTGCCAAATTTGTATCACAGTGTTTAGTGTGTTAGCAAGTAAAAGCTGGATGGAAAATAATAGGATTGTTACAACCTTAGGAAGTACGAGATTGGAAATGAGAGCACATTACCATTAACTTTGTGACTGCTCTTCCTAGAACATAAGCTCATTGTGATGCTATATGGGTAGCAGTTGATAAACTTACCAAATCTGGTCATTTTCTACTGTATCTCAGGACATTGAGAATTGACTAGATGACAAATTTATACCTACAGGAGATTATTTATTTGATGTTGTCGTTTCCATTATGCTAGACAAAGATTGACGGTTTATTTTTTACTTTTGAAAAAAATTACAAAAGTTATGGGAACAAAGTAGCAATTGAGTGTTGTATATCACCTAAAAACAGATGGTTAGTCTGAAAAAACTATCTAAAATTTGGAGGATTTATTAAGAGCTTGTGCTTTAGATTTTCCTAGTTCTTGGGATATGCACTTGGTTTTGGTCTAGTTTTCCTATAATAATAGTTATCAGGCTAGTATTAGTATGACTCTGTTTAAAGCATTGTACGGGAAAAAGGTATCAAATGTCTGTTTATTAAAAAGAAATTGATACACAATAACTTATAACTCCAGCCTCAGTTCAACAAGTTGTTGATGTGATTCGAGTAATAAGAGGATAGTTGCAAGCAACATAAAATCACCAAAAAAGTACACTCCTAGCAAGCAAAGAGATCTATAATTTGTAGTCGGCGAGCTGATCTTTTTAAAAGTCTCGCCCACTAAAGGCGTGACTTGTTTCGGGATGAAAGATAAATTATCTCCTCTACACATAGGACCTTCTGAGATATTAGAAATCATTAGCAATGTTGCCTATTGGTTAGCGCTGCCTCCTTTGCTAGCAAGTGTTCATAATATTTTTCATGTCTCACAATTGAGGAAGTATGTAGTTATATTCTATTAGCCGAATAATACGAGATCGAGAAAGATTTAATTCATTTGAAACTTCCTATACAATCTTGGATAATCATGAGAAGCAGTTAAAGAGAAAAAATTCGGTATGTTCTAGTATAATGGGGTAACCACAATGAACGAGAAGTTACACGTGAGCTAGAGGATGACATTCGCAGAATTAGCCTCGAATTGTTTGAGGACTTATCTTGACTATTATAAGTTTCGATGACAAAACTTTATAAGGTAGAGAGAATGTAAATATCCTAAAGTTTTTAGGGTTAATCAATCAAAGTCTACGTAGGATAACTTGCATGGCAAATGTTGACCTTTTGATCAACTGGGCTGAATGATTAATAATGACTTTTGCCCAATTATTATTTATATATGCTGCGGGTTGTATTTTATTTTAATTTTTAGATATTAAATTTAGTAACATATATAGCTGGTTGGCATATAGGAGGTGCAAAGGTTCAAGTGGGAGTTCCATACAGAAAAAAATTAATTTTTACATTTTTACCTTCCTAAGCATGTAAGCCCCATAAGATAAGATAAGATAAGATAAGAATTCTTATGGATAAGATTTGTTAAATTAGAATTTAAGTTTAACAAGTCTTATCCTTATTCCCTATTTATAAAACGAGTAGAGGAGTTGATGGATTTAGGTATTGTATACCTATAGAGAAAGTTTGGGAATAGAGTTGAGGAAGAAGAAAAATATATTATTTTTGTTCTTTTTACACAGGAAAGTGAGATTTTATTTGGAAGTTGATTTTAGTTCAATAATTATATATTATATATATATATAATCAATTAGCTTGTTTTGTATAAAACATGTATATCACATGTTATGATTTTTTAGACTATGAATATATTTGACATAATTAAAATTTATAATCGTAAGTTTTTTTAAGATGTAAAATTATGCAGATAAATATATTTAAATTTTATGCCTAAAGTATATGCATTGTGATTGTTGCATTTTATTATATCAATGCATTGATATAAATTAATATGCAATAAATATACATATGTGGATATTGAAATTAATTAATGGTGGGGTTAATATAAGTAATAATTTCAGCACGTAAAACAACGTCTAAGTACAACATAAGTTGTGAAAATAGTCCATAAAATAATATATATAATACTAAGCGAACTCAAATTTCAAATTTGTCTTCGTCAGATGCTTGTGGGTTACGATATTATAATCAAATTTTTTTTGTTGCTTTTGATATTTTGATACCACTAGATGATTTTATGAATTGGTATGTAGCTCATTACAGCAATAAAAGCTAAGTAAGAGAGGGTCAGTGGAGCCCATCTGTAATAAAATGAATGATGATGTGACTTAATGTGGGCCATTCATTTCGTTTAGCTATAATCTATTCATTTTAACTCCGATTTCTATGATTAAACAGTCAATTTTTATGCTTTTGATGCTTCTGGATTTAATAAAAGAGTTTGATTTTACATTCGAGCCCTAACTTTTAAGATATTAAATTTAATAATTTTTTTATTATTTAATTGAATTTTAATTAGGCCATTATTCATTTTCAAATAATTTTCTATTTGTTAATTACCCATTATTTTACGGGTGGACCAAATTGAGTGGGATACCAGAGTTTAAATTATCTCTAGATTTTCAAGAGAGATTAAATTTTTTATTTATTATTAAAGGCATGCATTGATGATGGACATGTAGTTTTGTTCCTTTCATACTTGTGATGTAATAATGGAAACATGATGAGTAGAAGTAGATTTTGAATTTTTTTTAAAGATTATTAAATATAATGAGTGTGTTTGGTTGGAGGTAAAACTTTTGATGAAAAGTTTTTGGAGTAGAAGTTGTTAAATCAATAGAAAGTGATGTGATATAATAGGAGTAATGATGAGGAGTAAAGATAATAAAGTTAAAATAGATAGGTTAGTTGTATGGGTAGTTGTGTAGAAATGATTGAAAAGTAGGGTAGTTTGTATAGAAAAATGTGAAAAAATAATTAAAAAATAGAATAATTATGGAGAGTGAAAAGTTTTAGATTGAAAAGTTTTAGTTGATACTTTTTTGCCCTAAACAAACACACCCAATAATTGATTATATTATATATGCATGATTAATCTTGAGAATTTGCATTAAATATGCATCGGGATCACTTTTCTATGTTGGTATGTTACAGTGAGATATTTTTTAATTTTTTGATATTTATAATTTAATCTAAGTATATATTGCAACTCCAGCTTAATTGGTGAAAATTTAATAATATTGCTAACAAAGTAATTATAAAGATATTCCTTTGAAAAATGAAAGATAAAATCACTTGCCCGTGACTCAAAAGCCCAGCTCACACACCCTCTTTGTTGTTGGAAGCGCTAGTCGCGTGCTGATGCAAGCATTAGCTAGGTAATTAAGAGACAGCATGGAATGAGATAATGGGCTATGGGCATGGGCTGAAACCACAACAGGAGGCTCACTTTCAGCCGTTATCCTTTCCCACCAAAAATCTCCTTTTGCTTCTGCTTTCTCCTCCTCCTCCTCCTCCTCCTCCTGCCTCCCACATGCTGCCCCAATGCTGCAGCCGTTCTACCATCACCCCCCTTCTTTCTCCTCCAAACCCCTAGCTTCCCTCCCATCGCCATTCCCCAAATCTCCGTTTCCATACTGCAACGGCGCTCCTAGCTTCTCCAAATCCCTCCTCCCTTGCCGCGCGTCCACCGGCACCACTACCACTGCACCCGACACCAAAACCCTCCCACAGACCGCCATCCAACGAATCGCGGAAAAGCTTCGCAGCCTCGGCTACATCGAAGAAGACGCCAGCAGCAAAGCTGCGGCAGAGAAGAGCTTCGCCAGCGATGCCTCCGCTGGCGAAATATTCCTCCCTCTCCCCCATCAGATGCCGAAGCATCGCGTCGGGCATACCATCGACGTCAGCTGGAGCACTCCGGAGAATCCAGTGCCCAAGCCGGGCTCGGGAACGGCGTTCTCGAGGTTTCGGAAAGTGAGGAGGGAGCTGGGGAAGCAGCAGAGGGAGGCGAAGCAGTCGGAGGTGCGGCTGCCAACGCTTGCGGAGCTGACGATCCCCGAGGAGGAGCTGAGGCGGCTGCAGTCGATCGGGATACGGCTGAATAAGAAGCTGAAGGTCGGAAAAGCGGGGATTACGGAGGGGATTGTAAATGGAATTCATGAGCGGTGGCGGAGGTCGGAGCTTGTGAAGATCCAGTGCGAGGACATCTGCAGGATGAACATGAAGCGGACGCATGAAACTTTGGAGGTTAGTTTTTTTCTCGTTCATTTTTAGTTGTTTCCGTTCTTTTTCCCTTGTTCTGCTTCTAAACTTTTGAATCCCAGAGGTATGACATTTGAATATTTACTTTATCTGTAGTTGCTAAGTAATGATATGTCAGAAACAGCAAAAATAAAAATAAAAGACGAAAAAAGAAATGAGATAATATATGATTACTAAGTGAGCTAGCATTTCGTGATGCAAGTGAGATAGTATATATTATCTTGAGATGATATCAGAAATGGGTGCACTGACTGAGATAGCAATTACATTTTCACTTCTGTTCACAGGTGAGATGGGATGAGGATGTGGGTTGGAAGTATATCCAGTGAGAAAAATCATGTCGGGAATAGGAAAAGTCGTATTAAAAATGAAAGAAGTTCATGGGCACTGAGAAAAGTAGGATGGGAAACGGGAAAAGTGGGTTATTATTTTTTGCAAATGAGAAAAATGTGGTTTGGAAATGGGAAATTCCATCATATCTGCATCCCATCTCATCTATGAAGATTCGATGAATGTGTGTCATTATTGCAATGAATTAAGTCGTTGACCATTTCTGGCCATTTGACTCAGCAATATTGCTGTAATCTTCCGATTCACAATGTTTTTTATGTTGAAACCTCAGATTGCTAGTGTTCTTTTGGATTTTGTCATGTTTGTTGACCATTTTCTCCTATCTTTATGGGTTTCTGAGAGTTTTCTTTTGGTCATATTTTCAGAGAAAAACAGGTGGTCTGGTTATTTGGAGGTCTGGTAGTACCATCATCTTGTATAGGGGTGCAAATTACAAGTATCCTTACTTCATACCCGACAGCAATACAGCAAACAACATTCACGAATGCTCCAATTCTGGTGGTGATGATGAAGTTGAAAGTAAACAAGAGGACGATTCATCACAGGCAGTTAGTGTCAAGTCATCCACTGAACCAACTTCACCCCAAAGGATGACTCGCTTACCAGTGGTACCTGGTGTTGGCTCTCCACAGAAAGTTAGGTTTCTACTTCCAGGTGAAATACAACTTGAAGAAGAAGTTGACCGTCTTTTAGATGGTCTAGGTCCAAGATTTACTGATTGGTGGGGATATGGTCCTCTCCCTGTTGATGCGGATCTTTTACCAGCTATGGTTCCGGGTTACAGAAGACCTTTTCGCCTTCTCCCATTTGGTGTTCATCCTAAGTTAACCGATCGGGAGATGACTATTTTGAAGAGGCTTGGTCGTCCATTGCCATGTCATTTTGCTTTAGGTATGGATAGCTGTTCATCTGCTTCAGAAAGTTGCACTTTTCCATCTCCAAACCATTTTCAGGTAGAACTAGGGTATTCTACTTCAGAACTTCTCATTCTTTAATCTTCAAACCCCTTGGATTTGTAGGGAGAAATAGGCGACTTCAAGGTTTGGCAGCTGCAATAGTTAAGCTCTGGGAAAAAAGCGAGATTGCAAAAATTGCAGTGAAGAGAGGAGTGCAGAACACCAGCAGTAAGATGATGGCTGAAGAATTAAAGGTTTGTAATTTTCAGCGATTGGAGGGTTGTTATCACCCATTTTTCAGCATTGCCTCTCAATCATGTCTGCAATCTGCACGATTAAAAAAAAAACTATCACTGCTTCTTAACTCAAATATTGGAAAAATAGAATAATAATAACAAATTTTTTTTTTAGAAGTTTGTTTTCTTATTCATGTAACAGTTCTGCCAGGTTCCTTTGTTTGATCATATTTGAATGGACACCAGTTTGATTTGTTTGCAGGTGCTCACTGGTGGAGTTCTTCTATCACGAGATAGCGAATTCTTTGTTCTTTACAGAGGGAAGGATTTTCTACCCCCTGCTGTCTCAGCTGCAATAGAGGAGCGTAGGAAATGTGGATTTCATAGAGAAAAACAGAGAAGAAGTTGGGACTTATTGGCTAGCAATGCAGTGAAAGGGCAAACTGAGGAAGTTAAGGATGAGGAAAAGGATTTACCCGTGAAGAAGAAATTGCAAAATAAAAGTATAGCTGTTAAAACCATGGAGACCAAGCTTTCTATGGTATGTGTTTTTTTGTGATGGTTTCTGATATAGTTTCCTTGCAATTAGTGAGCTAGTGACTGTTGAACATGATTTGACCTTTTGAAATGCATACTCCTTTTTTAAAACTTTTTACTCTGATCTATATTATTTTTTGCAAGTTCCCCAAAACAGGCACTGGAAAAGAAGGCAAAGGCTGAGAAGCTACTAGAAGAGCTAGAGGAAGCATCTACTCCACAAGGACCAGATGTTGACAAGGAGGGTATTACTGAAGAAGAAAGACACATGTTAAGGAGGGTGGGGCTGAGAATGAAAGCTTTCTTACTTCTGGGTGAGTTATACAACTCCAGCACACAGTATTTATGCCAACATTTTCTTAACTCCAATACCAGTTTGGTTTCTGTCTTTGTTTCTTTTTGTCCATGAACTATGTCTCTGTGCCAGCTTTTAGTTCGTGGCTTATTCATGAGATCCTTTGAATAGTTAGTCTCCAGGAGTTTGTCAGTTCCTGAAACAGTGAACCACATATACTTGAATAGTAATCTGCAATAAGGTTTTTTGTGTGTGAGTGTTTTTGCACTTAACTTGGCTCTGAATTGAATCACCTTACAACATTGATGCCAGGTTTTCCCTTTTTTATGTTGATTTTCTTAATATTCTAGCTTGTGTCAATAGCACAATGTTGCCTGATCAGCTGTTTTATGTTGATAAACAGGTAGAAGGGGAGTTTTTGATGGCACTGTTGAGAACATGCATCTTCACTGGAAGTACAGAGAACTTATAAAGATAATTTGCAAAGAGAGAAGCATTGAAGATGTTCATATGACAGCAAGAACACTAGAAGCAGAAAGTGGGGGAATATTGGTGGCAGTTGAGCGAGTGAGCAAAGGTCATGCTATTATTGTGTATCGGGGGAAGAATTACCGGCGTCCTGCTCAATTGAGACCTCAGACACTCTTAAATAAAAGACAAGCAATGAAGCGCTCCTTGGAAGCCCAGCGTAGTCAGGTCAGTTTGGTTATGCCTTCAATGGCTGGATGAGTCCAACTTCCTTTATCTGAGTGACCATGGAAATGGTTGTATACGATTCTGGGGAGCACCATGAATCAACCAATCAATTCGCTCTTGATAATTAAGGGTGGATCAAATTCATCCCGAATCAGGCAAAACTGGATAAACTCGATATTCAGATTCTTCTTTCCAAGCCAATGAGTTTAGTTCTAACCAAGCACTGGATCTCAATGATGAATTTCATGATCTTGTTTTTGCAATAAATATCAGAGGAAATCACAGAAAAAGAGATTTTATTCTTCTTTTTGACGATTGTTAGTGGTATTTGACTAATTTTATTATTGATGCAGTCTCTAAAGCTTCATGTCTTGAAACTCACCAAGAGTATAGACAGAATAAAACTCCAGTTGGTGAGTTTTCTTTATCCCTATTACAGGAGTGCATTTTTATTTCATTCTAAAATTGTTAAGGATTGCATTTTTATTTTCATGCTAAAATGGTTGAGTCATTTTTCATTCTATGATTAACTTCCTTCATCTGAACTCTTTGAATTTCACCTGTGGCCTTATGCATTTTTGTTTTATGGATGTGCTTTTTATTATGCAGGCCAAAACTGAGAAAATGGCAGACCTTCAGTCAGCTGAATGTATTGGAGCAGAGAATGGTTTAGCTGAATTTGATGATCAAGAGAGTGCAGAGGTGAGGATTTAAAAAGAAAGGAAATGTGTTCTGATGCGTGTGTGTATTTTAATATGCATGATGCTAGCACCTTTCTGTCTCCGTATGTTTTTCTTTTTAACGAAATTGTCCGCTATCAGAAATTTGAAAGGATAAAATTCTCAAGTTAAAGGATTTTATGACATCTCTTTCTCGCAGTTAGTCTTTTTGCGAACTAAGATGCATTGTTATTAGAGACTGAAGTTTTAAACTGCTTCTCATCAAATTGTCCATGAACATAGTACTTGCATGAGGTTTGGGGTGTTATCAGATGTATTTAATTATGGGAAATGTTCTCTGCCTCAACATACCATCGGAGGGGTTTTGTACTATCACATGTCTGATTGCATCTGGTATGACCGTTGTGTTGCACATGTTACATCAATGCCAAACTAGCCTGCTTTGTTATTTAGGTGGCAAAATGATTAGAAACAATTCAGAGGGGTGTCAGTTATTCACTTTTTGGGCTTGATGTGCATTAGTTGAGTGAGTGATGCTTCAACCTTGCCAAAGAAGAGTTTTTTCCATTGTTACTGGTTCCAAGCATGGATAAAAAGCGGGAGTTGGCAAGTTAGGTTGGCAACTGGCGTTATAGAAGACATCACAAGTTGTTAGTGTGAGGCCATCCCTTGCAAGTGTCGTGCTACAGCGAGGTGGGCTGCAGTGAGAGATGAGCAAGGGTTGCTGGGGTCTTTCCTAAGAAATTGATGCATTGCATTGGAGCTTGGGTGTAATGAGAAATAGGTAATGGTTGCTAGGATGTCTTCCTAAAAGCAACAGGCTAACAACATCTAGTTGCGAAAAGTGCCAAGGGTTTCGACGTAATTCTAGACGTGGTTGGGTAAAGAAGGTAGTTCGAGAAATGTTGTGACTCTTTTAGGAAAAAGCATGAAATTAGCGGATTCTATGAGAAGATGGAATTAGCAAATCCTATGAGAAGAAGAAGAACCAATGTTGCTTTTCTTTAAGAGATTGAATGGAAAGAAGGTAAGGTTAGAGAGGTTAATGAGTACAAATTATGGTATGTAGGAAAGAATAGAAATGGAAATGATGTAAGATAATAATAGAAAATAAATTTAAAGATCAAGTTGTATTTAATTAAAACGCGTGCTAGGTGAAGAGATAATTAATGTTGTTATTGCTTGTGTCATAACTAAGATTAGATAATATAATTAAGAGACAATTTTGGAAAGCATAGATGATACTAAGGGTGTGTTTGGGAAGTAATAAAACATTTGATGAAGAATTTTTATGCGTAGAAGTTTTTGAATTGGGAAAAAATGATGTGATATGATGGGGGTAATATTGAGGAGTAAAGACAATAAAGTTAAAATAGATAAGTTAATTGTATAGATAGTTATGTAGAAATGATTAAAAAGTAAGATAGTTTGTATAGGAAGATGTGAAGAAATAATTAAAAAATATGGTAGTTGTTGAGAGTGAAAAATTTTAGATTAAAAAGTTTTAGTTGAAAAAGCTTTCTGATTTGGCAACATACCCTAAACCAAAAAAAAAAAAAATTGTGATAGGTGGTGATTTAAACAGACATGTAAGAAAAGAGAATTTGAGTTACTTGAGAATTTATGAAAAGTTTTAGTTTTGGGGTATAGAATGAAATGGGGGGGATGACATTTTAGATTTTGCTTTAATATATTATTAGTTATAGCAAACACTTTATTTTAAAAAAAAAAGACGCACATTTGATTACCTTTAAGAGTGGGCCTAATTTTTTAATTGATATTTATACAATATGGGATCTTGATATTATAATGAGGTCCATTCACAACCCTCATACCATGAAAGGAATTTTCCTATAAACACCCCCATACCAGGGGGAAATCTCTAAAACCCCACCTTTGGGGGGAGGGGATTTTAAAACCCCCATTTTATGGGACTGTTTATTTTTGTAAAGCTCCTTTCCACTAGGAGAGGAGATTCAAAACCGGGTTGGCTGCATGCTAGCCTTCCCAATTACCACAGGGCCAACTGCCTAATGGTAAAGTAAGCACAATTTTAGTCAAATGGTTATCTCAAGTGAAAGTTTAACTATGCAAGATAAGTTGCTCGTAATAGATATATATACATAGAAAGATGACAAAATCTAAAAGTAATATAATATGAAATTCAACGGTGGAATTTGAAGGTTATCTCAAGCGAGAGTATAAATGAGGCTGATAAAAAAATGACAAATGAGAGAAGTTTAATAATGTAGATTAATAAAAATGATATAAATTTATAATAACAAAGGCTATTTAAAAATCTGCTAAAAAGATTATAAATAAAGCTAATCACAAAGCTTATGATAATTTATATGATAGATTAGGAACTAGACACGGAGAAAAAATATATTTAAGTTAAATTAAGAGAAAATAAAATAAAGATTTAGCAATTTTAGGTGCATTAAAAGCGATGACCAAAGAGTTATAGTAAAAGATGATGAAATTAAAAAGATAAGAAACTTATTTCTAAAATTTATTAAATGGTAATCCATCAGAACATTTAAGATTAGATGATACTAATGTGAAAAAGATAAAAATATCATGCATTTTCTAAAAAATTGAGTTTCTAAAGTAAAGGGAGCTTTAAGAAATATGAGCACACGAAAAGCATTAGGTCTAGATAATATATCCAATTGAGACATGAAAGTGCATAGGAGATAGATGTATAAATTGGTTTACAAACTTTTTAAATAAGATTATAAGAACAAAGTTAATGTTAAATGAATGAAGAAAAACACTGTACTACCAATCTCTAAAAATAAGGGTGATTCAAATTTATGCGAATTATTATAAAATGAATCTAATAAGTCATCTGATAAAGTTGTGTGAAATATCTTCCTTTTGCTTAAACAATTATTTGAGAAGTATTAAAAAAAGAAACTTACCCATGATTTTCATTAATTTAGAAAAAATATGATAATTTCAAGAAAATTAATATGGAAGGTGCTAGAAGAGAAAAGAATTACCAATAGTGTGTTAATGTTAATAGAGATATGTATGAGAGGGCTATGACAAATGTGAGGACCATTTGTGGAGAAATGAGTGATTTTTTATTGCATTAAGGCTTAACCTTAAGCCCTTACCTTTTTTTACTTTAGATACAAATGAATTTATTGAATATTTTTAAGACGTACTCGGTGTATGTTATATTGTTAATGATATAGGGTGTGTTTGGCAATACTTAAAAAATGTCAGGTTAAAACTTTTCAATCTAAAACTTTTCATTCTTCATAATTATCCTATTTTTTAATCATTTATTCACATTTTTCTATACAACTATCCTACTTTCAATCATTTCTACACTACTACCCACACAATTAACCTATCTATTTTAACTTATCCTCTTTACTCGTTATTATTACCCCTATCACATCACATCATTTTACAACTTTTACTCTATAAAACTTTTCATCAAAAGTTTTATTCATTTCCAAACACACCAATAGTCCTAACATATGAGTAAACTTGAATTAAATAAATGGAAAGATGCTTTAGAATGTAATAATTTTTAGAATTAGTCAAACAAAAAATAAAGATATAAAATGCATGCTGCATTTAGGTAAGGAATTAATTAGATCAAACCAAGTAATGCCAAGAATTGATCATTTTAGGTCTAAGATCAATAATTCAAAAAAGTGGAGAAATCAAGAAAGCAATTATGGGTAAAATCCAAGCATAATGGAAGCCATGACGGAGTGCTTTAGGAATTTTATGTGATCATTGAGTTTGAATTAAATTAAAAAGAGAATTTTATAAGACAATAATTTGACCAATTATGAATAGAGTTAGTAGTAGTTCAAGAAAGTAGAGAAATTGAGAAAGGCATTATGAATAGAATCCAAGTAGAATGGAAGAAATGGAGTGTTATGCGACCATTGAGTACTAATTAAATTAAGAGAAATTTTTTATAAAATAACGATTGAAGCAATTATGCTATATGGGCTAAATGTTGGGCAATTAAAGAACAACATTTACACAGAATAAATATATTAGAAATGAGAATTTCAAGGTGGATGAATTGCCAAACAAGAAAAGATAAAAATTAAATGACCTATGATAATCTAAAGGTAAAGAGAATAGGTAAAAAAAAATGAGGGAAAGTGCACTCTGGTGGTTTGGACTTGTTAAACAAAGGCTCGAAATGACAGCTGTAAGGAAGTTGAGTTTATTCAAATAGAAGATAGAAAATGAGAAGAAAAGCCAAATAAACATGAATATAAGAAATTAAACAAGGAATGAAGACATTTGAGATTATTGAAAACATAGTGCATAATCATGAAGAATGAAACAACATGATCCATGTAACCAACCTTTCATAGGCGAGAAATAGCTTATGGTGATGATGGTGATGATGACACTTTGTTGTTCAACATGGACCATTAGTCATTTCTTTTTTTGCCCCCTACTTTCCATCTCTTTTTGCGCATGTGGCTGGTGTAATGCTATGGTGGCTCAGGCTTTATGGTAAAGTAATTAGCTGTGAACTGCTAATTCCTTGTTGGGGTCAAGGAATGTTGCATTCCTATATATTTTTCAATGTAAGCATTTGTATTGCGTGCAAATCAGGACCAACTTGTTGGGATGCAACATTTGTAGGCATTGATATGTCGGGAACTGCTGAAGATGTAAATAGAACTTTTCTACTCAAATGTTGTCCATTCAGATGGGCTTTTTACAGTCCTGTAATGTGAAATTTCTGTACACCCATCTCTTAAGCATTAGAGCCAGCTGCCTAGCATTTCAACAGCTTATGTGGTGGATTTGTAACATGATTTGTAGATGTTAGATGGATCCTTACTTTTGGAACATATCATCACAGGCTGAGGAAAAGACCGAAAATGATGCCGATCCTGTCCACCCCATTGCGTCCTTGGACTCTTTTAGTGATGGTGAAGGGAATGAGATTTCTGCATCAGATTTAATAGACAGTATGCAGTCAAACCCATCCCCACGCCAATCCAGTTCATGTTGTGACTCTTCCAGTGGTAGCGAAGGGAATGCGAGTACTGAATCAGATTCGAAGGTGTCTACATCTGAAAGGGATTCCATGAAGGTGAATTCATATCCATGCTTGAGTGGCCATATATTCTTTTCTTTTTCCCACTTATGTTTTGGATATGTATTTTGTTGAAATTGTCTTGCTTTTCATTGCAAGAAGATAAGTGGTGAATTTCTGTGCTAAAGCTGAATATCTTTTTCTGTTTTGGATTGTCTTTGATCTTTTCTGACACAGCAAGATAAGACAATTGGTGACTTGTCTGAGCATGGATATGTGCTTCCTGAGGTTGAACAACCTGAGTTTAAGTCATCTTCATCAGTGTCTCCACTGGAAGAAGTGGAATATTCTTCTGAACATCCTGAGATTAAGTCATCTTCATCAGGCCCTGTCCTGGATGAAGTGGAATACAGTTGTGATCTAGACTCCCAGCTACCCCAGAATTTACCGGTATGATTTGCCTACTTCAACTGTCTTTTCTCTACCATTTTTAGTTAGCATCTGAAAACTAATCATTTTTATTTGTTCCTATTCTGTGCTATTCCTTGTTGATTTCCCAGTCTCAAGTCAGGATTAGATTTTGTCCAGCTGCAGTCCCATTTTATGCCTCAGATGATGTGCCAAGGAAGTCAACTGATTCATCTGCAAGCAAACTCATGCCATCTGTCTATAAAGGTGACATGGATGCATCTAATGTTAAAAATGCCACCAAAGTTGCACCTCTTACAAATAAAGACAGGCTGATACTACGGAGACAAGCCTTGAAGATGAAGAGGCGTCCTCTATTTGCTATTGGTACACCCAAAATTTTCTTTAATGTACATTTTTTTTTTTTTTGGATTTTATCCGTTTCTGCAAAACTTGTTATCATACTGCTTTAATAGTCAATAGCAATAATGAGCCGTAAAAAGTCAACAATTGTTGGATTTATTGATGGTTTGGTGAAATTGGCCTACCTACTTTATATATTGTCTCCTGTCTATGTTTCTTGTGTTAAGGATGGAAAAGGAATCAGAGAGCTGTTCTGCATCCTTAAAGATTTTCTTAATACAGGCCATAAACTATATATCTAAAAACATGGGGATTGGGGGATCTCCTATTACAATGCTCAAGGAGGCAGTGTTCTATGACTGCACTACATTTCCATGCTATATTTCCCTTCTAGTGCATAGTCTCTAAAAGATGCAAAAAAAAACAGCTACCCATTACGTTTGACCCTAATCGCTCATTCTATGTGTTAATGTTGTTAGTGAATATGTGATATTACTAATATGCCTTTCAAATTTCGGATGAAATTGAAAAAATTAAATGTTATAACTCACTAATGCCCTAATTGTGCTTGAATTCTAAATTTAGAGAGCAATAATTTTATTTTTTTCTATTTCATTTCATCATTTATTATTTTACAACAGGAGTATTTAAAAAAAAAGAAAATTAACTGAAGGTTTTTGATGGAATGAGCATTTTTGGGATTATGCAAACGTAGTAGATGTATTGGGATTTTGAAAAACGTTGTGGGTATATTTCAGATTAAGACCAAACATAAGGAATATATTTGGGAAAAGCCTTGGAAAATACTTGAACAACACCTTTCGTATCTCACATTGGAAAAAAAATGGAATGCTTAAATCTTTCACAAATGCGGCACATGGTTGCCACTATTTTTTGCAATGGCCAGAACTTTAGGTTCCATCTCTTGAACAAGAGAACAAAACCCTATTCTACATGTAATATGTGGCTTAAAATTTTGGTTCTATAGTCTTTTCGGCGTTCTCAACCATTTTTCTATTGAATGTTTTCATGCTCTTGCTCTGTCCGTTGGAATTTGGAAGACCCTAAGATCTTGGCAAATATCGGAGCTGTATAGCTGCCAGTAACTAGTATTTCGGGGCCTTTTCTCACTTTGAGTTACAAGTGTTACATCTCAGCGACACTCGTATTTACTATTACCACTGCACACTGTTACTATTTTTTTTTTTTTTTTGATCCATATGCCATTGCATTACCCAACATCAAGGGCAGACATAGGACTTTTCAGCGGTGTGGGAAAATTTAACATTTAGGGATGATATCATGATTTGAGAGGGGGAATTGTGTCAAAGCAAATACTTTTGGAAACATTCTTTAAAATTTTAAGTGAAATTGTGTACTTTTTAGATTTCAGTGGGGGCAGCTCCATGAAGATCCACTATTATGTCCAACACTAAAATCTTGCAACTTGCAAAATCTAATGAGTATTGATGCTGTAAACAGGGAGAAGCAATGCAATTGCTGGTGTCGCCAAAGCAATTACTCATCACTTTGAAAGAAGTTCCCTGGCAGTAGTAAACGTGAAGGGCAGAGCCAAGGGGACATCCATTCAACAAGTGGCTTTTGAGCTACAGGTCTGTGTGTATGATTGCACCCGCTTTTCTTTAGTTGTATGACAACAATATTATTCCAAAATTCCCGAATCCGTGACTTGTATTGTTTACTGGAATCATCTTTGGTTAAAGTAAGCAACTGAGAAACACCTTTTCTTCTCTTTCCAGCAAGCAACTGGTTCTATGCTGGTATCCGTGGAGGAGAACAAAGTTATACTCTACAGAGGTTGGCAGGCCGAACCGCGCGCATCTGTTAAGAAGAAGGAACTCGACATAGCTGAATCATGGGAGAGCAAAGCGACTGCAGTGCCGCCCCAACTCCTTGCCGCTGTTAGACTCGAGTGTGGATTGCAGAACAGTCAGAAGGACCTGTTCCAGCTTCTGTAAGAAATGGAAAAAATATTGAGCATAAAGCCAAAAAGCTGCAAGATTTCCGCCCCCAGCTCTTTCTCCTCGTAACTCCCAGCCTGATCGAGTAGGTTGTTATGAGATGCCAAATACCTGTGCGATAATTGCGTATTTTTTTAATATAGTTTATATTATTCCACCTTTTTAATTGTAGAAAAATTGCATTTATTTAAAGGCTTTATGTAAAAATATCGAAAATCATATTTTTATATAAAACGTTCTTTTTAATGATTTTGGGATTTTTATGGGTTTATTAAGATTGTTGGGGCAAAATTCAAAGTGCTTTCGAGGTTTATGTAGCTGAGCAGGGTCTGCATGTGCATTGATCAACATGCGCTGCCAGAGTACCCATCTCGGCACTGCCCCTTCCCAAAGCAGCCATTGGTGTGCGAGTTGTGATCTGGTACTTAGCTTTCGTGCGCTATGGTGCAAATATTTATTTTTTATTTTTTAAAATTTTTTTGATACAGTTGTTAATCTAAATATATTTAACATGTGTATTAAGTTTTATCATTTTTGGTGATTTGTATATATTTGTTTTTGATTTTTCAAAATCAGTGGTTAAACTGCCCACGCCCCTATCCATTTGTATCATGGCCGTCCATAGCAACACAGGCCTCCCATCTCTTTCCAATTTTGGCAGCCATCGTCGCCAGATCAGCGACCTTTCTCTGCTCCGGTTCAAGAGGCAGCTCTTCGGCGGATACTGCATCAATCGATTGATGCTTCGGCGGATGCTGCAGCCACAGCCATGGCCCACCATTCTCTCCATGATCAGCCATGTATCTTCCCTCAGTTAGCAATTGCAGTCACAGCAGCTGCTAATTCCAGCACCAGCAGCAACGCAATCAGCGCCGGCGGCAGTTTCTTTTTCCGTGTTTAAGCCGATGTGGCTCGCAACAATACTTCTTAGTATAAAGTGGCATGCTATTTTTGTAAACTGTAGCTCCATGGAATCCGGCCGTCAGATCCGTGGCAAAATCATCTCCAACGCCTGCATCAGAGTTGTCGCTCTTTCTGTAATCATTCGGCATCAACGATCAGAAATCAACAATCCATCTGATAATATACCAGCGATCTTGCAATCCATCGGCCCATTATTAAAGCTATTAGCGGTGATCATCTCAGCCGCTCAATCGGCAGCGGAAATTCAAATCCGCCCATCTCCCACCTAGCAGGTGCGGCACACGTGTTCCCCGAGGTTGCGTTATAAACTTTCCAAGTATGCATTTTTGTATTTTAAATCTTAAAGTTTGGCTATTAGTATTTAAACCTAGGGCCCTTATGGTGTTAAAAAACACAGTAAAGATCTTGTAAAATGTCCCATCTTTATATTTTAAACCCTCTAACTTTATATATTTACATTTTAAATCCTAAAGTTTGTCATTGCATATGCATTATCTTATGTGTATCGTCTTATGAATAAAAATAATGTGAAAGACGGACTATAATCAGTACAAAAAGAAACGAAATAAAAAAAGAAAAATGCTAAAATGTTTATCAACTATCTTATAAAATTGTACATGAGCCATCTTATAAGAGACCTGATTATATACAATATATTGTATATATGCTTAAGTTAAAATATTTATTTTTTAATTTTAATTTTATTTTCTTTTTTGATTTCGTGTTCATAAACTTGTTTTCCTAAGTGTATTTAATTCATATATTAAGTTTTGCAATTTTACAATACTTTATATATTTATTTTTTATTTTTGAAAGTCATCAATTTTAGGGGCACATAAGTCATTTTTCACCCCCTAAAAAACTTGATTCTTAAAAATAAAAAATAAATATGTAAAAGTATTGTAAAATAACAAAACTTTATATATATATATATATATTAAATACACTTGAAAAATATATTTATGAAGAAAAATAAAAAATGAAATTAAAATAAAATAAAAAATAAATATTGTAACTTAAGCATATATAATATATTATATATAATCATAACTCATAAACTTATACATGGGTAAAAAATCAAAAGAAGCATGTTTTAATTTCTGTCTAGACTTATGTCAGATTGTTAAATAACTTGCAACTTGATTCTTACCATCTAAAAATTATATTTCTATTATGTACTATTATAATTTGGATTTTGTTAGCTCTTCTTAGTTGCAAATTTAATAAAATATTTAATTCTAATTTTTGATAAGAAGATTTGCATTTACCTTCATTTTTTATTGCTTAATATAGTAAAATCATTTGAATAAAATTTTCGAGCTTAATATTATTTTTGCATAAATTTTATGAAAATATTTTAAATAAAATGTTTAGTTAAAACTATTTAATTGTAATAATATTAAATAAGTAAATATGAAAACATACAAATTATTAGCGATGGAATACTTAAACTAGTGTTCTGGTAGTATATGTAATTTGATGCACATGACAAACTTTGGAGGTATATAATGCAAATATATATAGTTAGAGAGTTTAAAATACAAGGTATTTTAATAGTGTTTTTTAATATCATGAGGGTGAGGGTCTAAAATGCACAAAAACTAAACTTCACAAGGTTTAAAATGCACATTAATTTCAAATATACCTAAAGTCTTTGCTCTTAATTTCAAATATACCTATCAAATAGGAAATCTTACATATATACTTACTAAGAAAATCTCAAATATCAAATATACCTCAAGCCGTCACTATTTGTTAGAAGACTATCAATATTGAAAGAAAATAACAAATATATCCTAGACTTAGGGCTTGGTTTAACTTTAACTAATTTTGGATCCTAACAGAAGAAACCATTTTCTGTTCATAGATATAAGGAAATATTGGTTAAGATATCTACTGTCGCACATTGACATCTAAGGGAGTATCAAACCAAGCCCTAAGTCTAGGATATGTTCATTATTTCCTCTCAATATTAACAATCTTCTAACAAACAATGATAGTTTAGGATGTATTTGATATTTAGGGCATTCTAAGTGAGTATATATGAAAGATTTAATACTTAATGAATATCTTTGAAATTAAAAATGAAAGTTACAGGTATATTTGAAATTATCCCTTAAAACGCTAATAACTAAATTTCGGAATTTAAAATATAGTAAGGGTTTAAAATGCTTCGCTGTTTGAAAGCAGCATATTGAAGAGAGATATCTGTTGTTTTAGGCAAAACGTGAGCAAGAATGCATGTGTATGATCTCGAGGCATCAAGCAAAGTTGGATACGTGGATGCTTATAACAATGCCTTGCAACACTTCATCAAAGTGGATGAAAGATGCTCATGACTCCTATCTTACATACAAAAATTGTTAAATTTATATATCAGTTTGAAAACTATCGATTTAACATCTAAACTACTGTACACATTTTTTTCTAAATGGATGGAAGATTCTATGAATTATTATAACATTTTAATGCAGTTATGAATGGATTTAAATATTTTTCATAATTTAATATAATTATATTTTTTATGTAGGATGATCCTCTCAAGATTCTGAGTAAAATGATTTTTTTGTCATATTCGATTTTTTGCATCATAAATACTTATAAATCAATGTATATATTGAATATAAATTTTAATAAAATGTAAAAAGTGAGGGGTTATATAGGATCATCAAATCCTATTTAAATAGGGTTTACCAACTTTAAGTATATATCAATTATAGAGTGCAAGTGTTGAATGAAATTTTAAAAATACATGAGTGAAAAGGTGTTATTGACAGATATAAAGGCTTAATGAAATTTTTTTCAAACTTGTAATCTTGTTCACATGATTAACTTTTTAAAAATTTTCCTCAATGAATTTTAAATTTGGAGCACAATTATGTATAAATAGTTGTACATATGCTTACACATTTGTAGAGGCCTGGTCAAAATCGCCTCTTACGCGTGGCTTCATTCCCTTCTTCATGTCACCACCACTTTCCAAAAAAACCGGGCTTCAATGCCCACTTTCCTACAAATCCTTCTAAAATTATGGGATCACAACCAATAGATTAATCGACTTATAAAAAAGAGAATCCACACTCAAGGAGACTCCGACTCTCGACAATTATTACAATTCTACTCCTCTCACAATCCTGAGGTTTCCTAATCCTATCAGGAAACCATCTTCACAAACTTGTAAACTTGTGAAGATGCTCTTCAGACTACTACATTTGGCGTCGTCTATGAGAACAAAACTAGAAATCCATTTCTACTCTTTTCCTTTCCCACACTTCTCCCTATTATTCGTTTCCCCCTTTTTTTCTCTCTACTAGGGAGCATAATTAGTCCGTGTATGACTTGGAGAATATCAAATAAACGGGTGAGGCGCAAAAGGATGTCGCACACCAAAAATCTTTAGTCCTTAATAAATACACATAAGTATATTTACTAAAATCGTCTATAAATGTTATGAAGTATTTCTTTCCACCTCTTGTTAATGTGTTTTCCATATCACAAATATCTGAATGAATTAAACCTAGTAATTCAGAATTCATTTCAACTTTTTGAAATAATTTTTTAGTAATTTTAGTTTGAACACATATTTTACATTTATCTAAAAATGCATTAGGTGATCTAGGAATTAAACCTAACTTCATCATAGTGTTCATACTACGAAAATTAACATGACCTAATCTACCATGCCATACAGAAAAAGAGTCAACCATATAAGCAGAAGATGATGATCCATTAGTGACATTTAGGCGAAACATGCCATTTACAACATAGCCCTTGCCCACAAATACACCTCCCTTGGTTACAATAATTTGATCTGATTCAAATACCAATTTGAACCCATACTTACTAAGAAGACTAACTGAGACCAAATTCTTGTGTATTTCTGGTACATGAAGTACGTTCGTGAGAGTAAGTGATTTTCCTGAAGTCAGTTTCAGGATCACGGTTCCTGAACCTTCCACCTTAGCAGTAGAAGAATTACTCATGAATAGTTTATTTTCATTTTGATTAGTTTCATAGGTTTTAAATAGACTTCTGTCTTTGCAAACATGTCTAGTGGCTCCAGAGTCAAGCCACCAGCTTTGGTCATCACTTACTGTATAAATTTCAGAAATCATGGCAACAAAATGTTCCTCAGTTAAATGGGCCTCTGGACCTTTTCTCTGATGTGATCCAGACTGAGTGTTATTTTTCTTTTTGAGAAGTCTACACTCATTTTTCAAATGACCCATTTTCTTGCAATAAAAGCAGGGTCCCTTCTTCTTCTTAGTAATGGTCTTTTTGGTATTTAATTTAGATCTCTTAGAATACTGATTATTGACATTTGTCACCTGGTTTGAAACTTCAACCACATTTGCCTTAGCAAGAACTTGCTCTTCTTTCTTTTCATTTTTTCTTGATTTTTCTTCAGTGTGTAAATTGAGAGCAAAATCATCTAAACTCATGAATCCTTTCATTTGTATGTTCAATCTCATGAACTTGATCGAGGATTGATTTATCGTCAGTAATGGTATAATTGAGAAAATCGCTTACTAGAAACCGTTTGACGCTTGCATAATCAGTACTGTATTTGTGTAGAAGCGAATCCCAAATTTCTTTGGCAATATTTGCATCCTGGTACACTTCGAATAGCGAGTCAGATAGCGCTTCAATGATGTGCCCTTTGCAAACATAGTTGTCCATGTCCCACTTTGCGCGTCGACGTTGATCTTGCAGCGTTTCATCTTCTTTTTCTTCAGGCCTTAGCATGGTAAGGACGTACACAACTCCAATGCGGGTTAAGAAAAGATGAAGTTGTTGTTTCCATCTCTTGAAGTTGGTACCAACGCAACAATCTAATCTGGGGATATCGGGCTTTGTAGGTAGAATGGATGACTGGGGGGCATTTATAAATAATAGAAAAGGAACAAGACTAGGTGAAAATTGCCTTAAGATTGTTGGGGCAAAAGATAGAAAGAGAGAAAATTAAGGAAAGTGGGAAAGTGAAAATAGAACCAAGTTTCACTTCAGGTGTATTACGATGTCACTTTCCTTAAGGCGATTTTGCTACCCTATTTGCTGCTTAGGGTAATTTTGCAGTTGCCCCCAGGATACAAAAAGTGAAACCTGAACTAGAATAGGAAGCAGCACCTTTTCTAGGTATACGAACACTTGAAAACAAATTCTTGGTTGAATGGAGAGAATTTCAAAACAATATGGTAAACCTGCAAATACTTGATTAAGACAACAATGACTTAGTCAAGACAAGCTATGAGATGTCTGAATGGAGACAACGAAATGTCTGAATGAGGAATGTCTAAAAGGAGACAACACCATGTCTGAATGAAGACAAGAGCACTAGGATGTCTCGAATAGGACACTGAGATGTTTGAGGAGAGGAGAGGAGATAATGAGAGAATGAATTGATCTCCCGAATGCATCTGTATTTATAAGATTTTTAGACATCCCATCATAGCATCCCTTCACCCATGCATTGCATCTCTTTAATACGTTGCATCTTTTCTATCTGAATTTCAAATATTGCATCTCTTTAATACGTTGCATCTTTTCTATTTGAATTTCAAATATTGCATCTCTTTAATACGTTGCATCTGTTGTGAATAGTTGCTTGGCAACAAAATTGCCAAAAATAAACCGGCGGTGGCAAGAATCGATCCCATGACCTATTGAATAACTTCCAAAGCTTTCACCGCTTTAGCCATTTCACTTTTATTTCTTATCTATGATATAATATTTATTACATATTTAATATTGAAAAACCCAACACGACCAACAATCCATAGAAAAAAGGGTAGAAAAGGACCCTGTTTTTTACGCCTAGATATCAGAAATACACCTCGTTGACAACTTCGAAGGATAAAATATTCCTTGCCATTAAAGACAAAGCCCTCGTGAAGAAACAAACCAAATGAGGGCCCCTTCAGAAAAAAGGGACACCTCTCGCTGGTGTGTATATCACGAGGATCATTGTCATTCCACAGAAAGGTACATTCAACTGAAGAACACCATTAAAGAACTCATCAGGAAGGTTCTACTCACCCAATTCATAAAAAGGATTGAGGAAAAGGGCCTCATTATCACCCCGAGCTAGGATCAAGATCTAAATACGAATCATCAAACACTCCCACATATAGAGTCATCTCCACCATTCATGGAGGCCTTGCTTGTGGAAGCAGCATCCATTTAGAAAAAGGAGGTATGCACATATGGAGGTAACATCTAGCAAAAAATCTTCCCGTTTGTCAAAATATACCTTTTATATGAGTGAAGAGGACTCTTTGCACATCCTTCATGATGATGCCATTGTCATGTACACCATCATATCCAATTGGATAGTTTGCTAAATCACAATTGACACTGATAGCTCTGCCGACATTCTAGTAATCAAAGCCTTTGATAGGATGAAGTTATCAAGAAAAAATTTACGTCTTCACACTAGACCCCCTGATTAGGTTCATGGGAGACGAAGTATCCGTAGAAGTATTAATCACACTCCTTTTTAAAATTGGTACCTGATAAGTCTTAAAATTTTCATATAAGTTTATGTTAAATTCACTGCTTTAAATATAAAATTATTAATTAAAGATAGGTTTTATGTGAAATTTCATGAAAATTATATTTTTCATAAAATCTTTAATTTTGTTATAAAACAGGTCATTTTGCAATACTTTTGAAAATATAAAATTATGAGGATAATGACATACGCTAAGAAGGAAGTAAATAAGCTTGGAAAAAAAGAATTTAGAATGTTTGCTAGCTACCTTAATGATTTAAATGGCTTAAATTGGTCACATATGGTTTAATATTTGCCAAGAAATATATGGTAATTATAAAACAGGTTAAATTATCTTGGGATCATTACTATGGACATTAAAATAATTAAAAAAGAGTTTTGAACTTAATTAATGATTTAAATTATTAAAACCACGGTTGCTTGTGCACAAGATCAAGTGTAGCACCGGAGCACTGATTCCGTGCTCCATCATCTTCTTAGTCAAGCACCGCCCCTCTTCCGGCAACCAAAACAACCAGAAGTGAAGATCCAGCCATCCGAAAAATTTGTGCAGCAGAACGGTGAACGAAAGCCCACCAGACTCGGTCTGTCTCTTCTTCAGCCCAAATACCGGCAACCATTAAAACAGAACCAAGGCAGCCATGGCTACCGCCTTGCCCTCTTCTCCTTAACCGGCGGTCGTTCAGAAACACACAACCGAGCAACTTATTGCCACCTCAAAACCCACAAGCAACGAACCATCTTCCCTAATCACCGGCAGCAATGAAAATCAGCCCCTAATTGGAGAACCCAAATTCCAGCAGCTTTCATTAAACCCACCACTGCCCCAAAGCCAGAAAAATCCAAAATGCCCCTTTTACAAAAATCAGATCGTACAACATCCTCTGCCTCAATCCGACCAGAAGCACTTCAACCCGCAACCCATCTTTAAAACCGACAAATCTCAAATTGCAGCAAGACCAAATTTCGGCAACAAAAATTTCAAGCAAACCCAAATTGTAGTATCGGCTAAGAAATTTCAGCCAATAGATGAAACCCATCTCTTCTCAAGCGCCGGCAATTGCAGATCGCAGCCATTTGCATCATTTCCATCGCACCTGCATATGCTCGAGTTTTTATAGCCATTGATTTGGCTATAAGGATCCAGCTCGCCCAAAAAAATCCAACTTCCAAACTCCATATTCCATCGAGTTTTTCTTCTCCTCTCCCTAATTCTTCTATTCTCTACTATCTCTTTCTTTCGTCTCCTTCTAATCTCTCTCTCTCTTATTTCTCTGCTTTCTCTCTCTTTCAATCGTCTCCATTCTCCTTTCTCTCTCTCTCTTTCTCTTTCATATATTCTTGTTGCAAGTAAATCTCAAATAATTCATAATTTTATCATCTCCATGTGGATTCAACCCGACTTACCATTATTCCACACTATCTTCAGCATAGTATTAGCTTTAATGTATTTCGGTTAATTTTAATTAAATTGGTGATCATAGTGCTCTTAACGACAAACGTTTGGTTCGCATCAATTTTTAGCGCTGTTGCCGGGGAGGCGTATGAAGGTTTGAATTGTTAGTATCTTTAAATTCTCTTTATTTGCTTTCGGTAGTGTAATTTTTATTGCTTTATTTATCTGCTTTCTTTATTTATTATATTAGAACTTTAGATTACCAACTTCAACTCTTTCCCAATTTTAATTAGTAATTTTTTTTGAGTTTGATCTTTGGTCTAATTAAATTTCTATTTCACAACTAGAGGTTGATGTCTAGGCTATAAGTATAAAGGCAAAAGCCTAAGTAGATTTATGGTTACTTAATTAGAACCTTGTGAAAGCAAGGCTAGCCTCCCACAATCTCCCTCTTACCTGGCTGACCAAAGGAAGTGTTATAGAATTTAATTGCACTTTAGTACTTCTTAATACATGAATTACTAATTTGAAAAAATTTAAAAAAAATTTAAAAAATTAAAAAAATTAAAATTTAAGAATAGACATGAATTTCATTGCTCAAGAGTTAGGTAAGTTGAAACAAGTAAAACAAATACTTAATGACTTCCTTTCTAATCAACCTTCAAATAGTTCATTCTTAAACACATCTCCTCCCTTACAAATAGAATACTCTAATGTGACTCGATTTTCTCCCTTGAATCAAGAAGAAACTCAGAATTTTCAAGAGTTCCCTACACCTGATTACAATTCATTTCCAAATACCTATAACTCAGGATGGATAAACTCCTCTAATTCTTCTCGGATAAAACAACAAACTCAATCTGTTTCCCCATATCCACAGACCCAGCGGCTACTTGAGCAAAGTCAAATTTCAAATTATCAATGTCAATCCAGTTTTTATGAAAATACATATCAGCCACCTGTGTATCTTGAAGAAAATTTTTCATCTCCTCAACCTTATAAACAATCTTCTCTTCAAACTTACAATTATAATGAGAAATTTGATGAATTGAAACAATTAATTATTAATAATGGTCAAAATTTTCAAATAATTGTCAGATCATAGAAAATCAATTTTCAGAGTATCAGTATAAATTTGATCATTATAAAAATACATATTTGCAATCACATCCCCCACAAGAGGACTTCTCAATTTTCCCATTATATCAAGTCAATTATCAACAATCTCCTCAAGTAGATAATTTTAAGGAAAAGTTTGAAAAATTACAACAAATGTTTCTCAACTCTGTTGCTGCTCAACAATAGTCTGTTGCTATGATGGAAAGTTGAGCGAATAGGCTAGTAGAATTTACTAGAAAAATGGATGAAATTAGTAGTCAACCAATTGACATCCCAACTAGTAATTTGGATTTTCAAACACAATTAGACTCAATACCACATGGAGATCCATACTTTCAAGGTGAAACCATAGATTTAACATTTCAATGGGATGAAACCTTAACTGATTTACATAATTCGTTAACAATTGGTGAAAGCTTCACTAGCCAAACCCAAAATCAAGTGAAGGTGAGTTATAATGAAAGATTTATTGAAGATAAGTTTAGGGAAAATGATAAGGAAAAGGAGATAATTGATGAATGTTTTAAAAGGTACCTACCTAAAATCCCCTTTCTAAGTGCTCTACAAGGTGAACCCCTTAACAAACAAAAATTAGGTCAAAAGGAAGAGAAGAAGAAAAGTAATAATGAACACATTGAGGATAAATTGTGTGGAGAGGAACCTAGTGAACCAATATCACTTCAATAAATCAATTTGATTGTCAAACTCAGTCAGACCCATTATTACAAGAAAATTCACAGCCTGAGAATTTGATAATAATTACAACATTATGTAGTGATGGTTTCTCAGATCATAAACTTAATGAAAATTTCTCTTTTCAAAATCAATAAAATGTAATAGAAAATAATGAAAAATTAATTAATAGTGAGTTGGAAGGAGAAAAAGATCAAGAAAATGTTGAGAAAAGTGATAATAGTTATGTTAGGTTTCAAATAGTAATAAAAATCAAAATCAAATTGTTGTTGAGGTGAGAGATAAAGAGCATATTGAAGATAAGTTGGGAGGAGATGAAAATGAGAAGGAAATGATCAATGAAAATTTTAAGAAATACATATCATCATTTTCAAGTACCATTAGTATAGATGAACTAATGCAAGAGGAAGAGATGATACAAAGGTCTAAACATGTTCATGTCAAAATTTCACTCTTTGATGTTATCCAATATATTTCAAATTATAATCAATTTCTCAGAGAGCTGCGTACTCAAATGGAACCTTGTTTAAACTCTAATAAAATCATGCTCTCAATCAATGACAATCCAATAAATTTACATAATTTAGAGCTAAACGAGGAATGTTACATATTGGATGCCATTGATGCTTTACTAATTGGTGATACAGATCTTCAGCATGATTATAGGAAAGAAACAAATAATTTGTATGATGTAAAAAATTTCAATAGAGTAAGAATTGGATAACATGAATCATTACGTCTGGCTGAAGATGTAAAACTTAGCGCTGGTTAGGAGGCAACCTAACATGTGTATATATCTCTTTTTTGTATGTTTGTTTTTCTTTTTCTTGTAGGTTAAAGTTGCAATAATTTAATCAGACCACCATACCCAGGTTGTCTCTTTTCATGTTATCTTATAAATTTATATTTTATGCATGTTTATTAAAGATAGCGATATTTAAGTTGGGAGCCCGGTTTGTTTAACTTGAAATTTTGAAAAAAATTTGAAAATTTTGAAAAAAAATACAAAAAGATTAAAAAAAGAGAAAAAATAATTAAAAATATATAAAAATAAAAAATATTAAAAAATAGTTTTAAAAAGCATAAAGATAAAACTAAAGTGGACTTGATAAACTTGATAGTGAGCAAAAAAGCAAATAGTAATTAGTTATATTTGTAAAAATATATTTTTTGTACACTTAAAATTTGTTAGCACCGATCGCACTTGCATACTAATGAATTCAGTGAGCACCATGATAATCTAATTTCTCTTTCTTCCAAGTAAGTAACCTTCAATATCAACATTTGATAATTGTTAGTTCAAAAAAAAAGAAGAAAAAGATCCCTAGATACCTTAAAATATGGTGAGAGGAAGGAAAAAAATAAAAAAATAAAAGAGAAAAAATATATTATCCTCAGATATCTTAAAATATGGTAAGACGAAGAAAAAAAAATTCCTAGGTACCCTTAAATATGGTGAGAGGAAGAAAAAAAGAATAAAAATAGATATATATTAACTATCACTATCATAATTTAATCGAATATTATTTAGCTTGGATGAGCTGAAAATAATTTGTTTATATAATGCCTATTTGTTCATTAGTACACATATACACGTTCTATATAACCTTATATTTGCGTCATGAAATTTTTTTACTTATATCATCAATTAATGAAATTTACTTCTAAAGCTCACTATTATGATTAGTAGTGCACTTATATTTTCATTTGTAATAGATTTAATATATATATATTATCAATTGCTAAGGGACTAGCAATGTTTAAGTTGTGAGATGTGATAAGTCTTAAAATTTTCATATACGTTTATGTTAAATTCACAACTTTAAATATAAAATTATTAATTAAACATAGGTTATATGTGAAATTTCGTAAAAATTATATTTTTCATAAAATCTTTATTTTTGTTATAAAGCAGGTCATTTTGCAATACTTTTGAAAATATCAAATTATGAAGATAATTACATACGCTAAGAAGGAAGTAAATAAGCTTGAAAAAAAGAATTTAGAATGTTTGCTAGCTACCCAAATGATTTAAACGGCTTAAATTGGTCACATATGGATTAATATTTGCCAAGAAATATATGGTAATTATAAAACAGGTTAAATTATCTTGGGATCATCTCTAGGGACATTAAAATAATTTAAAAAATAGTTTTAAACTTAATTAATGATTTAAATGATTTAAATGATTAAAAGCACGATTGCTTGTGCACAGGATCGAGTGTAGCACCGGAGCACCGATTCGGTGCTCCATCATCTTCCTAGCCAAGCACCCCCCCTCTTCTGGCAACCAAAACAACCAGAGGTGAAGATCCAGCGTCCGAAAAATTTATGAAGCAGAACGGCGAACGAAAACCCACCAGACTCGGTCTGTCTCTTCTTCAGCCCATTTCATCAGCAGCCCAAATACCATGCAACCATTAAAACAAAACCAAGGCAGCCATGGCTACCACCCTGCCCTCTCCTCCTTAACCGGCGGCCATTCAGAAACACACAATCGAGCAACTTATTGCCACCTCAAAACCCGTAAGCAACGAATCATCTTCCCCAATCACCGGCAGCAATGAAAATCAGCCCCCAATTAGAGAACCCAAATTCCGGCAGCTTCCATTATACCCACCACTACCCAAAGCTAGAAAAATCCAAAATGCCCTTTTTTTCAAAAATCAGATGCTACAACCTCCTCTGCCTCAATCTGACCGGAAGCACTTCAACTCGCAACCCATCTTTAGAACCGACAAATCTCAAATTGTAGCAAGACCAAATTTCAGCAACAAAAATCTCAAGCAAACCCAAATTGTAGTATCGGATAAGAAATTCCAGCCAATAGACGAAACCCATCTCTTCTCAATCGCCGGCAATTGGAGATCGCAGCCGTTTGCATCATTTCCATCACACCTGCATTTTGTGTTTCGGTAGCCAATGATTTGGCTATAAGGATCCAGCTCGCCCAAAAAACCCAACTTCCAAACTCCACCATCCATGGCCTTGTGTCAAACTCAACAACAATAGCTGCCTGCGACGCCCTGCCTTCTTCTCCTCAATTAACAGTCCAAGATGGCAGTTATGAAATTTCAGCAGCACAGACGAGCTAAGTAGCTCCATCGAAGCAGGCAAGTAATATGTGAAGTACGCAGTGAAAAAAAAAAAAGCAAATGGGAATCCCTGGAAGCTAAAACATCGAGGTGTGCCCCACACTTATAAAAGGAGGGCCCCTCTTGCCTTTTGGGGACCGAAACAACTTCCTCTCCCTTAGGTGGGACCCCTTCTTATGAGACCCCCTGTATAGTGAGTGGAGCCAAGCAATAAAATTCCCATAAAGTGGAGATTCACTCTTCGCTTCAGGTGATGTAATTTTTATTTTTCGCTTTGTAGTTGTTAATGTTGCAATTTTAATTCATAAATTATATTTACTGCTTTATTTAATACTTTGTAACTTTTAGATTAAATTTAATGCATTTTCCTTTCCTGCTTTTATAGTTCAAGTTCTAAAAATTTTAATTGTTTTCTTAGAGTGGATCAATTAATTTGCTAATTAATTGTAATTTTTTCTATTCCACCTCTTGCTCTTTCTTCTCCTTCTCTCTCTAATTCTTCTATTCTCTACTCTCTCTTTATTTCGTCTCCTTTTAATCTCTCTCTTATTTCTCTGCTTTCTCTCTCTCTCTTTCCTCCTTTCTCTCTCTACCTCTTTTCTTTCTACTTTCTCTCTCCCTTCTCTCTCTGCCCTCTTTTCTTCTCTCTCTAGCCTCTCTTTCTCTCTGTTTCTAACATCTCCCTTCTCCTCTCTCTCTCTCTCTCTCTCTCTCTCTCTCTCCTCTCCCTCTCTCTTTCATCTTTTCTTATTGTAAGTAAATCTCAAACAATTCATAATCTTATCATCTCCCTATGGATTCGACCCGACTCACCATTATTCTATGCTATCTTCCGTGTAGTATTAGTTTTAATGTATTTCAGTTAATTTTAATTAAATTGGTGATCATAGTGCTCTGAACGACAAGCACTTGGTTCGCATTAGTACCGCACCATAGCAGACAATAATTAAAGTTAATTTCTTGGTGGTTAATATCCCTTCTACTTATAATGTAATCATAGAATGATCAACTCTCAATAAATTACAAACCATTATTTCTACTTATCATCTATGTGTCAAGTTCCCTACAATTGCAAGAGAAGATATTGCGAGAAGAAATCAAAAAATGGCCTGCCATAGCTATTTGGCTGCCTATAAAAGTGATCAACCTATGGATTCCACATCACCATCTAATGAGGTTTAACCCACGGTTGCAGTCAATATAGGGGATACCACACCTAAGCATGTCACAATCGGTATATCAACTGACCCCTCATTTCAAATCACTTTGACAAACTTCCTACATGCTAATATTTACATTTTTGCATGGAACGTCCTAGCATTAACAGGTTTGCACTTATCAATGCCCACTCATAAACTAAACATAGACTCAAAAATCAAACTAATAAAATAAAAAAAGAAACTTTGCATCTGGAAGATAACAGATAATCACATAAGAAATAAGCAAGTTTTTATTTGCCCGCTTCATTAGAGAAGTCCAATACCCTCAATGGCTGTCAAAAGTAGTCCTAGTACCTAAGCCTAACGACAAATGACATATGTGTATAGATTACGCCAACTTAAATAAAGCCACCTCAAAAGGTAATTACCCATTACCTAATATTGATCAATTAATTGACCTAATTGTAGGTAAAATATCTTTAGTTTCATGGATGCCTTTTCTAGATATCATCAAATAAAAATGACCAAAGAAAATGAAGAAAAATCTTCTTCCTTACCCCCAAAGGAACGTACTGTTATAGAGTAGTGTATTTTGGACTGAAAATGCAAGTGTTACTTATCAAAGGGTAGTAACTAAGATCTTTGCATAATAAATAGGCAAAAAAATGGATATTTATGTTGATGATATGATAGTCAAAAGCAAGGACCACATACAACATATAAAAGACTTAGTACAAACTTCTGTCACTCTTCGACATTTTAATATGAAACTAAATCTAGAAAAGTGCATACTTGGAGTGACCAAAGGCAAATTCTTAGGAGTTATTATTTCAAAGAGGGGCATTGAGGTAAACCCCACTAAGATAAAGTTGATCATAGATATGGATACACCTAAAAATAAAAAAGACATAGAAACTCACAGGACGTCTCGCCCCGTTGTATAGATTTACTTCAAAAATCTCATGACAGATCTTTGTCTTTTTTCAAAATCCTAAGAAAAACTCAAGATTACAAATAGACAGCAAAACACAAATCTGCATTTCAAGAATTGAAGCAGTACCTCTCGAAAGCACCCCTGCTAATCAAGTCAACTACAAGAGAAACTCTTTTTATTTATTTATCAGCTTCAAACAATACCATTAGTGTTATACTAGTGAGAATGAATAAAATGGGATCCAGCATCCCATAATTATGTTAGTCAAATTTTGAATGATGCAAAAAACTAGTTATTCTTTGTTGGAAAAATAACTTTTCACACTTTTAATTTCTTCAAAGAAATTATGTTACTATTTTTAAGCCCATATCATCTTTGTTTATACCAATTACTCATTGCAACAGCTTTTACAGAAGCCTGACATCTAAGGAAGATTGATGAAATGGGCACTAGAGTTGTTACAATTTGACATACAATTCCAACCTCTCAAAGCAATAAAAGGACAAGCACTTGCGGATATACTAACCGAATTTACAAAAGCCCCATTGTGAAGAAGGTGAAACATTCCCCTTTGCCCCAATGAACTAACAAACGTATTTCTGCAGATACTACCATGCCTATGGCGAAAAAATGAGAACTATATACAAGTGGAGCATCCAACAAACAGGGAAGTGGAGTTGGTCTTCTCATACTCACACCAAACAAAACTAAATTAGAAGTCACCATTTTATTTGCGTTCAATGCTTCTAACAACATTTTCGAATATGAAACCATTTTCCAAAGTTTGATTATTGTTTCCTCCATCAAGGTAAAACTTCTTAATGTTTTCTCCAACTCGAATTTAGTGGTCAATCAAGTTAAGGGATACTTTGAAGCAAAAGGCGACGATATGATCTCTTATATTCGACTTTGCAAAGGTCTTATTAAACACATCCCCCATTTCTCCATTTAGAAAATACCCCGAGAGCAAAATACTCATGCTAATACTCTAGCCAAATTAGCCACTTACACTTCATTTGGAACAACGACACTCATTTGCCACTTGAAACAGTCAATTGTTACCCTTGTCAAGTCAATAATGTGGACACATCCCCTCCCTCCTGGAAAGACCTCATTATACGTTTCCTCACTAATAACCATCTACCCAATGATGAAAAAGAAGCAAAACGCATAAGGAGATAAGCATTCCACCATACGATTTTCGACGAAGAACTTTATCAGAAATCTTTCACCATGCCATTGCTTCGCTATGTACCACCCATTAAAGTCCCTACCATAGAGTATAGTACACCAAATCCTCTGTGTAAGATTTTACTGGCCCTCTATTCAAAAAGACGCAAAAGACTGCGTCCACAAATGCATTGCATGTCAAAGTTATGTTCCATTTTCCCATATCCTTACTACCCCATTATACCCCATTTTTGAATCATGGCCTTCTAAGTAATGGGGTATAGACTTAGTAGGACATCTGCCTATTGCCCCTAAAAATCTTAAAATTCATGATTGTTGCCACTGATTATTTTTCAAAATGGGTAGAAGCTAAAGCTCTTATTTTCATTACCTCTAATCAAATAATCACTTTCATATGGGATCAAATAATATGTCGATTTGCCCTGCTCCAAATCATTATCACAAACAACGGAAAACAATTCGATTGTCAACACTTAAAGGAATTTTGCACTGGCAACAATATACAACACAAATTTTCTTCCGTTGCATATCCACAATACAACAAACATGTTGAAAAAACTAATAGAACCATCAAACAAGCTCTGCGAAAGAGGTTACACGAGGAACACATAAACTAGGCAGATGTCTTGCCTAGTGTAATCTGGGCATATAACACAAACCTTAGAAGAGCAACAAGCCACACCCCCCTTCAAACTTGTATATGGCACAGAAGTAATCCTTCATGTTGAAATTTCTTATTCCAACTATCGTGTTTCTCAAATACCATCAACAACTAACTTCCAAACACAAAGATAAAATATAGACCTCTTAGAAGAAATTCGAGATGAAGCTGCACAAAGGCTTAGCATATATCAACATCAATTAGCTTGTCATTTTAACAAAAAATGAAGAAAAGAACTTATTTTTAGGCAATTTAGCCCTACGAAAAGCAATTTTTTCTCAGAGTATAATCACCGCAAATTCTCCCTAAATTGGTATGGTCCATTTTGCATAAGAATATCGTTTAAGAACGGGTTATATGAATTAGAAACAATGGAAGGACAACCCATACCCAGGGTATGGAACGCCCAACATTTGAAATGTTTTTATGCATGATCAAAAGGTCTGATGCCCCCTGCAAAAGGGCTAAATGTAATGTCCTGATTATTAGCAACTATATAAATGAATGATGATATGTATAATATAATCTAAGAACATGCTTAATAATAAGATCTTAATGAATTAATGAGTTGAATATGTGAAAAATTATGCAAATTGTAGCGAATGCAAAAAAATCCAATTGGTGAGGACCAGAATGATGGATTTTGATAAATAACTTGGTGAAAGTCCGATATGATTCTCACATATTCCTTAGGTTGTTTTGGACTTGTTGAAACTTTTGATTTGATTAAATGATGAATATTTGAGATTTTGACCCTCATTTGGATTTTGAACTAAAAAGGGCATCATGTTGAGTTGATTCATTTTGAAATATGTTTAGGCACAAATGAGATGCCTAGCACATTAGGAATGGATATGGATGGATTTGGGTGAGATTTGAACGGTAGATTTGAATGAATGATGGAAATGAGCCTAGTTGTGTAGTTAAGCCTAAAAGAATTATAATAATAAAAATAACCAAAATCATTAACGAAAGCCATGATTTTTATGAAAATGATTCTATAAATGATTAAAAAGTGTTTGTGATACTTGCGAATAAATTTGGTATGATAATTTTTGAGAATTGAGTCATTTGAGGCTAGTAGTGAAAATTCATTAAATAATGAACTTGATACTCAAAATTTTGAAAATGACATAGAACATAATGGCTTATAGCATGGATAAGATGTTAGATGTATTTATAATGTGTGAGAAATAATTTTGAAGGCATGAAAGGTAATATATGTGATTTCGGCAAATGAGACCTGTTGTATAAGCAAAACGGCTAAAGATTAAGTTGACGGGTCAAACTTTATATAAGACATATTTTGAGAAAATAGATAATAAAAATGTGATATTATGATAATAAAATATGTGTGTGAATAAATTATTTGGTGTTGAAAATGTTTTAGCATGTTATGACCACTTATTTTGTGGACAGGCAAAAGTCATCAGTAAAGTTGTGTAGTAAAATGCATGCTAAATTTTTTGATAATAGAATTTTGAGCTGAAATTTTGTGAAGAAATATTAATTGAAGATAGAAATTTAACGCAAAAATAATCGTCTCAATCGGAGTTGTCTACGGAAAGTTATGGGCAAAATGGTATAACATAACTGAAAATGGGTCATTTGTGAGCCCACATAGCACAAACGGTGACAACACAGCCTAGGCCAAGTTGCTTTCTATTTTAAATGTGGGAGGGGTTTAAACCCTCCCCATTTCATCTCATTTCCTTCCCTTCTTCCTCTCCAAGACCCTAGCTCTCAACCCAAATGAAAAACTACCGAAATTTGCTTAGATTCACCTCATTTTCACAATAAGGAAGCTTCTTGGATCAAGAAGAGAGCTTGGAGCTTAGGAGATCGTGAAGATTTTTGGGTAAACCTGAATTTGAGGTAAGTAGGTTATTTTCTTTTGAATAAAAACATGAATTTGGGCTCGAATCATGTTGTTTTTGTGATTTGAATGAATTGTTGAGGGATTAGTAAATAAATGTGTAGAACCTTAATGAATGTGTAGAAACTATGTATAAATGAATGTGTAGAAGAACTTTAATGATGTGAATAATGTGTTTCAAATTTTTGGGGATATATGTGATATTGAATTATTTAGATTAGAACTTGTGATGGACTTGATGAATATGAGTTGTATGAATTAAGATGAGACTTGAACTTTATGGTCGAGGATATTGTTGAATGGTTGTTGGAATTTGATGGAGATGAAATAAAAATATTTAGAAGTATTTTTATATGATATTATTATGTGTTGGGTGGAATCCCATAAATTTTGAGTGAGTTTGGTTTAATTTTCATATGTTGCTTATAATGTGTTTGTTGAATTGCCTAAGTGAGGCTTAATGTCTAGAAGCTATGTATAAATGAATGTGTAGAACCTTAATAATGTGAATAATGTGTTTCAAGTACTTAAGGGCATATGTAAAGCTGAATTATTTGGATTGGAACTAGTGACAAGCTTGATAGACATGAGTTGTATGAATTGAAATGGGGCTTGAACTTTGTGCTTGAGGATATTGTTGGATGTTTATTGGAATTGACATGGGTCGCGTATTTGAATGGATTTCATGATGGTTTGGTGTGGGCTTTTGAATGTCAAATGTTGATTTGATGAATTGTGGCTAGACCCTTTGAAAATGGGTTGGTATTGTTAGCTATGTGTCTGTTAATGGTTTTGATAGACTAATGGTGCATGGTTTGAAATGAGCATCAGATATTATTTTAGCATCAACATGATGCATATAAAATGAGTGATGCATATGCATGGTTTGAATAGGGTTGTTCGTAACCCTTTATTAATATGAGGATAGGGTTGTTCATGGTGGGATTGGTTTGTTTCTTATGTGTATTTGTGGCATGACATAATTGTGTGTAACTAGTGAGAACCTAACGTTTGCATCGCATGTGGTGACATAGCATACTTGATTAGTTTAACATTAATTTGCTGTTGATTTATTGACTTCACCTACTTATTAAGTTTGCCCAACTCACATGTTTGTTTTTAATATTTTAATATGATGGGCAATGCAAGTACCTAGTTGTGACCCTGAACTAGGTCATATTGATTCCAAATTGAGGTATATTGTGATAAGTATAAGTTGTATAGTTTTGGATTATAGTATTTGAGATTGATTTGTGTATAAGATATTCATGTGCATATATTATATGATAAGTAATGAGTTGTGTATTACATATTGGTATGTGGTTCATGGATGTATGACCTATTAAGGATTTATTAATGTATTTGGGAATTGTAAATGTATATTTTACCTTCGCTAAATGTGAATGATGGAAATAATTATAGTTTAATTAGTTTTGTTGTCATATATCTAATTGATGAATTACTTGTGGATATCTAGGGTTGCCACAGGTGGATTTTCATATACATGTGGTCCTTTGTGTTTGGAATCATGGCAGATCCTAGGCAAATGCTGTTTAATCTCTACCGTAGCGGCCGCTGGTCTGAGGTGGTAACCGGTGGGGTGCTTGACGACCTGCATATATGTCTAATTAAAATACTCATTTTAACGCAAGTATACATGTCGATCAAGTAATAAAGAGTAAATAGAGTATTGTTCCCACGAAGATATTGTCTAAACTAATTATATCGATTACTTCAGTTGATTTTGGTGATTAGAAAGAATTTTCACAGATGAAATTGAATGTGCAAAACACGTAAAAGGAATAAAAGAAAATTTAACGGAAGATAAGGAATTTAAAAAGGATTTATCTAATTGGGTTGACAGATAGGATAGTTGGGAATCCTTGACTCTAAACTATATTGAATTGGTTCATTTTCTTTAGATTGTGTATGAATTTCCTAGTCCAAGTTCAATAATCTTTATATATATCTTCCAACACACATAAAGCTAATTACATAACACTCAATTGCTATGTTTCCATGCAATTGAATGTGATGAAATTGATCTATACATAACCTGTTTGTGACTACATAGGGTTTAACTGTATATTCCTATCAATTAAACATTCTCCATTCACCAAGAGAGAAACTTATGCCCTATACATGAATCTTGCTTGGATTTTTCTTTTTCAAAGATAAATCCCGCAACTAAATCATCTTACAAGGTAGCTAGTCTTGTAGAAAGCATTAAACGACATATGCAAGGATAAATCTACATAGCACAAGTATGCAGCAAATCAAATACTCATTCCCAAATTCTCAAGAACCAAAATAATATAGTTTAGATATCAATTCATTTCAACTTCCCATCTATTGAAGTTTAGTTCATGAATATGGCGTTAAATCCCATTAAAACCCAATTTGAATGTATTCCCAACAATATAGAAAAGGAAATAGATAGCGAAAAAGAGAGGCTAAAACTCTCGAGTCTCCACCAATGATATTGGATCTCCTCTTCGGACAATCTTGAATCGGAAGTCCTTTCCTTTCTCTCTTCGGCTGCTCCATATATGCCCTCCTACTTCGCACACCTCCCTAGGTATAGGCTTATACCTCTTTTAACTCCGTACGAAACACATGTAGAAACACACGTGTGCGGGGTTGGCGCCGTGGCACCGCGGCGCCACTTATGCGGCGCCTAGGCGTCAACTCTCTGGAAGCTTATCGACTGAAGGGCTTCTGACGAGTTTTTGTATGGCGGTGAAGTAGCGCCTAGGCGCCAACTTTATGAAAGCTAGCCAATTTAAGGATTTCTTGAGGGTTCTTGTGAAGTAGTAGGTTGGCGCCTAGGCGCCACTAATCGAGGTGCCAATGAACTTGATTCTTCTTTTGGCACCATTCTTCATTCCGTCACACTCACAAGCGGTTAGCTACCCGTCTTTCCTACAAAACTAGCTAAAACCCAATGAATGAACTTATAAGTATCTATTTTATACTAAAAATGCATAAAAACTACATATTGTTCCTAAAATGCAAAGTGAATGAAAATTAAGCTAAATAGATGTAAACCAACTACATTCTCTTGGACTAATATGCAAAACTAGTCTGAAATGAGCTATAATAACTCGCATTTTCACGAGTTATCACACCCCTAAACTTAAATGTTGCTAATTCTCGAGCAACATATGAAAACAAAATGAATGAATGAATGAGGACTCTGTCAACTCAACTTAATTCCAATTATATTTTTAACAACACGTTCCTCCACTTAACAGGGCAAAGAACAATCTTAACTTGAAAAAATCCATAAAAAATCATCAATTTTCCAAAATAGGACATGCGTTTTCATTTTCATTCTCAGATCAAGTTACATGTAAATGACAATGTTATTAGTCCAAAGTGATAATTTAATCTTTCTAATCTTCCTCTTGATCAAAAGAAACTAATTAGAAAATTAACACGAAATAAGTGAATCAACATGATGTTAATTCACTTGATCTCGTTTTGCCCAATTGCACATTCTTCCCCCCTCCCCTCAAACTTATTACATGACTCTCCTCACCATATTTCAAGGTATCTGGAGAGATATTTTCTATTTTTTTGGCTCTCCTCATCATATTTCAGGATATCTGGGAAGAATTTTCTTTTTAAAGTGTTATTACTGTGACTTTCTCTTGCCTTTTTATGCGAACCTTGTCATTTGTTGATGCCAAGTCCCGGTCACTCAGCTTAGGTCAGTCGCCTCCTCTCATTATTCTGATAATCTGGTAAGGGTACTGAACGTGCAAATTAACCCATTTTAAATCTCATCACAAGAAAATTGTGAAATTTTACACATTACTTAGACAATTTATTTCCTTAAAGCGCATGGTTACCACACATTTAACTCGATTCTTATCATTTCAATTGAAAAGATTAGCATGGAATTGAATTATAATAATGCACTATGAGCTTTATTCTAATTTATTCACATGTCACTTGCAAATTTCCTTAACACAGTCCTTAGCATGAATTTTCAATTTTTCATGAAATCGATTTCAAGTTAAATTTTTTCTCAACCTTGCATATTTTTCTTCAAAATGGATTGAAACAAGATAATTTTCGCAATCAAAATTTGACATGATATGCAATCTAACACATTTATCCAAAATATAAATGCAGACACACCAAAAGGAATTATATACCCCCAAACTTGAGGGATGTATTGTCCTCAATGCATGAAACTACATGAAATCTAAATAATCATACACTGAGAAATAAATACAAAAGTAATATAAAACGGAGAGGACAGGTACTCCCCTAGGCATCTGATGCAGAGGAGTCATCGTCGTGCTCACTTTCTTCACCAGGCTGATGTGAAGACTGACCAAAATAGGCTCGGAACTCGAGAGGTGTTGACAGGAATGGTGGTAAAGCCGTCATATCGATCTGTCGGTCCTCCATGAGTCTTTGAAAATGAGCCTCCATAGCCTAATCGGACTGCTGTAGAAATCGGGCTTGGGTTGCCATTAAATTCTCCAGGTTGGTCAGCCTCACACTGGTTGGGAGTGGTTGAGATGAGGAAGCAGCCGGTGGTTGTGCTGTTGGACGAGTAATGGCAGTGCGGACTCGGGATGGTGCGTGAAAAGATAGGTCATCGATGATGGCTTGGCAATTCAGTACCTCTTCTGTGGCCTCCTATCATACTCCAGCTCTTTTGCACAACCTGGTGATTAGCGAAGGGAATCAATAACTGCCTCTAGGTTCCTGAGAACTGTCGCATATCTGATTGTATAAGAATCTCCCCACATCTATAGATAAGTCCGAGTATATAGCATGAAGGAGAAGCGTCCGATCCATTGTGACATCACTCAAGTGGTTCGACGGCATCAGCCTGGGGGAGATAAAATAAAACATCATCTTCCCATGATATAGGAGATCACTGCGTTTGAAAGATGTTAATTGCCCTCCCGTTGATTTCCACATTGGTGTTCTTTCACAGTAACCTTGAGTGATCGCTGTGATATCTCTTTCTTCTCCCTCCAACAGTTCCTCATATTGATCCGGGTAATCAATATTAGGCATCTTGTAAAAGACGTTTATAGCTTCGGGATGAAAAGGAACTATTTTTCCTCTGACATTGACCCTGCCTTGATCATGCTCGACTGCATTGGCATAAAATTCCTTCATAATAGTACAATAGCCGACTGTGGCTGTGCAATAAACTTTTGTCATTTCTAGGCATTGATTGTGTTGATGAAAATATCGGAGAAGAAACCAATTTTAATCCCCCGCTCAGGTATGAGATGTCTCTTCTGTAATGAATCAGTGTACCGCTTAAACACCTGAGCCGATACAAAGCGGTTGGCATCGAAATCGACGGGGTCTTGGGTTTTCTTTCGTTTAGCAAAGGAAGAGGAAGCCATATCTTCAATATGTGTACTATTACTGAATCAACCAACCCGACAGAATGCCAATCCACAAGATTTTTAGTAGGTCAGTCCAAATCAATCACCACTCCTACTCCCCAAACTCCAAACCACACTTCCAATTACCAATAATCAATCCTAATGCACCATATCACATTCAACTACACATGGATTCCAATATGAAGACAATTAGGCCAATCAAAGAATAAGAGAAGTTACCCCTTTAGCTTTCTACTAAAGTTGAAGTAGGAGGTTGTTCTGCATTGGCGCCGCAACACGGATTCGTGGCACCTAGGCGCCGCTCGACTGCACTCGAAAATCGGAGCTACTAGAAATGGGGAAGGAGATAGGGGGTGAATGGGGGATGGAAATGAAGGGAAAAGTGAATGGAAATCACGTGTTAGAATGGGGTGTAGGGATAGGAGATGGAGAAACTTGATTTGGGGAGATTGGGGATGGATCTAGAGATGGAAGAAGGGTAGAAATGAAATGGGAGAAGAAGGAGAAGGAAATGGAGGAGAGATTAGGGAAGGAAGAGAGAAACGAGAGGAGAAATGGAGGAGAAGAATAGGAGCTAGGGTTTGGAGAGGGGAAGAAGAGGGGATTGCAGCGCCGGGGCTCGAGGTTAAGGTTTTAACCCTAACCCGGGCTTGTTAAGTACACCTGGATCAAGCTGCTCACGCAGCGGCGCCGATGGTGTGGAGCCTAGGCATCAACTTTTTGCCTCTGCCGTGCATCACGACTTATCACGCGGCGCTGTATCGCCAATGCTCTTTTTTCTCCACTTTGTTCTGGCAATCAGTGAACATGTTTGCTTTCCATGAACTTGAGCTTTTAGTTCTTAGAGTGAAGTCATATGCATCCCTTCACTGGAATCTTCTTGAATTTCAATCTTTTCAGTCCAAGGAAGAGACTTTCTGATTGATGGATTAGAACTGCCGTGGTCTTGAGCTTCTCCATACTCCAAGAAGAAATCCTAAGAATTATCAAAATCAAAGAGGAATAATGGGTTGCCTCCCATTCAGCGCTAAATTTAACATCCTCGGCCCGATATTCCATTTTTCTACGGATCTTCCAACAATACCACCTCCTTGCAGCGCTGCAGATCTTCCCCCAAAAAATGTTTCGATCGCTACCCATTCACCATAAAACTGCCATTTGATTTCTCATTGAATACTTTCACTGCCCCATGATCAGTTGCTTTCAACACAATGAATGGACCTGGCCATCGCGACTTGAATTTTTCAGGAAAAAGCTTTAATCTGGAATTGAATAGCAGCACTTTTTGTCCTGGCTCGAATCGCCTACGCAGGATTCTTTTGTCACATCATTTCTTCACTTTCTCCTTGTAAATCTTGGCATTTTCATAAGCTTGCATTCTGAACTTATCTAGTTCATTAAGCTACAACAGTCTTCGCTTACCAGCATGTTGCATATGCAGATTTAATTTCTTGATTGCCCAATAGACGTTATGCTCCAACTTAAGTGGCAGATGGTAAGCTTTTTCATATACTAACTGATAAGGAGACTGTGAAACCCCGATCTTAGACACATATATGAAACCCTAGGGTTGTAAACCCTAGATAATATATTAATAAAATATATATTCATGAGTATGGAAAATATGTGAGAATAAAGGTTAAAATAATTATTTATGGAATTCAGATGGATAGTGCACGTGAATAGTGAAATGTGAATAGTAAATGTGAGATTAAGAAATATGTTAAGTTAATCACTTTGGATTAACTTAATCATAAAAGATGAAAAAGGAAGTTTCCCACTAAAGGATAAAATAGCCACTTTTTGATTTATTTAGTATTTTCGGATTTTTAGTGGATTTTTGAGAGAAAATGAAGAAAAATTCATATCTTGCAATCCGGACATCGGATTGAGATGAAATTTTTTATGGATGGCCAAAATATGATGATGAACATGATGAGTGGTCCAAGATTGATCAAAAAGTATGAATTAAGGGTCAAGATTAAACGTCATTTGAAGATAAAAAAATAGCTCTACTTTTTCATTAATTAGTATTTGACTTTGGATTAATTTTAATTAATTAAATGGATAAATAATTAATGAAAAGCTCCTATGGCTGCTGGATCTTGGACTTTTGGAGCCAAATCCAATTGCCCAAAATCAATCTTATCAAAAATCAATGGCGAAGATTGAATTAGCCTAAAATAATTTATTTTAATAAATCAAAAAATTATAAAAAATAGGGCTGCCATAGGGGAGGCGTGAACAGTAGCTAGGGTGGCTGCACATGGCTCAAAGCACCTTTTGGAAATTAGAAAAAAATACATTTATAATTTAATACCTCAAGCAAGGGGGGTAAATTCCAATTTGATGAAAAATCAAAAACTATAAATAGGGACATGGGGTGAACGACCAAAGCACACAAACCCAGCTCCATTTGAGCATTTTTTCACCCCCACCACGTTTTAGCCTTGAGGAGAAAGAAGAGGAGGAAGTTAGAGAGAGAAAGTGCGAGAAAAAGTGAGATATCTCCACTTCGGGTAAGTGATTTCTTCCCAAATTTCTTTTGGGTATTAAGTCAGGTAAAACCATGCTTAGATAATGTCTAAGAATCGGAAAATAAGTAAAGTTATAATGCTTAATTGGAATTATACCAAAACATCGAAAATTTGGAGCGAAGATAGAGCATTCGGGAAAATCATGTATGATATGTGAAAATAATGCTCCAAATTTGATAAATGATGATTTGCGATGTATGATTATAATAAATATGATGTTGGAATGATGATATATTAATTTCATAATTTTTGGAATTAAGGATTATGCTTAAGTGAATTTATGTTGATTTTTAGTATATGAAGAAAATGATTTATTTAGCCAAGTTAATGATGATAAATTCATAATTCATGAATTTCCCATGATATACTAAGCATAAACTATGTCATGATATTTTTTATTTTTGGAAAAAATGTCAATTTTTGGTACCCATGAACAGTAACCCACGTTGATGTGAACAATAACCTCGGGTGAACAGTAACATGAACAGTATCCATGAACAGTGATTGTGAACAGTGATCTGCTACAGTGACATGAACAGTAATTATGAACAGTGAACAGCGTATTTTGGGAAAAAATTGAGATTTATTTTTATATATTTATGATGATATATAGATGGAATTTTTAAAGGATTTATGGATAAAAATCCATATAAATAAGTAATGACCATGTATCTTTATAAGATTAACCTCTATGGGAATGAGATAATGAATGATCATAAAGCATGCATGGAAAGCAACCTAAGACACGAAATCGATGGATAAAATATCCATTTTTCTTGTATAGAGAAAAAGGAAGGAGAAGGTTGAGGACACCGACTGAGGAAGTAAGCAAGCAAATCCTTTTGAAAATGTGATTTTATTCCCAAGTATTTATGAAATGTGTTTAAGGGTGGTCATTCCTATAATGTTTTGAAATGATGAATGTTTATGAGTTTTTATGAAAAGTCATGCCGGCATATTAATATCATGTGATGTTCATGGACATGTGTACATGTATGATGCATAAGGAAGAAGCTTTGGTGGAGGTAGAAAGCGGATCAGAGGGTCCCCCTTCACTATTGCCGAGTCGTATGGGTTGTGTGCCGACGGCGTCCTCCCCAGAGGTGGAGGCAAATGAATGTTATGTGTGAATGAATGCATTGCATTTTCATACATGGATTGAAAAGGAAAACATGTATTTGAAATGATGTTTTTAAGGGATGGTGCAAATAATTCTCTACATGAGAATGACAAGTCACCTGGTGTAAGAGGTATATAATGCCGGGAAAATCAAAAGTCATGCGTGTAGGAACCACGTAGGCGTCAAGAGGAAGAGAGGTTCCCCTTGATGAGGCCAAGTCGGAGACAGCCGGCGTATTGGACCATGTTATGTGAGATGTTCCCTAGGCTAGCGTACCCGCACACAAAGGTTTATGTCAGGAGTGGAAATGAAGTATTTGCACATTTAATGTTTATGAAAAGGTTTCTATTCCATTGATAGTTGATCACTTGATAAGTGTCTCCTATCGAATGGAAAAAAATGCATTTACAAATTATTTACATGAATGATTTTTATGAATGATTTATGAAAGGTTTCCAAAAATAGTTTACGAAAAGGTTTCTATTCCGTTGGTAGTTGATCACTTGATAAGTGTCTTCTATCGAATGGAGAGGAATGCATTTAAAATAAAAAATGCTTACTTATTGAGTTTCGACTCATGTTTTGTTTTTCCAACCTTAGACAGGTTCAAGGAAAGCCAAGTGATGAAAAAAGATTAGGTTGAATTGCCTATAAGTGATATGATGAATGAATGAAAGAAGCATAGTTACAAAGGTATGTAATCCTTTGTATATTGAAATATAAATGTGTGCCTTAATGGGATATGGTGAAAAAGACATATGTTGTATGAAATTCTGAAGTGATGAATAATATGAGAAGTTGATGATTTATGATGTTATGGATAAGTCCGTTATGAATGATGATGAGTATATGTTTATATGATAAAAGAAAAAGAAATGAAAAAAAATTGGACGAGATCCAATTAAGTACCCGCCGCGTGATCAGGGCAACAATCCTGATTCACACTTACCAATCGACAAGATCCCGGAGTAAGGACTATGTGGACGCCTCGGTTCGGGGCGCCACAGAGACAATCCAAGCTGAGTTTTATAGGCAGTGTGATAGGCCCATAACGCATCATCTAACTTGAGAACCAATCCTTGCAAGACAACCCAATTATTTTTCTCGAGGATTTGTTTTAATTCTCTGTTGGCAAGTTCAACTTGTCCGTTGGCTTGTGGATGATATGTTGTGGTGACTCTGTAGCATACTCCATACTTATTTAAGATCACCATGAACTGCTTGTTGTAAAAGTGGGAACCTCCATCACTAATAATCACCCTCGGTGTGCCAAAACGAGTAAAAATATTCTTTTTACCGAATTTAAGAATCGTTTTAGCATCACCCGTTGGAGTTGGTACTGCTTCAACCCATTTGCACACATAGGGGGTGTTTGGCAATTGAAAAAAATGTCATGTTAAAATTTTTTAATCTAAAACTTTTCACTCTCCACAACTATCATATTTTTTAATCATTTTTTCACATTTTCCTATACAACTACCCTACTTTTCAATCATTTCTACACAACTATCTATACAACTAACCTATTTATTTTAACTTTATACTCTTTACTACTCATCATTACCCCTTTCATATCACATCATTTGACAACTTTTATTCTATAAAACTTTTCATCAAAAGTTTTATTCATTACCAAACACAACCATAATCAACTGTAACCAAAATGAACTGATTGCCAAAAGAAGGAATGAAGGGTCCCATGAAGTCGATACCCCAGTCATGTCGTTTCGTAATATTCCCCGTACGCTAGCATTGATCATACCGTTTAACAAATGAATGAGCATCTTTGAATAATGATGATCAATAAAACCAGATTGGAGTACTTTTGCTGCAGTTTTGTCCCCCTAAAAGTGACTCTTGGTGATGAATGTCAGCTTTGCAATATTAGTTCTATTTCATATTCCGGAATGCATCTCCTATATAGCTGAACAAAAATTACTCATCCCAGAAGTAAAACTTGACGTCATGGAGAAATTTTTTCCTTTGGTGAGAATTCATCTCCGGAGGTAATATACCACTGACTATATAGTTTACCAAGTCTACATACCATGGTGTACTGCCTTGGGAGATTGAGAATAGCTGCTCATCCAGGAATGCTTCTCTGATTTGCTCCATGTCTTGGAACTGCTGGCTTCTCTCTAGGCGGGATAAGTGGTCATCTACCTGATTTTTAGCTCCCTTCCGATCTTTAATCTCGAGATTGAATTCTTGTAACAACAAGATCCACCAGATCAAGCGTGACTTTGCATCTTTCTTTTCAATCAGGTATTTAATTGCAGAATGATCTATGTACACAATCACCTTGGTTCCCACCAGATAAGCTCTAAATTTGTCAAATGCGAAGACCACCACCAGTAACTCCTTTTCCGTAGTGGTGTAATTTAGCTGCGCCTTATTCAAAGTTTTGCTGGCATAGGAAATGGAATGGAATATCTTGTTTTTCCTTTGGCCCAGCACTGCCACAACTGCAAAGTCGCTCGCATTACACATTAATTCAAAAGGGAGGTTCCACTCAGGAGAAATGATGAGCTTTGATATCAATCTCTTTTTCGATCTGTGAAACGATTGCATACATTCCTTATCGAAATCGAATGGCGCATCCTTTTCTAGCAGCGTACATAGCAGTTTAGCAATCTTTGAGAAATCTTTGATGAATCTTCTATAAAATTCGGCATGTCCCAAAAACTGCGAATGCCCTTTACTGATATAGGAGGAGGAAGTTTTTCAATTGTCTCGATTTTTGCCTTGTCGACTTTGATTCCTTGTTTAGAAACTCGATGCCTGAGTACTATACCCTCTTACACCATGAAATGACATTTCTCCCAATTAAGAACCAGGTTTGTGTCTTCACAACGCTGAAGTATTTTGGAGAGATTGACAAGAAACTCATCGTAAGAATTCCTAAATACCAAGAAGTCGTCCATAAATACCTCTAGGAAATCTTCAACCATATTAGTAAATATAACCATCATACAACGTTGGAATGTGGCTGGTGCGTTGCATAGGCCAAAGGGCATTCGCCTGAATGCGAATGTGCCAAATGGACATGTGAAAGTGGTCTTTTCTTGGTCTTCAGGTGCTATCATGATTTGGTGGTAGCCTAAATAACTATCCATAAAGCAATAAAATTCCCAACCAGCCAACCTGTCTAGCATTTGGTCGATGAATGGGAGCAGAAAGTGATCCTTTCTAGTGGCTTTGTTCAGCTTCCGGTAGTCCATACATACTTTCCAGCCCGTAACTGTTCGTGTTGGAATCAATTCATTATTCTCATTGGATACTACCATCATTCCATCCTTTTTTAGAACACATTGTACCGGGCTAACCCGAGAACTGTCGCAGATAAGATATATGACACCTGCATCAAGTCATTTGATAACCTCCTTTTTAACCACTTCTTTTATAATGAGATTTAATCTTCTCTATGCTTCAATGGACGGCCTGGAATTCTCCTCTAATTGAATTTTGCGCATACAGAAAGACAGGCTAATTCCTCTAATGTCCGCAATGGTCCAACCGATAGCCCTCTTGTGGTCCCTAAGCGCTGTAAGCAATTTTTCTTCTTGTAAGGGATCCAATGCTGAAGAAATGATAAATGGGAGTGAGGATTCAGCTCCCAGATACACATATCTTAGATGGGTCGACAGAGGTTTCAGCTCCAAAATGGGCAGTTCTTCAATTGAGGGCTTTAAGTGTTTAAATGACTTCGGCTTGAGCTCCAATGACTAGAATTTCCGTGGATAGCGCGTAAAAGTCAGAGATTGCTGCAAGTAATGTATCATTTCAATCGATTCTTCATTAGCTTCATTTACTTCTCCAACTAACGATGTTTCAAAAATATCCATGTGAGAGGTAACCTGGAACTCGGCTTGAACCACTGAATCCACCATATCGACCATAAAACATTCATCTGGATCATTCGGAAACTGCATCGCCTTGAACACGCTAAATGTGACTTTATCGTTCTGCACACACGCATGGTCAGTTCACTAGCTTGTACGTCAATTATTGCCTTGCCAGTTGCGAGGAATGACCGACCTAGAATAATTTACACGTCTCGGTCCTCTTTATAATCCAGAATGATAAAATCTGCTAGAAATATAAACTTGTCCACCTTGACAAGCACATCCTTAATAATCCCTTCAGGATATGTCATGGAGCGATCTGCCAATTGCAACATCACCGTAGTAGGTCGTGCTTCCCCAATGCCAAGTTTCCTAAAGATCGACTTTGACATCAAATTGATACTGGCTCCCAAATCACATAGAGCTCTTCTAAAATAATAATTTCCAATTGTACATGGAATGGTTAAACTCCTTAGATCCTTGAGCTTGGGCGGCAACTTTCTTCGTACCATAGCACTAGTCTCTTTTGTTAATGCCACTATTTCAAATTCTTTAATCGCCTTTTCTTTGACAATATATCTTTCATACACTTGACATAGCTGGGCATCTGTTCCAAGGCTTCAACAAGAGGTATGTCGATGTGTAATTGCTTTAATAGCTCCAAGATTTTTTAAAACTAGCCCTCATTTCTGTTTTTTACATGTCTTTGAGGAAATGGAGGAGGAGACTTTTGAATAGTGGCTGTCACATCCTCAGGTTGCTTTTGATTATTTTCAATTAATTCCTCTGCTTCCTTTGACTGATGGACAGTAAGATTAGCAGCTCTAAATTCTGCTTCTGACTGAGTTACTTCTGGTAGTTGCCTACCACTGCGTAACTTGACTGCTTACATTTGTTCCTTGCCTTTTTCCTTCGGATTCTGTTCAGTATCGCTCGGCAGTACATCTTGAGGGCGATTATTTATAGCTAAAGCAAGTTGGCCTATCTGCGCTTCTAAATTCCTGTTTATTGTGATCTAAGATTGCATGAATTGCATGAAAATATTTTTCAGATCTGATTTCTTCTCTTTTTGAGAAGGTGGGGTGAGTTGAACTGGTCTGACTGGCTGTTGCTGAGGAGGCTGCTGCAAGAATCCTGACAACTGATTCGGCCTAGCTTGGTTATTCCATGAGAAGTTGGGATGATTCCTCCATCCTTGATTATAAGTATTGGCATATGGATTTGTTGGGTTTCTCTGGAAGTTGCCCATGTAATTAATTGAATATGGATTTGAGGCACATTGATCATTTGGGTGACCGAACTCTCTACACCACGTACAATATTCTACTGCTGACGACTATGGTATGGAAGCCCCTACTGCATTGACATTGGCAGACCTTGATAAGTTTTGAATCTGTCTGGATAGAGCGTCAATGTGGGCTTTAATAGATGAAACTGCGTCTAATTGGAGTAAGCCTCCACTTTGGCTTCTGTCAGACGGTAGCTGATATGTGTGGGCTGCCATATTCTCCAATAGGGCATAAGATTCTCGATAGCTTTTTCTCAGTAATGAACCATTCGATGAACAGTCTACCATATGATGGGTGGAATCTTAGAGACAATTGTAGAACATCTGGATCTGCACCCACAGCTGAATTCCATGATGGGGGCATTTGCGGAGTATATCCTTGAACCGATCCCACGCCTCTGATAGAGTCTCTTCTCCATGTTGTTTGAAAGAGACTATGTTCATTATGAGCTTGGCTAACTTGGTGGGAGGAAAATATTTTTTGAGAAATTTCTGCGCCAAATTGTTCAATGTATTGACAGAGTTTGGTGGCAAAGAGTCCAGCCACTCCGAAGCTCTGTTCAGTATCGCTCGGCAGTACACCTTGAGGGCGACTATTTATAGTTGAAGCAAGCTGGCCTATCTGCGCTTCTAAATTCCTGTTCGTTGTGATTTGGGATTGCATGAATTGCATGAAGAGGTTTTCTATTTCTGATTTCTTCTCTTCTCGAGGAGGTGGGGCGAGTTGAACTGGTTTGGCTGGCTGTTGCGAGAATCTTGGCGGCTGATTCGGCCTAGCTTGGTTATTCCATGAGAAGTTGAGATGATTCCTCCATCCTTGATTATAAGTATTAGCATATGGATTTGTTGGGTTTCTCTGGAAGTTGCCCACGTAATTAATTGACTCTGGATTGGAGGCACATTGATCACTTGGGTGACCGAACTCTCTACATCACGTACAATATTCTACTGCTAATGACTGTGGTATGGAAGCCCCTACTGCATTGACATTGGCAGACCTTGATAAGTTTTGAATATGCTTGGATAGAGCGTCGATGTAGGCTTTAATAGATGTTCGCAATCTCATCTCAAGTGCATGGGTCGTAGATTGAATTATATAAATTATCGATCCACAGAGAATTCAAGACTATAAATTTTGCTTTTAAACGCTTTCGTGTCGAATATGGAGATAATATAGTAAATAAAATAGAAAAGTGGGAAGAGAATATAGTAAATAAAATGAAAAAATGAAAAAATAGAATGAGAAGATTGAAAACTAGAACAAGTAGAGAACAAGAGTGCAAGTACCTAGGGTCTAGGATTTCACATGCATCTTTTGCAACGGGCAGTGGTATAATTATTTAATATGGATATTATTTGTTAAAGGAGAACAAACCTTAATTTATCTTTGCACCTTCTCTTGAAACCTACAAGGCGTACCCTAATTTTCTTAACCACCTATTCTCATGGAATTGAGTTAATTATAATCCATTAAGTTCTGTGATTTGTTCATGAAATTCCTCAAGGTTATCATGCCTATTCTCATGGTCTTAGATTTCTAGGTTTAATATCTTGATTATCGTATATTAGGTTTCCACCTCTCGGTTCTAGTAGGGCATAAGATTCTCGATAGCTTTTTCTCAGTAATGAACCATTCGATGAACAGTCCACCATATGACGGGTGGAATATTGGAGACAATTGTAGAACATCTGGATCTGCACCCACAACTGAATTCCATGATGGGGGCATTTGCGGAGTATATCCTTGAACCGATCCCACGCCTCTGATAGTGTCTTTTCTCCATGTTGTTTGAAAGAGACTATGTCCATTTTGAGCTTGGCTAATTTGGCGGGAGGAAAATATTTTTTGAGAAATTTATGAGCCAAGTCGTTCCATGTACTGACAGAGTTCGGTGGAAAAGAGTCCAGCCACTCCGAAGCTCTGTCTCTCAAAGAGAACTTGAAAGTTCGTAGCGTCATTGCTTCGTTCGAGACTCCATGCTGCTTAAAGGTATTTGTAATTTGTAGGAAATTGTGTAGGTGGCGATGCGGATCTTCAGAAGATAAACCCCCAAACTGCCCAATAGATTGGAGCATTTGGAAGACCACAGGCTTGATCTCAAAATTATTGGTGTCGACAGGGGGAGGTTGGATGCTAGTTTGCACTGCATTTTACCTCATTGCAATGAGATCCCAAATAGGCTGGTCCAAATAATCTTGTGGTGGATGAAGTAAAACCTCAACCCGTTGGTTCCCATGCTGATGTGCATGAAGGTTTTCATCTTAGTTTCCAATACGCTTAATTAGATGATGTTGATTCCTAGCTTCTCTACTCCTGCGACGACTTCTAAGATAGGTTCTTTCTGGCTCCAGATCAAATGGTACGATGTTGTCCTTTCCAGCCCTGCCTCGACGCATACAAAAGCAATATGCCCTATAATAACCAATTCAATTGTGCTAAGTTGGAAAATATATGGACTAATGAATTTATAAAATTGAATATAGCTACAAGTTTGTATAAGAAAACAATAAAAATAATAATAATTAGTTAGCACCTAATATCCCCGGCAACGACGCCAAAAACTTCACGAGTTGCGTATATGTCTAATTAAAATACTCATTTTAACGCAATTATACGTGTCGATCAAGTAATAAAGAGTGAATAAAATATCGTTCCCACGAGAATATTGTCTAAACTAATTATATCGATTACTTCAGTTAATTTTGGTGATTAAAAAGAATTTTCACAGATGAAATTGAATGTGCAAAATACGTAAAAGGAATAAAAGAAGATTTAATGGAAGAGCAGAAATTCAAAAAGGATTTATCTAATTAGGTTGACAGATAGGATGGTTGGAAATCCTTGACTCTAAACTATATTGAATTGGTTCCTTTTCTTTAGATTGTGCAGGGATTTCCTAGTCCAAGTTCAATAATCTTTATATATGTTTTCCAACACACATAAAACTAATTACATAACACTCAATTACTATGTTCCCATGCAATTGAATGTGATGAAATTGATCTATACATAACCTGTTTGTGACTACATAGGGTTTAACGGTATATTACTAAATTATTCATTACCATACACACTCTTAATCTATTACTAAATTATGATATTTTACAATACTTATATATAATTTAAAATTTTTTTGAGACATTTAAGTTGTTTTTTTACCCATTAAAAAATCGCGAGACATTATTAGAGATTACTCTCTACTTAGCTTTGTTTGAAAGTGGAATTTATCTTGCAAAGTTAAAGTTTATTTATGAAAGTGCAGATAAGATAACATTATTATTTGCATTGTGGCAAGCCTCAGGAGTCTAACTTGCATAAATGCCCCTTAAGTTCCAAATCCTTTTAAAATCATCAGGCATTTGGCAAAATAAACTCTCGAAGTACATGTAATTGTGCCCTCTCTCTCATGTTTGGTTTGGCATTTTATAAGATAGACTTTGAAAGTTTCATATTTTTGCAAAATAAATCTTATGACTAGCATCTGTGTAGCACTATGAGACTAGATAATGTAGTAGATTCTTCTAAAATGTTGAGGATGCTCGAAGGCATCATGCAAGGGTCTATGTCTTCCCATTAGTTGAAAATGACAAGCACATGAGGTTCGTTTTGCAAAGATTTTTCGTTTTGCAAAGATTTACAACTTACAGGGTTATTATGTACAATGGGAAATTTTCGCGCTAAAATGTAATTATGAATACCCAGAGGTCTATTTTTGCAAAAATCCCTAAAATGCTAATTCCGGCTTTTAACCTGTGCCATTCTCAAATTGTTGCTTTTGCTCACACTGTTGCTTCCTGTCTCTCGTCCTGCTGTTGAAGACTAAGTTTCTGCCGCTTCTAGCTGGGGTTAGGGTTGGAGTGATGGGGAATCCAGAGCTCCAGATCTTCAACACCATGACGAAGAAGAAGGAGGTTTTCAAGCCTAAGACCCCTGGAAAAGTCGGCATGTATGTCTGTGGCATAACTGCTTACGATTTCAGCCACATCGGCCATGCTCGCGTTTACGTCGCTTTTGACGTCCTCCACAGGCATGCCCTCCATCTTGCTCTTCCTCTTCTTCTTCCTGTTACTTATCTGCTGCTAATTACTTCGAAGGTTTAGTGATTCTTGTCTCGACAACAATGCTTTCGTTTCATCTTTGCTTGATTTGAAAGATGATATTGGCAAGAGGCATGAACGACATCACCTTGTTTATTTTGGAAGCGAAAATTTGGATGTTTTCTGGTATTTACGTACTAAATTTTCCCTGCGATAATTTCTTTCCACATCGAAAGTGGGGAAATCCTCCTCTTTTTTAATTTTAAATTTTTACATCTCATTATGCTCTGCTCCAGAGCTATATGAACGAGGTAAAATGTCAATTCAGATAATCCATCTAGAATTCCTTCGTACCTCTGTTGAAGAAGCTGTCTAATGTTCTACTTAAGTTGTGAAATCTTGACGAGGCATTATTTTTTCTTATCACTTTACATGTAATCAGATACTTGCTTCACTTGGGCTATGAAGTCAATTATGTAAGGAACTTCACTGACGTGGACGACAAGGTGAGCACCAAGATTCATATGGTTGTTTTGCTGCAGTCATGTTATTCTTGCATGGGCTTCTCGAATTTGGTTGATGAAACATGTCCTGTCAATTTCTGACAGATACGACATTCTACTGGTCTTGCTCTTGCCTTTTCTTTTTGGCTGGCAACATTGTTTTAACATTCCATTACAAGTTTCAGATAAGGACATAATATAACTGCTGGTTTGTCCATTAACTGTACTATTTATGGTTTTTTTTTTTAAAAAGCGTAGTAAAATTTATTTGCATACCTTAGTTGATAGATATCAAAAGTGTGCAGGCATCGGCAAAGGGTTTGAACCCATCATGTGAAAGTGGCATTAATCTGGGTGGGCTTCTGTTTAATTGTTGATATTCAAAATAATGCATAAATTGTTCTTTCCAGCTTTATTCAATTCGGCAATCTAATACGGTAGGATTCTTGGTGTTCTTGTCATTAGTTTCTGCATTCTTTTGAAACTGTGTCATAGGTTTACATGGTCAGGAATCTAATTTTTCGTGTGTCTAAAGATAATACGCAGGGCGAATGAACTGGGGGAAGACCCAATAAGCCTGAGTAGTCGCTTCTCCCAAGAATTTCTGGTTGATATGGACGCTCTTCAGTGCTTGCGTCCCACCCATGAGCCACGTGTTTCTGATCACATGACCCAGATAAAAGACATGATAAGTCAGGTGATACTCTTTTGTTTTCCAGATTTCAGTTTTATAATATAATTTAGTCTCTGACATAATACTTTTAACCTGAAAACTGGTTCTTGTCTTTGAAACTTACAATTACTTTCTTTTGTAATCTGCCAACTGCTTCCAGATACCTTTCATTATTTTACCTTTTGCTTTTTCATTTTCTTTATCTTAGACTTCCCTCAATTTCATGTTGCAACTTCATAATCCCAAGTGGCTTATATTCTTTCACCTGGCAATTTAATTACCTACTCATTTTCTGAGCCTAAAATGTTTTTTCTTTTTTCCTTTTTCTTCCTTTTTGGTCTCGTGTGTTCCATCTTGCAGCTTGCCTGCTTTTGATCACTCGCCATCCTCCTCAAACATTTTATCAGTCAGTGCATTGCATTTGTTGAATTCTGCTTATGGACTTTTAGTTTAGTTTCTAAAGAGCCACTGTCTATTCAACAGATGTAAAGTTGTTCGAAAAGATAGAAACACTACTTTACAGTAACTGCACAAGTAGTAGACGACATTTCCATGATCTCCATGGGAAGAAAAACTAGAGATTAACCCATTCTAAACCCGTTTTCAACATTAGCAATGGATTCAACAATAACAAGAACTTTTACTTCATAGACCAAAATTGGTTGCTAATAGTTCTTACTTCTCATAGCTCATACTAGGCTCAAATCATTCTCACCTATCTCAATAACATTCTGAAACAACAACTGTCTTAGTCTCTTAGGACCAGTTATCATTCTAGACTAGGTAGAGCTAGAATTTATTCTATATATTCATTCGAAGTGAATCTTCTATGTGCTACTTCCAGTATTCCCTGGCCATATTATAATCTCAAAGATGCGAGCTTGTTGCCTGCTGATTCCCCTTATTGTCATTTCCAAGCTTCTCAAACATATTGCTGTCGCATAAAATTGCTGATAGGGATGCAACTTCACATACGGCAGGTTCAAATACCCCTTTCTGAAGCAGACCAAAACTTACATGAAGCTGAGACTTCAGATGGAGAAGACAACTACTGAACCGCTGCCCTCTGGGATCTCAAGTCAACCCAGTGGACACTTCATTCTTCTTAGTTGCTCTTCCTAAACCCTACTCCCAATCTGTCTTCTAGAATTCCAGTTTTGATTGAAGACTTCAAAACTGGAATAGTCTTCTTCAAAGACCAGGAGACTCTTACACAACTAAACCATTCAGAGAACATTCTATTAAACACGTGGAGTGCAACATTTCAGAGTGGCAGACCAACCGATTCAGAGACCAACCGATTCATTTGTGAAATTGATATGGAGTTCCAGTGAATTGTCACGTCTCTCAGTCCAATCAAAACCTACTGCATTTTGGAGGTCCTGTCAGTGCTCATGGAATCCATTAGATTCAATGCCTGCTGATCAACTCGACTATTCATGATATAAACTACAGGAATTTCAGCAGTCACCGTTGCACAGGAATTAGCTTTCACCTCCATACCTGATGTAGTAGCCACCATTGTAATTACTGCCATTGATCCTTCTAATTCCACATGCAGTTGCATAATTTTTATCCTCCAATGTGGCTTGTCCAACAGCAATTTGTTGTTCCAACGAATTGAAACATTGATTGACAGCTTCTACAGCTTGATAATGTGATGGCGATTGAACCTCTCACTGCCATTTAACTGCGTCTGCCTCCAATTTATTAGCCCACATTGACATCTTGTCTAGGGGTGCAACTTGGGTTGGTTCGGTTTGGGTAGGAGTGTATCCTACTGATACCCTATTTCTAAAAGCCTACTGTACCCTACCCACTTACAGGGTCAGTTTCTACTATACCTTATCTTACCCATTACCTATAGGGTTAGATTCCAATGATAACATGTGAAATCAAACCAACAATAATAGATTAAATTAATAAAAACCAAGCTAGTAGTGCAAATTGCATTAACAGATCAATAGCATAAATAGCAAGGGTATCCAACTATAATTTCAACATGTTGGCAAGATTATCATAATTTCAACATATGGAGAAATAGATGAATATACCTGCGAATTACACAACTTGAGAAAGCAAGTGACCAAACAGAGATCCGCCGGATTGATGATGTTTTCTGATTTTAGATTTCGTTTTCTACCAAAATACGAGGTAACAAACAATTTTTTTTTTTTTTTTTTGATAATGCATGTAACAAACAATTAATGATGAGAGGAAAAAAAAAAGCATCAGAAAGTAAGACGCAGCATCTGAAAGAGGCAGATATTACCATTCGACAGAGGCGAGTGGAACTTGAGCCGATTTCTATAGACCTGCTAGAAGGCAACGAGAATGGAAGAGGAAGAAGTGAGATGGAAGAGAAATGATGAGAAGATGGAAGAAAGAGCTGTGTCGGCATTGCTAGGGTTTTGTCTAGATACATGGGATGAGAAGATTGAGCACTCTGCCTGAGATCAAGCTGCTGAGCACGCCGCCTGAGATCTGCCTAGCATGCTGCCTGAGATCAAGATGCCGAGCATGATGCCTCAGATCCATTGAGCACGCTACCTGAGATTGCTAGGGTTTTACCTTTTTGATCTTTCCCTTTTCGGCATCGGAGTGAAGGCTGTGAAGCTATGGAGCCTTGGAGCGGCTAGTGAGATTGGGAAATTTCTAGATTTCAGGAGGCTTATTTCAAAGGCAGGATGATGAAAATTTGGGAATGGTATTTGGGCTTCTACTCAAATCGCTGCTGAACAGGGGAGATGGTGCGGTCCATGCGGATAAGTAAAAACTATTACATTAATATATTTATATATGTATAATTATTTATACATGTGGGTACCCATGTGGGTCGGTTCTGGATATTCAGTGTCTACCCTACCCTTACCTTATTTGAGAGGTTGGGTAATGAATCGTACCTTACCCATTCCCATAGGTAAAATTTTCTATCTTACCTTACCCTACCCCATTTAGGGTTGGGTTGATAGGTAACCATGGATACCCTACCCAAGTTGTTCCCCCTAATCTTGTCCTCATTCTGATCGGATCGAGTGCTTTCATACCAACTTATAAGAACCTTCTCAGATTCTTGTCTTAAATTAATAATTTCTAATGAAAATCCTAATTGAAATGATAGAAAACCAGAAAAGAGAAACTAGGAATGGGAATTGATCAATTATCATTTGGTGCTATCAAATACAATCAACGCCCTTGTTTATATGACTGGTTCTGACACAATGTCTCCTATCAGCAAAGCGTATCCGACTATGTAATTCCCTTGTACATGACCCTACTAACTGAACATATTCCCATCTACAATGCCAATAATGATACCTATTGTAGGACCTCATTAAGAGCATTCTTCAGTTGATTTTTTTCCCAATGTGGAGCTCCTTAGGGGATGTTCAGATGGGAGCAAAAGGAAATGGAAATTTTTATTTCCTGGAAATTGTCAGCTACAAGGCATAACTTGACACTTGCCTATATTTCCAATCACTAACTTCTATCTGTTCTTACTTTCCTTTATGCCTTACATCATCCTTATAACTTCCTTTCCTTGGCTGAACTGGCCACTTTTTTGTTAAATTGGTTGAATCAGACTCCTGACAAACTCCCATAAAGTTTCCAACTTACAGTGGATTGTTTGTTTTGTTTTTTTTTTAACTTCAGCAGCTTCGGAATTCCTTGCATCCGGTGGATATTTTGATGTCTTGTGTGATTAACTGAACGACTAGAATTTGAAGGGAGAGGGCCTTGCCTTTAATAACTCTACAAGGACGGAGCAGTCCAGTTATCAACCTTTTCCGCCAGAGCTTATTAACAAAACTCTGGACTTATGTTCTTGCCAACAAGCATCTGACAGATGGTTTAGTTTTGAAGTTGGTTTATTTTTGATTGTTGAATGATATCTCTGTGTTTTAAATAAGCCGAATGATCTTTTCAGACCAGTCTGAAATCCGGCAATTTCAGACCGGTCCAAAAATCTTTTTAAATTTTTTTTTTTAATAAACATGTTAATCTAGTTATACTTTATTTATAAACTAAGTTTTACCATTTTCAGATATGTGTATATATTTATTATGGATTTTTAAATACAGGGGTAGGGGTACTTAAGTCATTTCAAATTACCAAAAAGGCTAGAATTTGGTTTATAGATGACATATAGCTAAATTAACATGTTTATAAAATTTTTTTAATAAAAAACAAAAAAAAGTGGTTTTTGGACCAGATTTCAGACTGTTCCGAGAAGATCGGTTCTCTTTAAATAATATCTGTGTTTTCTATGGATTAGTGTTATCAACTCAACAAAGTGTGCCCTGATTCATTTTAAAATCTATGCTAGACAGATGCTAAAGTAGGTAAGTTGCCTGATATGATTCTTTTGGAAGGCCTCTAGCAACCAAATTTCTTTTGCTTCTCTCCCTTTGGTTCTTTTTTGGTTGTCATGCCTCAATGGTGGCTTAACTCCCGCTGAATTGCTGTAACCTCCTCCAGCTAATTGTATAATTTGTATGTTCATGCATTCAGATTCAATCTTTTAAAAGAATTATTTAGGCTCCCTGCACAATGCACTTCTAGAATTCTTATGAGCAACACTGAAATCTGAATCATGATGCAAGTATCACTCTCTGTATCCCACTCCTATCTTATATCATATTTACTTTCTATCAAATATGATAGGGCTAGTGGCATGCACTCCTATACTGCAATTGGTCTATGAGAGCTGTTGAAATAAAACATTTATTTGTTTATTTTTTAAAAATATATATTGAGGGGCTTTGCGCCAATTTCTTTGTTTGGCAGCTTATCAATAAGGAATGCGCCTATGTTGTTGATGGCGATGTTTATTTCTCAGTTGACAATTTCCCTAGCTATGGCTGCTTATCTGGGCGGAAACTGGAAGATAATCTTGCAGGTGGACGAGTTGCTGTTGATTCAAGAAAGAGAAATCCTGCTGATTTTGCATTGTGGAAAGTGAGCTGCCCGATTTAGCATTCCATCAACATTCTTTCTTGAATTGGTTTCATGTTTCTTAATTTGTTTTGCAACCATTTCCAATCGTTGCAGTCTGCAAAGCCTGGGGAGCCAAGTTGGGAGAGCCCTTGGGGCCCTGGAAGGCCAGGTTGGCATATTGAATGCAGTGCCATGAGTGCCTATTATTTGAGTCCTTCTTTCGATATCCATGGTGGAGGAATGGATTTAATCTTTCCTCACCATGAGAATGAGATTGCACAGAGTGGTGCAGCACATCCAGAGAGCAATGTGAGTTACTGGGTGCATAATGGTTTTGTCACTGAGAACAACGAAAAAATGTCCAAGTCACTTGGAAATTTTTTCACAATTCGTGAGGTATATCTCTAGCAAACATTTTCATCTTCAAAGTTCACTCATGAGTTTTAGTATTGAAGCATTTGATTTTCATTTAATGTATTGTTTCTTTGCCGAACGATTACTTTACTGACCAAATGCTTGTGCTGTAGATCACAAAACTGTACCATCCTCTGGCATTGAGATTTTTTTTGATGAATGCGCATTATCGTTCTCCTGTGAATCATTCAAGTGAGATGCTTGACAAAGCATCTGATCATGTTTTCTACATATACCAGGTTACCAACATGAGTTCTTGAGAGAAAAATAATGGAACTAGTTTCCTTGTTTAGTTCATGTGGATTTTAGCTTACAATAGTGTTGGTGATTTATTTATTTATTTATTTTTTGTGTTTGTTTGTTTTGTTTGATCTATATGCAGTCTTTGCATGACTGTGATGTTGCCCTGTCCCCATTTCGAGAAGCAGAGCTCAAGGATAAAGTTTTATCAGAGATTCAAAAGTGCATCAAGAAGTTTCAAACTGATTTCCATGCTTCAATGGCAGATGACCTGCATACTAATGTTATCTTGACTTCTATTTTGCTGGACCCATTGAAGTCTATTAATGCTACTTTGGATTCATTAAAGGTAAAAAGTAATGTTGCATGAGTCAGAGGTATTCACTGAATTGCATGTGCATGCATTCCTTCTGATTTCTGACAGATTTTTACCAATTCTGTCTCAACAGAAGAAGCAGAAACCACAGCAGCAGCAGTTAATGGTTCAGTCTCTCGTTGCCTTAGAGAAAGAAGTAAAATATGTTCTAAATATCCTGGGACTTTTATCATCTTCAACTAATTCTGAGGTACTCAAATCATGTTAGGTGCTAAAATATATGGGAATGGTGATTCTTGAATCTTAATTCATGCCAGCTTGACAAAACTGCATGGCAGTTCTCCTAAATTGTCAAACATTCACTCATCTGGCTAGTCATATTTACCTGATAACCTTGATATTCTCAGAAAACAAAGACCAATTGCTCTGTAAAGTGCATAACTATATGCCTTGCTTTTTTGGTGACAGCCGCTCACAAAATGGGTAGCCTTCCACGTGTGCACACACAAATATTATCCCATCTTGACACTAGGCAACCTCTTCGACAGTTTTTTTTTTTTTTTTTTTGGCTTTTCTCTTTTTTGTTTTTCTTTTTTCACAATCATGTCAGGTATGAGACAGAATTTGATTGCATGAACATTTTTAATTAAGGAGTCCATTTCTCCTATCAATCCAGCAGGTACTGCAGCAGTTGAAAGCCAAGGCACTGGGGAGAGCAGATTTGACAGAAGAACAGTTGCAACAGCAAATCAAGGAGAGGACTTCGGCAAGAAATGAGAAAAATTTTCAGAAATCAGATGAAATAAGGAAGTTGTTGGGGGAAAAAGGTATTGGTCTCATGGACAGCCCTGAAGGGACGACGTGGAAACCTTGCTTGCCATCTAAACAATAGCAGCCTCTTACCCATTCATGAGAGGATCAAAAGCATGGTAGCTGTTGCTTTGCTTTTAGGAACAGGACAGGATACCACTTGGAAAATGTTCATACTAATTTACTGCATCCCAGTGTCAGTTATTTTTGCCTTTTACCGGCAGATTTGAAGGGCGTATGATGCCTCTGAGGAAAGTCGTCCATCAATTAATTGTACGGCCGATAATGTAATTTCTAGGGGATCATCAGGTACCTCTCGATGGTCCTCTGAATTGAGTTGTCCTATTAGCGTCAGATTACATGATGTCGGTGCAAATTTTTTTTTTTTTTTGTGTGTGTGTGTGACATAGGTTCAGGAGAGAGAAACTTCATGTCTGCTAAATCAAATGTGTTACTTTTTTTTTTTCCCCTCCATAATCTCAAAGGCTGACTGTAATGTCTCAATTATTACCACTAATACTATTATTGCGTTGTTGTTGTCGTCATCATCGTTATTATTTTTTGTTCATATATATACATATCAAGTAATCTAATATAAAAATCTGTATATACATAATCCTCAAATCAAATAATACCCTTACTGAGGATTGACAGGAGGGGTTTGCTGGAAAGCGGCAAGGTTGACTTATTAGGAGGCATCTGTCCAGGAGATTTTGGAAATGCTAGTGAGGATGAACAAATCCGAGGATCTTGCTTTTTTCATTTTGTGTTGCTGGCGGGTTTGGTATATTCGGAACAAATTCAGGGAAGAGAGTATGCAACTGAGGTTCACGGATACTTTGGCGTGGTGTGCAGAATTCCTTAACCAGCATCAGAATGCTAAATCCCTTGCTCAGACGGGAGTGCTGGACAGATCTCTTGTGCCCTGATGGTGTAAGCCGCCGCCGGGGTTTGTAAAGATTAACATGGATGCTCGTAGACAAGGGGATATGGAAGCTTTTGCGTGTGCAGCCGTTATCAGAGACACTCGGGGATCCTTTGTTGCAGCTAGTGGATGAAGACAGGCTGGTGGGACGGAACCAATACTCATGGAAGCTACCGCCTTCCTTTTGGGACTTAAATGGGTGCTCCTAGGGGTGCAATTCGGGCTCATGAAACTCGGGTTCACTTCGACCCTAACTGTAACCCTATTTGTAAATCTTCAATTCTAACCCTAACTCTAACCCTATTTGTAAAATCTTAATCCTATTTGTAAAATCTCAACCCTAACCTTATTTTTGAAATTCGGGCTCGGGTTGAGTTTCGGGTTGACATGTTACTGTAAACATATATCATACACTCATTTAATCACAAATCTATTGCTAAAAAAAAATCTAAAATGACAATTTATTATAAGAAAGCAAGAAAAATATAAATACCATTTAAGAGTATTAAGAAGAAAAACCTGTTTTGGGCATTCTTTTCGCATTAAGTTGAATAGCAACCATATTTCGATGAATGTAGAAGTACAATCTTTGTCCGTCCTGCAATTTAACATGAATATCACAATCATATATAGAAATATTAGCATCCAACCATAAGACAAACTTTATAATATCAATCATAAGAAAAGAAAATAATCCAAAAAATGCAATAATATCAAAACAAATAAGATTACAACAAGTTCAAAAATACAACTTCAAATCACAATATCCAAGTTAGGTCCAAGTCTACAACTTTAGTCTTAAGTTTCAATAACCAAATTACAACATTTAACTTAAATTGTCGGTTACAATATAACAACATGAAACATTTTAATTTTTCACGCAGTCTTCATTCTTCTTGTCTTCTATTATTCTCATCTGCTAAGCCAAATTCTTTTTTTTCCTAAAAAAAAAAAATGCACAAAATCGATGTCATTTTGTACAATTGAACTTAAGGAGCATATATATGCATATATATTCAAATATATAAATAATACCTCCTGTAAATTAATTTCTTGGTGGAATAGGTGGTAACAATCCTGAAGCAACATTTCCCGATGTTTGAGAAACTTCATCTGAAAAAAATAAATATTGACATTAAAAATAATGTTAAAAGTAAGGTATAAGATTAAAACATAGAAAAATATATTTTACCTCTTGCGCATTTGTTTAGTTGATCAACAAATTCTTCATAATTTGAATCGACTGGAGATGCTTTCAACCAATCTTGAGAGCAAATTAGACACTCAACCAACATGGGTGTTAATGAACTACGATATTGGTCAAGAACACGTCCTCCAGTGCTAAATGCAGATTCTGATGCAACTGTTGAAACAGGAATAGCTAAAATATCTTTTTCCATAAAAGATAAAATCCTGTATTTTGTAGCCGTTGACCATCATGCTAAAATATCAAATGGTTCTACATCATTTTCGACTGGATCTTTTAAATAAGCATCAATTTCATTTGTGATAACTCCAGCATTAGTGTTATTCATAGATTGCCACAGCTTCCATTTTGAATTCTTTGATTCGGATGATGCCCCGCTCACTTCAGACAAAGAACTTGTAGTACTACTAGTAGACCCAGATTTATAAGTTCCATATAATTCAACCATTTTATCATACACTTTCTTTGATAATGCAGAAGCCTGATCCGCAGGAAGAAAAATACCAAGACAAAATTCCAAATAGCCTAGCTTGTACGGTGGATCACACACTACCGCAATGAGCAAGTAAATGTTGAACTTGTCAACAGAACCCCAATATTTTGCAAGTTTTTCCTTCATTTTGTTGCACATGTGAAGAAGGATAAGATTACCATTCTCGGCTGGAAATGAATTTAATCGATCTTGAATTGCATCAAGTTGAGGAAAATGATATGAGGAAGTGACATATTTAGTACCCGACAAGATTTCAGTAGCTTCAAAAAACAAAACCAAGAAGTCACAAAGGACTCGGGTATGGTTCCAATCTTCTTCAAGAGGTGGACTAGTGCTTCTAAAACTTGCATCATTCACTTCAAGATGTTTGAAAGCCATTTCAAAGGGTAGAGCATGTTTCAACATTAAGTATGTAGAATTCCAACATGTTGACACATCTAAACACAAAGACATTTTACTCGAAATTCTAACACTTTCACAAGATTTTCCAAATGCTTGTTCTCTACTAGGAGAACTCTTGACCCACTTTATGCTATTACGAATTCGAGCAATGGAATCCTTGATTTGTTCGGTTCCCTCTTTTACAACCAAATTTAAAATGTGCGCAACACAATGGACATGTAAAGATTCTCCATCCCCAAAGAGAGCATTCTTCATTTTTAAATTTAAACGCAAAGTATTTAGCGCAACATCATTGGCCGATGCATTGTCAACAGTAAGAGTACACACTTGTCTAATATTCCAAGCATTCAAACATTCTTCAATTGCGTTAGCAATAGCTTCACCCGTGTATAGTGAAGGAAGAAAACAAAAATTAAGAATGCGCTTTTGAAGAGTCCAATTAGAATCTATAAAATGATCAGTCAAACATAAATACCCAATATTTTGATTTGAAGTCCACAAATCTGTTGTCAAGCATACACGTCGAACATCCTCACTAAAAATCTTTCGTAATTTAGCCTTCTCTAACATGTATATTTTGAAGATTTCTTTGACAATTGTGGTCCTTGAAACATGTTTGATGAGTGGCTGCACAACTTTACAAAATTCTCTAAACTCTTTCTTTTCAACAAATTTAAACGACAATTCATCAAGAATGATCATTCTTGCCATTGCTCTTTTGCAGGCTTCTTGGTCAAACTTCTAATTTGACATAACCATTCCACTATCATCAGTTACTGTTTGAAATGATAACAAACGCTGGCCCTTAGCTCTTTTGTTGGTATTATACTTGCATAACTTTAAGTGTCTAGTTAATGTGCTTGTTCCTTGAGTACTTGAACACTTAAGTCTAACCATCTAAAATATCACTACTATGTATATAAATGATTTTATAAAGTATTATTACATTCTAATATATGTGTGAATGGATTTAAGTATTTTTCATAATTGTATATATATATATATATATTTCTCAACAAATGTAACCTATAAACATACTTGACTGAGATGAAACTTAGTCTTCTAGATAAATAAATGACATTATATCTAATGAATGAATTAAATTTTTCATCGAGGATCAAAATTCTAAAATTTGAAGGGGTTATATGGCTCTACTTTTATGTATCCTAATTACATAAAAGTAGAACCCGCACATATTGGGTTCTTTTATGAAATCCTTTTGCTATGTAACTTCTTCTATATTTAAAATTTTGATGATTGATGGAAAATTCACTCGATCCATTATATTTAGTACCATTTATATTATTATGGAAACCCTTTTATTTGTTTAATATTAATATATATGGATATCATTTGTAAATGTGTAAAATCAATATAATAAAATGGTTTAATGCTAAAATATCAATTTAAAAGTATTTTCGATATCTAAATCATTTGAAATATTATTTTTATGTGAATAAATAATTTTATGAAGTATTATTATATTTTAATATATGTATAAATGTATCTAAACATTTTTATAATTTACACATGAATATATATTTGAGCAAATATAGGTCATACACAAATTTGGTCAGGATGAAACTTAGGGTGTGTTTGGTAAGCGATAAAACTTTTAGATGTATAAAATTTTTTGAATTGGAAGTAAACGATGTTATATGATGAGGGTAATAATCATGAGTAAAGAGAATAAAATTAAAATAGATAGGTTAGTTGTATGAGTAGTTGTGTAAAAAATAATTGAGAAATAAGGTAGTTGTATAGGAAGATTTGAAAAAGTGATTAAAAATAGAGTAGTTATAGAGAACGCAAAGTTTTAGTTTAACATTTTTTTCTTTATTGCCAAACACACCATTAGTCTCTTAACTAAGCAAATGATATTAAATACAATGAATGAATTAAATTTTTTTTATCAAAAATTGAAATTTTAAAATTTGAAAGAGTTATATGGATCCGCTTTTATGTAACTTGATTACATAGAAGCGAAAACCTTTATATATTATCAAATGTATCTCAAATAGTATATTAAACAAAGTAGAAATCAAAAGAGTTTATTTAGAAAGTAATTTTAATGTTTGTAAAATACCAAAATGATTTTTCAAACAACAAAGACAGATAGTTGTTTCTTAAGTATTCTTTTTTAATATTTCAAATAATTTATTATTTGTCGTCTAAACTAGTGAAGTTCTATGTTTTCTTGTTTTATTGCATTTTCTGATAATATTGTAGCTATTTGTAATTGGTAACCCAACCCTCTTTAATGGTATTTCTATAAGGATTCGGAATTAAAGTTGTGTGGATTGCTAATTTAAAAAATTTATCTTCCATTGTTTAGAACATTCTTTATTCTTAAAGCACTCATTGTATTGTTGTTTTAGTCTAAGTTTAATTTTTCTGTCTTGAGATTTTTTTCTAGTTCTTTGATTAAGAGTTTTAGAAAAGAAATATGTTTATCAAAAAGGTTTGTTTTGGTTTAATCATATATTTTATCTTAATGCTTGCTTTCTTTACATGTAGAAGCAGTAGAAACAAAATTGCAGGCAAATCATAACTTAATTGATAGCAAGAATCGATAATGAGTTTGAATACAAAATTTTGAAATAAAAACTTATAATGTTTGTTTGAAATGGATCAAGTCACTGTCAACAACTCGATCTTCTTTGTAAGATCTAGATGCTTGTGATCTAGATCTTCCTTGCAAAGTTTGAAAGTGTGATTTCCTAAAAAAACATTTGAAAGTGTGACAAATGGTATTACAAGGTTTACAAGGCTAGATATTTGGAGAGGAGAGAGAGAGCGCTCTGGATGCTCTTGCTAGGAGTTCTCTTCTTAGCAGGCTCTGCCCTTTCTTCTTCCATCACCTTCCTCTTATGGTCATTTGGGAGCATTTAGCCGGCTTGGTGATGGATTAGTGGGTGGATGGATGATGACAGCGTAAATACTCTAAGTTGACCGGTCAAAGTCCATGTAGGATATCCTACATGACAAGGGTTGACCTTTTGATCAACTGGGCTGAATGATTAATAATGAGCTTTGCTCAAGTATTATTTATATTCGTTGTGGGTTGAATTTTTATTTTTATTTTTCCATGTTATTTCAGTAACCTATGTAGCTCAGTCGGCATACAAGTGGTCTAGAGATCTTAAAAGTCCAGGGTTCAGTGGAAATTCCGTAAGAAAATAATAAAAAATTAATTTTTATTATTTTCCCTTCCCAGGCATGTGGGCCTACAAGATAAGATAAGATAAAAGATTCTATTAGATAAGATGGGTTGGAATTGAACTTAAAGTTAAATTCAAGTGTTAATATTTTTGTCGTTTATCTCTTTCCTTACCTCTTTGAAGCTCTAAAAGTTTTATAAATTAGGTTGGGAAGTTAATGGATTTAGGAAAATTTAATAAGAGAGAGAGAGAGAGCTCTAGAGGATGCGAGAGGAATTTTGAGGCAAGTGGGATTTTGTTTGGAAGATGAATCTTTGATTCAATAATTGTGTTTTGTTTTGTAATTATTTTTATACAATTAATTAGGCTATTTTAGTTCATTGTATAAAGCATGAATATAATGGATTATGACTTTTAGCTTATGAATTTATATGTTTGGTATAATTAAATTTTATATTCCTAAGTTTTTTTAGGATGTAAAATTTTGCAGATAAATATGTTTAAACTTTATGCCTAAAATATATATTGAGATTATTGTGTTTTATTATGGATGCATTGATGTAAATTAGTAGGCAATAAATACATATGGATATTGAAATTATATGGGTTAATTTCAGCATATATAATAATGTCAATGTATAATATAAGTTACGAAAATAGCCTATAGAGTAATATATATATATGAGAAATATTCAAGTGCAGCTTCATCGACCAAAATTACGGTGCAATTACTTCGAAAAGGGCCCCACATGATCATAAAATTATAATCTACTCAACCTATTATATTTAAAATTATGTATTCTATTACCATACTAATTTTCATTCCAATTAGATATGTGTATGAGCCCCATCTGAAAATAGTATAAATTCAATATAATAAAATAGTTTGATGTGAATAATAACTTTAAAGTTATTTTTTCAACATGTAAAACGTTTGCTATAAAATTTATATATGGATAAATGATTATATAAAGTATCCACATATTTAAGTACATGTGAGACCCATTTTGGGCTAAATGCACGGTAAGTTCCTATGCAGGCAAATGCATAGGAATATATATATATATATATCTATATATATATATAATCTTTTTTGTGCATTTGTCTGCATCGTAATTAACAGTGCATTTCGCTCAAAATGGGCTCCATATGTACTTAAATGTATTGAAACTTTATACAATTATTTATCTATATATAAATTTTATAGCAAATGGTTTATATGTTGAAAAAACAACTTTGAAGTTGTTATTTACATCAAATTATTTTATTATGTTGAATTTGTATAATTTTGAGATGAGTTCATACACAATTCAATTGGGATGAAAATTAGTAAGGTAATAGAATATATAATTCTAAACACAATTGATGAAGTAGATTATAATTTTATGATCATGTATGACCCATTTTGAGGTAATTGCACTGTAATTTGGTATAGTGAAGCTATCTCTGAATATTTCTCATATATATAGAGGGGTGATTCTTTTAGGCCAGTCTAAGTTAAGCCTTACTTTGGCCAGCCCAAAAAATATATTTGTTTTCTATTTTTCCATGGACATGTAGAGCTAAGTGTATTTAATCTACAAACTAAGTTCTACCATTTTTGGATGATTTTAAATATTTTTATTTTTAAACATAGTGACTTTTTTGTAAATTTTCGTTTACATGTCCATGAAAAAATAAAAAATATTTGTGAGAAGGAGATTGTTTTGTCCCATGTGGCCGTCCGCATAGGATCACCCCTTATACATATACATATGAGGAATTTTTGTAAATATGCCTACAAGATTTGACCAATATTGCATTAGTGTCTCTAAGTTTGCCAAATTTACAAATATGCCCACAAAGTTTGCATAAAAATGCAACCACGTCCCTTCTGTTAGGAAGCCGTTAGATTTTTATGTAAAATGATAATAATGCCCTTAAGCTAAATTATACACATTCAATTTTTGAAAATATTGTAAGCATTTTGCAAAATAAAATAAAATAAAATAATAATACAGGCAAAAATATATAAAATAATGAATTAGCAAATATATCTACAATATTTGAAAAAGTTACAAGTTTATTACTTTGGTTAAAGGGCATAATGTCATTTTACATGTAAAATCTAACGGCATCCTAACGGAAGGGACACAGTTGAAATTTTTTACAAACTTTGTAGGCATATTTGCAAATTCGGCAAAGTTAGGAACACGGTGCAATATTAGTTAAACCTTGTAGGCATATTTGCAAAAATACCTACATATGAGAACATTTCCTATGCATTTGCCTGCACTGTAATTAACAGTGTATTTGGCTCAAAATGGACCACACAAGTAGTTAAATTTATTGATGCTTTATACAATCATTTATCTATATATAAATTTTATACGAAATGGTTTACATGTTGAAAAAGTAACTTTAAAGTAGTTATTTATTTTTTAACTATGTTATTACGTTGAATTTGTATCATTTTCAGATGAGATCCATACACAACCAATTGGGATGAAAATTGGTATGGTAATGGAATACATAATTCTAAATATAATGGGTGGAGTAGATTATAATTTTATAATCATGTAGGGCTTATTTTGAGATAACTGCATCATAATTTTGGTGCAGTGAAGTTGCATTTGAATATATATATATATTTCTCTCTTTATATATATATATATGTAAGTCAATCAAATTCCAAGTCCATTAGACGTCTAAAGAGAGAATTCGTCTGGAGAAATTTTTTTTATCAAATGCATGTAGATCTTATTATTGCAACCAATTTTTCCTAATGATTTTGACACATTAATACTCCGATATTTTTTATGCTTCCGCTGTCCAGGTGTTTTTAGAAATTGATGCATAGCCCATTACACCAATAATGGCTAAGTAAGAGAGGCCCTAATGGGGCCCATATGAAGAAAAGGCAATGATGATATGGCTTAATGTGGACCATTCAATCTATTTCACTATAATTTGTCCATTCTAACTCCGATTTGAATGATCAGATAGTCCATTTTTACATTTTTTATGCTTCTTGAGTCAATGGAAGGGTTTGATTTTCCAAATAAGGCTAAAATTTTAAGTTATTGAATTAAATAATTATTTTTATCATTTAATTAAGTTTTAATTGGGTCATTATCCATTTTCAAATAAATTTGTACTTGCTAGTTATGTTGGAACTAACTCATCATTTTACAGATGTACCAAATCAAGTGGAACACTAGAGTTCGGATTATCTGGAGATTTTTAAGAACCATTAATTTTTTTGTTTATTATTAAAGAGATGTATTGAAAATAGTGGACATGTATTTTATTTGTCTTGAATGTAATAATGAGAACATGACTATTGAAAGTAGATTTTTAATTTTTTTGGTTATTAAATATAATAATTGATTATGTCATAAACATGTGAATGATCTTGGAAAATTGCATTAAATACACAATCCAAAATTACTTTCTGGGTTGGCGTGTTATAGATAGGCTCTCAGTAAATTAATAAAGCTTGCTACTGGTTCTGAGCAAAGCTTGCTAATACTACTGAGGAATGCTATTTGCACTGTTGGAGATGCTACATGAGGCTACAGTAGGATTCTTCACTGTAGCACAACATTTATTTGAGTGATAGTTTTGTCTTTTGCATTAGTGGATGATAATGTCATGCTCACATCTTACTATCATAGCGACGACTACCCGTGGAGGAAGAATTATCGAGGGGAGTAGGCATCAGGGGGAAATAGTTTTTAAATATAGAAATCTAACTAGTATCGAGACCTAATGAGTCTCCATATATCTTTGTTGTAGTTTGCTTAGTCTAGTCCTTCTAGTTCATTTGACCCGATAATGTACTGTTAATCTTCTGATGATTTTATAGTTAGTGGTAGACTGAGCTAAGTGTTTCAGCCTCGTGAAAAATTATTTTTCCGACTTTGAAAATAAATGCTTAATTAATTCCCCAGTAAAATTTTAATGCATTTAATTCTTTAACCGAGTCCGAAAAGTATATCACAGAAATATTTTGCATTGTGTTCCACATGCTAATTTTACATCTCCAACGAGAAAACCCTTGATTAAAAGAGTTGAATATAATAGTCTAAAAAAATGATTATTTTATTGAAATGATGATGAAATGCGTAGAAGATATTTCTATGACTTTACAAGTGCACGAAAAATTGTGTCTCACGAAAATAACAAAGATAAATGAGTACACTTCGCCCCGCGCTGTGACTCGAACGTGTGGTACATGACGCCACGTGCCATAACTCAAATGTGTGGTACATGATGACACACGCCATGACTTAAATGTGTGGTACATGACGCCACGCACCATGACTTAAATGTGAGTTTACGCTTATCCCGTCGACCAGCAATGACTCGGTTTGGGCATAGTGAGAGGCCCGTCGGCTACACTAGTTACCCTACACAGCAAACTAAGTATGCTCTCAGCTTCTGAATTTTCACAGTAGACCAGCGTCTCCCGCTTTTAGCTTAATGAGTCAGCGTGTCCCGCATTTAGTCTCTGGATTGAATAATTGGGTGGTTTTACCGAAAAAATATGTTTGGGTCAACTTGGACAATTTAAAGAGGTTTGGGCCCAACTGGGCTTGTTGAAAAGAGTTTGGGCCTAACTGGGCTTGTTGGGAGATTTTGGGCCCAACTGGGCCTGTTGAAGAGTTTTAGGCCATCTTGGGCCTATTGAAGAGTTCTGGGCCCAAGCGGGCTTGTTTAAGAATTTTGGGCCCTAATGGGTTTGTTGAAGGGTCTTGGGCCCAAGTGGGCTTGCTCGGACATTAAGGCTCGGGTTGAGCAAAGAGGTTATATATATATATGTATATATATAATAGAAAGGTACTTAACCCTGTGTATTAACTTAACCCACTACCTAGGGAGTATTTACTCGGGGAGAAGCATATAAATTTTTTTTAATAATATACATATTTTTTTGAAGGTCTCTAAGATATATATGTGTATTTTAAAATAAAATATATTTTTTTTGGGGGGCCCGCGGGACAAAATATTTTTTTTGAAGGCCCGCGAGACATGTATATATTTTAGAAAATAAAATATTCATTATCGGAGGCCCGCTAGACATGTATATATATATTTTAGAAAATAAAATATTTTTTTGGACGCCCGCGGGACACCTATATATATTTTAGAAAATAAAATATTTTTTTGACTCCCGCGGGACACATATATATTTTAGAAAATAAAATATTCATTTTTGGAGGCCTGCGAGACATGTATATATATATTTTAGAAAACAATATTTTTTGGACGCCCGCAGGACACCTATATATATTTTAGAAAATAAAATATTCATTTTTGGACGCCCGCGGGACATGTATATATATTTTAGAAAACAAAATATTCATTTTTGGAGACCCGCAGGACATGTATATATATTAGAAAACAAAATATTCATTTTTGGAGGCCCGCAGGACATGTATATATATATTTTAGAAAATAAAATATTTTTTTGATGCCCTCAGGACACTTATATATTTTTTAAAAAATAAAATATTCATTTTTAGAGGCCCGCGGGACAATATTTTTTTGGACGCCCGCGGGACACATATATATTTTAGAAAATAAAATATTTTTTGGACGCCCGTAGGACATGTATATATATTTTAGAAAACAAAATATTTATTTTTGGAGTCCCGGTGAACAAAATATTTTTTGGAGGCCCGCGGGACACCTATCTATATTTTAGAAAATAAAATATTCATTTTTGGAGGCCCGCGGGACATGTATATATATATTTTAGAAAATAAAATATTTTTTTGGATGCCCGTGGGACACATATATATTTTAGAAAACAAAATATTTTTTGGACACATGCGGGACATGTATATATATTTTAGAAAATAAAATATTCAGTTTTGGAGGCCAGCAGAACATGTATATATATATTAGAAAATAAAATATGTTTTTGGACGCCTGCGGGACACATATATATATTTTAGAAAATAAAATATTCATTTTTCGAGGCCCGCGGGACATGTATATATATATTTTAGAAAACAAAATATTTTTTGGACGCCGCGGGACACCTATATATATTTTAGAAAACAAAATATTCATTTTTGGACGCCCGCGGGACATGTATATATTAGAACATACCATATATATTTTTGGGCCTTTCAAAATATGTATACATATATATATTTTGGAAAATAATATATATATATATTTGAGGCCCTTTTTATTAAATATAATAATAAAAACAAATATACTTAAAAAAAGTTGAGAACTTACGTTCACCGCCTCTTTTTTTTTTGAGAGAGAGCACGCTTATCTCGGGATGCCCTGTGTCTTTATATATATATATATATATTATTGTCTTTTTTCTTATATCATAAAAAAGTACTTAGTTATATATATATATGTATATGGCGCGCCCGGTGAGATCCCGGGACCCCGAGCCTTTATATATTATTATTATTATTATTATTATTATTATATCATAAAAAGTACTTATCTTTATATATATATATTATATGGCACACCTTGTGCAAGAAAAATAGTTTTTGAAAATAATATATATGTATATATGTATATATATATTTATATATAGAAGATATACACATATATATTTTTTTGAAGGAGAAAAATACTTAACTCGCGTGTCAATTCAACCCGCTAGTCGAGGAGTATCCACGTTGGGAAAAGTAGTTTTTGAAAATAATATATATGTATATATGTATATATATATACTTTTAATAACACATATATATATATATTAAAAAATATACTTAACCCGTGTATCAATTCAACCTGCCAGTCGAGGAGTACCCACGTTGGGAAAAGTAATTTTTTTTTTAAAATAATATATATGTATATATGTATATATGTATATATATATTTCAATAGCACATATATATATATATATACTTAACCCGTGTGTCAATTCAACCCGCCGGTCGAGGAGTATTCACGTTAGGAAAAGTATTTTTTTTAGAAAATAATTCATATACATGTATACATATATATATATATATATTTAATAAGAAAGAAACTTTTTTTTCACCTAAAAGAATTTTTTTTTGAGAACTTACGTTCTCTATTGGAAGAAAGAGCTGGGAATGCTTGTCTTCGGAGTTCCGTCTCCTGCTCTCGTCGTCGCGGTTTTTGTGTGGCGGAGGGTCCTATTTATAGGTCACGGATAGTCTGGAGTACTTGGTTCCGCGGGTATGGGCGTGGTTGTCGGTTCCGCGTGTTAGCCACTGGAGATCCCGCGGAAAGGTAATTATGCGTGAGAATGTAGCTTCGGTGCCCATATTCTCGCACGCGGAACTAGAGTTCTGCTGTTTGAATGACTAAAGCCCTACCATCCCCGTGGTCACATCAAGTAGCAGGAAAGAAAACGGTGGTAGCTCTTTCAGCTTCCTCGTCTTGTTTTCAAACTCATCTGCCTTAGCCAACTGATTGTTGTCCAGCCACTAGGCAGATGCTTCAATTGCATCCTCTGTTCGTTCCTCAGCGCAGTTATGTCGGTTGCTGAGAAGAATCCTCACGTCCTCCTCTTCATTTTCTGCAACGGATTTTCTAAAGCTATAGTTTTTGCAGCGGTCACCACTACGCCTCTACTGCTGAATATACCGCGACACACTTCTCTCTGCTTGCCAGCCAAAGACGCCTCTCTTGCCACTGCTTCCTCTCCTCCAAGTGGTGTCATCTGAACGCCGGCCATGACGGGAGCGGGACCTAAAGGAGCGCTGGCTTCCCTGAACGACAGCCCCTACAACACGCTTGAGATCTGGGCCGGGTTCTGCCTCGATTGGGTGAGCCGCTGTAGCTGCTACTCTCACCGCTACTTGCTCGGAGAAGACGAATGGAAGAAAAACTCGAGCAGAGCTAAAATACTCTGCGAAGGGAATTTTGGTTTCTCGGGATTTCCTTCCCAAATGCAGCTATTCTTGCAACACTGAAAAGTCATTGATGCCTTCGTTGCTGTCTTCCCGATCATCACCATTCTTGGGCTTTCCTTTTCCTAGATCTCCTCCGTAGCTTTGAATGTGAGGTGGTCCAGCTAATCAATCTTTTGAACTCTTCCTCCGACAGTTTTGGATACCATCTCTCGATGCGGAGCACGCAAAATCTCTTTGTTGTGCACTTTATGCACCGAACAACCCTTCCTTTGTCATTCCTCTGACACTTGGTGGCACATGTTGCTTAGTTTTCCATTTCTTCCTTTCTTTGAAAAATCCTCCGCTTCATTATCTTGTCCTGTTTCCTCCAGTGCCTCTTCCGCCATCACATTCCTCGCCTTCATTTTCTTCTTTTGGATCTCCTTGTCTAGTTGCTGCTCCTTTCCTCACTGCCCCACCTGTGGCGGGATGTTTTCCTCCTCAGATTTTTTTTGTCAAGTTTCCTTGACGATTTCAAGTTTCCCATTTTAAGTTGCTCTTTCATTTTATTTTTTTATATATTTTTTTACGGTTAAATAGAAGAATGGTTGCCCCACCAATTAAGCACTTATCCTTCTCACGAGATACATCCAATGTTTTAAAAACCGAACCGGGAACTGAACCGGTTTTATGTCCGGTTCAGGTCCAACCGGTTCAACCGTGGTTCAAACCGTTTTGAACCGTGACGTCAGCATGACATAATTATGACGTAATAATTATATTTAATTGATTTTAATTATTTCAAAATTAAATTAAATATATAAATTCTATGTGATATAAAAATTACACTTGACATCAACAATACATTCAAGTACATCATATTAAAATTATTATGCAAATCAAGAAAAAAATAAGAGTGCACTGACCTGAAATAGGTATAATTCTTTCATCTTGTTTTGTTCCTATATGGTTGATCAGAATATCTGCAATGAAATTTCAAATATTAATGGAAAGATATAAGATATTTAAAAAAAAATAAATTTACTTTACTTGAAGAAATTAATCACTTAAAGATAAGAAAAAATATTTAAAATTGTATTGTAATTGAAAATGTTCAAATTGCTCATCATCTTACAATTTTGAGCAAAATTTAACTATGATTTTGGTCTAAAGTGAGTATAAAATACAACTGAATAGAAATATATTTGAAATATCTAATTCAAAAAAAAATTTCAAAGTTGATATCTTCAAAGTATCCAAAAAGAAGCATCTCCACAATTGAGAATCTACTACTCATGTGGGAGCGGAGAACAGAAACAGAGCAGCAGCATTTCCTGCTCAAATCTCCCCATCCCAGAGCTCTTCAACGCTCTTACAGGGGCTGTTAGTTGGATGCACAATGAATGTGCCTCTGACTAGCCTTGCCTGCACAATTACGAATTGAAGCTTTTAAATGACTGAAAATGGAGAAAAAGCGACAGTACGTTATTTGGAAGAAAATATTCACAAATGCTTTGTAAGAAAATCAAGGAAAGCCACCTTCAAGTATCACACTAGGCATCATCCGCATTCTGACCATATTTATATTCATTGGCATATAACCATTGACATCTGTAAGCACTTCGCCAACAAAGCACTTTATGAATTCCAAACCTCTCATGAAATCAGGTCGGCCCCCTACTAGAAAAGAGAAACGAAGCACAAAGCATTCTGACATCAACAGAGCATGCTTGTTTTTCTTCAAGAACATCTAAACCAGCAGGCTCTGTCTCCACAATTCAGATGCGCCGGAAGATGCCAGTTCTGTCTGCGGTGGGAAATCAGTCTAAGCGATGGTCGCCGGAACCGAAGAGGACGACCGGGAAGAAAACGTAGAAGCTCCGATTGACGCAGCCAGTTGCAGTAACCGGAAGAATGGAGGCCGAAAGTGCGGTGGAGCTTGCTGTGAGGAGTTGTCGGAGCAATAGATGATGACCGGACGCCGGTGACTGTTGCCGGACGTCGATTCCGGCCGGCTAAACTACTTGGATCCCTCGCCGCAGATGCCGATGGTGAGTCCACAGCAAACCCTAGCCGCCGCTGCTGCGAAACGAAGATGATGAACAGGGAAGGTTTGCGGCGGGGCCCGCAGGAGAAGTTTCATTTTTATATTTTTTTTATTAAATTTTTTTTTAATAATGGCGAACCGAACCGCGGTCAGACCGGTTCTTACGGTCCAACCGCCCAGTTCGAACGGTTTGAACGGTTTTCATCAAAAATAGAAAACCGTAGCCAAACCGAACCGTGCCGCTGACGGTTCACGGTCGGACCGGTCGGACCGGACGGTCCGGTCCGGCTTTTAAAACACTGGATACATCTCATACAGTTAGCACGAGTTGTGCATGAGCAGTTAAATTCGAGACACGTCTCATATCCTGCAACAATGGGTTTTGTCCGGCCTTGATACTCGATGAATTCTCTCTTCTTTTCTTTTTCTTTTACATATATATACACATATACTCTTTATTTTTGCTGTTGACATTCCCGAAGCTTAGATAGCTTTAATAAAATTCTTTGTGGCAAAGGCCCTTAATTTATTTATATATATATATTTTGTATGGTTTGGTAATTTCGTTTGGCCGACCAATCATATATATATATATTTGCTCTTCTCTTTTTTTTCATATATTTTTTCGTTCATCATTTTTTCTCTTTTTTTTTACACCCTTTTCTTTTTGTAACAAGTAAAAATCCTTGGCTATCTGTGATTTCATAATAATACTATTTTTTAGCTGTTCGCAATTTTTTTTTCTTCTTTTTTTTTTTCTCTTCTTCTTCTTCTTCTTTTTTTGCTATTAACTTTCCTTTTGGTGTAATTTTTCTCTTTCCTTTTTTTTCTTCTTTTCTTCTTTTTTTATTATTTTTTTTACACATGAAAAATCACATAATTTCATAGACTAAAATCAATCATATAATCATAGTGGACCCATGGTTCAAAATATACCTCATCAAATGCCTCCTTAGGAATTATGCCATCGTGGGCTACTTGTAAGGGCGTGATTCCTGACACGTTATCTAGCAAACCTCCCTTTTTTTGTTTTTTTTCGTTGGAATGAAACGGCGCGCTTTTATCATTAATGAGATTTTTTTTTGCAGCTAGACACAGCGCCTCAAGAGCTTTAAAAAGTCAACAGGCCCGTAGCCCTATGATTTGCGGGTTTGAGGTACCATCCCACAGCTATTTATACTTAGCAGATTTCATTCAATGCCCCCTTTTATGCAGAGCCACATATATTTTTTCCTCTCTTTTTCTCTCTTTTTTTTTGAAATGGCCCACCCACGGGTTCCACTGGCTTCTTGTTTCAGATTTGACGACCACTGCTTGATTTGGGTTCTTAAGAGGAGGAGCATTTTAATTGCTGACACTAAAGCATCAACAACTTTATACTTTTGTAGCAAAGACGTAACGTGCAGTAGTTCTCTTCTTTTTCTTTTTCTTTTTTTTTTCTTTTGAAGTTTGATAATTTTTTTTTTCTTTTTTTTGTTGCGGGCAATGACTTCTCCAGAATTTCTTATTCTTTCACCAAGAGAGAAAATCAGCGGTGAAAAAACAACGTTCTTCCCTTGAGGAGCCAAAGGATAGCGCGACTCCTTTCTCTGAAGTAGTTTCAATTGCTTATTCCCGTGAGGAGCCTTCGACGTCATCTTCTCTCGTGAAGAAGCGTAAGGCTATTGCATATGCCCGTGGGGAGTTTAAAAGGCAAAAATTCTCCTCAAAGAAAAATGAGTCTTCCAAGAAGAGCTCTCTCGAAGAAATGATGGCATCTAAGAAAAAGCAGCGTGTTCCAAGGAAGAGAACTGCGCAGAGTGCCAAGAAGTATGATCTCTTCTTCGGTCTCCTTTGTGGGGGCTGCTCTTCTTATTTTGGGTGGTATCCTGCCTTGGCAAGCCATGAATGCTTCGAATGTTCACATGGGCCTTCTCACTTTAGCCCCACGCACTACCACCTTATGGAAGACATTAATGGTCGCTCTCCTCGGATCTTTATAATCCCAGAGAAGATTTTTACCGAGCATTTGAACTGCCAAGAAGGTTATATCTTTAGAAAAGGTGTTGCTGCAACCGATCCCCGCAAGACCTTTTCTGGTTGCTTTCTACTCCCGACCAGGGAATTAGGCAATCCCCATAATTTTATCGTAGAGACTTCTCGCTAGTTGCAAAAAGAACTAGAAGACTATTCTTTTATATGCAAAGAGGGTGCGAATGTCTACCGTGGCTACTTGGGTAACATCTCGGTCTTTAATCAATGGGGACAACATCTAGTCTCTCGTCATGAGGCGGTGCTTACAGCCGCTAGTGTGAAAGATGCGATCCTAGCCACTAGAGAGGATTTTTGGAAAGACAACAACATCATCAATGCCTTTGTCAGTTTCTGGTCATCGGCGACTAACTCCTTTATATTTCCATTTGGAGAGATGAGCATTACTTTGTGGGATCTGAAGGGGATATGCGGTCTCCCTGTATGTGGATTGGCTTTTGACGAGTGTACCCCTCCAAAATCTACCTTCAATAAGAACCCGATTGCTTTAAAGGTCATAGATCTTCTTGATGAGTTATATCAAATGACCAAGAAGGAAAGGTTCACAACGAGAGACTGGGTGACATTATTTTCAATGATTTCTGATCAACGGGTATCTAATGACGACTGACCTTCTAATATTATTGAGTTTCATGCCAGTGGGCTAGGCAGCCTGTGGCTTCCCCTTGAGCACCTACAATAAGTACAGCCTGAGGTCGAGCTTATCCTTTTTCTGTGGCTTTGGATTTCCGTGGTCATCTGTCCTTCCTCTTCGGCCTACGGTCTCGTAAAATGGTCATGTCTTTATGTTGCTTGCGAGATGGCTCAAGGCAAGCGCTTTGCTTTGGCACCACAAGTATTATGTGATATTTGTAAGGGTTTAAATCAGATTATATATAATGAGAAAGGCCCAGGGCGCGCCATTTCTTATTTCCTTGCTCATTTTCTCTTTGACTGGCTTGGATTCTATTTCCTAGAGATTTATGGAGTCGAGGAAGTTACCCAATTTCCTTCTCAGGGTTTGATATTGAAGAAATTTGCCAGGCGTAATTTAGCCAGCTATAGTTTTGAAGACATGACTGGGCTTCTTATCCAAGCTAGTTATTTTGAAGAGAGGTTCTTCCGTATGGTTGCCCCCTGCGAGTGGTCGACAAAATCTTCCTCTGAGGGACTAACCCTTGATGAGAAGGACTTTGCGTTGTCGCTTCAACCAGGTCTTTTGGCTTACAGGGATGGTCCTCATTTTGAAGTTGAGTCGTACTATCCTCATAGGTTTGCCCGTTAGTTCGACTTTGATCAGGACGTTCCTGCATATCTTCCCCGCATCCCAAGATATCAAAGAGAAGTTGGGGTCGGACCTCTTCATTGGCTCGCGGTATGCTCGTGCTTTGAGGGAGTTAAGTTCTCCTGTGACCTGAAATTTCCTTCGTTTGACCATCGAGTTCGGGCAACTTAAGATTATGTTCATTGGTATGATATATGTGCAGTAGAGGTTGTCGAGCAAGTTGCGCCTAAATCCCACTTTTGGGCTTTTAAACCCCTTGACTTGACCACCAGCTGGGGTGAACTGGGCTTGGTGATTCCCTTTGAGATTAGATGCTTCAAGGAATCAGACATGGAGGAGACTGAGGTTCGTTGTGTCCAACAAATCGATTCCTTCAAGTCTTACCCTGAGATCGTCGGTTGTAGCTTTCACTGCACTGACTGGGTTGCAGAAGGAAAAGAGCATTTTCGTCGCGACAGCGAGCCAGTCAAGAAGACCTTATGGGAGTTAGCTGCTGAAAAGGCAACTTTTCAAAAGGACCAGAAACCCATGGAGACTTGGAGTATGTTTCTTCTCTCTTTTCTTCTTCTTTTTTTATATTTTTATCCTTATCTATCCTCCCATTTTTTTCCAGAATATAATGTCAAGCTTCCCGAGGTTGTATATCCGCCAAAGCTAATCAGTCGCTTTTGATTTCCCAATCGTCCCACCAACTCAGAGGCTACAGAGTCATTAATAATGCATGACACTCGTGGCAAGAAGTGAAAAATTCGGAGAACGAGGAATTTGTCTCCGATTGCTGGACTTTTAGATCCTTCCCAAGGAAAAGATTCCTCAAAGCAAGGAGAAGCTGTAAGACCTTCTAAAGTTGATATACCAGGAAAGTCTGATAAAAGGTCATATCCCATTTCCAAGCCACCCGAGCCATCTGAGGAAGGGGACGTTGTAGCAGAGCCGAATGTTGCCATAAATTCTTCCAATGACCATGAAGTGAGTAAAGGAATGCATACCGAGGTGCAGAACAACTCCCCTGTGCTACCGAATTCCAGCGACCATGCTCTGAGTGACCTCTTGGGCTTCCACGTAGATCTAAATATGGGTCAAATTGACCAACCGATGCGGTCTTGTGATAGCGGGCCTATATTTTCTGATAACATTTTTATGAGGGATTTTCTGGGGCACTCTCGAGGCGTGTCAATCTCCTCCTTCTATAGCCCAAGATACTCCTGTGAAGGCAGCTTCTCATTCAGGGTCTGGTTCGGGAGGAGAAATCCGCTCGGAGGCTCCTTGTATTCACCAAGAGGGTGAGGGCGTGAATTTTGAAGGTAAACTTTTTTTTTGATCTGCTTACTTTCTCTTTTCCTCATTTTTCCTTGCACATCTCACACTTTCAATGCTTTTCAACAGCTGCCTCAGTCATTGAAGCTTTTGATGGCAATGCTCGTGGTGAAGAGAATTTAGCATCACTTGATAAGCCGACGGGGCCATTACCTGTTTCTCCTGTGTCACCGGGTATTATCGCATTTTTGTGCTTTTTTTTCTTTTTACTTGCTAATCTGACATTTTAGCTTGTCCCTTTTTCAGCTTTAGGCAATCTTCATCTCAGCTCTACTGGCCCTAGCACCGGCGTGAGTTCTAGTGGGACTCGTCAGCTTCCTGATGTCAAAGACAGTTTCTTAGATTCCTTGCATCATTTCTTTTCAACTTTCAAGGTGATTGGAGTCGAGCGGTTAGAGCAGCGAGATCTCAAGTGCCTAAGGCGTACAATAGCACAATTCAAAGGTTGCATCGTTTCTTCTTTGAAGGACATGGATTCTCCTGATGATGTCACTGAAGTGTTAGATATTTGTGAAGACTTTTCTATGATTTTAGACAAGCTTCAAGTTGGGGTTTCCGGCTTTGGTGACATCATATTCTCACTAGAGAAGTTATGTGCTCATTGGCGTGAGCTTGAAGCTGCTGCAAGATCTTTGGTTTCTGCGAAAAGTTTAGAATCAGCAGAAACTGACCTCGTTGGATGTAGAGATGGCCTTGCTCAACTCAAGGAGCATAAACTCCGAGTTTCCAAGGAGGCGGAAGATAAAAAGATGATTGCAGAGGAAATTCGCGCATCTATAGCAACAAAGCAAGCTGAGGTCCGCCGTATTGTCACTTCTATCTTTGTAGACAGAAGTAGATTGAACTCATTGATTTCAATCTCCAATAAGCTCCAGGCCGAAGTTGATCTTCATAAAGAGAGAATTAATTCAGAGAGTCGAGACATCCTCATTATGGAAGCCAAGGTAGAATAGCTGCGAGCATATACGGTTCCTCCTACTGATGTAATGAATTCTCTCCGAATACTGAAAGAGTCACTTCCTTTGACAATGGAGACTGTAGAGACTCTTTTGCAGGACTTTGATGCATGATTATTTTATAATTTTATGGATGATATCTTTTTAAGTAATTTCCATTTACCGTCACTTTGATTTGATTCTTGCAATTAACAACTTCATATGTGTCATTTCCATAGACCCTCTCAATGATGTAAGACCCTTCCCACTTAGGCTCAAATTTACCGGTAAGTTTGCCTCCTGCCATGAGCTCCGTGCGTAGCTTTAGCACCAAATCTCCTCTTTTGAATGAGCGATGCTTCACAAATTTATTGTATGCTTCGACCATCCGAGCTTGATAGAGTTCGATTCGTTGTTGCGCTTGAATTCGCTTTTCATCTAGTGCTTCAGGCTCGTCGAAACGAAGTTTGGCTTGTTGTTCAGCAGTTAACTTAGAATGGATAGCAACCCTTAAGGATGCTAACTGGATCTCCACTGGTAAAACTACTTCAGCGCCAAAAAGTAGTGAATATGGCATTGCTCCCATTGCAGTTCGATGTGTGGTTCTGTAGGCCCATAGTGCTTCAGGCAGCCTCTCGTGCCAATCACGCTTATTTTTCACAGTGGTCCTTTTGAGGATTCGAATGATATTTTTATTAAATGCCTCTGCTTGACCATTTCCTTGTGGATAATAGGGTGATGAGAATACTTTTTTATTCTGAATTTTGAACATAACTGATCTACTTTGTAATTTTTGAACGGCGTGCCATTATCTGAGGTGATCTGGTAAGGGATACTATAACGAAAAATGATTTTATGATTGATAAATTCAACCACCTCTTGTGCTCGTACTCTCTTATATGCTTTAGCTTCTGCCCACTTGGAAAAATAATCCATGGCCACTAAAATGTATAAGTGCCCTTTGGATGATGTTAGGTTGATTGGACCGACAATGTCAAAGCCCCACCAAGAGAAAGGCCATGAGATAGGTGCTGGCAACATGTCTAAAACGGGAACGTGATAAATGTCCCCGTGCATCTGACAGGCTTCACAGGATTTTGCAAAATTAATTGAGTCTTGGACCATTATCGGCCAATAATAGCCCAACATTCTGATCCTATGATAAAGGCGTCGCCCCGATTGATGGGCGCCTGATAAGTCCAAAAATTTTCATTTAATTTTATATTAAATTCACACCGTTAAGTATTAAAACGTTAATTAAATACATGTTTTAAGTGGAATTTCATGAAAATCATATTTTTAATAGACTATTTAATTTTGCTATAAAATGGGTCATTTTGCAACATTCTTGAAAATATAAAATTATGACTCAATTTTAATGTGAAATGTGTATTAGCTTATTAATATAATTTGGGCAAATTTATAAATCATTTAATTGGAAAAATCATAAATATATATCTATAATTATATTTTAAAATATTAGGAACAAAGTAAAGTAGTATATTTAGATAAAATAAATTAAAGGATAAAACTAAGATGATATATGAAATTATCAAAGCATTAATATTTAAATTCGTATACATCGCATGTGTACAGGCGTCTGTGTACCACAGGAGCACCTGTTATGGTGCTCCATCTTCCCCAAATTGTGGCGGCGCGTCCACACGAACTAGCAGCGGTGACACATCCAGCAATTCCGGCCACGATTTTGCATCCAACCGCCCCTCTTATTTTCTTCTCCACCGAAGCCATGAAGGTCACCTCATCGTTACCACGAGCAGCATCATCTTCCCCACCTGCTCGCTACCGGCCACCAAATCCAGCCTCCATCAGGCAGATTCAAGCATCGACAACCATTTTCGGCAACCCATCAGCCGAACCCAATCGATATCCAACGACAAAATCGGCAACTTCCATTAAATCCTGCACTCCATTTTCACGAAGCAGCAGGCTTCTTCCATCGACGCCGGCTTCTGTTTCCTCTTCAATGCCCGGCCAAACCGAGCACAGCAGCGCCGGTCTGCCAGCAGCTTCTTTATTTCCGGCCAGCCCCGATCCAAAGATGGCAACCACCTTCCAGATTTCCATTTTCCAATTTCCAGCACCGTCTTCTCCAAGCTGAAAACCCATTTTTCCGCCCAGCACCTCCATCAGCCACGATCCAGCAACCCAAATGCAAAAATCCATTTTCGCCCAAACCCAACCATGACAACAAACAGACCCAGTACATCACGGCAGCCACTCCACTGAATTTCGACAGCACCTTTGGCTCCAATCGCCGGCGATCCAACTCTAAACTAGCAGAGCTGCTCCAATTCTGCAATCCATGGTTTCGGTTTCATCCCCTTCCCCAAATCAAGCCACGATTGAAGCTACAATCGCTGCCATGAGCAGCAACTTTCAACCCGTCCAATCAGCTTGTCATCCGGTTTAATCGCAAGGGAGATGGACTTGGAGTGACTCGATTTGATCGTGGAATTATCAACTGCGGATTTCTATTGGGTTAATGGCTTGCCCTGCTAGAGGGATTTGGAGTCTGTGGTGGAGAAAGAATTGGTCGTCAGGATTGCTTGGTGGCTGGATGACACGGCGGTTATTCTGATTTGGGTGAGCTCTCCATAGCAGCAAACGGTTACATTCGTGCAAGCAATCCCACATCGGATTGCACAAGGGAGGGAGGGCCCCTCACACACTCTATAAAAGGAGGGCCCCTCCACTCATCCCAACACACCCCCATACCCCACACTTCTCTCCTTGGGTGGGACCCATTTTGTGGGACCCCATAGCAAGTGGGTGGGACCCATCTTGTGGGACCCGTAGTGAGGAGGTGGGGCCAAGCAATAAAGTTTTCTATTACGTGGAGATTTTGCTCTCCATATTCGGGTGATGTAAATTTTATTTTATTATGCTTTGTAGTGTCTCGTAGTTCTTGCTTTTTAATTTGTAGTTTTAATTTTTAGATTAGATTTACTGCTTTATTTTATGCTTTGTAATTTTTAGATTAAATTTAATGTAATTCTCTTTCCTGCTTTAATAGTTAAATTTCATAGCTTTTATTGCTTTCTTAGAATAGTTTTAATTAAGTTGCTAGTTAATTATAATTTCTTTTAGCTTCTTGTCTCCTTTTCTTTTATCTCTAATTTCTTCTATTTTCTCTTTTTCTCTCTCTTCTTTTCTCTCTTCTTTCTCTTTCTCTCTTCTCTTTCTCTCTCTTCTCTTTCTCTCTAATTTCTTCTTCTCTCTCTCTCTCTCCTCTTTCTCTCTTCTCTCTTTCTCTCTCTTTTTATACCTTCTTTTCTTTCTCTTAAAAACAATTCAAAACTACATCACCTCTCTGTGGATTCGACCCGACTCACCATTATTCTACACTATCACTCGTATAGTGGTAGCTTTAATGTGTTTCGGTTAATTTTAATTAAACTGGCGATCACAGTGCTCTTAACGACAAGCACTTGGTACGCATCAGCGCCACATTCGCTGGAGTGTGTCTCTTGGAGAACTTGACATATCTCATTCCCATCAATGCAGCGGAGCCAAAGACCATCGAAAGCGATTCGATATAACTTGCTTTGAAACAGGGTATATCGTAAAACCGTTTTTCTAAGTGAATTTCTTGCATTATGGTCCTCTGGTAAAATACTGTACTGGAGGTAGTTAATGATAGGGATGCGCCAATCATCATTGCTTGCAGGCGCCTCGGATATACACCTTCCAACCTGGTTCACTTGGGGATCTTCATCATCTTCGAGTCTTTGTACTCGAATCGTGTTGTCATCAAGCTTGTTAAAAGCGAGAATACTGGCTAATTTTGACAGTGCGTCAGTAATTATATTTTCTAACCGAGGAACGTGCTCCACAGAAATAATTTCAAATTTTGCTAGTAAAGTTTGAGCCTTGTCATAATACTTTCGTAAATGAGGCTGATGTACTTCATATTGGTCATTTAACTGTTTAATGACTAATTCCGAATCTACAAATATCCGTACAAATAGGATATGTGATTGTAACAGAAGTTCCACACCGATGAGGAAAGCCTCATATTCAGCTTCATTGTTTGTTGTGCTTTTTCCAAGAAAATATGAGTGTGGGAACAAGTCTTTATGAGGAAAGACTATAACAATTCCTACGCCATCTCCGGATAGCTTTGAAGCACCATCAAAGTACATTTGCCACATTGGATCATCATTTGCATAGAAAGCTTCCTCATTAGGTAGATTTTCCAATATGGTAAATTCTTCTTCCAGCGGATGGGCTGTTAGGAATTCCGCTAACACTTGCCATTTCACTGCTTTCCGGGGTACGTATTGTATGTCAAACTCTACTAACAACAATGACCATTTTGCCAGGTGTCCTGAAAGCATGGGTCTAGTGATCAAAATTTTGAGAGGATCAACCTTTGATATGAGTAGGATCCAATGCGCGAGGAAATAATGCCTTAACTTTTGCACCACAAAGACCAATGCTAGACAAATTTTCTCAATTGAAGAGTAATTGCATTCGGCTTGCAACAATCGGCGGCTGAGATAATAGGTAGCTTGTTCTTTGCCTTGGGCATTCTCTCGTGCGAGTAATGCCCCAATGATTGTAAACTGACAGCAATATAGAGAATCAAAGACTTTCTTTTCACTGAGGTCGTCAAAACAGGAGGATTTTACAGCAATTCTTTAATGACTTCAAAAGCCCGTTGGCATTCCGCGTCCCACTGGAAAGTCGTATCTTTTTTCATCAACTTGTGAAAGGGATGGCACCGGCCGGACAAGTTAGAGATGAAACGCCGGATATAAGACAATTTGCCTTGCAAGCTCCTAAGTTCTCTGAGGTTTCGTAGAGGCGGCATATTTTGAATTGCTTCCATCTTGAGTGGATCGACCTCGATTCCCCTTTGGCGGATTATGAACCCGAGGAATTTCCTGGATGATCCTCCAAATGCACATTTGAGAGGATTCATCTTGAGATCATACTTTCTTAGACGCAGAAACATCGACCTCAAATCTTCTTTATGCCTATTGTGACCTTCAGATCTTACAACCAGGTCATCGACATAACACTCAACATGTTTGTATAACATATCATGGAATATCTTTTGCATAGCCCTTTGATAAGTTGCGCCAGCATTCTTAAGTCTAAAAGGCATGACTTTGTCGCAAAAGACACCCATCGGTGTTCGAAATGTTGTTGCGGCTTCATCTGCTGGAGCCCTCTTGATTTGATTGTATCCTAAATATCCATCCATAAAGGAGAATGTGTCGTACAGGGCTGTGCTGTCGATTAGCAAATCAGTGAAAGGAAGAGGAAATTCATCCTTAGGGCATGCTTCGTTTAGATCTCAAAAATCTACGCAAATGCGGATCTGCCCATTTTCTTTTTGATAGGAACAACACTAGAAATCCATCTTGGAAATTTGATTTTCCGAATGAATTCAGCATCAATGAGTTTTTCAACTTCTTTGATGATTTGTTCTTCGAGCTCTGGTCTAAACCTTCTCGGAGCTTGCTTGACTGGATTTTTATCCTGCGTAATATGCAGATGGTGCATTGCAACCGCGGGGTTCAACCCTAGCATCTTGGAATACCCCCAAGCAAAAAAATCTTTGAATTCACTCAAAAGTTGTCTCAACGTCGCCTTTTCTTTTTCGGCCAGGTTTTTGGCAATAAAAATGGGTCTCAGGTTCTCCTCAGTCCCGAGATTGAATTCCTCAAGTACATCAATAGTAGGTTTCCCTCCATCCTCGATCGCAGGTGGGGCGTCCTCTGGTTCCATTAATGCCCCTTCATCGTTGCTGGAGTCCTCGCTTGCAGAGATGCAGTAGGTGGTAGCGAAGTCGACATCTTCTACTTCTTTGTACTCGAGGCCGAGTCTTTTGTTACCCTTTTGATAACCAGGAGGTCTTTCAGATAACGGGATAGGGATGTCACTTCCAAGGCCTGAAAGATGTGGTTTGTCGGGGTAGAATCCCATCAAATCCATAATTTTTTTGCTTTCTCTGCTATAGCGATGAAAATTCCATTTCTTGAGCTTAGCGGTGAGCTAGCAAGAAAATTTGTTAGGGCTACCGTAAACTTTGCCATATTGCTTCATAAAATATTTTTTGGCAAGTTTTTCATCTTGAGGTCCCCGCACACTTGGAGTAGATACATTAAACCCCACGAGCATTGCTAAAATCTCGTCGAGCGCTTCCCTAGGTTTTTGGTTTTGGTAAGCGGCCTCAGTGGCCATTCCGTCACTCTCACAGCAAAGTAACTTGGCTTCCTCACTGGCCTGGTTCCGGAATCTCCGAAGAGCTTCCAGATCCACCTCAAATCTAGGAGAATTGGCTCGAGGCGGTTTAGCAATCTTTTTTAGGACTTCTAGGTCTAAGTAGAACGGTGAGCCTGTAGCAGTGTTGCTATAGCTGGTAGAAGGTGGTATGGCTGCCCCCTGTCGTTGTCGTGGTAGTGGTTGCACTGAATCGAAGCTCATATTTTCAAATTTGGTTTGAAATTGAGCACTTGGTTCTGCCGCCCCTCGTCCATGGTCATGACCTCGACGTTCCGTCTTCTCACCCCTTGGGAATATGTCTGTGCTTACTAGGACGAGGGGAGCCTGAGATACCTCCTGCTGACCTTCTAATGTGGTTGCTTCAATTGCTTTCATTGAAGTATTGACAACAGATGCCAAGTTATAATACTTAGCATCATAGTAAAATGATTCCGCCGTTGTGAATAGCTTATGGTCAGCAAAGATCATTTTTTCGACTCCATCCTTGCAGTACTTGAAACATTGATGCACCGTTGATGCGATGATCTTATTGCTGTGGAGCCAAGGCCTCCCTAGTAGCAAGTTATACGAGGTCGGAGCATTGATCACAAAGCATGGGATTTCGGTGCAGAAGTCTTCTATGCTTAGTTTCAACTCAATTAGGCCCATGGCCAGTATGTGCTATTCTGGTTGAGTACTAATTTCTTCCACCGGGACTTTACCCTTGTTTTCTGATGTTATTCGACTAGATCGAAGGATTGAAGGAACGTCTTCTTCAACTTGCACCATGTTGCAAGAGGCAGAGTCCTGAATTTTCATAGCCAATGTTCGTAGTACGTCCAAAAAAAATGGCTGTACTTTTAGGATTTCAGGAAAATACCCACTCATTGACTTGATGCACTGGTGAACCATGATTTCTTCTTTATCGAATTGTTGGTTGATTATTCTGCAGTTTATCCATCTCAAGATGTAGTCATATTGAGATTCTTCTGATAGAGGGTGCATGACTTCTAATCACATTCAGTGGCATCGACCAGGTAAGCAAGATGGACATTCTCATCTGTCAGAGTACTAACTAGTGCATCCCTGGCTTCTTGCGATAATTGCAAGGCATCATAAATATTGAGTCGAGCAGGGAGTCACTTCAAGTGTTCAAGCACATCATAGCTTACTGAGGACTTTCCATGATTGGCCAGTATGTGCTATTCTGGTTGAGTACTAATTTCTTCCACCGGGACTTTACCCTTGTTTTCTGATGTTATTCGACTAGATCGAAGGATTGAAGGAACGTCTTCTTCAACTTGCACCATGTTGCAAGAGGCAGAGTCCTGAATTTTCATAGCCAATGTTCGTAGTACGTCCAAAAAAAATGGCTGTACTTTTAGGATTTCAGGAAAATACCCACTCATTGACTTGATGCACTGGTGAACCATGATTTCTTCTTTATCGAATTGTTGGTTGATTATTCTGCAGTTTATCCATCTCAAGATGTAGTCATATTGAGATTCTTCTGATAGAGGGTGCATGACTTCTATTATCTCTGGAGGAAACTCTGTATCATATTCTGGAATCTTAGGATGAACATATCAACGAACTTTTCTCATGAACCAAATGCTTCTTTGGGGAGTGAGGAGATCCAGAGAAGAGCATAACTGTCATGGGTCAAGCTCAAGACAAAGTGTTCGAGTACGAACTCTTCTGTCTGCCCCATTTGACAGACCGCCTGTGAATAATCATACAAGTGCAGCAATGTATACTTATGATTCTCATGGAATAACTGAATATGCGGCCAATCATAGCTTAACTCCCTAGTTAAGAAAGGAAATACTCAAAGGATGGGCGCATCGTTTAATTGTAGTTTGTGCAGGACTTGGAGTTGATTTGTCCTCCCAAAGCCTTCGACATCGCTAAAAATTACCTCTTCTTTTGAAGCCTTCGTTGCCGACCCACCGGATTGCCTTTATGAAAGTTTTGGCTCCAAAGGTCTTGTATCCATTGTCAGTCGGAGGGCATACTGCATCTAAAAGGTACTTCGTAACCACTTCAGGTTCAGGCAACCATATGGCTAAGGGATCGCTCCATGTACTGTTTCTGAGATAATTTACGTAATGAGCAGTGGATTTTTGACCGTATTGTATTTTCCTCAAGTAATTACTAGGGAACTGCTCTCTTTGCCTTAATAGGAAGCGGACCAAGAACACGTCTATCAAGATGACCCACTCGGTAATTTCTTTGATATGATTATCTCGGTACCAAGACATCACTGATTCCCCTAGTGCGTACCGGAAGTATTCCACTCTGGTTTCCCAGGATGCTGGCAGTAGTCGAGATTCTCACAAATATGTAATGATGTGGTTTACTGGTGACATCCCAACTTCAAACTTGGTATAGTTAGGGATGAGCACTGAGGCAGTTCTTCGCCACTTTTCAGGTTTGGACGCGGAAACATTTATATGATAGCAAGTTTCAGTCTCTCCTTTGTTGCTATCTAGGTCCCAAAACAGACCATCTCAGGGAACTCACATGGAGTAATGTTGTGCAATTCCTCGAGAATGTATCTTTCTTTTGCTAGTCGAGGTGATCTACCAGCAAGCCGTTGATAGAATGGGAGTAGCAACTCGGGCTGAAGAAAGTCCATGATCAGGAATAGTTGCACTCGTGAGGATTGCTTCAAATGCCTTGAGAAGAAAAGGAGAATGACCTTATCCCTAATTCTTTTGTCTTCTCCGTATAAATTTTTGAGACATCTTTTTATCCGTCTTAGGCTTGGTAGTTTTCGAACTGCTTCCCAATCGCCTTTTTCTGCAATCTCGATTGTCACAACATTTGATGAGGCCTGCGCTGGAGGACTAAGCTTGATAATTTCCTTGTCAATGTAATCTTGCAATATTGCTTGGAGATCCCAGCACTTCTTAGTGGGGTGACCGACATATCGATGGTAACTGTAATATCGCTGATGAGAAGTATGTCCAATTTCTTTTAGCCATTTCGGGGCGGCCAACTCGAATAGCCTGGTCAACATGAGGTGCTGGAATAGTGTCTCTACATCATCTTCCCCGAAGGCGTATTGGATTTTCTCTCTTCGGAAGGGTTTTGCAGGCGACTCCTTTGCTGGCGGCTTCGCTTTATCTGTCTGCTTCTTAACCTCTGTAGTGTTCGCAGAGGTCTCTCCAGCTTTCTTCTTCTTAAATGTAGTGGTTGTGGATGACTCCTGCTTCCAGGCTTTTTGCTGAGACAACAAATACTCTTTTCGACAAGCTTCTATGGCTTGAGAGAGGGGTGCTTGACACCGGTTATCGGCCCTCTGCCATCTGGTGATGTAGTCTTCAACCGGCTCATCCTTCTTTTGGGACAAAGTTGATAATTCTGATAATTGTACTTCTTGTGTAGTATCAACGAATCGGGAGGTGAACATTTCCTTCATCTCTTCCCATGTTCGCACCGAGCCGGTCGGAAGAGATATGTACCACTGAAAATCATCACTAGAAAGGGTATTGGGGAACATTCAAAGACAAAAATTTAAATGGTGTGCACAGTTGCCCATGGCACAGTGGAATGATGCCAGGTGCTTTAACGCACTCCCGGTCCCATCGAATTGAATCTTCAGTGACTTCAAATCCCTAGGTAGCAACTCTGCTTCAACCTCTGGGGGATAAGGTCTGTTGATTGTCGTTGTAGGGACCCCAGTAAGTTGAGGTGCCTGGCGACGAAGGCATTCAGCCACAAGTTGATGCACCATCTCCTTCTGCGTGACAATCCTGGGTGGAGACCCCATGGGTGTGTTTGCCCATGCATTTTGAGTTCGAGGGGTATTGATATGCAGATTATTGAATTGCGGAAAGCCTTGTTCCAATTCTTCATTTTCATCTTCCTCGGTCCGCTGCTTGATTGGTTTCTCGGGCTGATGGACTGATTGACGGTTCCTTGGTGATGGCGGCTGATGGGAACTTCTTGTCTTGTCGCCTAGAGTGTCCATAGCCCATTTCATATGCTTAATTTCTTCCTGAAGATCATGAATGAGCTGGGACTTGGGTGTAAGAACCTCCTCTTCTTCACCCACCATGTAGGAGGCTTCAAACTGACCTCTCGGGAGAGAAGCCCTGATACCTTCATGATGAGAGAGGCTGCAGAAGGGGGGCGTGATAGGCATTGCGGCTTCCCTTGACCTAGTCAACATTTCAGAGACTTTTGAAGTACTTGGCTGAGTGAGGTTCACCATGTTGACTTCTGCCATTTGGAGGAGGCACCTCCTCCTTTTAGCTTCTCTCTTGGGGTGTGGCATCTGGTGCTCTCCTCGGGATGGGGCCACGACAGGCGCATGAGTCATATCCTCCCTCAGTCTGATCAAGGAGGCAAATTGATTTTTATGTATAAAATTTAGGATCAGCCTGAGCGCCGAACGTGGATATGTTGTATGACGCTTGTGAGGATACTGTCACTCGTTAAAGAGTCTTAGCTTTTGAGACGTTCTTAATTTGTGAGCGTTCTGCAGTGGCTTCTTTTGCAGCCTACCCCTTTGTCAGGGGTGTGAGAACAGCTTGTTCCTTGGCCCTGGTGGCAGTGGTGGTGAAGCTTTCAAGTTTAAACGAAAGCTATTTTCCCAAATTGCTTTTTCTGCTGTGTTTTCTTCCTCTGTTTCCTTGATGCGTAATGAGAAACTCTCACTATGTTGGTAGCATCATGGTGACCTAGAGACTTAGCTCCAGCTTGTAAGCTGGACAGAGTAACAGTTGGCTGATGAGGTGGGTATGTTGGATCAGGAATGACGAATCGTAAGGTGCCCAAACTGGACCGGACAATAATAGGTCCTTGTGGCTCGAATCGGTCATCCCTTCCATCAGCTAGTGAAGCATCAGGTCGAGAAACCTTGGCCGATCTTCTTGACTTCTTCCGCTCTCGGGTATCATCTCGGTCAGGTCGGGAGGCTAGGTCAACAACCCTTGAGGCAGCCCGACCGAACTGGCGAGTGACAGTGCATTAAACAGGATTTGGTACACCTTTTCTCCCGTTTCGAGAAACATTAGCTTCGGGTCGGCAAGTTGGCGCTAGCCGAGTTACAGTAGATTGTCTTGCAGACCTTCCCGTGGAGTGGGGCCGCAAGATAGGTCGTCCTGTAGGCTGTTGTGCTGCTGGTTGGGCTGGTGTAGCAAACCGATGGGCGGACTTCTTGGCATAGTCCGACCGCAGAGCAGGTGGGCCCATTCGGGGTTGGCGCCTGCAAAGACTTCGTCGGTCGGACAGGAGTGGCCCTAGGGCCTTGAACAATAAGAGGCTCCTTGAGTTGTGCAGATTGATCTCTCCTTCGCTTGATTACTGTAGGAGAGTAGTCGACGTGTCGATAGACACGGTGTTCCGGTTTCTCTGGTACGTGAATGAAGTGATGCGGGATAACCGCATCTATGTGGTTTGACTCAGAAATGACAAAACCACCATTGGGCAGGAATCCGAAAGCCATCGAATGCGCCATGGATCTGCAAAGAAACACTCAAGAGTGTCAGCAGTGAGAGATTAAGTAAGCATATAAAGACCATAGTTTTCAACTATTAAAGATGAAGGGAGAATGTTTCACGTCGGGTTCACCATTTGTTTCGGCCTTATGAAAAATTATTTTTCTAACTTTGAAAATAAATGCTTAATTAATTCCGCAGCAAAATTTTAAAGCATTTAATTTTTTAACTGAGTCCGAAAAGTATATCCCAAAAATATTTTGCATTGTGCTCCACATTCTGATTTTACATCTCCAACAAGAAAACCCTTGATTAAAAGAGCTGAATACAATAGTCTCAAAATGATTATTTTATTGAAATGATGATTAAATGCGTAGAAGTTTCTTCTACGACTTTACAAGTGCACAAAAAATCGTGTCTCACGAAAATAATAAAGATAAATGAGTACACTTCGCCCCCCGTCGTGACTCGAACGTGTGGTACATGACGCCATGTGCCTAACTCAAATGTGTGGTACATGATGCCACGTGCCATGACTTAAATATGTGGTACATGACGCCACGCTCCATGACTTAAATGTGAGTTTATGCTTAGCTCGTCGACTAGCGATGACTTGGTTTAGGTGTAATGAGTGGCCCATCGGCTACACTAGTGACCCTACACAGCAAGCTAAGTATGCTCTCAGCTTCTGGATTTTCACAGCAGACCAGCGTCTCTCGCTTTCAGCTTAATGAGCCAGTGTGTCCCGCATTCAATCTCTGGATTGAATAATTGGGTGGTTTTACCGAAAAAATATGTTTGGGTCAACTTTGACCATTTAAAGAAGTTTGGGCCCAATTGGGCTTGTTGAAAAGAGTTTGGGCCTAACTGGGCTTGTGGGGGGATTTTGGGCCCAACTGGGCCTGTTGAAGAGTTTTGGGTCTATTGAAGAGTTCTGGGCCCAAGTGGGCTTGTTGAAGAATTTTGGACCCGAGTGGGCTTGTTGAAGAGTTTTGGGCCCTAGTGGGTTTATTGAAGGGTCTTGGGCCCAAGTGGGCTTGCTCGGACATTAAGGCTCAGGTTGAGCAAAGAGATTTATATATATATATATATATATAATAGAAAGGTACTTAGCCCCGTCTATCAACTTAACCCACTACCTGGGGAGTATTTACTCGGGGAGAAGCATATAATTTTTTTTTTTAATAATATACATATATATTTTTTTAAGGTCTCTAAGATCTATGTGTGTATTTTAAAATAAAATATATTTTTTTAGGGAGCCCGCGGGACAAAATATATATATTTTTTGAAGGCCAGCGGGACACATATATATATTTTAGAAAATAAAATATTCATTATTGGAGGCCCGCGGAACATGTATATATATATTTTAGAAAAAAAAATATTTTTAGACGCCCACGGGACACCTATATATATTTTAGAAAATAAAAAAAAATTGGACGCCCGTGGGACACATATATATATTTTAGAAAATAAAATATTTTTTTGGAGGCCCGCAGGACACCTATATATATTTTAGAAAATAAAATATTTATTTTTGGAGGCCCGCGGAACATGTATATATATATTTTAGAAAACAAAATATTCATTTTTGGAGGCCTGCGTGACATGTATATATATTAGAAAATAAAATATTCATTTTTGGAGGCCCACAGGACACCTATATATATTTTAGAAAATAAAATATTCATTTTTGGAGGCTTGCGGGATAAAATATTTTTTTGAAGGCCCGCGAGACATATATATATTTTTTTTAAAAAAAAATATTTATTATTAGAGGCCCGCGGGACATGTATATATATATTTTAGAAAACAAAATATTTTTTTGGACGCCCGCGAGACATGTATATATATTTTAGAAAATAAAATATTCATTTTTGGAGGCACGCGGAACAAAATATTTTTTTGACGCCTGCGGGACACCTATATATAATTTAGAAAATAAAATATTATTTTTTGGGGGCCCGCGGAAAATGTATATATATATTTTAGAAAACAAAATATTTTTTTGGACGCCCGCGGGATACATATATATATTTTAGAAAACGAAATATTTTTTGGACGCCCGCAGGACATGTATATATATTTTAGAAAATAAAATATTCATTTTTGGAGGACCGCGGAACATGTATATATATTAGAAAATAAAATATTTTTTTGGACGCCCGCGGGACACATATATATTTTATAAAATAAAATATTCATTTTTGGACGCCCGCGGGACATGTATATATATATTTTAGAAAATAAAATATTTTTTTGGACGCCCGCGAGACACATATATATATTTTAGAAAATAAAATATTCATTTTTGGAGTCCCGCGGGACATGTGTATATATATTAGAAAACAAAATATTTTTTTGGACGCCTGTGGGACACATATATATTTTAGAAAACAAAATATTCATTTTTGGAGACCCGCGGGACATATATATATGTATTTTAGAAAACAAAATATTCATTTTTGGATGCCCGCAGAACATGTGTATATATATTAGAACATAACACATATATTTTTGGGCCTTTCAAAATATGTATACATATATATTTTTTGGAAAATAATATATATATATTTTTAGGCCCTTTTTGTTAAATATAATAATAATAAAAATATACTTAAAAAAAGGTTGAGAACTTACGTTCTCCACCTCTTTTTTTTTAGAGAGAGAGCGCGCTTATCTCGAGATGCCCCGTGTCTTTATATATATATTTTATTATTTTTTTATATCATAAAAAAGTACTTAGCTTTATATATATATATATAATGCGCCCGATGAGATCCCGGGACCCCGGGCCTTTATATATATTATTATTATTATTATTTTTTTTTATATCATAAAAAAGTACTTAGCTTTATATATATATATATATTATATGGCACACCCGCGCAGGAAAAATAGTTTTTGAAATTAATATATATATATTTATATATTTATATATAGAAGATATACATATATATTTTTGAAGGAGAAAAATACTTAACCCGCCAGTCGGGGAGTATCCACGTTGGAAAAAGTAGTTTTTGAAAATAATATATATGTATATATATACTTTTAATAACACATATATATTAAAAAATATACTTAACCCTTATGTCAATTCAACCTGCCAGTCGGGGAGTATCCACGTTGGGAAAAGTAGTTTTTTTTTAAATAATATATATGTATATATGTATATATATATTTTTAACAACACATATATATATAATATATATATATATATACTTAACTCGTGTGTCAATTCAACCTGCCAGTCGGGGATTATCCACGTTGGGAAAAGTATTTTTTTAGAAAATAATTCATATACATGTATACATATATATATATTAATAAGAAAGAAACTTTTTTTCACCTAAAAGAAAAAACAATTTTGAGAACTTACGTTCTCTATTGGAAGAAAGAGCTAGGAATGGTTGTCTTCGGAGTTTCGTCTCCTGCTCACGTCGTCGCGGTTTTTGAGTGGCAGAGGGTCCTATTTATAGGTCACGGACGGTCTGGAGTACTTGGTTCCCGGGTATGGGTGTGGTTGTCGGTTCCGCGTGTTAGCCACTAGAGATCCCGCAAAACGGTAATTATGCGTGAGAATGTAGCTTGGGTGCCCATATTCTCGCACGCGGAACTAGAGTTCTGCTGTCCGAATGACTAAAGCCCAACCATCCCCGTGGTCACATCAAGTAGCAGGAAAGAAAACGGCGGCAGCTTTTTCAGCTTCCTCGTCTTGTTTTCAAACTCATCTGCCTCAACCAACTGATTGTTGTCCAGCCACTAGGCAACTGCTTCAATTACATCCTCTGTTCGTTCCTCAACGCAGTTATGTCGGTTGTTGAGAAGAATCCTCACGTCCTCCTCTTCATTTTCTGCAACGGATTTTTCTGAAGCTATAGTTTTTGCAACGGTCACCGCTGCGCCTCTACTGCTGAATATACCGCGACGCACTTCTCTCTGCTGGCCAGCCAAAGACGCCTCTCTCGGCACGACTTCCTCTCCTTCCAAGTGGTGTCGTCTGAACGCCGGCCGCGACCGAGAGTGGGACCTGAAGGAGCGCTGGCTTCCCTGAACGACAACCCCTACAACTCGCCAGAGATCTGGGCCGAGTTCTGCCTCGATTAGGTGAGCCACTTTAGCTGCTACTCTCACCGATACTTGCTCGGAGAAGACGAATGGAAGAAAAACTCGAGCAGAGCTAAAATATTCTGCGAAGGGAGCTTTGGTTTCTCAGGATTTCCTTCCCAAGTGCAGCTGTTCGTGCAGCACTGAAAAGTCATTGATGCCTTCGTTGGTGTCTTCCCGGGAATCACCATTCTTGAGCTTTCCTTTTCCTAGATCTCCTCTGTAGCTTTGAATGTGAGGTGGTCCAGCTAATCAATCTTTTGAACTCTTCCTCCGACAGTTTTGGATACCATCTCTCGATGCAGGGCACGCAAAATCTCTTTGTTGTGCACTTTATGCACCGAACAACCCTTCCTTTGTCATTCCTCTGACACTTGGTGGCACATGTTGCTTAGTTTTCCATTTCTTTCTTTCTTTGAAAAATCCTCCGCTTCATTATCTTGTCCTGTTTCCTCCAGTGCCTCTTCCGCCATCACATTCCTCGCCTTCATTTTCTTCTTTTGGATCTCCTTGTCTAGCTGCTGCTCCTTTCCTCTCTGCCCCACCTGTGGCGGGACGTTTTCCTCCTCGGATTTTTTTTGTCAAGTTTCCTTGACGATTTCAAGTCTCCCATTTTAAGTTGCTCTTTTTTTATTTTTTTATTTTTTTACAGTTAAACAGAAGAATGGTTGCCCCACCAAGTAAGCCCTTATCCTTCTCACAAGATACATCTCCTACAGTTAGCACGAGTTGTGCATGAGCAGTTAAATCCGAGACACGTCTCATATCCCGCAACAATGGGTTTTGTCTGGCCTTGATACTCGATGAATTCTCTCTTCTTTTCTTTTATATATATATATATATATATATATATACATATACTCTTTATTTTTGCTGCTGACATTCTCGAAGCTTAGACAGCTTTAATAAAATTCTTTGTGGCAAAGGCCCTTAATTTATTTATATATATATATATTTTTTTTGTATGGTTTGGTCATTTTGTTTGGCCGGCCAATCATATATATATATGTGTATTTGCTCTTCTCTTTTTTTTTTCATATATTTTTTCGTTCATCATTTCTCTCTCTTTTTTTTGCACCCTTTTCTTTTTGTAACAAATAAAAACTCTTGGCTATCTGTGATTTCATAATAATACTATTTTTTTAGCTGTTTGTAATTTTTTTTCTTTTTTTTCTTCTTTATTTTTTTCTCTTCTTCTTCTTCTTTTTTTGGCTATTAATTTTCCTTTTGTTGTAATTTTTCTCTTTCCTTTTTTTTTCTTCTTTTCTTCTTTTTTTATTATTGTTTTTACACATGAAAAATCACATAATTTCATAGACTAAAATCAATCATATAATCGTAGTGGACCCATGGTTCAAAATATACCTCATCACTAAGTTTGTATTTTTTACAAAAGTTTGTGGTATTCTTCTAGAGTTGATGCTGTAGTGAGTTTGGATTGAGCTACGGATTTTTAAGATAAAAATTGTAGCTCTTGTTTGGACTTATTTTGCGGAGTCGATAACATTAACAACTACTGTTTGTGAATCTACTTAAGGATATTTTGTGGTTTAATATGAGTGATGGTAAATTAGTCCCACAATTTTACCTTGAACATTCTTCTAAGAGAAAATTGAAGGGGTTTTGGATGGAGGAAAGTATACTCCTAAAGACAAATTTATGATAGTTAAAATTTTGAGGAAAAAAATTAAAGCTTGTAAAAAATATTTTTCATGATTGATAAAAGGTAAATGTTTGCAAAAGGTTTAAATTCTTGATTCACTAGTGTTGGAAAATATCAAGAATTAACCCAAATTCATTTCACCATTGTATGAACTAAAAGCGAAAAATGTGATTTTATATTTTATTTAATTACAATAACCATGGATGTGTTCTTCACTTCTTGTTATACCAATAAGCCTTATACTAGGCTTGTTGGTAGTCCCGGTATGTGTAAGTTTGTGGGATGAACTGGATGGAAAATCTTCTTAATTTTTCAGTAACTCAAATTCAAAAGGCGTTAATAGCTTCAAAATCTAAACAGTTGAATGGGTTACTTCATTTGGATCTTCTTTGTTTGGGTAATGTTTGATGGAGATTGATTAACTGTCAACATGGTTAAGTGCGTAGAACTTCTGAATTTTGTAGTCTATGAGTCTATCATGGTGAGTTTAAGGAAACAAGTCTTTTAGCTACTTGTGTTGGGTCTTTAAAAGCTTGAAAGTTATATTTAAGGTAGAGTTCTATTGGGAAAATTTATTTTGTAATATATTTGGACTTGAATCCGGTGTTAATAAATCTAGTTTGAATTGAGGTCGATTGGACTTCAACTTTTTTATTTGTTGTTTGAGTTTGCAGTGTTTGGGGTAGAATTCTTTTTTCCTTTTGGACTTGGAGCGATACAAACTTGAATGACTCAATTTGTTTGAGTTCTGAAGTTTTTTGAATTAGTGCAAGGGCTGCTTATTCATCAATTGTGTTGGGTTCAGTAGGTTGAGTTTAGGTAGATTTTGGTGTTGGCAAAGCTAGAGGTGTTGGAGAATATTTTTGAGGAATGGGGGGTCTTCTTTGCTTCTTTCTTTGTAGCTATGTTTGCAAATAGAGGCTGACTATGGTCTATAGTATTTAAAGTTAATGCAGATTTGGACATTGTTGTTGATGGGTGAACCATGGTTATTTGATACTTGCTATAGGATTCTAGAGTTTGAGGTTGAACCTCAGGTTTATTGAGTTTTTTTGTGGCATTTTCGCTTGTTGATATAGTCCTTGATGCTTGGAGAAATTCTTTAGTTAAAAAATTTAAGATAAAGTCAAAATATTCTTTTAAAAATTTAATTTTGGAATCAAAGATTGATAACAATGCCTACCATTTTGCAAAAAATTATTTTGAAATAAGATTTTGACATATTTGGTTGCTTAGAATCACCATGGACTAAAAATTGTTGATTTAGCAAATCATGTTGAAATTTGTTAATGCATGAAATAATGCTCAAGATTCCTTTTTAATCATTGAATAGTTTTGTTGTGTTTCATTCGATAATCCTCAATGATATTAAATGATTTTTTCTTTATCATTTTAAATTTGTTTGAGGATTTCTCCGAGTCTATGTCGAAGACATCAATTTCTATAATTTTCTTAGCGGCGGGGATTTGCTAGAGTTGGAATTGGTAATATTGTTAGTTGTCGTTTTACTTGTTGGATAATTTTTAAGTATTTTTCTATCAATTGTGGAGGTTTTTGATTTTTAATATTTGATATAATGATTTGCATATTGTTCTCAAGTTTGGATAGAAATTGAAAACATAGTTTGATGCTCTTAAGAATTTTTGTAATTGAATTGTATCTATTGTTTTGTTTGGAAATTTATTACCAAATTCAAGTGATCTCTAGATTGTGATTATCGTACTTTGATATATTTTATGAACTAAAAATTTGATTTTTGTTTGGAAAAGTAAATATTTTGTTTTTTAGATTGTTAATCCATTTTTTTTTATTACCTTTAGGAAAATATTCAAATGCTTGGAATGTTATTCTATTATTTCTAAGAAGATTAGAACATCATCAATGAAAACAAGTGAAAATTCTATACCAGAGTTTAAAGTATTATTTACTATTTTCTAAAATTCTGAGGGTGCATTTTAAAGTCTGAATGACACCACATTCCACTTATATTATTCGAATGGTACTGTGAATGCCTTTTCTTCGATTTGTATTTGCTAAAATCCTAATTTTACGTCAAATTTTGAATAAATTATTGCATTTATTATCCTTCGCAAGATATCTCTTTTGTTTGGGATTAAATATCATACCAATTTCAAGGCTTTATTTAGGAGTTTGTAGTTTAATACTAATCTTGGACTTCCCAATGTCAACATGGTTAAGTGCGTAGAACTTCTGAATTTTGTAGTCTATGAGTCTATCATGGTGAGTTTAAGGAAACAAGTCTTTTAGCTACTTGTGTTGGGTCTTTAAAAGCTTGAAAGTTATATTTAAGGTAGAGTTCTATTGGGAAAATTTATTTTGTAATATATTTGGACTTGAATCTGGTGTTAATAAATCTAGTTTGAATTGAGGTCGATTGGACTTCAACTTTTTTATTTGTTGTTTGAGTTTGCAGTGTTTGGGGTAGAATTCTTTTTTCCTTTTGGACTTGGAGCGATACAAACTCGAATGACTCAATTTGTTTGAGTTCTGAAGTTTTTTGAATTAGTGCAAGGGCTGCTTATTCATCAATTGTGTTGGGTTCAGTAGGTTGAGGTTAGGTAGATTTTGGTGTTGGCAAAGCTAGAGGTGTTGGAGAATATTTTTGAGGAATGGGGGGTCTTCTTTGCTTCTTTCTTTGTAGCTATGTTTGCAAATAGAGGCTGACTATGGTCTATAGTATTTAAAGTTAATGCAGATTTGGACATTGTTGTTGATGGGTGAACCATGGTTATTTGATACTTGCTATAGGATTCTAGAGTTTGAGGTTGAACCTCAGGTTTATTGAGTTTTTTTGTGGCATTTTCGCTTGTTGATATAGTCCTTGATGCTTGGAGAAATTCTTTAGTTAAAAAATTTAAGATAAAGTCAAAATATTCTTTTAAAAATTTAATTTCGGAATCAAAGATTGATAACAATGCCTACCATTTTGCAAAAAATTATTTTGAAATAAGATTTTGACATATTTGGTTGCTTAGAATCACCATGGACTAAAAATTATTGATTTAGCAAATCATGTTGAAATTTGTTAATGCATGAAATAATGCTCAAGATTCCTTTTTAATCATTGAATAGTTTTGTTGTGTTTCATTCGATAATCCTCAATGATATTAAATGATTTTTTCTTTATCATTTTAAATTTGTTTGAGGATTTCTCCGAGTCTATGTCGAAGACATCAATTTCTATAATTTTCTTAGCGGCGGGGATTTGCTAGAGTTGGAATTGGTAATATTGTTAGTTGTCGTTTTACTTGTTGGATAATTTTTAAGTATTTTTCTATCAATTGTGGAGGTTTTTGATTTTTAATATTTGATATAATGATTTGCATATTGTTCTCAAGTTTGGATAGAAATTGAAAACATAGTTTGATGCTCTTAAGAATTTTTGTAATTGAATTGTATCTATTGTTTTGTTTGGAAATTTATTACCAAATTCAAGTGATCTCTAGATTGTGATTATCGTACTTTGATATATTTTATGAACTAAAAATTTGATTTTTGTTTGGAAAAGTAAATATTTTGTTTTTTAGATTGTTAATCCATTTTTTTTTATTACCTTTAGGAAAATATTCAAATGCTTGGAATGTTATTCTATTATTTCTAAGAAGATTAGAACATCATCAATGTAAACAAGTGAAAATTCTATACCAGAGTTTAAAGTATTATTTACTATTTTCTAAAATTCTGAGGGTGCATTTTAAAGTCTGAATGACACCACATTCCACTTATATTATTTGAATGGTACTGTGAATGCCTTTTCTTCGATTTGTATTTGCTAAAATCCTAATTTTACGTCAAATTTTGAATAAATTATTGCATTTATTATCCTTCGCAAGATATCTCTTTTGTTTGGGATTAAATATCATACCAATTTCAAGGCTTTATTTAGGAGTTTGTAGTTTAATACTAATCTTGGACTTCCCCTTTCTATTTTAGAGTTTTTCTAAATATAAAAAGCTGCACGGGACCGTGGTGAGTTAGAATGCTTGATTAGTCTTTTGTCAAGTAAATCTTTTATTTCTTTCTTACAATATTCCAGAGTTTCTTTGTTCATTCGAATAGGTCTGACTTTTGTTGGTATTTGATTTTCGTCAAAGTTCTGGTATTGTGTGTCTTTTCGCAAGTGCACGAGTCATAGATTATAATTTTTAAAGATCAATCTTACAGGGAGTTCAGGAACTCTAGACTTCGTGATTTAGTTATTTTGGATTAGATATGAGAGAGACGAAATCAAAAGAGAAGAATAAAGAGAGTATTGAATCTTAAGATGGATTATAAGGATTAAAGATCAATATATAAGAGTTCTAGGATGTAGGGTTTCCACATATGACATATGCGATGGGTAATTAGTTTGCTTGTTTAATTCGGTTAATGTGTATTAAAGGAGAACAAACCTAATTTAATTGTACATCCTCTCTTAAGGCATACAAGACATATCTTAATCTTCTTAACTGCCTATTTTCAGGAGCGCAATTCAGTGCACCCGGGTGCATTCAGCCTCAACGCACCCGGGTGCGCACCTATTTTTTTTATTTTTTTTTGAAAATTTTTGTATACAATGGTTAATCTAGGTTTATTTAACATATGTATCAATTTTTACTATTTTTGGAGACTTTTAGATATTTTTTTTAGATTTTTAAAAATCAGTGGCATTTTCGGTAATTTAAAATTACGAAAAATGCCACTGATTTTTAAAAATCTAAAAAAAATATCTAAAAATCTCCAAAAATAGTAAAAATTGATACATATGTTAAATAAACCTATATTAACAGCTTCATGAAAAAATTTTCAAAAAAAAATAAAAAAAAATAGGTGCAGTGCACCCGGGTGTGTTGAGGTTGAATGCACTCGGGTGCATTGAATTGCGCTCCCTATTTTCATGGGATTAAGTCAATTAGAATTTATTAAGTTCTTTGGTAGTTTATGGGATTCCTAAAGGTCATCAGGTTTAGTCTCATAGTCTAGACTTACAAATTTAATACCTTAATTTTTGTATATTAAATTTTTTCCTCTCAATTTCATCACCTAATTGAAATAATGCCAAAGTATAGACCCATACACCAAGCAAGTATTAAAATCATAAAATATTAAATTAATACACAATATTCTCCATAAACAAAGTAGAAACCAATCATCCACACATGGTATCACATGCTACATCCTAAATCTTATAATATGAGTTTAGCCAAAAATGGTTTCTAATGAATCGAAATAATAAGACAAGCTTATTAAAAATATTCATCAAAACAAGATGATTGAAATTAAAGAACATAGAAAAGAAAGTTTATTAATTGAAGTTCTTCAATGGTGTGTTGAACTACTCCATACAACTAGCTCCTTCACTTTTCTCCTTGGCTCCACGCTTTCTCTTAGCTTTAACCTTTAACCCTATTTCAGAAACATGTCCAAAGATCCCTTAGTTTGTGCTTAACAAGCGTTTATATAGTTTTCCACTGAAAATTGCCCCAAACCCGAAAATTTTCACATAAATCACCTGATATGGTTTGAACTATCTGGGCCATAAGTTCAAATGGTTCAAACTGCGTTGGCCTCTGGACGCTGCAATTTTTCTCTGAGCTTTTATGGTTTTCTGTTGTACATGCTTCGACGCTTGAACCTTTGCTTGTTCTCAAGCAAATAATAAACAACGCCACAAACTATAAATCAAATTCATAATTCAAAAACTTTCGAGCAATATAAAATCATGAAAGCATGCCAAATCTCAAGAACAGAAGAATCAAGTGTCGAGCAGTTTTATAAAATTGTTAAATATAATCCTTAACATGTAGTTACTAAACAACCATCAACATCTTAATTATACAAATTAACCCACACGTATTTCCATGATTCAACCCCCATGAATTAGAAACTTGGCAATGTTGAACATTAATAACTCCAAATTCTCCTATTCCATAAGCATATCTCTCTTTTCCATCTCCGCTAACAAAGAATACACAATTGAATGATCAAGAGCTTTTTTATAAGTCGAAATGTAAAGTTCAAATCCATTGGATTAAGGTCAACGAGAATAAAATTAAAGTTGGGACCATCTTAAAATGACTTGAGCTTCTTATACATATGCATAACTCCCACACTTATTTTTTTCTTTATTTTCTTATTAAAGTCAGCTATTATCCTTGGTTTCTTTTTATACCAAATCCAACTTAATTCTCCTCACCATATTTTAGGATATCTGAAAAAATTTAAGTATATTCAGTAAAGTCCAAACATATCAATACCTTAATTCCTATTATGTCTTTCAACTCATTACAAGTTTAAAGATGATTCAATTCAAAATTAGGATATCAAAGTAAAGAAAAATGTAAAGTCTAGCTTGAAGTGGGGAACAAAACGTAATTCAAAAAATATCATTTAAAACTTATATCAAAGAATTGCCTCTATCATGTTTGTTCTCACGTGTGCATTATAATTTCACTTCGATGTGTCCAAGAGATATATTCTAGAACAGGTGGGAAGAAAAAATTATTTTCATGCAGGCATATCTCATTTAATAATCTAGGATGAAAATATAGATTAATGTGACACATACATGCATAGTCATCAGTTTAACATACTTTACAAAGCAACATTTTACTTTTTTATTTATAAGATTGGCAAATTTCTTTCAAATTTTCACTATTTTATTTTCCATTACTTGATAAACTTCAAGCCCTGATTATGATTTGCTCTAAGATTTGTAAAAGGTTCAATATAGGGTCAAATTTCAATACATGTCAATGTATTAATGCAAAATTGATCAAAATTTGCCTCCACTAACTCTAATATTTTCAATTAAAATTACCATGTAATGCATTGACACTCCCACACTTAAAATTGATATTATTCTCAATGTCTAAGACAAGTCATTGGTTCCCTAACAAAATATCAATCATATACACATCAAACAAGAATTAAGTATGCTTTTTTTTCAATGAGTGCGGTTGTCAACTTCCCTCTTAAAGTGTTGAGATTTTTTATTAAGTCTTTTTCAATGAGTGTGGTTGTCAACTTCCCTATTAAAGTATTGAGCTTTTTGAATTGTAATCTTTTTCAAGCTAATTCCTATGAAACAACCATGAAGACTCTACATTAACAAGTATCAAAATTCTAAGAAGGAACAATAACACAAACTAATACTTTCATAAAATAAACTTTGGGTGCCTCCAAAATAGTACTTAATTTATAGTTCTTAGCCTGACTTCAATTTGATCTCCATGAATTAGTCAACTCTAGGATTTGCCTAGATCTGTATCTTTTATTTGCCTCCCAATTTGCATGTACTCTTCGTCTTTTCAACTAGCCTCCAAATTTATATTTTGTTACTTGGCTCTTCCATTATTCAAATTCTAGTTCTTGAGGCAATTTTGATTTTATGCTTTTAGATGGCTAGCAACTTCTTGATTCAAAATCTCAATGATTCCTCCATTGTTTATGCACACTTTGATAGGGTCGATTTCAGTTCCTTTTGTTAATGTTCCTTTAATCACGTCAACCATAAACAAGAGTTATTGAAAGATGGATATTTCATGGCTAAGAAGAGATTGAATTTTACTTTTTCATTTTCGATATTTAAGGTGAGCCATCCTTTCTTAACATCAATAAGAGCTCCAGTTGTCGCCAAGAATGACCTTCTTAATATGATTAGAATATTCCAGTCCTCTTCTATGTTAAGGATAACAAAAGCAATAGGGATAAACAACTTCCTAATTTTTAGAAGTACATCGTCCATGATGCCGACCAAATGTTTGATAGAGTGGTTTGCAAATTGCAATGACATTGACGTAGGCTTTAGATCATCCATATTTAGCTTCTCATGAATAGAAAGAGAGAATAGGCTCACCCTTACCCCTAGATCACAAAGAACCTTACTAATTTGCACATTGCTAAAGGCACAAAGTATAGAGAAACTCCCTAAATTCTTGAGTTTTTATGAAAACTTTTTTTGTAGAATAACTATACACTCTTCAGTAAGTGTCACAGTTCTATGTTCCTCAAGTTTGCGCTTATTAGATAGGATCTCTTTCGAGAATTTAGTATACATTGGCATTTGAGATAATATTTCAGTAAACGACATCTCTATAGGAATAGCAAATGAGGCTGATATGGTGGAGGTGGAATATAAAGCATCTCTATCTCAGGTTTCTATTCTTGTTTAGGTTCCTTATTCTGCTTCTGTTCTTCGTCAACCTTTTTGTTAGCTTCTTTTTCTTTTGCTTGAGGTGGTTCAAGTTGTTTTCACTCTGAATAGTAATTGCATTACTAATTTCCTCGTGCTGACTTCTGGTTGACTTGAGAGGTTTTCGTGATTCCTATGTGATGACCGGATGCCAATCGAGCAATTTAGTTCTTGAGCATCTTAGTGTGGATCTACAATGGAATCAATTCTTTATTCAAAGATTGTTACCAGTTGTTCGATTTGTTATCCTTGTATTTGAAGTTATTATGTCATCAGTTTTTCATTTTTCTTATGCGATAGGATGAGGTTTTCCATAAGGGCTTTAATATTTGATTTTTGTGTTGGTGCAATCAAAACAAATTGATTTTGGTAAGGAGGGATTTGAGTTTTTTTTGCTAGAAGCTAGGTGGTCTATTTGTTTGAGCAAAGTTTTAGAATGTTGGCTGTTGATTAGACCATGAACAATTTAGATGGTTTCAGCATCCAAGATTATAAGTATTTGAGTATGAATTTCTATAAGTGTTAGAGGTATAAGAATTGTTTACCATATTCATCTGCTCAGTGGAGGTCTTTTGGACATAGAAATTGTAGTCCCTAGTGTAGTGAAAAGCACAACAAACCTCACAAGAGACGTGAGTTGATAAGCCCGTGACATTGTGGGTGCTTTCTGGTCTTCAATCTCACTATAGTTGGTCGAATTTTCATGCTAGTAAATTTATAGTTTCATTATCATGAGCTCCTCATCATGAAGAATTGCAAATATCAACATATTAGAAATTACGGACAACCACATCATTGAGTAATTTGAGGGCTACAACATCAGTTAACTTCATGAATCATCCATTAGTTGTTATGTTACTGCATCACGTATTGCTCAATCAAGGCCATTATACAAGTTTTCAATTGTATCCTCTTATGAAATACCATGATGGGGACATTGGTGTTGCAGATCAATCATTCATTCTCACGCTTCATAAAGAGATCCGCCATCTTTTTGAATAAATTAGTTGCTCTCGTCCCTAATCTTCTTAATTTTCATAGGTAGAAAGTATTTTTCTAGAAATGATGTAGATAGCTCATCCCATGTGACGAAGGAATCACATGGCAAGAGAAAAAACTATCGCTCAATCTATCACGTAATGAGAAAGGAAAAAGCTGGAAATGAATTGTATCCCTTGAAATGCCTTGCACTTTGATTGTGTTACAGAGTCACAAGAACTCGGCAATGTGCATGTTTAGACTTTTAGAAGGAAATCTTGTGAACTAGGCTTGTTGAATCATTTTAATAAGCCCTGGTTTGAATTCAAAGTTTCATGCTCCAACATTAGGTTTAATGATGTACGATCGGAAACTTTGAGGGTTTGGTCAGTTCCAATCGCTCAACATTAACCTCTGTGATCAATTGTTGTTTTCTACCTAGTCTTTTGCATGCTCCTGATGTGGCGGGTCTAGATTATTTTGATCTTTCGTGGTTTCTTGCTCGTGAGAAGTTTGCTTTTGAGACGATTATTATTGTCGATATTCTTGAACCTTACTTTTAAAAGTTCACCCAATCTCAGGATTTGTAGCAAAGAGTTTTTAACTACTTATTGGGACAATTCAAGTATATGGGTGCATACACTATTAAAAAAAATCGAATGTAAAAATATGCACTAAGAGCAATTTCAGACAGAGATTTTAGAGAAAAAAGAACATAAAAGAGAAACGGAAAATTTGAAAGGTATTTAATACAGAAATCCTTTGTTCATGTTGAATTCCCCGACAACAACGCTAAAATACTTGTTGGGTGTCTTTTTACAAGTGTATAAGTTATATATTATAGTATTTAAAAGATCAATCTCGTAGGAAATTTAGGAACACTAGACTTTGCGATTTAAATACTTTGGATCAAATATGAGAAATATGGAATCAAAAGAGAATAGTGAATCTCAAGATGAATAATAAGGATTAAGATCAATAGATGAGAGTTCTGGAATTTAGGGTTTCACATATGATATTCTACAATGGATAATTAAATTACTCATTTAATCTAGTTAATGTGTATTAAAAGAGAACAAATCCTTATTTAATTATTCATCCTCTTAAGGGCATGCAAAATATACCTTGATATTCTTGACCATATATTCTCATGGGAATTAAGTTAATTATAATTCATTAAGTTCTATGGTAGTTTATAGGATTTCTCAAAGTCATCACACCTATTATCATAGTCTAGACTCTTAGGTTTAATATTTTGATTTTTATATATTAAATTTTCACATCTCGTTTCTATTGCCTAATATGTGAAATCATGCCAAAATGTGAGCCCATATACCAAGAAAGTATTAAAAACTATAAAATATTAAATTAATATACAATATCCTTCATAAACAAAGTAGAAACCAATGTATCACATACTACATCTTAAACTCTAGAATATGAGTTAAACTAGACATGTTTTTAATGAATACAAATAACAAGACAAGCTTATTAAAAGTATCCATCAAAATAACATAATTGAAATTAAAGAAAAATAGAGAAGAAAAGTTATTGATCAAAGTATTTAATGGTATATTGAACTACTTCTTCCAACTTACTTTTTCGCTTCTCTTCTTGGCTCCACACTTTCTATTAAGTTACTTTTATATTATGCATTTGGAATGACAATTAGATGATAATGTGAGTGATTGAGATGATTTGAATCATATTTTGATTGATTTAATTTTGTTCACTATAAAACACTCACAATTGATTTTTATGAGCAAAATCAAGTAAAATTGGTGCAAAAACATGCATCATTCTCGAAGAATTGAAGCATGAGAACCAAGAACCACTTTATTTGATGATTTTGAAGAACTAAAGGAGGAAAAATAGTGGTCAAAGTAACTAGAATGTGTGCCACCCAAGATCTAAAAACTTCTCAAGTTCGATACAAAAATTTGAAGTGAAAATTGACTGAAATAGAGACTAACATGGCCCAGACCATGTTGGGTTGCACTGAACACAGCCCAGGCCATGTTCAGGCAAACCAAACATGGCTCAGGTCATGTTGCACACTAGATGCGCAATTTCCAATCTGTTTTGGATTGTGTGCGCAAGTTGTCTCTCAGAACCCTATGTAAACACCTTTTGGGAACGTCCCAGAGCATCTTAGAAGGTGGCTTGAACTTAAAGTGAGATTCAGGAGTTAGAAAAGGCAAAGAGCACGAGGATAAAGGGGAAGCGGCATGTTGTTTCGATCTGTCAAGACACCATTGGAGTTTTTGATCAATAAGCTTTCTTTTCTTTCTTTCCTTTAGTTTTAATTGCTTGTTCAAGATGGATTTTACATATAATATTATTTTCGATTTTATTTTGAATATGCTCAACTAAGTTTGTTAATCTTGGGTGAAGAATGTAGCATGTGTACAAACAACGGAAATTATGGTTATGGTTTATTTATGATGGATATTAATTATTAATTTAATGTCTTGTGTTCTTAATGATTGTTTGGTGCATGAGATCGTAATATGGCATAATTCTATATATTAGGTGGTGGAACCGAAATGTGAAAATCTAATATAGGATAATCAAGATGTTAAACCTGAAAATCTGAGACTATGACAATAGACGTTATGACCTTGAGGAATCCTATGAACTTCAATTGAACTTAATGGATTCTAATTGATTAAATCCCATTAAAATAGGTAGTTAAGAAGACTAGGATATGCCTTATAAGTTTCGAAAGAAGATGCAAGAATAAAATAGGGATAGTTCTCATTTAATAATTAATATTAGGATTAAATAATCATACCATGAATCTATTGCAACAGTTACATGTGAAATCCTAAAACCCTAGATACTCTTTCTCTCAACTTTAATCCTTTGCTCTATACTTCTAAATTCTTTCCCTCTAGCTATTTTCTCTTCTATTCCATTCAACTATCTTTTGGTTATTAATAAAATTATTTTAAAGCATTGTTCTTTTTGTGAAATAAATAGCAAATCAAGAACAATCCATATTTTAATGATTAACAACCCAAATTTGAGAAGTTTTTAAGGTACTAACAAGTGTGTGAATTGTTTCAAGTTAGAAATCTTAAAATTCAAAGCAGGACAGGTCAAGTTACAAAGTCAAGTCAACCCAGGTATAGACTTAGGTCGAGTCGATACTGAAGTCAACTCTAGTATCAACTTCAACAGGTGAATTTTGTATAGCGTTGAAATCGTGGACAAGTGAATAGGTAAAGTCGCACCTGAAGTTCGCTTCGCATGCGACTTGGGTCAAGTCACAACTCAAGTCGATTCCACAAGCAACTTTAATGAACTTCAGGGTTCTAATGCTAAATCTAATGAAGTCAAGTCGCAACCCAAGTTGACTCCAATATGCAACTTGGGTCAAGTCTCAAGATGAAGTGACCTAATCATGCAGCTTGAGTTAAGTTGCGCCTCAAGTTGACTCCAGTATTCAACTTAAGCATAAGGAGGTTCAAAATAAGCAGATTCAAGCTCAATTATCAACCAGAAAGAGTCAAGACCTTGAAATGACCTAAAACTAAAGTTACAAATTAATTGATGAAGCTCAAATGATTAATGATCAAGTGCATGGTTAAGATGAACAAAAGTACATTTGCAAAGATTGAAGTACATTAAGTCAAATGAAGCTAAAACAAAGACCGCATAGGTCAAAGCACTTAGCTTATGAAGACTTGAAGTTCTAACAAGTATGATGAACTATGAAGTCCCAACTCAAGTCGATTTCACTTGAGACTTAGGTTAAGTCTCAAATCAAGTCGACCCCATAATGGAACTTGAAGCTAGAAATAAGAAGAAAATCTCTAAGAAGCAAGTGCTAAAGACCGAAGTTGCAACCCAAGTCGATTCCAGTCTGTGACATGGGTGAAGTCGCATCCGAAGTCAACTCCAAGTGTGACTTGGATCATAATGGTCAGAAAATTTTGAAGGTTGGCGTATTAAATGCACGCCACCTACCTCGTAACATATGAATTTATTCCCTCTTTATTTAAGACTCGTCAAATGAAGTGGAGAAGGTTGGCTAGAGCATTGATCAAGCTTCCACCTTTCAACTTATAAGCATTCAAGTGATCATCTAAGTACTCTACAAGAAGATCTGTGTCATTCATTACAAGTGCTGAAGATGTCTCTATCAATCTCAATCTACAAGCTCTTCTTCTTGTTGAAAATTTTTCTACGCAATCTGTAAAGTATAGAATCTCTCTATTATTCATTCTCTTGTGATTCTATTTAATTTAGTATTAGATACCAAGAACAAGTAAAGATAAATAGTGTGTGGTTGGATTGTGATTCACCACCTCCTTAAATGATATTTGCAAAGGCCCCTAGAGTTAGAATCTATAAAAGAGCAAGGGCTCTAATTATAATCTTATTGATATAGTAGAATCCAAGACACAAAGGTGTGCTCTTAGAAGAGCAGAGTAGGGTGGGTTGTCTCGAACCACTATAATCTTATGTGTCTAATATTATTACTGTACCTGTAGTTCTATTCTCCACGTTTTCATTCAAGGGGACTTAATTCACAAAGGTTAAGGTTAATACATCGAAAGAATTTCAAAAGAACTCAATTCATCCATCATCTCTTAGATTTTGCCACAAACTCGGGACCAAGTCCCGAATTCTCTATAGGAATAGTATTTATATACTGTAATCTATGACTCGTGCACTTGCAATGAAAAAGCAAACAAGTATTTTGGTGCCGTTACCAGAAAATTCAACGTTATTTAGGGCCTTGTATTTAAGTGTTTTTCTTCTCTTTTTTTCTTCTCTTTGTATATTCTCTTTTTAGATTTTTTTTCCTTTTCTACTCTTTTTCTTTTGTAGGTAATTTTTCTTTTGTTTTCCTTTTCTTTTTCTAGAAGTTATTTAATGGCATACTGTAATTAGTGGTATGATGATAGAATGGGTTCTAGATCTTTTCATGATGTTAGAATGGTTGCTAGCGTATTCCAGGAGAATTATGAAATAGTAGACCAGGAGAATTCGTATGGAGAAGGGATTTCAATGATAAATGCACCATACCAACAAGACTCGGGATATGAGTAACAAAAGTTTTATAACTATCCTCATCTTGTTGAAAACCTCTTCTCAAGCACTTACAATTTTAATGGGCCTACACATTCGAACTTTCCTTAGTTCATTAATCTTTCCTTTCAGTCTAAACAAAATTGATTTGCATCTCAACGACATGAATCAAATTTTGAAAATATGTTGAAAAAAATTTCTTATATCGAATGTCTTTCAAAATAGTTTCTTAAACAACAAGAGTCAATGCTACAACGAGTGCAGCAGCAGCAACAGTAGCAGCTGTTTGATAAACTTCTTCAATACAGTCAAAGTCTTGATCAACTGACTGAGCATCTTCTGATTATAGGAGATCAAATTGCACAACAAGTCAACCATCTAAATTAGAACTCTGACAAACCTCCTAGTCAACCAAGCATGGACTCTACAAATTTTTTTTAAAATTATTGTGAAATCATCTCAAGCGATGAGGATCAAATAGAGGATAAGATGTATATAGATGAACAAGAATAGAACTAGAACTAGACATATCATGAAGAAATTCTAAACAATGAGAATAAAGAGGATGGTGAGGTGAATGATGATAACAAAAAGCGCATTCAGAATCAGTCAAATCCTGAGGAAACTCAAGATGAAAGTAGTGAGAAAGAGATGATGATCAACCAATCTAAAGAAACAAAGATAGAAAAGTCATCCATACCATTCGAGCCATACAAACCATTATTTGTCTTTTTGCAGAGAGCAGATGAACATTGCATAAATCCTAAAGAGATGGACATTGATGATCATAACTTTAAAAAATTTTCCTTTCCTTTTATTTGGATCCTTATTTAGACACTAAAAGCATATATGATTTGGCAGAGAACTACAACAAGATGATGTTGTAGAAGTTGTTGGATATCGTGTTTGGTGATACTCTGAGTTTTATAAGTATGCGGCTTGCAACACAAGAGAACATAGAGAAAGACCTGCATGAACTTATATTTGAATGATTGGGTATTGGTTGATGAAATGTCAACAATCTGCTTAAAGATGTTAATCTTAGCGCTACTTGGGACGCAACCCAAGGTTTAGTTAGGGGAGTATTAGTTTCTTTCTAGTATTTTTATTTTTATTTTTAGAATTTTGATGCTTTTTTGTTTGGAGTTTTCGTTTGGTATTGTGTAGGAACTCACTTGAGAAGAATGTAGTTTGAAAGCCTCCACAAATTAATAGAAAAATTGATAAATATTACTGAAAATACTCACTTATTGATTCAAGTTTGATGATGAATTGTCCTTGACATTGAGGACAATGCCAATTTTAAGTGTGGGGTGAATGCGTTGTATTTTCTCTTTGATTACCCCTTTAATTGAAAGAATACTGGGCCAAATGAACATTGTGCTAAAATTTTCATATTTTATGGAATTTTTGCTGAATTTTGTTGAAAATATGCATGAGTGTTGACTCTGGATTAATTTAGCCCACACTTTAAACTCTTGTAACTCCTACAAGTAGACCACACTTGGAATTTAAAAACCTTAAGTTAGGCATATAATTGAATTTTAGTGAGATGTTAAATTTATTTTTGAGCATGTACTTGTCGGAAATACCCATATTTTTGTCCTTGATCACTTGATGAAGCTCATATATCAAGGTGCTAATTTTTCTTTCTTTCAAGCTTAGAGTGATTCTCTAATTTGTCAAAATTATTTCTAATACACGTAATTGATGAATTAAATGAGGTAGTTTTTCCCATGTACATGAAAATCTCATTCTGGTTGAAGAAATTTCAAAGCTAAAAACTCACTTAACTTGTTTGTGGAATATGATTAAGGCATTTCATAGTCTAATGAGCATATTTTTCAGAGGATTACTGTTGTTCATCCCTTTGAACTTTGAATTTCTTTCTAAACTTTAAGTCCCACATTTTAAAAATGAATCGACTTCAAATTTGAATTTGAAGCTAAAAAGATTAAGGGAATGAGATCAACCACATGGCTAGTGCATTGATGAAAGTGACTCCCTAAATACCCTGAAATATGGTGAGAGAAGTTGTTTATGAAAAAAAACTCTAGATGCTCTAAAATATTGTAAGGGGAGTTATTGCTGGACTTGATTTGAAAAAATTCAAAATAAAAAGTACTAAACCAAAGGTAAGAATAGACTTTAAAAAAATAATACTAAAACGCTAAGTGTGGGGGTGATTTTATTTCTTTGTGCATATAACGCTCAAATCAAAGCCGGAGACGGTCCAACTTTGAAATCTTGTTATGAAGTTAACTGTTGTTTCATTAAGTCCTTATGATCCTATGAACTAATTAAGTAAGTTGGTAGATAAAATTCAAATACTAAAATGTTATGAGATGTATGTGAGGTAATCTGATTTATGCTTTTCTGTACCACTACCATTGAGAATTGAAATTAAATGTACGTATTGAAATAATATGATTCAAGAAGAGAGGATACCTAATAATTAGGAGTTTTTGTAATGAGAATTTTTGAACTCTTAATGGTTGAAAGCAAAAAAAGTAACAGTGTATGCAATGATAGTTGAGAGATAAAGGATTTTTGATTTGGAATTTTGACAAGTGCTATATTTCAAAGTTTTTGATTTAATATTCTCATTAGTTTTTAAATTTATACTTGTTTTTCATCAAAGTTTTTGAAAAGCCAATTCTTGAAATTCCACAATTTGATTATTGTGTATTTGCTTGAGGACAAGTAAAGGTTCAAGTGTAAGGGAATTTGTTTAGTAGCTTTCGTATTATGTATTTTGATTATTAATTGAGGATAATTAGAGTATTTAAGGTATTTTTAATCATATTTTGATTGATTTGGCTTTACTTAGTATAAAATACTCAAAATTGGCTGATTTGTGCAAAGTAGGAAAAGTACATGCAATTTTAGGCTTAGAATTATACAAAAATAATGAATTTTGACATCACAAATGAGCTCAACTAGGTAATTCCTAGTCGCCACATTGAAGGGCTTGAAAAATACTTTCTGTTGATATCCTGTGGCTCCCGTAACTTCCCCTGAATCAAAAGTTATGGTCAATCAAAGCTCGTCTGTTCATTTTGCTGCAACATGTGTCTATTTCAAGAAGTTTAAATATTAAGGACCAGGATCAACTGATTTGATACTTTTGAAAGGTTAAAAGGAAGAAAATCAAGGATTAAATCAACCTTTAATGTGTCCGAAAAGTTTCGGCATGAATTGAGCGAAGAACAGGCAAAATGGAGCACAAATTGCGTAGTGCTAGAACCCAACATGGTCCAGGCCTTGTTGCCCTCTGAGATGCTCAATTTCTACGCAAAACAAACTATGTGCGGAAGTCTTCCCTTGTTCTCTATATAAATACCTCTTGGGGTCGTTTCAAAGTATCTTAGAACGTGCTTTGAGCTAAGGTTAAGGTTTGAAAGAGAGAGGAGTGAAGAACACGAGGCAAGGGGCGAGGGGATGAGTTGCTTAGAGCAGTCGAGATACCATCAGGCTTCTGATCGATAAGCTTTCTATTTCTTTCTTTCTTTCTTTTGATTTTAATTATCTTATTTATGATAGATATCGGACACAATATTATTTTGTATTTAATTTTAATTATAAACATGCTAGGCTAAACCCATTATTTAGGGTTTAAGATATAGCATGCGTCCAATATAGTGGATATTGTGGTTTAATTGTTTAAGGTATTTTGTGTTAATTTAATATCTTATGATTTAATGTTTACCTAGTATTTGATCTCTCACTTTGACAATGATTCTCATATGTTATGTGAATGAACCCAAAGATAAAAGTCTCATTTACGATAATTAAGATATTAAACTTGAAAATCTAAGACCATGAAAATAGGCATGATGACCTTAAGGAATCTTGTGAACTTCCACAGAACTTAATGAATTATAATTGACTTAATCTCATAAAATATGTGGTTAAGAAGATTAGGGTACACCTTATAAGTTTCAAAAAAATGTGCAAGGATAATATAGGGATAGTTCTCCTTTAACACATAATTATTTGGATTAAATAAGCACTCCACATATCTATTGCAAAAGTCACATGTGGAACCCTAGATCCTAGGTGCTTGCATCCTTTGACTTTTAATTCCTAGTTCTGCTTTCTTAAGATCAACAATTTTTGTTATTTCTTTCTTTTCACTCTATTATCCTTGTGTTTGTTATAAGAATTTAAATTCAATGTTTTAAGTCCCGAATTCCCTCGGATTGATATTTTATGTACTGCAATCTAAGACCCGTGCACTTGCGGTGAGAGTGCGAACACTTGTACAGACTCATGCACTTGCAGTGAGATTGCGAACACTTGTGGAGAGAACTAAACAAAGTGAAGGGAAGGAAAAATTAAGAGCAAAAGAATCTGAGAAGATGATGGCACGCCGAAATGATGGTAACAGATGATTAGAGAAGATGGTAAATAGGAAAGCTAGAGAAGGAAACATGTGTAAGAGAGGGAGCTGAGTGGATTTGGATGGATATAATGGGAGTACAGGAAAAGAAAACCATATATCAGCATATATTATATAATTTTAATATTAAGTACTAACCAAATTTGAAAATTTAGGTCAAGTTGAACCCAAATGCAAGTTGATTTGTTCAATTCACAAACCAACCATGACTAAAAAGCGAGTTGTGCAATCGAGCTTGCATTATGCCTAACCTATTTATGCTCCTAATCTTGTGTGCACATTGAAACATGAGCTTTCACCATGGTGCAAATTGAGTTGACTTGCCTCTAACTTTGCTTACACTTATCAAATTAAATTGGGATTTTCATTACTTGCCTTTTGTAGAATCTAATTTGAATTCCAATATTGCGTTGAGGCAAGCTAACCATACCCCAACTTGAAAAGTCCTAACTAGCGTCGTAATATTTACTTATTAAAAACTATGTACATATTTTTATCTTATCCTTGTTATCTTCGAAATTTTCACATCATTTACAATTAATTATACTCTAATTTAAAATTTAAAATTATATGCTATGACGATTAACTCATAAGTTTATTATAAATAAATTTTAGACTAAATCATTATTTAAAATACCAAAATTTCAACTCAGATTGATAACCCAAGACCAACTTGAATTCGACATTATTTCTTAAAAATGTATGGTTAGGGTTAGGATCACCTTGTTCCGACCTAGTATAATATATAGAATTGGAAACAAAAAATTTTAAATAAATTTGAATTTAGGTCACCCTTTATCCCAAATGACCAAACAATTTTTTCCTTAACTTGCACGATGAATGAATAGTACATTAGTAGCTAATGGTCACTCGCTTGTATGATTTAATAGCACTTAACGTTAGCTAAGGAAGCGCCACCAACGTATGCATTGTGATGGTAACTCAAGCAGGTGGGGTGCTACCCAACATGGATTCGAGTCTCCCCTCCCTCATGTGGAGTAGAAGTTTTTAATTTTCTCCCTTTACGTGGAGGTATTTGTAAATTTTCCTTATTACGAAAAGTGATATAGAAAAATTATTCAGTGAGGGTTATGACTATGCTTCATTGTAATACGATATGACTATGCTTCATTGTAATACGAGTTGTCATGATGTATAAATATCTACAAAAAACATTAGTTAAGGAAGCATGGTTGCAATACAAAGCTCTTCATGACATCAAGCCTTACTTGGCCTATTGATGTGATCATGATGATAGTGAGCCCACCTAGATTATTGATATGATCATGTTTGATCTTTATGACAATCACCTAGTCCAATGACATTATCATGGTCATCTATATCAAATTTTGAAGATAACAAGGTTCACATGGTTTCTAATTATAAGCGTATAATACCAATGAAGATTTCAATATGCTACCCTCATTTTGGGCTCACTTTACGGTGACTCGAAATTTAGTCCACCCTAAAAGAATTGTTTATTTAACAAGAAAACTAAGTTTTTATCTAAATCGAAGTTGTACATTTGCAGCATCTAAAAAAATTGTAAAATCAAGATAATAAAATGGATAGATTTACTTATGAATTTTAAAGCTATGGCTTAAACATCTAAATTGTCTGAAATGTCATTCCTAGGAGGATAAATAATTCGGTAAATTATTATTACATTTTAATGCATCTATCAGTAAAATCTGTCTTTCGTACTTCAAAAATTGTTATATATCGAAGTATATCCTTAAAGAATCTACTATATATTTCAACTTCTTAATTTTGTTAAAACGTCATAATATTTCCCTTAAATAAGACGCCGGGGTTTAGTAAGGGTGCGCAAACTGCTATCATTTTGCTCTCTCCAATATATTGGAAATGGGGGGATAGTTAAAAAAAGAGGACTTACCTTATCCATGCCCATCATATTGATCATGTGGTCCACCCTCGAAAATCTTCATCAGATATTTAATTTTATTCGGGGTAAGCTTTTGCGGAAATATGACTTACAGGCCCACAACGAAGGGGACACTAAAACCTACACAGCATTAGGCCCGGCCCAATAAGCCCGAAAACATTTGGTGCAACAGCATAGTATATACGCCATTTCATCCACCCTCAATGTCATCATTTTTATTTGTGGACACCGAGATCAACTCAGGATTATCGTAACCGTTGGATCAATGTATACCATAATGGAACCTCAAAATCCCCGGATCTCCTCTCCTTCCATCAATTTCTTTGTATCCATTTTCTTGGGTTTTGAATCATAAAAGTATAGCTCTAAATGGAAGGTTTGGACAGCTACGAATGAGAAAATGCCCCCCGTTGTGGGGTGGGGTGGATGATACGGAGTTCGATCGTATGCTCCTAAGGAGAATGCAGGAAATTTTTTTTATAAAATTGTTAATATAAGTGTATTTAACATCTTTATAAATTTTTACCATTTTTGGAGTATTTTAGATATTTATTTTTGATTTTTAGAAATCACCTAAAATGCCACTGATTTTCAAAAATTAAAAATAAATATCTAAAATACTTCAAAAATGGTAGAAATTTATACACATATTAAATACACATAAATTAACAATATTGTAAAAAAAAATTTCAAAAAAAAAAAAAAGGTATATGCGGGCATGCAATCGGAATCCGGATGACACCATGCTATCATGGTGAAGTGGAAAAGGTAGTAACTTGTTAAGGGGGTCCGCACCGCGGCAGTGCGTTGATTGAACGGGGGTAAAATGAATGGACGGTGGGATGCTGCCGGTCTCCAATCCATCTAACGGTCTCTGTTTACCTGCAAGTCAGTCTCTTGCTCCCTGTGTACGGTACACGCGGTCCCACCGGGCTTTTCTGTTCCATCAGCAGTGGCCTACCAGGAGCAGAAGCAAAGTGAAGCGCACCATGCCTTCTTAGTTAGTACGGATATGGCAATTGGCCGTGGATCTACGTCTGGGAATACAACTTTGGCGAAGATTGGAGTAGCCGTGAATGTCATCTCGTCATATAATCATAATAAGCTGTTTTACACAACCATGTTAGGTCAGTTGCATGAATTTTATTCTGCTGATCGAAACTTCAAACCTTTTGAACACGATTTTATCAATCAGGTTATATTTATATTAGCTCGGCTAATGCTATTTAGGCCTCATTTAAATAATATTTGATCGTGATCACACTTTTAAAGAATCCAATTCTAAGTTAAAAGAGACATTGAAATTTTGAAATTTTTTTTTAAAAAAAAACATGGGCCGTTAGTGGCTGACCCACCACTTTACCTTGTGGGATCATTTATTCATCCGCTTGTAATTTTATTAATTAGAGAACCAAATCAAAGAACTCCAAAGTAAACTTTCTGGTTATTCTACTATTGTCGGGAAAAAAAAAACATTTATCGTTCGCTCAAAGTCTTAATGTTTAGGTCATCCACTGAGTGCCTAAGTGGCTAATGGAGTACACCTTTGTTATGTGCGTAGTCATCTAAGGTAGGTAACCTGATAAAGAAATATATATTAAAGAAATATTCATGTACAACTTTACTGCACTAAAATTATAGTGCAATTACTTCAAAATGAACCCTACATGAACATAAAATTATAATCTACTCTACCTATTGTATTTAGAATTTTATATTTTATTATCATACCAATTTTCCTCCCAATCTAATATATCTATCTGAAAATGGTATAAATTTAATATAATAAAATAGTTTTATGTAAATAACAACTTTAAAGTTATTTTTGTAGCATATAAACCATTTGCTATAAACTTTATATATGAATAAATGATTGTATAAAATATCAATACATTTAAGTACATGTAGGGCTCATTTTAAGCCAAATACACCATTAATTATGGTGCAAATATATACGAGAGTTATTCCGGACTGCACCGGAACAGCAGTACGTTTGCCCAAAAATGGGCCCCACGCATATGAAAAATATAATGAAACTTTATACAATTATTTATCCATATATAAATTTTATAACAAATGGTTTACTTGTTGAAAAATCACTTTAAAGTTGTTATTTACATCAAACTATTTTATTACTTCGAATTTCTACCATTTTTAGATGGGATTCATACACATATCAGATTGGGATGAAAATGATATGGTAATAGAATACATTATTCCAAATATAATGGATTGAGTAAATTATGATTTTATCATCATGTGAGACCCATTTCAGCCCCACTGCACCTAAATATTTTCCTATATATATAGAAGCTATCTGGTGCAGCGCACCTGTACCGTTTTAATTATACATTTGGCCAAAAATGGGCCCCTACATGTACTTAAATGTATTAATACTTTATACAATCACTTATCTATATATGAATTCTATAGCAAATGGTTACATGTTGAAAAAACTACTTTAAAGTTGTTATTTACATCAAACTATTTTATTACGTTGAATTCGTACCATTTTCAAATGGGATCCATACACATCCAATTGAGATGAAAATTAGTATGCTAATAGAAGATATCATTCTAAATAGAATGGGTGAAGTAGGTTATAATTTTATAATTATATAAGGTCAATTTTAAGGTATCTGCACCATATTTATGGTGCAAGTGCGCTGCACCTGAATATTACTCATATATATACGGAAAATAATCAAGTGTACTTGGATTGCACTGTAATTATGGTGCAATTTATGCACTTTGGGGCACATTTGAATATGAATGAGAAATCTACTCCACCCATTGTATTTAGAATTATTCACTTTATTAGTATACTAATTTTCATTTAAATTCAATATGTGTATATGCCCCATCTTAAAATGGTACAAAATCAATATAATAAAATAATTTAACATAAATATTAAACTTAAAGTGGTATTTTCAACATCTAAACTGTCTAAAATATGATTTTTATATGGATAAATAATTGTATAAAATTTCATTACATTCTAATATTAGTAGGACCCATTTTACAGTTACGGTGCAGACCGTCTGCATAGGATGAGTTATGTGTGTGTGTGTCTATATATATATATATATATGTTCAATTACTAAGTTGACATGAGCATATAAAAGGGTGTATAGTACAGGAGGTCCATAGTTTGAAATTCCATAAAAACACTTGCCTCATTTATATTTCTCTTAAAGTTGTCTTCCCTCATTTGTCTAGCTGTTAAAAGCTAACACCATAAAACAAATCCTAGTGTTTAAACTTTTAACAGTTGGAAAATTGTAACTGGCTCTTCATCCCATAGATCAGCAAAGGTTTTATAAACAAGATAAATATCATACATGCCCTTGACATTTTGCTAATGCAACTATGATAACTTCGAATATTTTCAAAAAAAACAAATTTTTATATCATGAGAATATTAATGGAGAATTATAGGATGCAGGAGTACTTGATCCAAAAAAAAATTTCGGAAAAAAAAAAACCTCAAGGTTATGTATTTCATATGCACCATGCAACGGTGACCATAGAAGCAATTCCCTTTTCTTAAATTACATATTTCATATGCAATCTTTACATTTGACTCGTCTTTCATGCAGACAATTGACATTAATTGTCTTTTATATGCTCAGAAGTTATACCAATTTTCAAATATAACAAAATAACCCTGTAAATTTATAAAACATCTGTTCAATGCTTACTCATGATACTCATGATTCATCCTTTGCATTTGACCTTTACATCATATTCTGAAATTAGTGAATTCGACCTAATATTTTATCATGAATTCATGCATTAAAGATGATATTTTAAATTATCCAAATTATCAAAAATGGAATGTATGAATCTTTATCCACTCATATTTTTAAGAAATTTCAAAATTAGTTATGTATACCATTATCAATATTAATTCGAAATAAAATCGTAAATTTTACCCTTATTTTTATATATAACTATACACTTATAAAATGGCAAATATTGCCATACATTTTTAGCATATTTTCAAATATAACAACTCAATTAGTTTTGTCTATATATTTTTACCAGAATACTACTATAACAATTAACAACATGCATTGAAAATGATTAATCTTTACAAGATAAATGGCAAATAAATTTAGGGTCTATTTGGTAATAGGGTAGGGACGGAAACGGTAAAGTGAGAAAGTGAATATTTTTAAAAGTACGTGACTAATAATATGATAATGAAGTAGAAATAAATAAAATAGTAGTGTAAAAAATAATTAAAATATAATAATAAAAATGAAAAAGTATAGTAGTTAGTTAAATAAGATCTTAAATCATTTTTCAAAAATATATGTAGAAAGAGGTGGAAAAGAGGTTTCCTACTTATCCGGTCTGCCAAACACTCCCTTAGGTTTGTAGCAAGGGCATTTTTGTAGAAAACATAAAGCAAACATTTTGGTGTTAAGTATGGTAAAAATGTGTGCTTGTCTTTGACATTTTATAAATATGCGGTCATATATGAAAATAGAAGTAAAAATGTATTCATATCTAGAATTAACCTATACTTTTTTGTAAAGAAACTCACTTCCCTAAATAGGAAAAAAAATATAATGCCAAAGACATGCATAAAGAAAAAGACAAATTTAAGAAATGCACGTGAGAAAAATATAAGCTTAAGAAGTATGTAAGATAATAATAAAAAAAAAAGGAGCATGGTTGAAATTACCCAATATACACATATCCAAAAATGATAAAACTTGATTTATATCTTAAATATACTTAGATAAACAAGTGTACAAAAAAAATAAAAATATTTTAAATAATAAAAATATTTGAAATAAGTTTTTTGATTTGGGCTATGTAGACATTAATTTAGTAAGGCTAACAGGATCACTTCTCCAACATAATATATAAAGAGACATGTCATTGGATTTGAGTAGATATAGACAGAAAAAAAGGGATAAAAGCCTTTATTCACTAAGGAATTTGTCTTTTAACTCACCAACAATACTTTTTCCCCATAAAAATTCATTAATTTTATTTTTATTCCTTGCATTAGTTTTTCAGAATTCATAAACAAAAAATTGATTACTATTTGTTAAATTATTAGGAAGAAATGATACCCTTTTCTAATTTTAATAAAGTAACTCCCTAAAAATAAAAATAAAAATTTGGAATGGAGTGGGACTGTACTCGAAATTTTTAGTTTTTTCAAATATTAAATTAAAATGTACTTTTTAAAAAATAACAGCTTAGAAAAATGTTTTTATGTTTTATGACCACTATTTTTTCATTTTTACTTTAAGTGAATCTCTTTTTCGAAAAAAAAAAAAAAATTGTGGGCATGATGTTTCATCAACTACTGGCTGATGAGAAGGCCAAAACAAGCATCCCCACCAGATGCCACTTGCCCTAGGAGATTCTCTGCATGATACCCTAGCCAGATAGATGTGTGGCATAGCTGTTGACATTTTCTAGCTATTTGTATTCGATATTGAAGGTGCCAGCCTGCCTGTAGGCATGAAAAGGTTAAAAACATAAAAGGATGATGGATATATTGTCTCCTTTGCCAGCATATATCAATTATTTATATGTGCACCTCCTCTCGTGAAACAGTTGGACCACAAGTCCTTTTTTTTCTTTTTGTTGACAGAAGGATCTTTTTCCCCTGCAAACCAACACCGAACCCAAATTCCTATTCTTAGTCACATCTTCTATTTTGTTGGTTTCAGGAAATTAAATAGAATAACATGAGACAAGCGTATATAGACACAATTTATAGTAATTAATTAAAATCATAAACACAAATAATTATAGTAGTTTAGCTTATCACATGCCTACTCTACGAACTTAATTTTACTAATTAAATTTAATATACAAGTTACTGTCATGATTTAAGCCAGCGGCCGAATTCATGACACCGTTGATTTTTTTTAAAAAAAAGTTTTACAGCAAAGAAGTTTGATCATAATATGTTGAAGTATAATTATATACATCATGATGTATTTTAGGCTAAAATACAACATTCATTTATTTTATTTTATTTTTACTTTTATTTGATTTTTTATTCATAAATATGTTTTACTAATTGTAGTTAATTTATATATCAAGTTTTGCTATTTTATAATACTTTACATATTTATTTTTGATTTTTTAAAAATTAAGTTTTTTAAGGGGTGGAAAATGATTTAAATGCTCCCAAAATTGATATTTTTTAAAAAATCAAACGTGAATATGTAAAAGTATTATAAAATAGCAAAACTTGATATATAAATTAAAATAGGAAAACTTGATATATAATTAATTAAAATCATAAAAACAAATAATTATAGTAGTTTAGCTTATCACATGCCTACTCTACGAACTTAATTTTACTAATTAACTTTAATATAAAAGTTACTGTCATGATTTAAGCCAACGGCCGAATCCATGACACCGTTGTTTTTTTTAAAAAAAAAAAAAAAAGTTTTCCAGCAAAGAAGTTTGAACAAAAAATGTAATGAAATACATATTTCTACACATCTAAAACGATGCAAAAGCAAAAGTATAGGAACCTAGTTCGGATCCTAAATACTTGGGCATATCCTGAAGACTTGGGCGTGCTGACTGCTGAGTTTGAATGTTTTGTTTTGAATCTGGACTCTTAACAGCTCGTTCTTCATTTTGGCCTACCTTGATTATGATGTCAAATTCATTTTATTCATTGTATTTAATATTATTTATTTAGCTGGAAAATAAAATTTCATCTACAAAAAAAGTGCATAATTGTATTTGTTTAAAAATATATATATTCATGTATAAATTGTGAAAAATGCTCAAATAAATTTACATTTGCATTTAAATAAACTAATAAGTTATAGAATCATTTATTCATATAAGAATTATGTTTTTACAACTTTAGAGGTTGAAAATATGACTTTAAAATTGATATATAAGTCAATTAATTGATTATATTCATTTTAGGTATTTTGTCTAATAGGCACATGCATGTATATATATATTTGATTTGAATGAAACTCAGTATCTCAGGTAAACAAATAATTCTCAATGCAATTGGTGAAGTAAATTTTACATTATCAATAACATGGGCTAAAATGGATGATGTTACGTGAGAAAACTCAGGTACAAAGCGTGACCCTCCCTTTGATTTCTTTTACCCTTGGGTTCATGAGGGCGTCAGTATAAACCAAGGTGCGTCCGGGAGGAATAATATATAAAAAGATTTAGATATTTTTTATTATCATATTCTAAGAAATAAAAGAAAAACTCAAAAAACCCAATTTCCTATTCCACGAAATACAAAAGAGCTAGGTTTGGCTTTTTATTGCAAATATTATTTTCAATTTATATATTACCTCTGATTTTCTTTTACATTTATTTTTTTTATTTTCTACTTAGATATTTAAAATTGTCACTTTCTAGTGAATTGAGATATTGATATATTATTTTCTAGTGAATTGCAGATGAAAGGATAAAAAAAGGCTGATGAGCTAACCGAGAAGCACGCGTACGGACATATCCATGCATGATGCGCCCCATTATTTTTTTAATCTTGAAAACAAACTTTCACATATAAACGATTTATGATCTTTATTAATTATAAAACTTATGTGTTACAACTTAACGCCTTTTTAGAGTATAGATATAACTATTAAAATTTAAAATTTAAATATATAATAAAAAAATTTAATATACACGAATTTTGGTCTCATAAACATACATATGAATGAATGTTATCAATGGTTTAGATCTTTTAAAAAACTTTCAAAATGAAGAAAAAAGCAAATGGGTGAACGGAAAAAAGCTGCATTAGATCATAAACTATAAAAGAATTTTTTCAAATAACTCTTCAAAGTATACTTGCATAATAGCAAAATTATATATGGTATTTGACACCGTCCCTTGAGAAATATGCATGCACCCACCCATGTTAATGGCTAATGCATGAATGTGGACGTCAATATTTTGGCAGGACATATTGCATGCGAAGCATGGCCGAATGATGTAAAAATACGAAATCAAAATCCTATTAATTGCTCCTCTAAAAAAAATCCTATTAATTGCTTCTAATAGAGTTTTATTTTCCGCCATGATTTTTGTGTGAAGAAATCTGAGATTAAAAAAATAGTTTTGAGCAGAAATTATTTATTCTATGCTCAAATAAGCATCAAATCCAATGTCAATCTAGTTCAAACTCCACCTGAATTTCGATTCTAATATTAGGGTTAGGTTTTGAGTAGGGGTGCAAGTCGGGTCGGTTACCCCCGGGTAGGGGTGGAACCTACCCTTACCCATTTTTCAAAAACGTCTACCCTACCCTATTTTAGACCGGGTCGGTTCGGAGCCTACCCTACCCAATTTTTTCAGGTGCGGGTCGGTTCCGGTTCGGTTCCAAATCGGTTCCTAAAAACATCATACATCCAAATTGGCTCCAAATACAGAAATACTATATTATGAATAGAATTTTCCAATGAAACAGAAATGTCAATAAGAAATGTCAAGTTGGAGACATTGATACATGTAGAGATTTGCTAATTAGCAAGTTCACAATCCATTCAAAACAGAAACAACTCTCACATGTGCTGAAAACCATCATTTAAATCTTCAAAGGATGCAGAAACCATATTTACATCAAACAAAAATTTACATGCAGAAACATCATGCAAAATCAGTGCAAAACAAGCTCAAAAAATGGATTGCTGAACAACAAACAGGAAAATAAACCAATCGGAAATTCTGAACCTCAGGTTCTGTTACGCATTCCAATCACAGTTTTCTTCCAATACAAGTTATCAATAAGCCAACATGGAAACTGCAATGCAGGCAAAATTGACATATAAATGGGATCAACTCAGACAAGACAAACATGCCAGAAAAGCCTCAAACCAAGCACAGATTCTGGGTAAAGAAAATATAGCAAAGACCAAGTGAATGGGATCAAGCATCTGACTTTGAGCATCAATGAAGTGAACGCTCTCATCCCTCTCCTCTAGAATACTGAACGGTTAGGGAAATCGACCTTCTATGACCCGTCTCAGAATGTTAGAGCTTTCAGCCAGTGGAGTTGCCAACTGTTTCGCCCCGCAGATGCTGGACAGGAGCATAAAAGGATTATACCGAGATTGGCTGAAGCAGGGCTGTTGAAGCTCGCAAGGCGCGTGTAGCGGAGAAAAAAAAACAAAGGGCCGGAGAAGGCCGATTATTAGCACATCGTCTCCGGAGCAAGATCAGCCTTTTCATGCTCCTGACATCGAACCTGCTGCGTCACTGCAGACGCCATACGCAGCAAAGACCCTTCTCACGCACTCTGCTGCGTCACTGCAGACGCCAGACGCAGAGCCGACGACCACGACGACGACGACAGACAGAAGACGCAAAGCCGACGACGTCTCTCCCCCTCCCTCTCTCTCTGACTCTCTCTATCGCTTTTCCGAGAAGGTGTATAACTTCCGGGCGAAGGCGAATAACTTCCCTCCTGTTCTAGAGGAGAAACGAACAGGGATCAGGGATGATGCTGCATTGCTGCCCGTCGGCCGCCGCGGTCCAGAGGAGAAATGAACGGGGATGCCGGATGCGATGGAGAAACGAAGGGGGTTGCTGGGCAGGGCAGGTGGGGGAATCCGAAATCGAGAATCGGGGACGGGAAGAAATTAGGTTAGCCTGGTTACTGGTTAGGTATAAAGGAATTATAAAGGAATTATATATATATATATAATATAAGAAATCCGGGTCGGTTCCGGGTACCCGTAACCGGAACCGACCCTTACCCGAAGTTCACCGGGTATTTTACCCGTGGAACCGAACCTACCCTATTTAGGGTACCCAGCGGGTCGACCCACGGGTACCCTACCCAAGTTGCACCCCTAGTTTTGAGTTCAGATAAATAGGATTACGGTACAACCTAATCTAAGTTGCACCGTTGTTAATTATAATATAAATTGAAATGATCGTAAAATATATATCTATCAAAAAAATTATTCAAGACATCGTTACCACTAAATTTTGCCAACTTTGTTTCCATAAATGGAACTTATTATGGTGAAACAAAAATGACAAAAAAAATTTTCTATTCCAAAATGCAACTATATATAGTTTACGGGAAAATTTTTACAATTTTCTTAATTTTTGAGATCACTAAAAAATTTTACCCTTATCGTGTTCTTTAATAGAAAATCATGGATAGAAATAGTAAATTATGAGTGTGTTTGGCAAAAACAAAAAAACATTTCAAACCACAGCTTTCCAATCTAAATGTCATTGTGTTTAAAAAGAAAAAATACTTAAAAACATCTAAAAATTGTAAAACTGGGTTCATAGGTTAAATATGCCTAGCTCTACATGTTTATAAAAAAATAAAAAAAAATGGGTTTTTTGGCCGGACACATGGCTGCCTCCATGCGCCTGGCCGCACCTGAACACCTTTCTTATTTAAGAGTGATAAGTTTAGAATTTCATACAAATATACAACAGTAACAAGTCATATAAATAAAAATAATAATATATAATCAAAAGACAAACTTTTGAAGCATATAGTAATATAAAGAATATTTTTAAAAAAAAAATTAATATAAAGGGTTTTTCCCAAATATACCTACAACGTTTGACCCTAATCTCAGATATATCCTCTATATTTTAGAAATTTTAGATATACTTACTACGTTTGCGTATATTCTCAAAAATACTCACTCCGTTAAAAGTCGTTAAGGAAGTTAACGGTAATTCGTTTAAATATTGGTTATAATTTCCTTAATGCCAAAAATACCCCTAGCGTAAAATAATAAAAGATGAAATAAAATGAAATGAGAATAAAATTAGAGCTCTCCATATTTAAAACCCTTGTACAATTGGGGCAGTGGTGAATTATGATATTTAAAATTTTGAATCCAACCTTAAATTCAATGAGATATTGGTAATTTTACAAATGAACTAAAGGTGTTTATTAACGTCTGTAACGGAGTGAGCATTTTTGGGATTACGTGAAAACGTAGTGGATATATTTGGAATTTTTGAAACATAATGGGTATGTTTGATATTAAAGTCAAACATAGTTGGCATGTTTGGGAAAAACCCCTAATATAAAAAACAAGATAAAGGAATAAAATTAATAGACATAAAAGTAAATGACATAAATAAAAGATAAATATAAATGAAAATAATATTCTTTATCAATAATATAATTACAATATGTCAAACATCTATTCAAATATAAATATAAATAACATAAAATACACAAACTATAAAGAAATATTATTTAGATATTATGTATATAATATATTTTACAAAAAATATAAAATGGAAAATCAAGCTCGAGTTGGGTTCATTTGAAACCCTAACCTTAATATATTTACAAATCGGATTCAGGTTTTTGGCACTTGGGTTGTAAAAAAGCAAGTTTTGAAACCACTAGAAATTAATTTTGGGCTCAACCCAACCCAAGTAACACCCCTACTTTTAATCTTTGGAACACAAGCGGACACTTTTATCAATAAGGCTATACTTATAGTAGCTTGGCTAATGCTATTTAGGCCTCCATTAAAATAATATATGACCGTTATAAAACTTTTAAAAAAATCCAATTCTAAGTTATAAGAGACGTCGAAAATTTTGAATTTTTTTTTTTTTTTTTTTAAAAACATGGGCCGTTAGGGGCTGACTCACCGCTTGGCCCTGTGGGATCATTTATTCATCCGCTTGTAATTTTATTAATCGGAGAACCAAACCAAAGAACTCCAAAGTAAACGTTTGGGTTATTCTACTATTGTCGAGGGAAAAAAAGCATATATCATTCCCTCAAAATCTTTGCGTTTAGGTCATCCCGTGAGTGCCTAAGTGGCTAATGGAGTACACCTTCATTAGATGCCTAGTCATCTAAGGTGGTTAGTATGATAATATATATAGAGAGAGATAGGTAGCATAATAAGAGAACTCAAAATGGGCATCACATCATCATAAAATTATAATATATTCTAATCATTATATTTAAAATTATATATTCTATTACCATATTAATTTTCATCCCAATTAGATATCTATACGGACCTCATCTGAAAATAGTATAAATTTCGAAGAAATAAAATAGTTTGATGTAAATAACAACTTTAAAATTATTTTTTCAATATATAAAATATTTTCTATAAAATTTATATATGAATAAATGATTATATAAAGTAACAGTACTTTATATATATAAGAACATTTCCTATGCGGTGAAGCTGCACCATAATTAATGGTGCATTTAGCCTAAAATGGACCACACATGTACTTAAATGTATTGATATTTTATACAATCATTTATCCATATATAAATTTTACAGCAAATGATTTACATGTTGAAAAAGCGACTTTAAAGTTATTATTTATATCAAACTATTTTATTACTTTGAATTTGTATCATTTGCAAATAAGATCCATACATATGTCCAATTGGGATGAAATTTAGTATGATAATAGAATACATAATTCTAAATACAATGGGTGGAGCAGATTATAATTTTATGATCATGTAAGATCCATTTTGAGGTAACTACATCGTAATTGTCGTGCAGTGAAAAAAAATTAATATAAAGGGTTTTTCCCAAATATACCTACAACGTTTGACCCTAATCTCAGATATATCCTCTATGTTTTAGAAATTTTAGATATACTTACTACGTTTGCGTATATTCTCAAAAATACTCACTCCGTTAAAAGTCGTTAAGGAAGTTAACGGTAATTCGTTTAAATATTGGTTATAATTTCCTTAATGCCAAAAATACCCCTAGCGTAAAATAATAAAAGATGAAATAAAATGAAATGAGAATAAAATTAGAGCTCTCCATATTTAAAACCCTTGTACAATTGGGGCAGTGGTGAATTATGATATTTAAAATTTTGAATCCAACCTTAAATTCAATGAGATATTGGTAATTTTACAAATGAACTAAAGGTGTTTATTAACGTCTGTAACGGAGTGAGCATTTTTGGGATTACGTGAAAACGTAGTGGATATATTTGGAATTTTTGAAACATAATGGGTATGTTTGATATTAAAGTCAAACATAGTTGGCATGTTTGGGAAAAACCCCTAATATAAAAAACAAGATAAAGGAATAAAATTAATAGACATAAAAGTAAATGACATAAATAAAAGATAAATATAAATGAAAATAATATTCTTTATCAATAATATAATTACAATATGTCAAACATCTATTCAAATATAAATATAAATAACATAAAATACACAAACTATAAAGAAATATTATTTAGATATTATGTATATAATATATTTTACAAAAAATATAAAATGGAAAATCAAGCTCGAGTTGGGTTCATTTGAAACCCTAACCTTAATATATTTACAAATCGGATTCAGGTTTTTGGCACTTGGGTTGTAAAAAAGCAAGTTTTGAAACCACTAGAAATTAATTTTGGGCTCAACCCAACCCAAGTAACACCCCTACTTTTAATCTTTGGAACACAAGCGGACACTTTTATCAATAAGGCTATACTTATAGTAGCTTGGCTAATGCTATTTAGGCCTCCATTAAAATAATATATGACCGTTATAAAACTTTTAAAAAAATCCAATTCTAAGTTATAAGAGACGTCGAAAATTTTGAATTTTTTTTTTTTTTTTTTAAAAACATGGGCCGTTAGGGGCTGACTCACCGCTTGGCCCTGTGGGATCATTTATTCATCCGCTTGTAATTTTATTAATCGGAGAACCAAACCAAAGAACTCCAAAGTAAACGTTTGGGTTATTCTACTATTGTCGAGGGAAAAAAAGCATATATCATTCCCTCAAAATCTTTGCGTTTAGGTCATCCCGTGAGTGCCTAAGTGGCTAATGGAGTACACCTTCATTAGATGCCTAGTCATCTAAGGTGGTTAGTATGATAATATATATAGAGAGAGATAGGTAGCATAATAAGAGAACTCAAAATGGGCATCACATCATCATAAAATTATAATATATTCTAATCATTATATTTAAAATTATATATTCTATTACCATATTAATTTTCATCCCAATTAGATATCTATACGGACCTCATCTGAAAATAGTATAAATTTCGAAGAAATAAAATAGTTTGATGTAAATAACAACTTTAAAATTATTTTTTCAATATATAAAATATTTTCTATAAAATTTATATATGAATAAATGATTATATAAAGTAACAGTACTTTATATATATAAGAACATTTCCTATGCGGTGAAGCTGCACCATAATTAATGGTGCATTTAGCCTAAAATGGACCACACATGTACTTAAATGTATTGATATTTTATACAATCATTTATCCATATATAAATTTTACAGCAAATGATTTACATGTTGAAAAAGCGACTTTAAAGTTATTATTTATATCAAACTATTTTATTACTTTGAATTTGTATCATTTGCAAATAAGATCCATACATATGTCCAATTGGGATGAAATTTAGTATGATAATAGAATACATAATTCTAAATACAATGGGTGGAGCAGTTTATAATTTTATGATCATGTAAGATCCATTTTGAAGTAACTACACCGTAATTGTGGTGCAGTAAAACTGCACTTGAATATTTCTCTCTCTCTTTTTTTTTATATATATATATATAATATAATACATAATTCTAAATATAATAGGTGGAGCAGATTATAATTTTATGATCATGTAGGATCCATTTTGAGGTGAGTACACCGTAATTGTGATGCAGTAAAGTTGCACTTGAATATTTATCTCTTTCTTTATATATATATATATATATATATATATATATATATATATATATATATATATAAATGTTCGATCACTAAGTTGGCGTGAGTATATATAAAAGGGTGTATAGGATAGGAAATGTTCGATCACTAAGTTGACGTGAGTATATATAAAAGGGTGTATAGGATAGGAGGTCCAGGGTTTGAAATTGGATAAACCTCATTTATTTTTCTCTTGAAGTTGTCTTCTACCGGTTGCCTAGTTGTTAAAAGGTAACACCACAAAACAAATCTCATTGTTTTACTTTTAACAGTTGGAAAATTGTAACGGGCTCTTCATCTCTTAGATCAGGAAAGGTTCTATAAACAAGATAAATATCATGCGTGCGCTTGACATTTGGCTAATGCAACTATGATAACTTCCAATATTTTCAAAAAAACAAATTTTTATATCATGAAAATATTAATGAGAAGCATAGGATGCATGAGTACTTGATCTAAATAAAATTTTCAAAAAACAAATAAGGAAAAACTCGAGGGTTATGTATTTCATATGCACCATGCACATATATTCAAAAATAATAAAATTTGATTTATATGTTAAATACACTTAGATAAATAAGTGTATGAATAAAAATAAAAAATATTTTAAATAGATTTTTTGATGTATGCTATGTGAGACGTTAATTTAGTAGGGATAATAGGATCACTTCTCCAACATAATATATAAAGAGTCATGTTATTGGATTGAGTGGTGGAGACAGGAAAAGGGGGATAAAAGCCTTCACCAACAATACTTTTTCTCGTAATAAGACATAAATTTACTATTATTAAGCTTTCCCTCATAAAAATCCATTAATTTTATTTTTATTCATTGCATTAGTTTTTCAGAATTCATAAACAAAAAATTGATTACTATTTGCTAAACTATTAGGAAGAAATGACACCCTTATTCTAATTTTAATAAAGTAACTGCGTAATAATAAAATGTACCTTTTAAAAAAAAAAAACAGCTTAGAAAAATGTTTTATGTTTTATTACCACTAGTTTTTCATTTTTTACTTTAAGTGAAGCACTTTTTCCAAAAAAAAATAATTTGTGGGCATGACGCTGCCATCTAACTACTGTTTGATGAAGAGGCTGAAACTAAATTAATTAGGTTTATAACATAATAAAATGCGATATAATAGGGAATACAAAAAATGAGAAACTAGTGCTATTATTCAAGACATCACCGCAGCCATTGAGGTGCAGTTGTACATCGTCTAGCCATCCAATAGGCAGGTGACGGTTCGACTACTGGTTGGAGCGGGTCTCCTTGATTATTTCATGAGCGTCCAACGATAGCTATAGTGCAGGAAAAAATAAGAATATTGTTAGATATTTATAAAAATGTTATATGGAAAGTCGAAAGAATGTCTTAGGTCTTGCTTTTTAAGGATGCGACTTGGTACAGAATTGGTTTAAACCTACTCAACCCAGCCCGGTTTTAAAACTAAGTTCAGGTTTTATTTTTGAAAATTTTTTCGAATTAGAGTCGGTTTCAGCCCAACCCGAGAGAAATGGAAACCTATACTAATTTTATATCAGCTTGGTAGTAAAACTCAACCTAATCCAAACCCGATATCCTCGTAATTTGTTAAAAGAATTACATTTGTTTATGTATTAAGTATTTTAACTATAATTATAATAATAATTCTTCCATAAAATAATAATTTAATTAAACTACTAAATATCTATTAAGCGTTTATTTTAAAACTTAAATGTTATCTATGTTTGTCCACAAAAAAATTATTCTACATTAACTCAATTTGTAAATAATTATAAATATATCAATTCTTTAAAATTATTGCATATATATCAATTAACTATGAGATATATAAGTCTCACTTTTATTAAACTTATTTAGATAGCGATATTGTATAATCTCATTTATTTTTTTACCTTGATTATTGATGGTAAATTCAATACATTCATCGCACTTTGCATTATTTTTTTAATTAGAAGAACAACTTTTATTAAAATCAAAGATATCATAGGTCATATAAATATATTCATGTATAAATTATGAATAACTAAATTATCATAATCGAAAGCATATTTTAAAATTAATTGGGGTGAATGCAATAATGTTCAAAGAGTTTGTTATTTATATCAGTAGATTTCAACTTTTGTTAGTTTGACATGAAACTGAATTTCAACTTGAAACTAATACTGAAATCAATATCAACCCAGTTCCAACCCCACCTAAACTCTACAACCCAATCTAAATTGCACCCTTGTTGATTGTAATGTAAATTAAGATGATTATAAAATATATATCTATAGCAAAAATTATTCAAGACACTATTGCCACTAAATGTTGCCAATTTTGTTTCCATAAATGGAATTAATGACGAAAACAATTTTTTGTTCCAAAATGCAACTATATATAGTTTATGGGAAAATTTTTACAATTTTCTTAATTTTTGAGATCATTAAGTGATTTTACTCTTAATCATGTTCTTTAATAGAAAATCATGGATAGAAATAGTAAATTATGAGTGCATTTGGTCAAAACAAAAAACATTTCGAACTAAAACTTTTCACTCTCCATAATCATTTTATTTTTTAATCATTTTTTACATCTTCCTCAGTAATTATCTTACTTTTCAATTATTTCTACACAGTTATTTATACAACTAATATATTTATTTTAACTTTATTATATTTTCTCTTCATTATTTCATCTATTATATTATATTATTTTATACTAATTTAAAAACTTTTAAATTAAAATTTTCGTTCAAAGGTTTTATTATTTTTCAAACACACTGTATATTTAAATGGTGGGTAAAAAATCCTTGAGGGCCGAGGATGAATTGTTAGCATGTGGTACAACCGCACTAGTGTAGGGTCCGTAGTGACCCGGGAACAAGCCAGTGGTGCGCCGGACCACCAATTATTTGGTGCAAGGTATTATTATTGTCCTGCAGCGTGGCCCTATTCTCCCAATAATTCGGCGGTCCAAAGGACTTCCTCGTTAATACTACATCGGTCTTGTCAACGCTATTAAATCATTCTAGTTTTCGGTTTTTCCTTCCTTTCTTCGTTAGCATGTCTTCTTTTTTTTTTTTTTTAGTGTTTTCTGTAGCATGTCTTTGAGTTGATACTTGAGACTTTTTAAATTTTTTTTTACCATATCACTCATATTTTATTATAATTCATGCCTAGTTTACTCAATTCATCTTATAATTTTCGTCGAATATATTTCCTTTAATGATAATTACCAACAAATATACATTATCTAAGGATGAGACTTAGAGATCATTTTTTATTGGTGTTTTGCACTGTACTATATGATATTACATATCAAGCACATTCCTTTTGAAAATAAACTCCAACTATTTCACATTAAGGACTACAAGCTTCACAGCCACTATACAGTGACTGATGCCCCTGCCTCCACTTGAACACAAATAGGCTGCTTTGCAGTTATATGTCATGACAAATCAGACATTGCCCAGTGGAGGAGACTTAGAAAAAATCTTTTTACTTTTTATAACACATTTGATATGATATGACATTTTAACCAACTTAGTATCTTACTGTCATATTTCATTAGTATCTTACTTTTTCAAAATTCTCCAATTAAATATTTTTTTTCTTTTTTTTTACATCATAATGAGGTTCACGCTAAGTTTAAGTTACATATTACGGTAATAAAAAGAAAAGGGAATATTTCCAGAAAATTATTTAAATAAAACCATAGAAAAATATGTGGCGCGACAGGGATAATAACTATAAACAAAACGAACAATGAAAAAGATAATTAGACTTCCTACATAAAAATGGAAATAATAATTAAAAATATTAAGTAAAAGGGAAGGCAAGATTATCGAATAATTAAAAAGAAATACATGGTAGAGGTTGGTGGATTTATGACATGCGAAGTCCACATCCTTTCAATGCATGTTTTAATCAAAAGTAATTATTATAAGTCCTTCCGTAATATTTCGAACAAAGAGAACGTAGGCCGTTGAGGCCGATGGATTTGAGCTCTGTTTCGCTGTTGTGCTTATATTCCTTGTTATTCTCCCTCTCTCTTCCTTCCATCTCTGTGCTAGCGCTTCAGGACACTATGGAAGGTGGGATTCCCATTCTCAACTGTCTCTTGCAGCACACTCTTAGAAGCCTCTGCTCTTCCCCGTTTCCTCCATCTTCGGATCGTCCGCATTCCTCTTCGAAATGGGTTTATGCTGTTTTTTGGAGAATTCTCCCCCGCAACTATCCTCCCCCAAGGTATCAAAATCTAACCACCCATTTCTCCACATTGCCTTGAAAAAGAAATAAACCACAGAGCTGAATTCTTCTTGTTCAGATGGGACTATGCCGGCAGCGTTCTCGATCGCTCCAAAGGAAACAAGAGAAATTGGTAAAAGAGAAAGGAACAGAGAGAGTGAAACGTACCATGTTTCTGTTCTACTTTTCTTGATTTTGAATATGCTCTGTTAGAGACTGTTTGTTTTAGGATTCTTGTATGGGAAGATGGGTACTGCGATTTTTTTGAGTGCGAGCGGGCGGGGAGCGGCTACATCAAAGGGAAATTTGGTGCTGATATCTTCTTCAAGATGTCTCATGAGGTTTACAACTATGGAGAAGGGTGAGGATGATTGTTGGTAATTTTTCCCTTGGTGTTTGTTGTGGGAGCAAAAAAAATAAATAAAAATGGGAAGCATTGCTTCTGTTTTGACATGTTTTGCAGATTGATAGGGAAAGTTGCAGCAGACAACAGCCATAAATGGGTGTTTCGAGAGATCTCCGTAGGAAATGATCCCAGTCTTTTCACATCTTGGAATGGCTCGCTTGATCTTGTAAGTGAATTTCTTGCACTTATCATATCAGTGCAGCTTTAGTTACCACAACATTGCATGTTAAATTAACAAGGATTATTCTTCTCTTTTCATTGCTGTTGACAGCAACCTAGAGCATGGGAATCTCAATTCAATTCTGGAATTCAGGTATGGACAGAAGAAGAAGAAGAAGAAGTAAAAACTGAATCGTAATTTCCAAAACTAAGAAATTTTGTTGAGGGCCATCTCCAGAAAAAGAAAAGAAAAGAAAAGAAAAAAAAGAAACATTCAGATTCATTTGTATACATACTCATTCCTTCTTTGGGTGGCTATTTCTGTGAAAGGTTAAAAAAACAAAATGTGGCCTTGGTTTCTTCTAATCATGGCAGTGGAGGTAGTGGAGGATTGCAGAATGATGACCGAAAAATGCCTTAATGGCTTCAGATGCCTAAGAAATCCTTCATTTAGTGGAATTAGTGGAGAGTGTTTACTTGATCTTGAGTGGTTTTCATGGTTGGCCCACCATTTGGTAGAGTATTCAGATTACATTTAATATCCAATAAATGAAAATTTCTATCTTGGGATATTTATTCTAACCATAAAAATTGCAGTGATAGTAGCTGCAACAGTAACAACAATCTTGCTTTATTGCAATCTATTCTGTACCAACTGCAATTTATTTATTCTACCTAATTACAGACTATCGCAATCATAGCCGTGCGAGAAGGCATAATCCAATTGGGTTCACTCAACAAGGTGAAATCATCCCCAATTCACCTATTTTTACATTTTTAACATCCATTAAAAGGCATCCATCTTTTCTTTTTTTATTTTTCCTGTTTTTGCATAATAATAAAAATTGGAATTCCAGTCTTCAGGTAGCATCATTGGAAACAACATTGAATGATGGTGCCATTTTTTCCAGGTTACAGAAGACCTCAACTTGGTGATCAACATACGGAGGAAATTCAACTACCTACAAAGCATCCCTGGCATCTTTTCCATGCAAAGGCCATACATATCCCAGTCTCATAATGCAAATGGGTTGAAACTCGACAACCGAATGGCTGACCGAATCGATTGCCTTGATGATAAGCTGCATGTGATGGGTGGAAAAAGATTTCTGAGCAAAGAGATTGAAGAATCCCCAACCAGCAAATGCATCAATCTAGGCTGGAATAGTCCGCAAAACAGAGGTGTCTTCTGGTCAATACCTCCCCTCTTGCCTCCAATGTCTCACAGTCTTGGAGCTTTACTGTCAAAATTACCTGCTGTGATTCCGCAAAATAGCTTCCACACTGAAAATCAAAAATCAACCGAAGTGGGCAACATTTCAGTAGTGAAAATTGGAGATTATTTGGCCCAACTTCCAGCTCCAAAACCCACTTACTCAATGTGTGAATCCCACGCCACGAAGATGGAGATTCCATCTTATGCTCATGAAACAAAACTCAAGACTCAAAAACTGACAGAAAGGCAGTCGTGGGAAGATCCAGCAATGCAATTGGAGTCCAGAGCACCGCTAGATGAAGAATCAGCCGCTCGTGTGCTGGACAACATCGTCCAATAAATACGAATTGTTTCTTCTATTTATTATCGGTTCGTTGACTTCATATATGCATACATGTGTTTGGATAGAACTTCCACGCATCAGTATGTTCATGTCTATAAAACAGTGGAAATTTCATTGCGTGTTTTGGACAACCCAAAACCAACTGTTTCTTTCTTCTACGTTTGCATTACGAGCTTTTGGCCACATTTCATCGATGCAAGGGTTCCCTGCCTAAGATGGGCCTACACAAAACAAACGAATTCGACATGTTCATGCGTCTATAATGCGATCTGATATGAAAAGCTCTAATTGTTAATTCAAGATATTAGAAATCTCGTTATTTAATTGTGGGGGCTGTGTTGTCCCCCTTACTGTATTTGGGAGCCCGTGGTTTCTCCAGTTGATATTTGGAAACTTGTAATTATCTTCGTTTAGAAAATTTCTAAGAATTGTCAAAATACTTGATTATGATATGAGTTGAAATGTTATGTAAAATATACACCAATAAAAAAATACTAGAAATCCTTTTAAGCTCTCCTTTTTTTTGGTCTTATCGTAATCTATCTAGCTTAAAAGTAGGCATAAACCAAGGACTAGCTCTTTTGATATGCATGCATCATTGGTGCCTGGTTCTGAGGCTTTTGCCATAGCATAGAACTAGGGGAAAAAGCATATCTGACTTTAAATTCCATCCTGTAATTGACTATATTTTACAATGTACTGGTATTATATACGTTAATGTCTTAAAGCTTAAAATCATGATACTTATGAAAACAATGTTAACTATAGTAGCTTATAAGCGCACTAGGATGGGCTAACAGATTAGGTCTTAATTAAATTTTTTTGTAAGTGGTAATAATTAAAAAATTTTGTGAAAATATAATGGTCCTAATGGATTTCTGTGTTCTTTTTTTTTTTTTAGTTTAGATCAAAGCTATGGTTGGTATATATGTGTATTTTTTTATGACAGAAATGACATGAGCGAGTATCAACACTAGGCCATGGTTTAAATTATTAATCCTTGAAAGGTGTTGTGAACATCCCTTGCCAACACGTGGGATTAGACAACGAAATGCAATGAATTAACTTTCTGATAGTGGATCCTGCCACTGAAGTGGGGGACAACTGATCATAAAATAATAACGTACTATCATTGTGCTACATGGACAGATAGAAATGAGGTTGAATATAATATGAGATTGAAATGACAATGGGACTAATGGATCTGGACTAATATTGTAATAATGCAAAATTAAATCAAATAGATCATGTTCATAAGTAAAAATGTATGTGATAAAAGTTGTGATGGAGTCGCTACTAAGTAAGATGCATGGCGGTTAGACTAGCGAAAAGGCATCGATACCAGAAATTCTAGATGGCCTCCCCATCAAAATGTTAATTATTCTTAACCTTTGATTCATGGATCTTAAAAAACGAACTTATAAATTTTTATAAACACTCCGGAGGGACTGGGTTATGTCATAGCATATGACTTGTTATGATTGGGGGTTGAAGATTTAATTAGAATATATTCTTGCCCTCGATTGTTCATGATATCAATATGATCTAGTAGTTAATCATTCAGCATATTGTAATCAATTCCTACTCCATGGTGTGAATATTATTTAAAAGCTTACATTTCATCTGAAAAATATGCAAGAAACGAAAAGATAAAGGAAGAAGTAGCTTCCATCATGTTAGGGGGTCTACACTATCTAGTAAGTTTCTTACCTTGTGGCTCTTCCTAGAGTCTAGGAGATAAAATTATTGTTGCTAGAACATTGGGGGTTGCTCCCCTTTTATGGAGTTTAGTTAGATAGTTTTGGGGACACCCTCAACTTGCCGAGAGCCTTAAGCCGCCTCCATTGGTTCGGAAGGTAAATCCCATAGCGTTTCCTTCTCCTGACCCATGCTTTCCTTGTTTTGAAGCACCTCAAGCCCCTTGGCTACCAAGTTCAATATGCCATTGGCTTTAGCCGACCATCAATTTTGGAAGGATTGTCCAAGTCTAGCCTCCATGTCAAAAGTTGCCTATGGCTTCTACGCTGTCTTTGTTAGAAAAATTAAGAATTCACTACATATCTTATTTATAGGAAAAAGTAGCAGAAAAATTGAAAGACTGTCTCAAACTTCGTCGCTGGGCCGGATTGGAATCACAAGAATGGAATCAACTACACTACCACAACCTAAATATCACTAATCTCTAAAATGGTATAAGAGAATTCTCTAAGATTTTCTCTCGTATGCTCAGATATGCATTTCTTCCAAAGACCTCACACATATTTATAATTGTCCTTAGAGGAATATGCAGGAGTTATCCCACTTTAGGTATGCTTCCATATGTTGTGTATTCAAAGGAGAATGCATTTCCTAGTACAAGTAGGAGTAGGAAATTCATTATGGGAGTATAGGAACTCTAGTCCTAATATAATTCCAACAGTCTTCACGTTCTTTACCAAGGTTAAGTCATGATTGGACTATTTCTAGGACTTTTCCCTTCTTATAGGCGTGCTAAAACCCTTCTTTTGTGGGTCACTCTATCATCTTTGCCCTCATAGATATGGCTTCATCTTGCTATTAAATGAACTGGTCGACTTAAAAAGGTGCATTTCTAGGACCTCTACAACCTCGCCCACATCCACCTATAAAAGTGTCAATTTGCACCTCTGCTCGTGCTCGTGTCTCATCATCCTAACGTCCTTATAAGGTGAATTGTCAATCACCACTACCTAGATGCCTCTTGCCTTGAAGAGAGACAAGATCGTTGCTTACTGTGTGAGGAACTAAGAGAAGTCTTAACACTACCAAGAAATAGAAGAAGAAAGAAGCATAATACATAATACATTTCACCACAACTTTCTCTTCTTTGTCGCCTACTCCTCCTTGGCTAAGATGTCTCCTCCTCTCTTTTTTTCCTACACCTCTAGCCTGATGCGAAAGCCCTGATGTAGGGATTATAGTAGACTTCCAAGGTTGAGAAGGCCCCGAGTTTGCCATGATTCAAAGAACTTGAGTACTAGTTTAAAACCAAAGCAATTGGTTCCCTTCAAAGAAATTTATCAGTCATTAGAAAGCAATCTCTTCCCTTTAAGATGTTATTGCCTTGGGGTGAAACCATAACTAATGTGGGAGTCACCACCTTGAAGCCAACTCTCCTTCTTAGAATTGGACTGACCTTCCAAGTATCAATAGAGTTGACCCTTTATCCTAGCTCAGTCTAACAACTGGCTTGTGGTCATTATCTGCCTAGTGTGGATTAACTCACACCCTTAGCATCCTAAGAAGGCATTTGAAGGAACATGATCAACTATGAATGTCCAAAAGAGGCATCTAATGGCTCAAATCAACCAAATGATCAAAGTGGGCCTCACGTGTACTAAGAAGACTAAAATCATCTTCATGGAAGCTACCACCAAATGTGGGTGTTGTGGAACCTTCTTACCCACTACACCCAAGAAGGGCTGACATTAGCAGGATGATGTCAAATTTAGCTGTCATGGCTAACCAAAGATATCCACAAACCCCCCACTTACTCATGGCACCCGCCCCTTGAAGCCTATAAATAGGTCATTTAAAGCTCTTATCTCGTTAATTCAAGGCAAGCCCCTCCTTGCTTTGCCCATTTGCTCTCTTGAGAACATTTTCCCATAAAGACTCTACCAAACTTCCTCATCTTCTGAATTTGATTTTTAAGGTAAAAATCTCTACTTAACCTCATACGAAAAATTTCTAAGTGATAGATGATTTGAAATGTGAGGTTAAGTGTCTTTACTTCTTTTATAGATTATCACAGTCATGACCTTATGTAGCACCAGTTGTTATGTTATCACATTTGCCAAAATCCACCTATTTTTCATGATCAGAGAGATTAGATCATAGTAGATCTTCATTATAAGTTCTAGCTTCACTTTCATAGAGGTCATCCTGACATATTCCATGCTGGCACTTTGACCATTATATTATAGTAGGTATGGTCTATTAGACCCATTAGCTTATAGCAACCCATGGGCATGTGTAGTCCAATAAGGGTAAAGTTATATTACATTAAGTAGTCATGGGAAACTCTCTCACCAAGTTGGAACTAGGATCATATTAGATCTTCCATAATCCATACACATGTTCCAAATAACTCATACTTTGAAACTAGGTTTCCTCACTTATCAACTTGGTTAACTTGGTCAAATCCAATCAACCTGATCTTTCCAACTGACTTGGTCAACCTAGTTAAACTTGGTCAAACCTAGTTAACCTTACTAAACCTGATTTTGGTTTGTTGGCTAAGTCAAACCCTATCAACCTTACCCCTTCACTTAAAGCTTAAACTCCATATCTATGTTAGGCCTTAGTCGAAACTAGACCACCTTGGAAGGCTAGTATACCCATCATGCAAACTACAACCACAGGGGCTAGTATTGCCTTTATGCATGCTACTGCCCTACTCACATTTATGAATTGTTTTACATCGAGGTGCCCAACCTTTATAAATGGTTGAATTCCCATTTGGTGTCATGCAAAACTCCCTCATTCATAGGTTATATCATAAATAAAGTTCCCATTTGCTGCTATGAAGTCTTATCTTTCATTCATCTCAAAAGAGAGACTTTATGCTACTTCCATTTGTCGTGGGGGGGTAATGAGATCATCATATAATATTTGTTGATTTGGCATTCTCTTGTTTCAAGGTCAAAGTAATCGTACACATCCACCTTGTAGTTTTCATCTATTCTAGTGTTCAAAGTGACCATACATGTTCACTGTTATAGTTTTCATTCATTGTGTTGAAAGAAAAAAAATTTCACATAGCATCAAGAGTTTAAGTGACATATATTGGTCTCGAATAAATAGCTTTACCCAAGAGGGAAAGGGTGAATTACATAATGTAATTTTTTCTTATTTTAAACTTAATCCCTTGAGGTTAAATCCCCTTGAATGGAATGTATATGTTGGCCCTAAATAGTTGGCCCGACTTGAGAGGGAAGGAGTGAATTGAATTATTTAAATTTTATTTGTTATTTTAAAATTAATCCCTTTGAAATTAAGTCCCCTTGAATGAAACTTACAGAGCAGATGCAAGAGAGCGAGAGAGTAAATGACAAGTGCACAAAAGAACACAAAGAATTATAGTGGTTCGAGTAAGACTCCTACTTCACTCTTCCAAGTACACACTTATTGTATTTTAGGTTCCCCTATTGCTTTAACAAGTATAACTTAGAGTCTTAGTTCTCTTCTAGATATATGTTCCTTCTCTCAAAAGGGCTTTGCAATGAAATGAATAGCATGATTAGTAGATTCCAGTGGGATGAGAATGGAGGAAAAAGGAAGATTAGCTAGGTGACTGTAGCGCCCTTCTTGAATGCTACGATGGGCTAGAAAATGTTTCTCTAACCTTGTAAAATCTGAGCTCGATGGGCTAGAAAATATTTCATGATTACTAGATTCCAGTGGGGTGAGAATGGAGGAAAAAGGAAGATTAGCTAGGTGACTGTAGCGCCCTTCTTGAATGCTACGATGGGCTAGAAAATGTTTCTCTAACCTTGTAAAATCTAAGCTCGATGGGCTAGAAAATGTTTCTCTAACCTTGTAAAATCTGAGCTCGATGGGCTAAAACCTGTAGCTTAACAAGAAAATGGTTAATATGTCTCCAGAGGATAAATGTTTACAGAAAATGGGCATGGGTTCGGATTTTGGACTTCAAATATCTGGACTAGCATAAAGTGCTCAGGAACTCTGCAATCTTTTGAAATAAATCATGTCAATAACTGTTCTTTAATCATCAAAATGTAAGTGTTTTACCCATGGATATGTCTGAACCAGCAACATGTGTTCTGGAATCATACATATGTTTGGACCAGCAACATATATTTTGGAATCCTGCATTCTTATATAATAAAATTTGCCAGTAACATTTTCTTTAAATCATGTCAAAATGTAGGTGTTTTACCCATGGATTCTTTATCATAATGGCAACATATCTTGATGGAAGGGGGTGATCTGTATGAGCTGAACTAGCTATAACTCCAACACAGTATAAATGTTAGCAATAGATGAAATAAATCACAGCATGTAAACATAACCACAATAACTAAGGAATTTGTGCAACTTGATGGAGTCGCCACTGATTGTTAAGGGAAGATCATATCTCATTTCATTGCATAAAAGGCACTAATCTTACAGAGTATGAGTTCCGGTCTCTAGATCGAACAGTTATTGCAACAACCTGTTTGATCGAAAGCAGCTAAATGGACATGGTAATGGAAATGGAAATAAAAAAAGATGAGAAATAAAAATCTAGAGAGAGCTGAAAGAGAGTTGGAAATGAAGAGAGGAAGGTGGAAAGAAAGAATTAATTCTGCATTCTCTTGTGTGTTGGCTGCTAGAATGGTCCTCTGTTTATAGAGGAGTTGGGCTGCTGCTGGAATGTGGGAGCTCTCCTCATGCTTTGGGTAATAGCATGTTGCTGCTGGACATTAATTGCTGGATAAAACGTGTTTTTCCATGTTTTTGTTTTGCTGGAGGAGAACTGTTGTTGGGCTGGAGTTGAGGTGGGCTACTGGAGCCTTACTCCAGTGGGCCGTTCTACTAGAGTTGGCTTCTTTGGGCCGTAACTGGATGAGCCTGTTAGTGGGCTGGTGGAGCTTTGCTTCTTGGGTTGTATTGTGGGGCTTGGCTCTTGTGGGCTGCGCCTGTTTTCTAGTGAGTTACTCTTGTTGGCTGCTGCAATGAGCCCATCTGGATTGGTCGACCTGATTTTCTTGGCCTGCCTGGACTTGTTCCTTGTGGACTGTTGGTTAAGAGCTCATTGGTAGTTGGCTTGGTGGACCTCCTTTTTCTTGTAGTGGTTGGGCTTTGCATTTTTGCCCATATATATTTTCTTTTTTTTATATGTTTAGAATATTGATTATACTTATTAGGTCCCGAGGTTGGGGTGTCTACAGTGACATGGAAGGAAATGAGTAAACAAAAGGCAGGTGTGGGAATGGGCTTTAGGGATCTGGTTCTTTTTAATATGGTTGTACTAGCAAAACAAGCCTAGAGAGTTATCACCAATTCAGAATCTCTTTGCTCCAAGGCTCTTACAACAAAATATCTCAAGAAGTGCATCTTTTGGGATTGCAAAGTGAAGGCAAGGGATTCTTTCATCTGAACGAGCTTTCTTAAGGCAAGAAGGGTTCTTCAAATGAGAGAAAAATGGAGAATTGGAAATGGCTAAAATGTCAGGTTCCTCAATGATAATTGGGCTAAGAATCAAATCTTACAGCGCGGTCCACTACCCGAAGGAATTACTGATGAGGAAAGGATTAACAGCTTTATAGATAGAAGAAAGGTGAATGGGATATGGAAAAGATTTTCTCGGTAGTAAGGGAAATGGGATGGAGATCCATTTAACATATTCCAATACCTGAGGAAAACAGGAAGGATGAGTGGTATTGGAATGTTGAGCCGAACAGAGTTTTCTCTATCAAGTCTGCATACCGACTTTTAGTGTCTAACAACTTGTCTTTTAAAGGGAGCTCAGTGAGAGCAGCAACTCAACTAAACCTAGAAAAACTGGTCTTCAAACAAATATGATGACTAACACTACCAAACAAGATAAAAGTTTTTGGATAGAGGCCATACAAGGATGTCAATCCCACTAAGAAAAATCTCAACCAAAGGGGAGTGGCTGTTAATCCCAAATGAGAATTATGTAAGGCTGAAGATGAAGATTCGAGGCACCTCTTCATCAATTGTGCAGCAGTCAGATCACAGCGGAGGCTTTTTGTCCTAGACTGGAGCACTTGGATGTCAAGAGATGCAATAAAAGGTATCATTAGAGGGCTGGTGGGGATCAAAAACTCTAAACTCCTCTCTCTGTTCATTCTTTTCTGTTGGTGCATCTGGTTTGTAAAGAATCAAAATAGGATAGGGGGTGACAATTCAGGAGTTGCAAGTGTCCTATCCTAGTGTAAAATATTCAAGGAATAACTTATATACGCATAGTGTGTTGTAGGGCAAGGCATTCCTCTAAATGACCTGGTCTCTCAACGAGTTATACTAATCACTGGTTCCGTAAAAATCAATGTTGATGGTAATATCTATGAACGGGGAACCGGATGGGGTTTGAGGCTGTCATAAGAGACAGTAATGTAGGAAATCATGTGATGCGAAAGCGTACCTGAATTCATGTGTGTGTAGATTCCACCTATAGACCGAGTAGAGTACGAGGTCTTCTCCCTCAACACTTCTTCCTGTGATGCTAGTGGTAGATGAGAACCACTTGTGATATGCGCATGTAAGAGAGGGACCCAGACTCCATATATACAGTCCTTCTTATCATGACTCTTAGTAGAAGTACAGTTCCACCTGGACTCGGATTGCGTACGTATCTAAGATATGCAAGACTATCTTTAAATCCAAAGACTCCTTATTTAATTTGGATACCTTTATAGGAGTTAATTCTAACATTCTCCCACTTGACCTAATTAAAATAAAAAATTAAGAAAGAAAAGAAAAAATTATACTTAAAATACAATCTTTGGATTTAACATTTGAAAAAATTACCGGACAAGTGCACTCATTTGAAAAAATATGCCCAGTCATTACATACGCAATCCAACTTTAATACTTAAGTTAAGAAAATTTGTCAATATAGATCATGGCGGTTATATGCAATATATAACATACTTCCTTCCATGCACCACGATATTAACAAACTTGCTTAACTAAGTTTTTAATGGCAGATTTATAATTATGTGATTTTAATGTCCCACATTAATATCAAATAGATAAAATCTTTTGTTTCCAAATCACATATAATTGTCAACAAAATACCATAATGAAACAAAAGAAAATAATCATCCAATATGAGATCTCGAAATGTATCGATTACATCAATAATTGTCCCATATAACAAGACCTATATTTCTTATATGTCCTGAGAAAACCTTAGGCGCCAGAGCCTTAGTCATGAGATCAGCAATCATATCACCAGTACCAACAAAACTAATCGATATCAGATGATCATTAATCCTTTCTTGTACTGACATAAACTTAGCATTAATATGCTTGTTAGCGCCAGTAATTCTTCTATAATTAGAGAAGCCAATTGCTGATGAATTGTCACAATTGATTCTCAGAGGCTTAGAGATAGAATCCATAATTTTAATATTTGAGATAAATTTCCTCAACTACACTGCATGTGAGGATGCTTCATGACAGCCAACAAATTCAGCTTCTATGGTAGAGTCAACTACACGATTTTGTCTCCCACTCTTCCATGAAACTGTTCCACCAACTAGTAAGAAAACATAGCCCGATGTGAATCTTCTACTGTCTACACAATCAGCATAATCTGAATCTGTGTAACCGATCACTTCTAATTGATCAGTTTTTGCATACGTGAGCTCGTAATCTTTAGTTCCTTTGAGATATCACATCACTTTCTTTACTGCTTTCCAATGTTCCATTCTTGGATTGCTTTGCTATCTTCCAAGTAATCTCATTGCATAACTGATGTCAGGACGTGTGCAAACTTGGGCATACATCATGCTCCCAAGAGCAGAAGCATATGGGATTGACCTCATTTTCTGTTTCTCAATCTCGTTTTGTGGACACTGATGCAGACCATATTTTTTACCCTTAAAAATTGACACTTCACATGATGAGCAGTTGGATATTTGGAATCTTTCTAAAATTTTATTGATATACACCCTCTGTGATAACCCTAAAAGTCTTTTAAGCCTATTTCGATGGACCTCAATTCCTATGACACATGATGCATCACCCATATCTTTCATATCAAAATATTCAGAAAGGAAACTTTTAATGTTATGTAAAAGACCTAAATCATTAGTAGCAAGCAGAATATCATCTACATATAGAATTAAAAATATAAACTTGCTCCTACTCAACTTTAGATATATACATTGATCACCAATATTTTCTGTAAATCCAAAGAAAGTGATAACTTTGTTAAACTTTAAATACCACTGTCGGGAAGCTTGTTTAAGTCCATATATAGATTTCTTTAATTTGCATACTAATGTGTTATTTCCTTCCATTTCAAATCCTTCAAGTTGCATCATGTACACCTGCTCTTTTAAATCCTTATTCAGGAATGCCGTCTTTACATCCATTTTGTGTAACTCTAAGTCAAAGTAAACCATTAATGTCATAATGATTCTGAGTGAGTCTTTTCTGGAGACTGGTGAAAAGGTCTCCTTATAATCAATGTCTTCTATTTGAGTGAATCCTTTGGCCACAAGTCTGGCCTTATACCTTTCTACATTACCCTTAGGGTCCCGTTTGGTTTTGAATATCTATTTACAACCAACAGGTTTGCTCCTTTTAGGCAACGTAACAAGATCTCAAACTTTATTTTGAAACATGGATTCCATTTCATCTTTCATAGCATTGATCCATAATTCAGACTTTTCACTATTAATGGCTTCTTTGAATGTCAATGGATCATTTTCAATACAAGGATCGTTAATACATTCTTCCAAATATATAATGTAGTCATCTGAAATAGCAGGTCTCCTTATTCTATTAGACCTTCTTAGCTCATTAATATGTTCTACATTATCATATTGATGAATGTAATTTGGAATTGAGATCGATTCATTATTAGTCTCGTCCTTGGGTTGCACAGCAATTTCTGGTTGTTGATCTGTCATATTATGATCAACAATCTTAGTTCGTGCATCTATTAGTGATGAACCAGAGGAAAGATCTTTGATCTCCTTAAATTCCACATTTCGTGGAGTTGTGCCCCTACTATTTTTATCATTCTCAATGAACCGAGATGTTCCGATCTCAATTATCCTAGTATTATGAGATGAACTGTAAAATCTATACCTTTTAAACTATTCTTGATACCCAATAAAGAAACAACTAATAGTCCTTGGGTCCAATTTCTTTTCTTGTGAGTTGAGTATTCTTGCTTCTACTTGACAACCTCAAATATGCATATGCCTCAAACTGGGTTTCCTACCTGACCATAACTCAAATGGAGTTTAAGGAACGACTTTACTGGGAACTCTATTGAGGATATACATAGTAGTTTTCAAGGCTTTACTCCACAAGAATAAGGGTAAGGACGAGTTGCTAATCATATTTCTCACCATATCCATGAGAGTACAATTTCTCCTTTCAGCAACACCATTTTGTTGGGGAGTTCCAGGTATCGTATATTGAGTTTTAATATCATTCTCTTCTAGAAATTTAGCAAATGGACCAAGGATTCGACCTAACTGACTGTGTTTACCATAATATTCACCGCCCCTATCAGATCTCACAATTTTAATTTTCCTATCCAATTTCTTTTATACTAACTCTTTGAGTATTTTAAAAGTGTTCGAAGAATCAAACTTTTCATGCAATAGGAAAATAAAACCATAACGTGAGAAATCATCAATAAACGTAATAAACTACTTTTTCATCTCCAATACATGATGAGAAAGGATCATAAATATCGGTGTTGATCAATTCTAAAAGTCCATTACTTCTTGTGACATTTTTTGGGTTTTGGTTTATTTTCCTTTAATACAATCGATACATATGCTAAAATTAGTAAAATCTAGAGTAGGTAATACCCCATCTTTTACTAATCTTAACATCCTTTCTTTCAATATGTGACCCAATCTTTTATGCCATAACATGGAATAATTTTCATCAATCATACCACGTTTAGTACTAGCACATACATTTAAGGTACATGAACAATTAATAAATGAGCAATCTGCACTTATTTGATAAAAACCATTAAGCAATATTTCAGTTCCAACTAAAATAGAATCTTTAAATAAAGAAAACTTTGAGTTTGCAAAACTGAAAGAATAACTCATTACATCAAGTTTTGGCAAAGAAATTAGATTTCTGGAAATGGATAGAACATAGAAAACATCATGCAGTTCTAAAAAATGCCCTGTGTTAAGGCGAAGTCTGCAATTTCCTACTGCTTTGACTTTAGACTTTGTCAGATTGCCCATTAAGATTGATGACTCATGTGGTTTTGTGTTGCGGGTTGAATAGAATGCCTGCAAAGAGTTTGAAATATGGATAGCAGCACCAGAGTCAATACACCATAAATTAGATGATACATTTATGAAATTGGTTTGAAGGCAAACATGTACGTAATTGTTACCTTTCCTTTCGAACCAATTCTTCCACTTGAGACAATCTTTCTTAAAATGTCATTTCTTTTTACAGAAATGACACTTTTCAGCGGACTTTTTCAATCCTTCCTCCAAGCCTTTCTTTAATGAGAATTTATTCTTCCTTTTTTCTTTCTTTGACTTGTACTGCTTAGAAGTCGATGTGAAATTGATAGCCATTGATCCATCCTACTTTAATCTCTCTTCCTCTTGTACACACATGGATATTAATTCATTTAAAGTCCATTTCTCGTTTTGTGTGTTATAGGAGATTTTGAATTGCAAAAATTGAGATAGAAGAGAGTTTAAAACAAATATGACTAGGAAAGAGTCAGAGATTTTCATCCCCAGTTCATTAAGTTTTCCAGCTATATTTGACATTTCCATTATGTGCTTTCGCACTTCACAAATGTCATCATATTTCATTAAAGTCAATTTATTAGTGAGTGTTCCAGCCAATGCTTTATCTGACCCACTAAAATTTTTCTTTATTGAGTCAAGATAAGTTTTGACACTTTCATCTTCAAGATCAGAAATAGAGCCTCTGATATTTCTTTCAATTGTACTCTTTATAATCATAAGAGATAATCTGTTGGAACGCTTCCATTTATCAAATTGAATCTTTTGACTATCAGCACTTTTAGGCGTTAAGTCTTTAAGTTTTGCAATACGAAGGGCTAAATCCAGATCCAAACATCCTCAGGTAATAAGTAATTGCTCATGCCAATCAGAATAATTTGATCTATTCAGTGTCGGGATATTAGATAGATGAGATTGAGGAACAGGAGCCATAGCTGTAATAAAAAATGATTAAGCTCACGTCACCATTTACGATTCAGATAAACTATTATGTAACAATTCTATTAACAATAATTAATGATAGCTAAATTTCAAAATTAATCACACAAGCAATAATGCATGATTGTATTTAATAATGCTATGATAAACAATAATATTCAATAATTAATTATGAATACACAAAGTCAAGAAATCCTCACCTTCGGGTAGAAAATTTCCTGCGTTTATGCAGTTCTAGTTAATTATTGATAAATATTAAATTATAGCTACCTTTGGGCAGAACTATAATATAATATTCTTTAATAATGCAATTTCTATGATGAGAGGAAAAATCATGTTATTCTCTCTTTGTTTAATAAATTTGATTAACTAAACATCTTAGACCCTTCAGGGCAACAAAAGACATAAAGATGAACAATATTTATTAAACATAAATTGCATAATGACAATTAATTGCAATTTTCATTATGAGAAAAATAAACAATAATATTCTCTCCATTATTTAATAATTTTGAAAATATATTTTAGACCCTTTGGGGCAACTAGAAATACATAGTCAAAATTATTAATGTAAATTGCTTAAAATTAAATAGAAAGCAATAAATCATAAATAAATTGCTTACTAGACATTCATAAACTAATCACATGGATTAATTGCACATATAATTCATAATTTGCATGCATTTGCATAAATATCCAAAAACTTATATTTATTGACCTATTTAGTTCAATTAGACCATTCCATTAGATCCAAAATATCCAAAAACATAGAAAATCACTATTAGATCGTCCAATTTGGATAAGGGGATAAAAAATTATGTTAATTTATAGTTGGACGGTCATAAGCATGCCACGTGTCATTTATTGGGCTATTGGGTTTTGGGCCTAGACGGTTATAAGCTAAAACGGGCTGCCCGCATGGCCCTGTGAAGTTGGGCTTGAGAAGTTGGCCCACCGAGACGCAAAAGCTTACTAGATCTGGGGCTTCTCGGATATGGGTCAACTTTATAGGCCTAGTGGGCAGGCTTGAAAATACCCAAGCCCATGAGCAAAGGAAAATAGATGGGGTCGATTTGAAAAAGAAAACTTCTTTGGGTCTTCATGTAATTTCTAGCCAAGGGTTTATAATGTAAAATTTTTGTCCAGAGGTTTTATGTAAAACTCCTTTCATCTTCTTCCCAAAGCCCCAAAGCCGGAAACCCTAGCCGCCACCCAACTTCCCAACCCACCGCTGCCACCACGCTGCCTGCTGCCATTGTTGTCTCCGGCAGTGTCCATTCGGCAAGCCAGATGCGCGGTTCCATCTTGTTCATGGCAGCATGACGTTAGTCATCCGCCGTCCGGCACTCAGCAGCAATAGCGGCAGTTTTAGGCTTTTTTTGTTTTAGCGAGCAACAACAGTCCGTTCCGGTCCGGCGTTGCAAGCACAGCGTCTCCAGTGGCCACCGGCGACGGCGGTAGCGGCGGCAAGTCCAGCCGCACAGACCCCCGTCGGCGCTGTCTCAGCCCGCCGCCTTACTGCCCGCATCTCCGGATCTGCCGCCTTTCTTTCCTGGCAGTTTCTGGCCACGACGGTGGTTATGAGGTTTTTTCCAGCGATGGCAGCGGCCACCAAAAAAAAAATTATTAATTAATGGCAGTTATGGGTCTGATCAATTGTAAAATTATTTTCAATTTTAGAAAACCCATCCGAAAAATTTATTCACAATGCATCCATACATATCTTAGATTAATGCATCAAAATAATAATAATAATAATAATCAATAATGAATATTCTAGTACAATAATGAATATTTCAAGCATCATTAAATATTACAAGTGGAATCTATTATACCCAAAATCAAAACGTGTGCTCTGATACCACATGTAGGAAATCATATGATGCGAAAGCGTACCTGAATCCATGTGTGTGTAGATTCCATTTGTAGACCGAATAGAGTACGAGGTTTTCTCCCTCAACACTTCTTCCTGTGATACTAGCGGTAGATGGGAACCACTTGTGATATGCGCATGTGAGAGAGGGACCTAGACTCCTCTATATATAGAGTTCTTCCCATCATGACTCTTAGTAGAAGTACGGTTCCACCTGGACTCAGATTGCGTACGTATCTAAGATACGCAAGGCTATCTTTAAATCCAAAGACTCCTTATTTAATTAGGACACCTTTATAGGAGTTAATTCTAACAAGTAATAGTAATTTTTTCGCATTAAAACGCTAGAGAAGTGATGGCTGAACTGATACTCTGTCTCCGGAGGCGATGGCTCTCAAATTCAGTGTTGTATGGTGCAAAGAAATGCAATTAGAATTTGTGGAGGTTGAAAGTTATTCTTTTCTGATGGTGAAATTCCTAAATGAGCAATGTCCGGTCTTATCACCGGTCGAGGAAATTATCCAGGACATCACACTTCATGCACCCAACTTTAGACACGTAAAATATCTACATTTCTTGAGAAAAAGCAATGGGCCAGTTTATTTTTTGGCAAAGTTTGCTTTATCCATGGTTGAAAATGAACTGTCCTTGTGGGGATAGCTACTGAACCACATTGTAAACTTCTTGTACATGGATTCTTTTTATGGATATTGAAATTAAGGGGTGCAACTTAGGTCGGTTTATTCGGGTAGTGGTCTACTCTACCCATACTCTATTTCTAAAAAGTCTACCCTACCCTATCAGTTTATAAGGTCGGTTCCTACCCTACCCTTCTCATTATCCATAGAGTCGGTTCTAGTTCTAAATCGGTTCTTACAATAACCAATGACGACATGTGAAAAAATATTTTTACTGTCGTTTTAAATAATATAAAGCAATACTCATTTACATTTTAGATTTTACAATTTATAATTAATTTCATTTTGTTATCATTTATGTCTATTTCTACATTCTTTGTAGCCTTATTATCCATATTAATAATTACATTAACATCATTATCTGCATTCGTGTTATGATTATCTGTCATTACAAATACAAACTCTATACAAAAATTAAACCAACAACAATTTATTTGTGAACGGAGAATAAAAACTATTTTGTATTTATGTATATGTACATTATAGTTAATTATTATTAGGATACGCATGTGGGTATCCATGCAGGTCGGTTTTGGGTACCTAGCATGTATACCCTACCGTTACCCTATTTAGAGGGTTGGGTAATGATTTCTACTCTACCCATACCTATGAGTAAAAGTTTCTATTCTATCCTACCCAATTTATGGTTGGGTGGATGGATACCCATGGGTATCATACCCAAGTTACACCCTTAATTGAAATATACTTTCATTCTTCGAAAAAAGGGCGCCCATGGTTAATAACTGGTCGGCGATGCAATTCATGGGAAAGAAATTTCAAATATGAAGCAAAAGCATGTATGACGGTCCATCGAATTAATAATAGCAGCATGAATTGACCAGGCCACAAAATATTAAGCACACAACACATACCATGGGTTGGAGCGAAAATAATACGTGGAAACCAGAATCCAAATGTATTTGCAATGGATATGATTAATGAAACCCTGTAAAAAAAAACGGAATCCATTTATCAAGCGGCCAACATGATTACTTCGTTTTTTAAAAATTAAATGGGGTTTTGAAAATCCCAATTTCATAACCGTCCATATAATATTCATACGTACAGATATAGAAAAGCAAAAACATGCTCTGTGATATGCCTTAGGAATTTGGATTTTGTACAGATTTTAGAAGTAGGAACGCGTAGAAAACTGGTTTGAACTTCATATTCGCGCAATACATCTAATGCCCAACAAAATTAATAAAATCCGTGATACCAGAAAAATTAATCCATGCAGCACGTTGACATGACATGTGAAGTAGATGTAAAAAATATGATTTACGGAATCTGAAGCACATGCAAAATAATTGGAAGACTATTTATGTGATTCGGTCCAAATTTGCATAAACATAAAATGTGGTATTTCTTTTTGAAAAAATTTTGGTATTTCTTAATGATTCCACGTGAAGATGGCTTTAATACCACTTGTAAAAAATTATAATCAACCAAAGATCTTCCATGTCAAATCACTAAAAAAAAACTATAAGCAGAAGCATATTTGAACTTATAAAAGAATATTATTTTAGAATTGTATGGTTTTTGGTCTTCTAAGTTAGCGTTTTCGGATTTCCTAGAGAAAATAGTTCTTTCTTTTCAAATGATAAGATATTAGAAAAGAAGCCTTGGTCTATCTTTCTAATTTTTAATTTATTCATCATAAAATAGAAATTAGAAATTAGGCAATAGAGTTTCTACATATATAAGATTCATACTTTATTAGATGATTTACGTCCATAAACTTTATAAGATAACCTTAAAAATTGGATAACTCTTTATGATAACATATATATAATTATTATATGTGTGTCATACTAATTTGGAGATGCAGGAGTGTTCACTCACTCACCCTCTTCAAGGGGCTCTCTTCATGCAATGCTTAAAGGATGATAATAAAATTCAACTCTAATGCATTCTCAATCCATTTATTAAAAACTTCAATCAAAACTCTAATTTACTTAATACAAATGGATGGTCGGATTTTGTTACAAGTTGCGAACAAGTTAGTAAGATGGGTTGTTAACGGCTTAATAATAAAAATAAAATGATAAATTATTTACTAAATAAAATGATAAACTATTTATATTGCAATCATAAATAATAAACAAAAACTTTTTATACTAGTCATTATTTGAATTTAAAAATAAATTTTTTATTTATTTTTAATTAGACTATTAATTATATTCACCATATTTTCCCCTTATATTTCTCTATTTCTTATGCACTCGTGTATTTTTAATAATTTTGCTCATATTCATAAATTTTTCCTAAATTTTTTTGCATATCCACGCCATTATTATGAGTAGAAACTCTGAAACTGTCGTTACCACACATGGAGAACAACTAATGTAACCTTGCTATGTCGTTTCATGGATGAGCATGAATCCGGACGCACCAACAGACGATCATTACTAATACTTCATCTTCTCGAAGCTGCTCGCAACAACTGTTACATGCGTCACCGCCGGTAACCCTTCAACTGTCGCTTTCTAAAAAGCCGGCCCCGCACTTCTAGCACCGGCGAATGCAGTAGAGCCCATAAAAATTATATCTAATCAAATGCTCTTGGAAGTATTGAGAGCTCAAAGATCCGAATTTTATACACTTATTTTTTAAAAAAATTTTAGAATTTTTTTTATAAAACTATTAATCTAAGTATATTTAACATACATATTAATTTTTATCATTTTTGAAGTATTTTAGACATTTATTTTTTTATTTTTAAAAATAGGTAATATATAAAATTACCTAAAATGCCATTGATTTTCAAAAATAAAAAATAAAAATCTAAAATACTCCAAAAATGGTAAAAAAAAATTATATACATATTAAATACACTTAGACTAACAATCTTGTAAATTTTTTTTCAAAAATAACTAAAAAAAATGGGTGTATGCGCCCGGGAGCATACGATCAGCTCTCTATAAAAATAATTCGTCGTGGCCATGCGTTCCAACCCTGCTGATGTTATCTTACGGCGACCTAGATTGACCAGGGCTGACTCCACGCACCCCCACCAGCTGCATTTCACCCGTTTTTTAATTTTTTTAAAATTTTTATACAATTATTAATTTAGATGTATTTAATATATATATAAATTTTTATTATTTTTGGAGACTTTTAAATATTTTTATTTTTTAAAAGTTCAAATATATATTGATTGTGCTTGAAAGAACCAGTGACATTTTCATATATCTAAAAGTCTCCAAAAATGATAAAAATTTATACACATGTTAAATACACCTAGATTAATAATTGTATAAAAATTTTCAAAAAAATGTAAAAAATGAGTTTTTGCACCATGGTGTACAAGTGCACCTGGGTGCAGTGTATCAATTCTCTAGATTGACCACCTACATCTCCTATGCCTCCTTTAAAGCTGACCAAATTGGCCGCCACTATCAGTGATGGGCGGATCCAGTCGTACACGTAATGAGGGCAATTGCCTCCAATGTCTCCACCGAAATTTAAAAAATGTTAATATTTATATATATTATATATTGCATTATTTTTCTAAGATTGCCTCCACTAGCCAAAATTTATTGCCCCCACCCTTATTAAAAATTCATAATTTAATGTATTGATTTTATGGTTTGTTACATTTTTTGGCCTTGGTTTAACAACACATTCCTATGCATTGAGACAACATGTGTTATATGCATTTAGTGGAAAGACTTTCTTTTTACTATTTCAACATTGTTTCTGTCAAGATTCTTTTTTGATTTAATTTTTCATTGATTTCAATAATATTCTCTTTACAAGATGCATGTTTTTAATTCTTATAATTAATTATTATACCGTACAACTTATATTTAAGAGTGATTTTGAATGGATTTTTACTATCTTTACTTTCCTTTTGAAGCTAGACTTCTCCCTCTTCCTATTTTGTCTCCCATCGCTTCACGTTTCATTCCTCCTTTTTCTTCTATAAGGCTTTTAGCATATCAGAATTAAAAAAGTATGCTATTTTTCTCTTTTTTAAATTTAAAATTTTTAAAATGATAAATACGATTGATAATATATAATATTATTTCTATCTTCTAAGATAGTAAGATGCTTCAAATATGCGTGATGATGAGTTTAAACTCCTAGAGAGAATTTGTAGAAGCTTAGTGTGTCTTGATTTGTAATATTAAATGTTATGTCATATATTACTAATAAAAAATAGAGATATCAATTATTATAATTCATAAAACACCTATTTTTCAATTTTTGAAAATAAGCATATTATTATTTTCTAATTCTAATGGGAATTGAATTGTTGCACCTAGGTTCATTTAACCCTTTTTTTATTTTTTTGAAAATTTTTCATAAGAGTATTAATCTATGCATATTTAACATGTATATCAATTTTTATCATTTTGGAGATTTTTAGATTTTTTTGAATTTTAAAAATCAGTAGTATTTTAATAATTTTAAATTACTAAAAATGGTACTATTTTTAAAAATAAAAAAATAAAAAAATATCTAAAAATGATAAAATTGATGTATATGTTAAATACACAGATTAATAGTTGTGTAAAAAAAATTTGAAAAAATAAAAAGCAGGTATTTGCACCCCATATAATCAGTTTTCGATTTTAACTTCAACTTAAAAATATATGTACGTAGTAAGTAGTAACTTAGAGACTTATTTTCCAGTTGAAATTAATAGATCTTTTATTTTTCTACGCAATACGCCTATGAAAGCTTCGTTAAATAATAATAGTATTTGGATTTTCCAAATGTGTTCCTATTATTTCTTACATCATTTTAAAATTTTTAGTCCGTTGGATAAAAGATTAAAAAGCAAGAAAGTTTTGTGAGTTTTTTAAAATTACGTGAAGTTAAGAAGAAATAAAAAAATAAGTTATTTCTATAAAAATGTGAAAATAATTGAAATGGAGAAATAATAATAGAAAAATAAGGTAATTAAATAATTGATAAATTTAATTATATTAAAATGTACATGGAAATAAATGAAAAAATCTTGCATCTGACTAAACAAATCTAGAGTGCATTTAATAAAATCTGAAAAGTATCATTACTTATTTCTAGATATCTTTTGATATTCTTTAATAGTTTGACTAACGTGTCTACTTTTTTGTTATTACATTTACAATATAATCATTTTTATATTTTTTATAGAATTGATATATCTATTTTATCTCTATTTTTTGTGTTTATAATCATTGTTCTTATAATATTACATTACTCCCTTATTTTTTTCTAGATTTTCATTATAAATTTTTTCTCTACTTTTTTACACCTAAAAAATGAACCCTTATTTGATTATTCTATGAAAACTTCTTTAATTTATCTTTATTAGATCATCGTTAATCCTTTCCTTAGATGCGAAATATGATTATTAGAGGAGCCATTTAGCTAGATTAACTTAAAATCGTTTATCGAAACAGTATAATAATTTATGAAATTATTCATTAATATTGGAAAATATTTATGATATTAATTAAAATATTTGAAATAGAAATATAAATAAAATATTTGTTGTTAATACTACTTTTACATTTTTACTACTTTAATTAGATGTGCCTATAAAATTTTTTGAAGGTAAATGAAACTTAACGTCTTTGTTAAAAAAAGAATTTAAATACAATGACACCTACTTCCATTTATAAATTTATTCAAATATCATAATAATTTATCGAATCATTTATTTATATTGTAAAATATTTTTAGATATTGAATTAGAAATTTAAAATAGATATATAAATCAAGTCGATTTTACATTGTTATTATTTTACAAAGGAGCCCGTACAAATATCTAAAGTGAAAGAACTTGATGTTGTTATTAAACAAATAATTTAAATACGAAAGACAATTGTCTAATTACTTACATTGAAAAAGATATGTTGGATGGTGTTGGCCATTAATTTATTATAGATAGATTTCAAAATATAAAAACTCACCGAGAACAATTGTAAATTTTGTGTATGTATTTTTAAATTGATAGTATTACTAATTAACTTTTTGTAATTTTCTATTTAAGTGTTATAATTTCATCTACCTAATTCGAGATTGAAGATGATGTTTAAGAAATATATTTTAAATTTTTTGTACAATAAAAATTATTCTTAGACATAAAAATTTTAAAATAAAATATAAACTTTACCTCTACCAGCCAATGGTCCTGGATCCACTATTGACGTTACACAACCCACTAGCAATGTGTCCCTATGAAATTCAGCAGCGCTAAGGTAACATGAGCACTTAGAAAATATTAAGAATGTGTTTGGTAAATAATAAAACTGTTGGAGGAAAAAGTTTTTGTTATAAAAATTCTTAAAATGAAAGAAAATGATATAATATAACAAGAGTAATAATGAAGAGTAGAAAGAATAAAGTTAAAATAGATAAGTTAATTATATAGATAATTGTGTAAAAATGATTGAAAAATGAGATAGTTTGTATAAAAAAATATAAAAAATAATTAAAAATAGAGTAGTTACGTAGACTTAAAAGTTTTACTTATTGCTAAACACCCCCCAAGATAATTTTTTTTTAAAAATCTAAACGTGGTTAACAGATCCTAATACGAGGGGAATTTTGAGAAAATATGGTAGATATGAGATGAATGATCGAAAATACTTGGGTATTTAAGGGCAAAATTTATTAAGTATACTTGCAAATTTCCTTAAATATTATTAAAAATATTTACTCTTACGGTAGTAAACTGTTATGTGAATTGATGAATTAAATATGTTAATAAGGTTAAAGGGTTGGCTAAGCTTGACCTTGACCAACTACTTATTTAAATGAATCAAATAGGTCATTTATTAAAATTTCAATATTAGTTGGTCATGTGTCAACTAGGACCCATTGCGGAGTGCAACTTGATACCAGGTCTACCCATCCGATATAAAATTAGATATGGGTTCCCTTTTCGAATTTTTTTTCAAAATAAACTCGTTTCAACTTTCAACCTCATCTAGGAGAAATCGAAACTAGCACCGGAGATGTATAGAGTCCGTCCATTTATGTGCGCATCCTTTATTTGCGCTCTTTTTTGTCAAGGGACATTATAAATGAAATATTACTAGCACATTACTTGGATTTTTCATGAAGTATTTATCATTATTTTAACGTTCAAAGTAATTAAGTTGGCAACGGTAACTAAATACTTTGGTATATTCGTGATAAATTATCAAAAGTATTAACATGGATGATAAATTCATTGATGAGTTTAGATGCGCTCTCTTATTACTGGAAGATTTGAGCTTCCGTCGATTTTAGAATAATCCAAATTTTAATTTAAACCAAGACAATAACTAATAATCCGGTTCAAATCTCACCTGATCCGATTATTAGGATTGTAATTGAAGTTCACCTAAACTTCATACAACCCAAGACGAGTTTAGGAAATTTCTGGCGGGCCGGTCCAGTCCGGTTCGTCCTGTGGCCAACGCAGTGACGGAGTCAGCGCTAGCAAGCAAAGCATCTTAGGATGTTCGACACGCTGGAAGATCTCTTCGCTGCCACCGTCGAAATCGAAATCGAAAACGAAGATGGAGCTGGAGGTATTGGGGATGAATTTCGGGTGCGTGCTGAGATCCCTAAGCGAGTGGAGAATCCCAGAGAACGATTGCCTACTTCCCCTCATCTCCAAGCTCCTCGGATATTGCATCGTCGCAGCGTCCACCACCGTCAAAGTCCCGCAGGTGGGCACGCATGATCCGTCCAAACATCTTTAAATCACTGCCCTCAATCCAATGTCCTTCTTCTGTTGTAATACAACTTGATCTACCTTTTATGACTATCTGAAGTCTCTTGAGTAAAAACAAACCGTTTTCCTCTTCACGCGTGGTCTTTTATTCTGTGATTGACCTGATTTTGACGTATGCACATGTTAACACAGTTTGGCTTAGGAATTCGTTGTGATCCTAGTTTTTGGGGGTGTTTACCTCAGAAGTTGGCATTACACGAAGATAGATTTTAGTAGTTGGTGTGTTGTGTGACTCTTTGGCTTGTCGATGCGGGAATATTTTCCGTTGAAGTGAATTTGGTAGAAGAGGAATGGAAAAGTGAAAAAAATTGACATCGTTAACAGGGAAAACGAATTCACTGGGTGATGCACATTTTTGTTTAATGGCAGTGATTTAGGGAAGCTGAACCCCTTCATTTAATGCCTTAATGCATTAATTTGTGAAGTTTAATTCATTCATTATGCTTAAAAATATTTTCTTAGGCAAGAATGTGGCTATCAAATTGATAAAGTTTTGGTGGGGTGCAAAATTAAATCATTTTAAAGTAAACATTTTAACCAGTACACCATAAGTTCGCCCAATCCATTCCTCTCGTACTAGGGTTGGCTCCTCGCAGTTCTCCCTTTAACACTAATGGTAGATAGAAACTGAACTGTCTCACTATGTTCTAAATGTAACTCATGTAACACTTGATTGCCTATCCAACCTGAACAAACTAAAGTGCTAATGCCCACCTCAGATAGGAAAGGATGACAGGAGTGGTTCCACTAACTGATGCTTAAGCTAAAGCCCTTGCCTCAAAAATACAAAACATCCTTACCAATTTAGTTTTAATTGATATAATTTTGCAGCTCACCAAAACTTCTGTCAATGTAATAACTCCATTTTTCGCTAAATAAACCTTTTTAAACTTGATGAATGGATTGGATTTCACAAATGAATCCAGTAAGTCCTTAAACCAAGGGATTCTTTGGCAATTTCCATGGAACCGATACACTTGGATCAGTTTCCATTGTTTAAAACCTTATTCATGGTTGTCTTACAATGTTCCCAGCAAAACTAATTTTCCTGTTAATTTCATATTAAAAAATGTCATGTCCAATCCCTTAAAAAAAATGTCATGTCAAAGGAAATAATGTTTTCACAATCATGTTCAATTCAAAAAAGGTTTCTGCTCTCATCAGGTGAATTACTTAACTAGCCTTGTACAGCAGATAATGCTTTTTACTGGGGTTAAGTTAGCTGTAAATTATATTGATATAAGATCTACTGTGGTTGAACTGCTATTAATTGTATAGTTGGTTTCTCTTGTGAATTTCAGTAATGCTTCAATGCAATGTTGTCAGAGCTGAATTTATTCTGCTGGTTCAACCAGGAACCAGCTATTTTACTGTCCAGAAATTTGAATTTTCTTTAGAGTAAATGTTGAACCAAATGGACAAGTTGTTGCAACTGCCATCTGAGCAAGCTGGCCTGGGTACAACTCAGTTTTGGCATTAAAAAAGGTGAATGCATGAAAGAAAATACCTGTGTAAGGTTGATAGTGTTACATGATGGAACTGCATATGCTCATAGTAGCATGTGTGTTGACATTATTCCTGGTTACATGGTTCAAACCAGTGGTTGAACTCATTTAGCTGGATCGGTTATTGGACATTCCTGGTTCAGTCCTTAACTCATCAGTTCAGAGGTCATCAGATGTCTTGGTGTGGGATGGTATATCTGGCTGAAGTATTCGAGTAAACACTAAATTCTCAGTCATGTGTTTCTACATTTTTTTTTGTTGATGGTATTTATTTTTTAACACGTTATCATGCTGGATGGTATGGCTGCATGATAAACCATAAGTGTGCCAAGACATTCAGTCATTCACCTGTAATTCCTGTTTGGTATCGATAGTAAAATATGAATTAGATATTGACTGAAATTTATAGGTCCTAATAATGATTGATTCCTCCTTGAATGACCATATAGTTCATTACGGATGTTTTGTTTTATATGCTTGCTGCATAATGGATTTGATTGTAGTCATTATTTTATCAGGCACTTTGAGATCGCCATTTGTTGCAGTCTCTCTCTCTCTCTCTCTCTCAAAATTATTTCTCTCTCTGCAGATCTGCAAAATTTTGAAACATGGTAGTGTTAGGGGCCTCAGTGTTACTGCTTTTGAGCTTGAGGTAGTGGGATACACTATTGCTCTATCTTACTGTCTTCACAAAGGGCTTCCCTTTTCAGCTTATGGGGAACTAGCTTTTCTTTTAGTTCAAGGTACATAAGCAAATAGAAAAAACTATTTAACCATGACTTGCTCAGTATTTTCGTTGTGGTATTTTCACTTAACCTCTGATGTACAGTCTCTGAGATCTAACCAAGTTGTATTGGTTTGTGCCATGCAGCTATAATTTTAGTGGGTATTATTTACTATTACTCCCAGCCCATGAGCGTCAAAAAGTTTATCCCAGCAGCATTGTATCCTACAAAATATGTACTTGCATTTGTTAATTTCTTCTTTCATCTCTGTTCATAACATTCCAGATTTCTTGACTGAAGCTTTGTCAGATATTGTGCTGTTGCACCAACCATTTTAGCTGGACAGATTGACCCGGTTCTTTTTGAGGCATTATATGTGAGATTCAATTTTTTCAAGTTAGAATATTTAATGATAATTTCAACACCATCTAGTGGTAATTGGATAAAGGTGTAAAGTTTATTCCATTCTTTTTATGTTTATCTAAGCAAATATGCATTTACAACAGGCTTCTCAGCATGCAATTTTTTTTTGTGCAAGGGTCCCCCAAATATGGAAGAACTATACTGTAAGTTGAGATGCCTTATTATTCTGTTACTATTAAGTTAATGATAAATTGAATGCCTTCACAGAACACCTAGTCTCTTTATTTATCTTTTGCCTATCAATGATAAATTGAATGCCTATGATCTGAGGTGGCTTTGTCATCCATTTATTTTTCTTGAACAGATTTGTTGACTTGGTATAAAGTTGCCTTGTCCTTTAATCATTTATTGTTTTCCATGGCCGGAGTGTGTTTTTTAAACTTATGTTGAATTCAGACATGGCATCATAAAGGAATTCGATTAGTTAGATCCAACCCATTGATTGAAAACTTCTATAATTTTTAATGTTAGCAAATATTATTTTAAGAAATCCTATCAAATTTGCATTTCTGCCAGTTACATGGAAATTCAATTAATATGATATTTTATAGCATAAAACTATTTATGGAGAAGAATATGATGCATGGCTTGGATATAAAGAAAAAATAAACAAAAAAAAGTGAAAAGTTGTACTTTGCAACTGGTTTCATGGGAACATTTTCCTAAATAATGATTTATTTTGCTTTCTTCTTATCTCTTCACTTTTCTCTTACCCTAGTTTTGAATTTTCATCCGTGCTTTTTGTTGTTGTTGTACAAATTCTAAACCCAAGATGATTTCATTCTCCTTCATGCTACTTTCGGTTTTGAGAATGGATGCATTATTTGATTTGAAATTGATTGTTATTACAATTAGGGAGATTTGATTGGAAATTGATTGTTATTATAATTAGGGAACATTTGGAAATTGGTAATTAGCAAGAACGGAATGGAAGGATTTTGAAAATTAATAGAGCGATGTGATTTGATAGGGGTAACATGGGAATACATAAGACGGTTGTATTGAAAGATATGGGAAAATGATTGAAATATAAAGGTAAAATTGGAAAAAATTAGGATAATTAGGTAGTTAAGATGTCAAATCAGAGCAAAAAGTAAGGAGAAGTGTGAACTGTGCATTCCAATCCATTTCCTCCAATTGCCTAATGCCAAATGCTTCCTAAATGTTTGTAGTGCCCTTAAAAGGCTTGCTCTCTCTCGATATTGTTCAATTACTTTTAATTAAGGGTGTGTTTGGGAATTGATAAAACTTTTGATGAAAATTTTTGTTGTAAAAGTTTTTGAAATAAGAGAAAATGGTGTGATATGATAGAGATAATGATGAAGAGTAAAGAGAATAAAATTAAAATAAATAAGTTAAATGTATGAGCAGTTGTGTAGAAATGATTGGAAAGTAGGTTAGTTGTATAGGAAGAAGTGAAGCAAATAGGGTAGTTATGAAGAGTGAAAAGTTTTAGTTTGAAAAGTTTTTTGTTTTAACAAAACACGCCTTAAAAATTCATTTCTTTATGTAAAAAAGATTCTTTGCGTAATAATTTTCCGAAACTTGTATAGAATGATGGTGCTTTTGATTGCATGTGATATGTTCAAAATTCCATTTAACCTATGCTTGCATCTATCTGCGTGGAGATGAAGGGATTGATGAATGGATTAGTTGATGGTTTCAACTTCTGTTCTACTTCACTATCCAGAATTAAAGCTGCTATGTTCTGAAAGCTGGAACAGATCCAAGCCTCGGTTCTGGTAACAGGACCAGAAAGTTACCTCTAGTTCAAGTGGGCCAGCTTCAAACTCAGAACCCTGAACACTTGCAGTTTTTCTAGAAGTCAAGATCCCCTAATTTCCTCATTCATCCCCACTATCTAGATGATGTTTTTGTCATACAGGATATTTGCCCCCTTTTTGCTGTCATCCTGTACTCATTCCTTACAATCTTGCTTGACCTTAGACTGTCAAATGTCTTACCCCAAACAGTCTGCACAAGGACTGTTTTTATTGTTCTAGTGAAGCTAACCTGGCTCGGTAATCCATGTTTTCCATCCTCTTGTAACCCTTATTTTTACTAGGCCTTAGATCATTTAGCATGCCTGTCGCAATCACCCCATCTTAACGTTCAACCAGGGTATCCAGGTTGATTTCTGGATACTGCTGTCTCAATAATAAAAAAAATTCCTAGTTCTCCTATTCGAGGGGTAAACTAACTTTTAATTTGTCATGGGCTTCAAAGGCCAGTGATTTTGAATTTGGATCGTAGCGGGTTACTGGATGTGAGCATGTGGGAGAGACAGGGTGTCTATGATAGGTTCCAGTTATGTGGGCCTGGTGTTATGGATGCTGATGTTCCATTTGAGGGGGTAACGTCTCCAATCTAGAGGACTGATCAAGCCACCTGACAGTTAAGAGTCCTGATTTGGTTCAGTCAAGAAGGTACTGAGATGAGTCAGCTGTTGGTCGGTGGACTACGGCTGTTGGACAATGGCCTGGACAGGTGGCAAGAGGAGATTGGTAATGAGTAGACAGCCGGAAGACAGGTGGTGAAAATGGATCGGTTGATCATGTCCTGTAAATGGTATAAAAGGGGGGGGGGGGGGGGGGGGGTGTCGATGCATGAGATTGGGTAGGAATGTTTTCGGTGTAATTCAGTTGCTAGATTCAAAATAGTGAGAGGGAGGAAGGTCAGAGAATAGCTCTCGAGGTGGAGAAGCTCTGTAATTCGATAAATCAAACATTTTCATACTGAAATTCAATATCATTTGAGTGGTTGAGATCTTCTACAAGACATCTATCAAGTGGTAGCATAACTAGTGACTGTTGTGGGAGGAGACAAAGATACAGGAGGAGTGGTTGGTTCATATTGAGCAGGATAATGTCAAACATTTAACTGTTGTCTGCATCGTTGTTTTTACTCAACTGGAAATGCAGCATCCCGAGTTCATTCTTTGTATTCTCCCTCATATGCTAGCCCATTAAGTTCCACTTCCTCTGTAGTCTCTACCATTTTAGGACTAGAAAAACCAGAGGAAAGTCTTTTTGATCCTAACCCTAACTCATCATCAACAAGAAGGCTAGAACTAGAACGTACTCCGCCCCTGCTACCATGAGGTGAATGGGCTATATGGTGACTTTTTCCCTGTTGGTTTTGTAGAGTAGGTGACCAGTGCATAGTTGCTTCGTTAACGTTTATTGAGGTTGAGTGGGTTTCATTTCAACGACGCTGACCCTAGACCAGTAGTGATTCATAGTTCCACATTTATTACTCATTGGAAGATTGTCTGTGGAGGACAACAAAATCATAATTATTTGGTTAGACTGTAGAATAGTCATGCATGCATCTTGGATTGCTGTGTTCACTAATGACAAAAATGCATCTTCACTGTTAGTTATTTGGAAGTTTTAGTGCATACAAATGAATCTCTCCAGTTGCATTACTAGCGGATCATCTTAACTACAATATTCTGCACTAGCATTTTAGATCTCTCTTAGGGGAAAAAGCTTCACATGTTTATGAGTGTGCATTGTTATGTGGAGCAGAACAAAAGCACTGGAGAGCTTAGCTTTTTGACATGCTTTATGAACTTTGGTGGCTCTATTGGTGAGTAAATGTGGCTTTTCTCATAGCATTTATATTATCTATAATAAATTGATCATCATTCAACATTGTTGTTACTTATCCATGAATACATTTTTTGCAGTGAGGGTTTTTACTAGCATTCAGGAAAATGCTCCTCAAAGTGGTATCCTTTTTCATGAATTACTTTTCTTTTAATTGATACTTTGAAACTATGTTGTCTATCCATAGAAAATTGTAGTACTGTCATATATGATGCTTGTTTCCTATTTGATGCATCTAACTGCAAACAGAGTGGGTTTCTTGGGGAATGCATGTTTTTTAGCACAATTGTCTTGTGCTCTTGAAAAAGAAATTTGGATATTATGTCTCCTTTGGGACTAACATCAGCTGTCCTTATCAATTTTATTGTTGTTATAATTACAGGTATGCAATAATCTCATCATTGAATAACTAAATGGATTATTGAATGAATAAGTGAGAATCCATACAAGTTATTGCAGGAAAAAAGTTTATATGATACCTAGTTGGCCCTACTCATTTTTTTTGCTTTACAGCTTTGTTAAGAATTTACTTTCAAGCCTCTCATGTCACTCGTCCAATGTTTGTCCTAATTCTGCTTTATTCTACATAGTTTCTTCCTTTTGTTCTCTTTTTTCCCCAGATTCTAATCTTCTCTATTTTCCCCGTCACCATAGAGACCCTCACATGAATAATGTGGAGAAGATGGGATCTTATGAATATTTTGAGCTGCACATCAGAGAATAAGATGATGGAAAGTAAATTAGATGTTTTGCCCATTTCCCTAGGGATTAGGGACTACTTTTTTTGTTTTTTAAGCAGCGAGGTTGTGTAGGGTGAAGACTTTAAGAGAAGGGCACAAAGAAGGCCAACAAGGACATTGGATGGAGATGATCAGAGGGACTTATGGATTTAAACTGGGAAAAACTCTAAAAGATGGAATGAGAATGATATAATGTAAATTTATATAGCTAGCCCCAATAATTTAGGATAACATGTAGGACAATGATGATTTGTAATGACCTTTTTGTCAGATTTGATTTTCTTTTTTGATCATTTGAAGAATGTAAACATTGTGAACTTATCCTTAACTTGTTTGAAATTGCAATATAACACTACTAAGCTTCTTTGTTCTTTCTGTCTACAAGAGTACCATACTAAAGAATCAAAACTATTACTTGACCTTGTTAATTTTATTCTCCTCAAGGAGTGATCATGAAAAGGCACACGTATTCTTCTTAATATTTGAACCTCAAAGGTGCTCTCTCAATGAATCCTTGCAGTGGGCGTCTTTCTCTGCCTGCAAAACTGAGAAGAGATCCCTGTGACCTTTTCATTTACATCATGTTCTATATACCAAAACATTACAAAAAACAATGGTAGAAGGTGAGGAGAATCTGTTAATTGTAAAGCTCCAAACATTGATAGTCAAGGAAGAAATGATTGGTGTTCTGATTCCAAAGGACAATAAAGTTGTGCTTTGCTTGGTTTGGTCCCAAAGAAGGTATAATATAGAAGTGTTTAAAGCTTTTATGTGTCGGCTTCGGAAGACTAAAGGTGCATTAACTTTTCTTGATATCGATGAGAATCTAAACATGATTGAATTTGAGCACGAATAAGAAAAGCAATAGATCTTGGATGGGTGTCCATGGCTTTTTGAGAGGCACACGATCCTTATGGAGGAATCGAAGTCACCAATCAATCCAAAGGACATATGCCTCTCAAAGACCGTGTTTGGGCTTAATTAAACAATAACACATATCTATATGATAAATACAAAGTGGGGGATATGATTGGAAGTCGTTTTAGCAAAATGTGGGAGATGGTAGTTCATAGTTAGATAGTTAAAATCAAGGTAGAGATTGATGTCATAGAACAATTGAGGAGAGGCATCCTCGTTCAAACCAATTCATTGCAAAACGATGGATAGCTTTTGCATATAATAAACTTCTTCTCTTTTGTTATTGGTGTGAGCTTGTAAGTCATATGCTTAAAGAATGCAAGCATGCGTGTCATCAACATACAAATGGTGAGGAGTTATCATATGGCAACCACTTACGAATTGGTTTCAAAGAGATGAACTCAAACTTGGACACCAACAGAGGAAATTGGGGTAACTTGTGAAGCTACCTCAGGGAGGGGTGGATGGAGAAGATGATCTTAGTCAGCTAATGGTCCACCAAACAAATTTGGAAGGTATTAATGAAGCCAGAACAAACCAATATCAAAGTGATTCTCCATAGGCATTGCTAGCAAGAAGTGATAAGGAGATTCCATGTGCACAACTAGCAGTAATTCAGGAGAGAAATCTGAAGCCACTGGGATTTGCAAAAGTCTAGGGTGACTACAAAGGGGTGAGTCTTTAGAACATAGTGAAATCATCTATATGGTTTTGAGTGGCACTAATTTTGAAAGAAAAGCAAGAAAGTGGGGAATGACAGTGGGGTAGGAGACCAGTCAGTCAGTAGATATGAACTTAGTGGAGGTGCAGATTTCCTCATGTGCAGTTAGTTCCAGAATCATTGGACACACGGGGTTTTTTTTTTTTTTTTTTTGGGGGGGGGGTGGTGTTGGTACGAGTAGGGAGAGGGCTCAAAAAATGTCAAGCAGAGGTACATCTATACTAGTAATCGGTGTTAGCAACTTTGCACCTTCTAGATCGAAAAAAGTTGAACATGGGTGGTTAGTACAATTATCACAGAAGCAGATGAGGATTTCATGGAAATTACAAATAATCATATTTGAAACTGCTTTTATAGGAAACTATTCACCAATTGGAGAGTAATAGTAAAACATTCACTAAATTGAGGGGCCGTTTAGATCAAATTGGAGTGACATTGTTGCTATGTGAATTGGGGAGAAAGCAGCTTGTTAAAAAGGAGGGGGAAAATATGCCAAAGGGTGGGTTAGGATGGGAAACCATCAAGAGCTGGCGGAAGTTCACAACTGGTAGTTCCATTGAAAAGCCAATCTCAATGGAAATTATTTCAGCGGAGGAACTGTTACCTTTGGAGAAGAAACCAAAATTTGAAACTCTTAACGTGAAATGTATCTTCATTCAAGGCGATTGTTGAGGGTTATTCTTAGCTCCATCAGGTGTCATCGGTATCATATCATGGAACTAATGTGGGTCGGGAACCCACAAACAGTTTAGAATTTGATTTGATCAAGTGGCAAGCTCCCAAAGCTGTCTTTTTGATAGAAATAAAGCTCAAAGGTCATGAAATGGACAACATTTGTAGGACGTTGCATTTTGAATATCGTTTCTCAGGTGACAGCACAGGTCAATGAGGGTTAGCTGTCTTATGGACAAATAAGCTGGACTTAAATGTATCGTCTTTTTCAGCAAATCATATATATGGAGGTAAATGACCCATCCAAAGGATTCTTGTGATGCCTTACTAGATTTTATGGCAACTTAGACAGAACTTAGAGAGTAGCCTCATGAAATTATAAAAACAAAGTTAATGCCAAGTGAATGGAGGAAAAACATTATAGTTCCAATCTATAAAAATAAGGGAGATATTCAAAATTGTGCAAATTATCATGGAATAAAATTAATGAGTCATACTATGAAATTATGGGAAAGAGTAATTGAACATAGACTAAGACGGGAAACTAATGTATCAGAAAATCAATTTGGTTTTATGCCAGGAAGATCAACCACTAAAGCTATTTTCTTACTTAGACAACTATTTGAAAAGTATAGGGAGAAGAAAAAGAACTTATACATGATTTTTATTGATTTAGAAAAAGTTTATGATCGAGTACCAAGAAAGTTAATATGGCAAGTGATGAGAAAAAAAAGAAATTAATGACAGATACATTGATATTATTAAGGATAATGTATGAGGGGACTATTACGAATGTGAGGACCATTAGTGGAGATACTAATTTCTTCCCAGTTAAAATAGGTCTACATCAAGGCTCAGCCTTAAGTCCTTACCTTTTTACCTTAGTAATAGATGAAATTACTAAACATCTCCAAGAAGAAGTACCTTGGTGTATGTTATTTGCAGATGACATTGTTCTAATATATGAAACTAAAGAAGGATTAAATTTTAAATTGAATAGGTGGGTAGATGCTTCAGAATCTAATGGTTTTAGAATTAGTCGCACTAAAACTGAATATATGAAATGCAATTTTAATAATAGTGAGAACCCGGATGAGGAACCAATTAAGATTTTAGATCAAGTAGTAATAAGAACTAATCACTTTCGGTACTTAGGATCAATAGTTCAAGAGAACGGGGAAATCGAGAAAGATATAATACATAAAATTCAAGCAGGTTGGAAGAAATGGAGAAGCGCGTCAGGAATTTTATGTGACCGACGAGTTCCAATCAAATTAAAAGGAAAATTTTATAAGACTGCAATTAGACTTGCTTTGCTTTATGGGGCAGAATGTTGGGCAGTTAAAGAACAACATATACAAAAAATGAGCGTAGCGGAAATGAGAATGTTAAGGTGGATGAGTGGTAAAACAAGAAAAGATAAAATTAGGAATGAAATAATTTGAGAAAACTTAAAAGTGAGACCAATTTGTGATAAAATGAGAGAAAATAGATTAAGATGGTTTGGTCATGTTAAAAGGAGACCTGAAGTAGCACCGGGTAGGAAAACAGAGTCTATCCAAGTAGAAGGTGGTAGGAGAATGAGAGGAAGACCCAAAAAAACATGAATAGAAGTAATTAAATAAGATTTAACAATATTACAAATTACACAGAATTTAGTCTTAAATCGCCAAGCATGGTGTAACAGAATCCATGCAGCCAACCCCACCTAGGTGGGAAATGACTTATGATGATGATGATGATGATGATGACGACCTTAGCACACAGGCTCTCAGACCCTAGTTTGTGTTGTAGGTTTTCAATGAAGTGGTGGGCCTTCGGAATATGAATAGCTCAAGACAACGTCAAAGGTGCAGATTCAAGTGTTTTATGGGGTCATCGATCACTGCAACCTGGTGGATCTAAAGGTTGTTGGCTCGCTTATGACATGGAAGAATAATAGGCATGGGAATGCTAGAGTTGAGGCTATACTTGACAGGGTCATTACAAATATCGAATGGCTAAACTCATATCCTTTTGCACAAGTACAACGCAAATCCAGTGCCACATCAGACTGTCACTTGATCAAATTGGTCTTGAATGCCAAGAGCCAAACGTCCAAGCCTAGGAGGATCTTCAGATATGAGCTGATATGGTCAGGACATTAAGAAGCAACAAAAATTGTGTAGGAAACTTGGAGCAAAGAAAAGGGTAATGGGTCAGTGTAAGTTTGGAAGCATCTAGTAGCAAATCAAATGTTGAAGCTCAAAGTTATCAGAATGGAGCCGGAAAACTAGGGGAAATATTACCAAAGCCATTCATTTGTGCCATGAAAATTTGGAAACACTCAAGCAAGAGCCCTTAGTATGACTGGACTGTCGAAATTAAGAACCAGGTGAGCAAATTGAATATCCTACTTGAAGAAGAGGAGGTGATGTGGAGATAGAGGCCATGAATTCAATGGTTGAGGATTGGAGACAAGAACGCTAGATATTTTCATATAGTGGCAGCAGAGTGTAGAAGAAGGAACTTTGTTGTAGTTATGCACAATGTTGTAAGAACCAGGTCGAATCGGCCGGTCCGACCGGTTCAACTGGGAACCGATGACCTAACCGGTCCAATCCTGTCCGGTTACTGATGGGGAGAAACAAACCGCATGAAACCGGTTTAATTGTCCCGGTTTTCGGTTTTTTGGCCATATGGTTAACTCTGTTTGGGTCAAGTGTTTATATATATAAAATATCCTCATCAAAACCCTAACGAATAGAGCCGCAGCTCGTCTTCGTTTGGGAAAACCCTCACGAAAGCCCATTCTCTCCAATCTCCATTTCCCATCGCGATTTTGAGCAAGTACCATTTTCTGATGCCGACGCTACAGCCGTGATGGGTGGAGGATTCAATCGAGTGATCCCCATTAGAAGGATTGTTGATGATTAGCGACTGGTGATGGCTGCTAGTGCTGTTGGAAGTGCCGATTGGAGCTCATTGTTGGCAATGTGGAGGACGATCATCAGTCGCAACAGGAAGCATCAGCAAGAGGACCAAACCAGTTGCCGTCTTCTTTCCCCACCATCATCTTCCCCCTGGTTGTTGTCGGTGACAGTAATCCATCCTCATCCACTAGCAATTTTTGATTTTTAGTTGCTCAAAATTTTCTGCTACAATTTTTATTTTTGCAGAATGTGCACCAGTATGTCATTGTCAGGAATAATTTCTCCCCTGTTTTTATTTATGGTGGTGTCTGGATTTTGGCTTTTTCGGCGCCATTTTTATATCTACTACCAGTGTCATGGTATGGTAAAACAAGATTTGATTCTGTTGTGATGCTAGCCTAATGGCATTTCTGTATGCCATTTTTATTTCTAAGAGAACCAACAGTTTTTACTTATTTTTGCACCGAGGATTTAAATATGACTCTCTTCCCCCCTCCCCCCCCCTTCAGTTGTGCTCCATTGGTAAGTTCTCTAATAAGTAATTGCTCCTCCTCTTTTTAACGCTTAATTCTTTTATTTAGAAATTAGTTACATTGAGAAATTTCTTAATTAATTAGCTTGCCACTTCATGCGTTCATGGGTTCTACACTCCAGTAAAATTGTGAGCTAAAAATCTTATCCACTTCGATTTCACATTTTTTTATTTGTTTAATATATAAATTATGCATTATATAACTAAGATTATTCTAGTTTTTAAAAAAAATTTTTTTAGGTAAATAAATTTTCAAAAATCAATTAAAGCATTAATACCAATCAAAAAAATTAAAAGATTAATACAATGTTGGCAAAGATATAATCAATAGCATGAAAGTAAATACTCTATTTTCTAACTTCTAAAATTATGATCACAGTTACAGTTTTTTATATATTAATTTTTAAACTTGTATGGTATATTTTACATAAATTACTAATAGACTGGTTTAATCCGGCTTTCAAAAATGGTTGAACCGGTTGAACCAGAACCAGTCACGTGACCGGTTTGTTAACCGGTTTGGTTCTGACAACATTGGTTCTGCATATGCAGGGGGGATTCGGATTATTGAACAGTGAAGAAGGAACAAACAATTTTTTCATACGTGCAACACATTTTCAAATCTGAAAATCCTCATGGTTTTGATAGAATCGGGAATACTGTAATGGGGGCTCTTTGAGGAGTAGAAAATTAGTTTTACAAAGTCCCTAATGATGGGTGAGGTAAAAGTAGCATTAAGTGCAATGGAGCCAGGTTTAGATGGTTTACCCACAGGCTTCTACCAGGAGCATTGGGAAATGATGCGATTTGATATATTTCGAGCATGCAAGGAATTCATGGAATGCACATCACTGGAACAACAATAGAATATGCTATTTGGTATTAACAAGATAGTAATTATTCTTATTCCTAAGATTAGGGGAACAATACATGTATATGATTTTTGGCCAATAAGACTTTGTAGTGTAATTTACAAAATCCTCTCAAAGGTGCTAGCAAATCGGTTAAAGCTCTGCCTTGATACTATCATTGGAGAGAATCAAACTGCTTTCATACCTGGCCATTTGATCTCCAATAATATGTTGATTACTTATGAGGGAATCCATACTTTGCATAACAGGAAAAAAGGGTTGAAAGAGGAAGTAACCATAAAAATCAGATATGTCTAAGATATATGACTGAGAGAAATGGAGTTCTTCTATTACATGATGAGAATACACATTTTTAGCGAAAAGTGGATTGGATGGATCAATGCTTGCATAAGTATAGGAAGTTGTAAGGTATTCATGAATAGATTCCTAACTGATGTTTTCATATGTAGTCATGGATTGAGGCAAGGAGACCCTCTATCACCTTATTTGTTTCTTATATGTGCAGAGGGCCTCTCCTCCTTGTTATCAAAGGCAATAGGAGAAATTATTACATGGAATTCGTATGAGCAGGAATGGACTGTGTATTAGCCACCTGTTTTTGGCTCATGATATGTTGCTTTTTATTAGAGCAAATAGTGTTGAAGTAAGGCAGCTCATGAGAATTATTCAAATCTAGAGCTATTGTTCAAGTCAGTAGATAAATGTGGGAAAAACAGGCATGTTTTTCAGCTCAAACACTAGGGTGACAACAGAGAAGAGAAGTGGAGAATGTGGTGAGATCTAGTGGCATCGAGATTAACTCAAATCTGGGACTCCTGTGTGGTTGGGGAGATCAATGAATGGCGTGTGTGAAAGTATAAAAGAAAGGGTTTGAAGGAAAGTGCAAGGGTGGCTGCAAATACACCTTTCATGGGGAGGAAAATAGGTTCTTCTTAAATCTGTAGCACAGGTGATAGCAAGTTATGCTTTTTCTTTTTCTCATGCCAAAGACATTCTGTGATGAGTTGAATGCCATGATGAGTTGGTTTTGATTGGGGTGAATCCAACAGTAAAAGGAAAATGAGTTGGCTATCTTGGAGTAAAATGCGTATCTAAGAGGAGCAGTTGGCTTGGCTTTAGGGATCTATCCTTGTTCAATTATGCTCTTGTAGCAAAACAAACGTGGTGGTTGTTGACTAGATCTGATTCTTTATGCAGTAGACTTCTATGAGCCAAATATTATCAATAAGGTAATATTTGGGACTACAACTCAAGAGTCTCAGATTCTCACTCGGAGTAGTATATTAAAGGCTAGATGGTATGTGAGCAGGGGTGTCAATGGAGAATTGGAATACGTAAAATTGTTAAACAAAGATGGACAGATCAGATCATTGTATAGCAGGAACTTTACCAGAACATATATCAGAAGATGTACATGTGGATTTCTTTATGGATGCTAAAGGAGAAGGCAATTGCTAAGATTAAGGGTTGTATGGGATGGGATAATCCTATGTCTTGTATGCTCTGGAGAATGAAGCTTCCACAGAAATTTGTGCCATTTGGCTGGAGATTGTTCTTAGACATTTTACCAACAAAAGTAGATCTCCTAAATCGTGGGATAGAAGTTACATTCTGTTTTCAGAATCTGCCAAAAGGAACCAGAAGATCAAGACCATCTCTTTAGGACTTGAGATCAAACAAGGATGACAATGTATAAATTTTGGATAATTGTTAGTAACATGGGACCTTATATGCACATGCAGGAGACACTATGGAAACTTGGGAGGAAAGGCAACATTGAGACGTTTAACATGTTTATATTGCTATGTTGGTGGCTATGGCATCTAAGAAATAAGCTCTATGCAGAGGGGCAGCTGGTAGTCATCGTAGGGATTGACTGGTCCATCGAATGTTAACAACAGTTTTTCGGAGGCCAACAAAATTTATCAAGGTGAACCATTCACAAGGGATTTGGCCACTCATTGGAGAAAGTGATGTGGACAGGAGGAGGATATTGCAGAGTAGGATGATGGTAATTGGTGTGTTAGCTAGGGATGCTGATGGTGGATTTCTAGCAGCTAAGAGTTGGATGGTTAGTATGGATCTGAAACCTCTTGGCATGGAAGCACTGGCAATAATCGAAGCTGTTGAATGGATTTACCAAGCGTTTGGTTCAGAACACAGAGTTTGAAGTGGAAAATGATTCTGTGATGCTTATCGGTTCCTAAAACACTAATGAATCTGTGAAATCGAATTTGGAGGCAGTTATCAGAGAGATAAAGTAGATATAGATATCAGATAAGATGGATGAGATTCGATTTTCTCATATGCTGCAAAATAGCAATTAGGCTGCCCATTGGCTTGCTGATTATGCAACCTCAAGTACACAACATAGTGCTGAGTGGTATAGTGAACCTCCTGATTGCATTCGAGAATGGCTATGTAAAGATCTCAATCGTCCTTCAAATGAATAAAGTTGATATTCCAGCCCCTGAATCCTTGGGGTCCTATTTTTGGGACTCTGAGGAGGAGGGGTATTTTGGCCTTCTTACCCTCTAAAAAAAGAAGACCATAACTATTTTTAAATTTTGAAACATAAATGGGAATTTCTTGGTTCTAGTGCATGGAGAACCGAAAAGGAAAGCCGAAGGGTGTACTGTGATGACAATGATAACAATAATGACAGTGGAGCTTTGTTACTCGGTGATGACCAAACAACAACAAAGGCGATGGGGTTATTTTGTCCATGGATATTCTCCCAGGATACATTAGGGTATTTATATTGTTCCAATGATTGCTGGTGGAAGGTACTGTTACTTTGCCTTTGTTACCACTACATTCATTAAATGTATTGACAATTTTCTCATTTTATGATAATGAATACTAATGCAATTCGTTAATTTTGAATATTTGAAGCAAATGGCTCATGATATGTGGTGCACTTTGAGGATGCTTTTTTTCCCCCAAGAATGCGTTCAGTGCTTGGGTGCAACATACTTTGAACAGTTTTGAAAACACTCAAAAATCTTACTACTACCATCTTTTATTGCACACAATATGCATTCATCCTCTATGATTGCTGTCTTTTACTTATTAATGTCTTTGCACTGTATGGAGCTTCAAAGGGAGATTAGAAGTGTACAAGAATGATCATGTGCTGAGAATTTTGGCTTATTTCTGGTTGCACACAAGTCCTGCTTCGTGTTGGTAACTCATGCTAGAATGGTTCCTTTTTGGCTGAAAGGAATGCATGAATCCCAGTTAAAATAAGTCTCATACATATCTGTTAATACTTTTTTTTTTTTTTTTGAGAAACACATCTGTTAAATATTTTTTTGGTACAATATCTGTTGATACTTGATATGCCAAGTTGTTTACCTTGATTCCTGGGCAGTCATCTTAGGTTCTGCAATTGGGATCTTCTTGAATGGCACGCTTCTGAGCCAGATTCTTCTCTACCAAAATCCAGATACCAAGAAAGAAAAGAAACAACAATGAAGCCAGGATCAAGTTTTGTTGATCAATTTTACATTTGACTCATGTCCTGGTAGCCATTTTCTGGCACAGGTGACTTTGCTACTACTTTTTTCTTTTACCTTGTTGTTGTTGTTGTTGTGTGTGTGTGTGTGTGTTAGAACAAAAATTACGAGAGGTGTTTACATTTTAGAAAGGAAAAAAAAAAAAAAAAAAAACCTAATAGAAAGTCATTCGTTGTGTGTCATACCATTAGTTAGCACTGTAATTTGGTTTACTGATGGAAAGCGAGTTTGAGATCATCCACTGGGTCTCTTTTTCTAGTGGGTTTTGGTTAAAAACCCTATGTATTGCTTTTTAACTTATCTATACTTAGATTTTTGAGATTATTCGCATCTGATAATGTTCTCTGGAATTTGTTAACTGCTTGTTCTTTGTAGAAATAAATTTATACATGTCCACGTGAGTTTGAAGCCATTCGTAGAACCATGACAGGTCCTCAGTTTTTCTATTCATACTTGTTTACATGGATTTAAGCCATCAATTTACTGACTAAAACGTCTTCTAATTCCTTAAGCAACCCATAAACTTAGCCACTTGCCTATTTTCTCCTAAAAAAATAATTAGCTTATCCAACAGGATAAGAGTTGAGGACTAAAATCATGGTAGTAAAAAATATGTTATGACAAATCGATTAAATTGTAGATTAAAATAAAGTTCTTGTTGTCAATGGTTCGTTTATTGTTATTGAAACATCGCGCTATGATCACATGCAAGCACAACCAGTTTACAATTTGGGAATTTTATATTGTAAAAATGTTTTTTTCTTAAAAAAGAAAAAATTCTTCTTATTTTCACAACATTTGCCTGTAATTCTTGTTTTACTTACGATGTTTTAAAATTTTTTTTTTACCTAAAACATTTAACTTTAAATTCTTATCATATTCATGTAGTTAAAATAGCTATTAACTATCCCATTGAAAAGACAAATTTGCCTCTCTATAATTTCTTAATTGAAACGATTCAATCCTAATATAATTTAACTAATGCTGATAAATTATTAATTTGTGACCTTAACTGATTCAAATATCATATTGGGGTTAAATCATTTTAATTAGAAAAAATTTAAAGGGGCAAAATTGTCTTTCTAGCAAGGTAGTTAATGACTGTTTTATTGCATAAGTATAACAGAAATTTAAGATGAAATATTATGATATAAGAGAAATAGGAATTTGGGGCAAATGTTGTAAGTTATAAAATGAATTTTTCCTCAAAAAAAAAAAAAAAAAAAAATTCTAGACTAGCAGTATATGAGTTAGGGAAATACTTGAGTTGTACCTAGGGGTGTTAATGGTCATGGACAACCCGTTAACCCGCTCGTTCAACCCGTTAATAAATGGGTTTGGGTTGGGATTTTTGAATAAATGAGTTATGATCGGCCAACCCGTTTAACCATTTAATTAAATAAACGGATTATGGTTGAGGCTTCGCAACCCGTCAACCCGTCCAACCTGTTTATTTAACCAATTCAACCCGTATAACTCATTTAATATAATATATTATAATATATATATAATATTTATAACTGGAATTGGCGTTAAAGAGATGACTTGAGATTGGAGCTGATGTTTTCAAGCCAAAATAAATTAAATTCAGGTATGTTAGCTTCGAATTATTTAATTTATTTAAATTTACAGACTTTATTAAAGATTTTTAGCATGAAAATTAATAACAAACACAACCCGTTAACAACCCTTTAACCCGTTTATTAAATGGGTTGTAAATGGGTTAGGGTTGAAGTTTTTTAAATGGGTTAATAAACGGATTAGGGATGAGATATATTAAATGGATTAGGTTTAGGATTAGGCTCCAACCCGTTCAACCCGATCCGTTAACACCCCTAGTTGTACCGTTGTCATTGAAGATTCTACAGTGCCGCCTTTTAGGGTTAGTTTCAGGACGAAATTAATATTTGATATGATCATTGCATTCGCAATTGTTTGTTTAACCAGAAAATTAAGTTTCATACGAATCAAATGTGTACATGCTCTTATAGAATAAAGTGTAAAATCAGAGTAATTAAATTGTTTGATTTGTATGTTAATTTTAAGTTATTAACACCACATTTGAACTATTTAAAATAATATCATTCCTATATAAATGAATGATTTTATGAAGTATTATAATATTATAATACAAGATGCGTATTAAAAGGATACGTATTTTTCATCATTTACACATGATTATATACAGATATGGCCCACCAAAGATTTCGATTAAAATGATTTTTGGCAATATCATAAATCAAATGATAATAAACAAAATGAATGGATTTGATTTGGTTTAATCATCAAGGTGAGGTCAAATAGAAGTGGCAGACTTTGGTACCTGAAACGCTGATACTGGTGACGTATTCCTTATAAATTAACGATTGAAGATCTCAGAGTGCTATCCCTATTGTTGGGTTATTTTGATAATTAAATCAAAATCATACAAATTATTTATCTAACGAGGAAATTAAGTTTTAGACAACTCAACTCAAATTTGCACGTCGGTCACATTAATTAAAGTGTAAAATCAATGCAATAAAATTGTTTGATTTATATATTGATTTTAGAATAATCAATTTAGTCTCTTAGTCATCTAAAATATTATTACTATATAAATAAATGATTTGTAAGGTATTAAAAGATTCTAATGCAGATTTGAATGGATTTAAGTATTTTTCTGCTTATATATATTTTTTCAAGCGCGGATATGGCGCAAACAAACTTCGAGGAAAATGAAAAGAATTTTTTATCACTTGCACCCTGATTTAGCACGCCATGTTGTATATTTTTATATTACCTCATTTCCGTCATTGGTCGAGGCGTGATGAACGTTAGTCATTGATTCCGCATTTAATGCGCTGTAGGCATCAGACTTTTTTTTATTGGTATTTATATAAATGACAATTTTCATATTATAATATAGCACATTCACAACAGTTACACTAGGAGGAAATTTTTTCTCTAAACACCTTTATGCCATGGGTAAAGCTGTAAAAACCCCCATCCAAGGAGGGAAACTATAAAAACCTCACTTTTCAAGGGGGACATATGTAAAACCTCTCACTGAAGCTAACATGAATGAGGCTAAGTTAACATGCACTAATGTTGCGCCAACTGAGGAGAGAGAACATATGCTCGAAAATTGAGGTCTAACCACATAGTTTTGCATCTCCATCAATTGTTGTATTTAGGGTGTGTTTGGTTATAGGCAGAAAATGTGAAGTTAAAACTTTTCAATCTAAAACTTTTCGCTCTCCACAACTATCATATTTTTTAATCATTTTTTCATATTTTTCTATATAACTATCATACTTTTCAATCATTTCTACACAACTATCTACATAACTAACCTATCTATTTTAACTTTATCCTCTTTACTACTCATCATTATCCCTATCATATCACATCATTTGATAACTTTTACTCTCTAAAACTTTTCATGAAAAGTTTTATTCGTTACCAAACACACCCTTAGAGTGAGAAGCATAGTGGATAGGCTCAAATCCTAGACAATGGACAAGCTAGGACAATGCTGTTGCAGGGGATTTTTGTGTCTTCTTGCTTATTTTCTTTCCTAACAAAGGTACGAGGAATCCCACCTATTTTGGGTATTTTTTGGGCAAAGATAATAGTAGTGGAGGCAGTAATGGAAAGGAGAGAGGTGGCTTGGCTCGGACAGAGGCTAGCCGGAGGGTGGTGCATCCATTTTTCTTGGGATTTTGGCATGCGTTTTTTTGGGCATCTGTATTGTTTTTTTTTGTTTATCTTTTTGGTTTGTTTTTTTGTTTCTTTTCCCAATTGTTGATGCAATGTGTTGGAATTCCACTTGGACCGGGATTCCTATACACCCATAATGAGTTTCCTACTCATACTCGTAGTGGAAAACACAATCCCACTTTGATACACAACGTATGGAAACATACCTATAGTTGGATAGCTCTTGCATATTCCTTTCAATTTAGTTATAAATATGTGAGGTCCCCAGGAGAAATACACGTTAGAGCATATGGGAGAAATATTTGAAGAGTTCTCCTAAAACCCTTTCTAAGATTAGTATCATTTAGGTTGTGGTAATATGGTTGGTTTCCAATCTCGTGATTCCAATCCGGCCAGCGACGAAGTTTGAGATACATCCTTTTAATCCTTTCGCTTCCAGTAAATAAGGTATGTAGAAATTTCTTAATTTTTGAAATTTGTGTCAGAGCCTAATCTGTATCTTAGTTTGGTTGCTTGGTCATGATTGTATACACAAATATATATATATATATATATGTCAAATTGATGAATTTCATTGATATCTATGCATCTGGAATCCTCATAGCTCATGTACCACTATTTTGAGAAATAATAACAATAATCCGAGCATGCGTTCATAATGCTTGAATTTTCTTTCTAGTTATCATGGAAATTATAAGTTGCTAGATTTTACTATTATGATACTCCAAATATATGGAAGTGTGGTCTTATATTAAAGGTTGGACTTTTATGAATAATATGGTCAGTTTAGATTATTGAAAAATCAACTGCGATAATCTTTGTGATTGATTAAGTGTGAAAATGAGCATTCTTATTTCATCTTCACTTGCCATCCCTGTCAATTGATGCAATTGGTTTTGGTTTGAACACACATGTTGATATGGACCTTCATATATTATGGTTGTCCTTGTTTTTAGTGGAATTATGTCATATTAACATGTGTTTCTAATAGAAGATTGATGCAAATAGAAATTGTCTATATGCTCGCAATATGATACAATATGATAATCATGTGATAGTGCATTTTATTGATAATTAATTAGTTATTCCAATTAATTATGCAAATCACATGTTCCACCATGTTAATTACATTATTTTAAATTTTTAGAATGGATTAGATCATTAAAAAATTATTTAGTTGGATTTAAAATCAAATAAATCAAGCAAGATGTACCATGCATCCATCTACAACGGGTGTACTCCCTGGATATTTACACCACCATGGCATTGGTGAATTTTTCTAAAAACCCCCTGGAAAATGAAGGTTTTGCAAATCCACTGGACTAGAGTAAGAACTAGATAGTGGGCTAGGCTTAGTTAGGCCTGGAGTAACCAATGGCGGGCCACGCGGGGGAAGCACAATGACAAGTCGACTTGGAAAGGCAGTCCATGCAAGTTGGGCCCATGGGAAGCTTAGTGGCTCAATGGCGACAATGTGGCACCAGTCAATGACAAAGACAGACTGAGGGCGAGTAATTGGGCTAAGCCCCATGCAAGCAAGCCTAGTCAAACCCACGTTGTGGCCCCATCAAATAGTAGGCCAAGTGGGGCCCAAAACAAGGTGGTCCAAGAGAGGCCCAACCTGGCGACAACCTGACAGTAGCATTGTGAAATCCACAATCCTAGAATAGCACATGTAAACCTAGGGTTGTAAACCCCAGATCCCTGTACTGAGTTTATGATAAATAAAATTTATGAAATATGTTATATTTTACAAATGTGTACTAGAGGTTAAAATAATGCAATTAAGAAAGTGACGCACGTGAATAGTGCACGTGAATAGTAAACATGCATAGTAATTGTGGATTAAGATATGAGATTAAGAGTTAATCACTTGATTAACCTAATCACAAAAAGTCAAAAGGAGAATTAATCACTACAAGACAAAATAACAATTCTTTTGGATATTCTAATCCAAATTTGGATTTTTGTGGAAAAATAGAAAAAAATTCATAAATTGCAATCCGGGTGTCGGAATTAGATGAAATTTTTTTATGGATGGTTAAAAATACATGATGAACATGATGGATGATATAAGATGTGATGAAACTCACAAATTAATGGCCAAGATGAAGTGTCAAATAGATGTTGAAAAAGTAACTTAACTTTTTATTAAATATACTTTGACTTTTTAATAAAGTAAATAATTAAAAAAATAAAATTAAATGCAAATGCAGCATGGAAGGGACGTGCAAGGGGGTTGCTGACTTTTGGGGTCATGATCCAATGGTCACAAATCAATTTTATCATTAATCAAGGGTTGAGATTAAGTTGCTTAAAAATAATTAATTTTAAAATTAAAAAAATAGGATAAAAATAGGGCTGCAATAGGGCTGCTGTAGCAGGCCTAGGGTGGCTGCTCTTGGCTCAAGGCACCTTTTGGAAATTAGAAAAAAACACATTTGCAAATTTACACCTCAAGCAAGGGGGTAAATTGCAATTTAATGAAAAATCAAAAAAGTATAAATAGGGGCATGGGGTGAACGTCCAAAGGCACAATTCCAGCTCCACTTGAGCCATTCCAAGTTCCCAAGCCATCCAAAACACGTTTTGGCCTTGAAAGAAAGAAGGAGAGAAGATTTGAGAGAGAAGGGCCAAGTAGAAGGGGAGTTTTTCTACTTCAGGTAAGGAGATTCTTTCCAAACTTGTTTTGGATGTTAAGTAGGGTAAAACCATGCTTAGATAATGCCCAAGCATGAGAAAATAAGTATAGATATAATGTTTAAATGGAATTATGCCAAAACATCAAAAATTTGGAGCGAAGATAGGGTATTTGGGAAGATAGCATATGATATATGAAAATAATGCTCCAAAATTGATAAATGATGATTTGGGATGTATTATTATGATAAATATGATGTTGGAATAATGATATATTAATTTCATGATTTTTGAAATTAAGGATTATGCTTAAGGGTGTGTTTGTTTGGGGCCAAAACTTGTCAATTAAAACTTTTCAACCCAAAACTTTTCACTCTTCATAACTACTTTATTTTTTAATTATTTTTTCACATTTTTCTATACAAACTACCCTACTTTTCAATCATTTCTACACAACTACCTATACAACTAACCTATCTATTTTAACTTTATTCTCTTTACTTCTCATCATTACCCCTATTATATCACATCATTTTCTATCTATTTGACAACTTCTACCTCTAAAACTTTTCATCAAAAGTTTTACCTCCAACCAAACACACCCTAAGTGAATTTATGTTGATTTTTAGTATATTGAGAAAATGATTTTTTTGGCCAAGTAAATGATAATAAATTCAAAATGTATGAAATGTCGTATGATATAATAGGCATGAGGTATGTTATGATATTTTTTATTTTTAGAAAAAATATCAAATTTTGGAACCCATGAACAGTAACCACGTCTCTGTGAACAGTAACCTCGGATGAACAGTACATGCTACAGTGATTTGCTATAGTAAACAGCGTGATTTTGGAGAAAATTTTAGATTTATTTTTATATTTTATGAGGATATATGGATCGAATTTTTTTTAAGGATTTATGGATAAAAATCCATATAAGAAAATGATGATCACGCATTTTTAAGGATAACCTCTATAAAAAAATTATGGTGGAAAATAAGGTCATAAATAAATATAAAATATGCATGATAAAGTATGTATATCCTTTTCACTTGTATAGGAAAAGGAAAGGAAAGGATAAAGGAGTCGGATTAAAGCAAAGCAAAGGTAAGCAAACAAACTTTTGAAAATGATTTTTATATAGTGCAACTATGAAATATGTTAAATTTGCTTTATTATAAGCAAATTCATATGGAAGTAAGAAGAAATGTTGAAGTATGTGGGAATTGCTTTATCATAAGCAAATCCTTATAAATGAAGAGAAAGATGGAAATGGTTGCATTATAATGGAAAAGGAAAAGTTTTGATTTCCAAAATAGTATTTTGTTTTATCGAATGAATTTAAAATGATTTATTAAAATGTTTTGAAACGGATTTAAGGAAGGCTAACCAATAACCGATTTAAATGAAGATTTCTTTTAAATGACCAAAGGATCATACAAGCGTATCTTCGTATAGAAGAAACTTAAGTGTTATGTGGACAAAAAATATGATATATATATATAATGAATTATGCATTAGTATATCCTTTGTTCATGAAAAATCTAGAAACGAGAAGAAAAATGTTTCCAAAGTCTTTGGTTTCCAAATATTAGAATGTTTTTCAAAATTGTTTTACCGATCAAAAATGATTTATAAACATTTTTTAGCAATGTTTCTGTGGCGCCCCGAACCGAGGCGTCACATTTGTCCTTACTCCAGGATCTTGTCGATTGGTAAGTGTGAATCAGGATTGTTGCCCTGATCACGCGGCGGGTTCTTAATTGGATCTCGTCCAATTTTATTTTTTTTCCTTTTCTTTCATCACATAACATATACTCATCATCATTCAAAATGGACCCATCCAAATCATCATAAATCATCAACTTCTCATTTTATTCATACTTTCATAATTTCATATAACCTATAATCTTTTTCATCATATGCCATTATGGCCTACATTCATACTTCAATAACAAAGGATTACATACCTTTGTATCTATGCTTCTTTCATCATATCACTTCCAGGCAAATCAACCTGTTCTTTTTCATCACTTGGCTTTCATCACTTGAATTTTCCCTGCACTTGTCTAAGGGGGGAAAAACATGAGTCGAAACTCAATAAGCAAGCATTTTTCATTTTAAATGCATTTCTCTCCGTTTGATAGAAGACACTTACCAAGTGATCAACTACCAACGAAACAGAAACCTTTTCATAAATCATTGGATGTGCAAATGCTTCCTTTCAATTCCTGACATGAACCATTGTGTGCGGGTATGCTAGCCCGAGGAACATCTCACATAGCATGGTCCAATGCGCCGGCTGTCTCCGACTTGGCCTCATCAAGGGAACCTCTCTTCCTCTTGACGCCTACATGGTTCCTACATGCATGACTTTTGATTTCCCGGCATTATATACCTCTTACACCAGGTAACTTGTCATTCTAATGTAGAGAATTATTTGCACCATCCCTTAAAATCATCATTTTAAATTCATACTTTTCAGTCCATGTATGAAATGCAATGCATTCATTCACACATACATTCCTTCATACATAACTTTTCCTTTGCCTTCACCTCTCGGGAGGACGCCGTCGGCACACAGCCCATACGACTCGGCAATAGTGGAGAGGGATCCCTGATCCTACTTTCTCCACTAAAGCCTCTTCTTCATACATCATACATCATACATGTGCACATGTCCACGAACATAACATGATATCAATATGCCGGCATGACTTTCCATAAAAACTTATAAACAATCATCATTTGAAAACGTTATAGGAATGCCCATCCTTAAAACACATTTCATAAAACATGTGAGCAAATAATTTGCAATCATTTAAAACATTTTAGAAAACATATAGCTTGCTTAAAATGAAGCAATAAAATTACATTTTAAAAACAAGTTTGCTTGCTTACAATAAAGCAATAAAATCATATTTTTAAAAAAAGTTTGCTTGCTTACAATGAAGGAATAAAATCACATTTTCAAAGTTGTGCTTGCTTACCTCCTCAGTCTGTGTCCTCCACCATTTCCTTTCCTTTTCCTATACAAGGAAAAATGATATTGTATTTATATCATATCATGTCTTAGTGTACTTCCCATGCATGCTTTATAATTATCCATTACCTCATTTCCATAGAGGTTAATAGTATAAAGATACTTAGTCATTACTCATTTATATGGATTTTTATCCATAAATCTTTTAAAAATTCCATCCATATATCCTCATAAATATACAAAAATAAATCTCAATTTTTTCCCAAAATACGTTGTTCACTGTTCATAATTACTGTTCATGTCACTGTAGCAGATTACTGTTCATCATCACTGTTCACCCGAGGTTACTGTTCACAGCAACGTGGGTTACTGTTCATGGGTTCCAAAAATTGACATTTTTCCCAAAAATAAAAAATACCATAACATAGCTTATGCTTAGTATATCATGGTAAATTCATGAATTATGAATTTATCATCATTAACTTTGCTAAATAAATCATTTTCTCCATATACTAAAAATCAACATAAATTCACTTAAGCATAATCCTTAATTTCAAAAATCATGAAATTAATATATCATCATTCCAACATCATATTTATCATATTCATATATCCCAAATCATCATTTATCAATTTTGGAGCATTATTTTCACATATCATATACTATCTTCCCGAATGCTCCATCTTTGCTCCAAATTTTTGATGTTTCGGCATGATTCCGATTAAGCATTATAACTTTACTTATTTTCTCATGATTAGGAATTATCTAAGCATGGTTTTACCCTACTTAACATCCAAAAAAAATTTGGAAGAAATCACTTACCCGGAGCGGAGATACGCCTCTTTTTCTCGCACTTTCTCTCTCCAACCTTCTATTCTTCAAGGCTAAAATGTACGGGAATGGAAAAAAAAGTTTCTCAAGTGATTTTTGAGCTGGGATGGATGTGAATTTCGTCCATGGGCTGCTCCTCTATTTATAGGGGTCCATTTTTCATAAATTTGGAATTTACCCCCTCTTGCTTGAGGTGTAACTTTGCAAATGTGTTTTTTTCTAATTTTAAAAGGTGCATGGAGCCTTGTGCAGCCACCCTACTACTGTTCACGCCTCCTCCTATGGCAGCCCTATTTTCCTTGATTTTTATTTATTAAAATTATTTAATTTAGGCTAATTAAATCTTAGCCATTGATTAAAGATGAGATTGATCATGGACCGTTGATTTTGGTCAATGCCTAGCCTGCCACGCTCCTGCAATAGCTCCTGCTCATTTATTATTTTTATTTATCAATTATTTATTTTATTAAAAAGTCAAAAGTAACATTAATGAAAAAGATAAGTTACTTTTTTATCTTCAAATGACGTTTAATATTGACCCTTGATTTGTGATTTTTATCACATCTTAGACTGTTCATCATGTCCATCATGAATTTTTATCCATCCGTAAAAAATTTCATCTCAATCCGATGTCCGGATTGTAAGATATGAAATTTTCTTCATTTTCCCTCAAAAATCACCATTAAATCCGAAAATATTAAAAAATCCAAAAAGTGGCTATTTTGTCCTTTTGTGGGAAGTTTCTTTTTCGTCTTGTATGATTAAATTAATCCAAAATGATTAACTTAACATATTCCTTAATCCCACGTTCACTATTCACGTGAACTATTCATCCGAATTTCATACATAATTATTTTAATCTCTATTTTCACATATTTCATATTTATGAATATATATTTCCCAAATATATTACCTAGGGTTTACAATCTTAGGGTTTTATACACATCTCAAAGATCGGGGTTCCACAGTTTCAAATTTATTATTTCTCAAATATTTCAAATGTTTTAAGAATGTGCCATTTAAATGTTTTTAAAATTATTTAAGGTTGGTCATCCTTACAAAATATTTTTATTAACTTATTAACTTGGGCTATGCCGAGTTATCAAGTTAGAGATAGAAATACAGGCCGAGGTCTGTACTATTTTGAAAGGTTATGCTAGCATCAAATTTTGAAAAGGAAAAAGACACAGACTAAGGTCTGTGGGGTTTTATAAAAAGCATGCTAGCATATGAATGTGAAGAATGTGCACATGAGCTATGTACTATGTTTATTGTAGAGGATATGCAGACCGGACGCGGTTGCAAGATGGGCCCCCTCTACATAGGCCAAGTCGCTTCAAAAGGCGAAATGCCGGCGGCGCCCTCCCTGAAATGGGAGATGAACACGGATAACTGCTTAGCTCGCGAGTTATCAAATGAAATGGTTTTTCTCCTAAGTAGGAAAGAGTGATCACTTGGTAAGTGTCACCTGCCAGACGGACAGAAACATCATGTATGTTGCATATGCTTATTTTGAAAAGGTTTTATGGAAAATGTTTTAAGGACATGAGAATGTCCTTGGGAAAAGGAAGTTTTATGAAAACGTTTTTATGTTAAGTTTGCAAGCATATGTTTTATAAAAGGTTTTATGAAAAGGTTTCCACTGGTTGATAGTAGATCACTTGATAAGTGTCTACTATTGAACAAGAGAAATGCATTTAAATGAAAAAAAACGCTTGCTTACTGAGTTTTGACTCACGTTTTGCTTTTCAAACCATAGACAGGTACAGCACAGGCCAAGAAGAAAAGGAAAAAGAAGGTATGAAGAAAATTTTATGATATACTGATCCATATATGGTATGACATAAACATATGATAAGGAGTTTTCAAATTATGTATGTATAAAATGTTCAGGTTAAAATAACATGTATTGTACAAAAATATGTATGAATGTTATCAATGATAATTGAGATTTGATGATAAGTATGTGTCTTTATGTGATGAAAGAAAAAGAAGAAAAAAATTTGACGAGATCGAATTAAGTACCCGCCGCATGATCAGGGCAACAATCCTGATTCACACTTACCAATCGACAAGATCTTGGAGTAAGGACAAATGTGACGCCTCGGTTCGGGGCGCCACAAGCATTGAGCCTTGAAGCATGTCCTAAGACTCTAGCATTAAAATAAGAAATGTTCATTGTGCCAATAAGGTGTGGAGCTTGATATATGTTATGATATGTACTCCCTCTAACACATATTATGTCATTAATTTGGTAAACAAGTGCTAGTTAAATTTTTGACAATCCTATTGAGGACGTTTGACTCATATTGGCTCTTGCAAATTACGTTTCAAAATGATGGTTTGTGCCCTATTGGTTAAGTTGATATTGACTGATGTGGAAACCTAGAGATGCGAAAATCGGCATTAGGTTATATAGCGTTGCTAAGAAAATGTTGTCATTCTATAGGCAACAAGATATATCTTAATTTGAAACTTATATTATTGATACATCTAGTGGTAGTACAAAGTGTCTACATTGTGTAGATCATGGTGTTTGTTGATTGATACAAAGTCAGAGATTGGCCCTCTCTCATGAGCAATCACCTTTGATGTTCTGGGAATATGCAGGTTCTGCATGAATGTGAGACCTAAGATCATTGTCGCATTGATAAACAATCAAGATGAGGTCATATTTGATTAGATCTTGATCATAGTGGGAATCCCACGTCCCATTGGACTTTGTTAAAGCGAGACGTGAGTCTTAGTCGGCGCCTAAGAAGGGTGACTACTTTGAGAACTCAAGTTAAGCACTTGATAGCAATTGAACTAAGGTCTATATGATGTTGAAAAGTTAGTGACATACGCTCCTTGCGAGTCAGAAGTTTTAACAACTCTATAAAAATAGAGTTGTCAAGGTTCATTTTGCACTCAATTTGAATGCTAGTTTAAGAAAAATATGTGAATTTATATAGGTTTTGTTGGAAACATGTGGAAAATAAGCCAAGTCTATGTTTTGATGATTAACAAATCAATTTGAGTAAGTTCTGGTTACTAACATGTTTGTGGAAATGACTTAAGGTTATAAATTTGAAGAATATGAAGCATGACAAGTCAAGTCGATTTCCAAGTCGACTCAGGCTTCGACTTAGGCCAAGTCGATCCCCAAGTCGACTCAAGAAGCGACTTTGAAACGTCATTTCCTTCCAGAGTTGAAATCAAGAACGAGAACTGCCGAAGTCGCATCCCAAGTCGACTCCGCTTGCGACTTGAGGTGAAGTCGCAGACCAAGTCGACTCCAGTCGCGACTTGGAGGCGACATTTCTGTCTAGAGTTGAAACCGAGAACAAGGGCTGCCGAAGTCGCATCCCAAGTCGACTCCGCATGGGACTTGGGTGAAGTCGCAGATCAAGTCGACTCCGACTTCGACTTCAATACGGAAACATGCAGATCAAGATAACTCAATGATAGATTCAAGAGATTCAAAAGAAAATGAAGATCAAATGAGGATCAAGTGAAGACCAAAGCAAAGCTGCATAATTTCTCATGAAGAATCAAGATTATGCATTTGGACCTCTTTTATGCATTCCAATACTCAAAGACACAAGACTCAAGACATGGAGTAAACTGTGCTTTAAGATAGAAGAATTAAAGAACCTTAAATATAAATCAAGGAAGAAACAACCAAACATAAAGAAACTCAAGCAAGCAAAGCATTCCAAGGATTTCAAGTTTATCAAGCAAGTTGTCGAGGTGAAGTCGCACCCGAAGTCGACTCCACCTGCGACTTAGGTCAAGACGAGGACCAAGTCTACCCAGACTGGAACTTGAAGAAGCAATGGACAGGCGAAGTCGCACCCGAAGTCGACTCCATCTGCGACTTGGGCGAAGTCGCACCCGAAGTCGACTCCACTTGCGACTTGGGTGGCAACGGTCGAAAAATTTTTGAACGTTGGCGCATTAAATGTGCGCCACCTACCTCCAAACGTTCGGATTCCCTCCACAATTATAAAAGGCATTCAATATGAACGAGGAGGGTAGCTAAGAATCATTGAATGTGCATAACTCCTATCTTCAAGAGCATTAAGTGATCAAGCCATAAAAAAGAAGAAGAACTCCGAGTTCAAACTGGCAAGAACTTCTTATTGAATCATCAACACTGTTGTACAAGTTCTTCTCTGCGTTAAAATTGCCTCTACACAACAGTAATGTGTAGAAACTTTCTCTTATTCTTATTGTTGTATTGAACTTGTTTTAGCTTGGGTAGCTAAGAACAAGTGTAAAGCAAAGTAGTGTGTGATTGGAGTGGAACTCATCACCTACTTGTGCTGTGTATTGTTGATGCCCCCTAGAGCTAGAATCTAGAAGAGAGCGGAGGCTCTGATTGTATATGCCCCCCAGAGCTAGAATCTAGAAGAGAGCGGAGACTCTAGTTGTATTCGTGGATTACATAGTGGAACCCAAGTCACAAGGGTGTGTGAGCTTGGAAGAGTGGAGTAGGGAAAGGTTGCCCAAACCACTATAAATCTTGTCTACTGTTTTTCTTTATTGTTTTCATTATCTTATTGCTTTCTATTTGTTACAATCTAAGGGATTAAAACTCTAAAGGGTTTAAGTTTTGATTTACCAAAGAATTTTTCAAGAACCCAATTCACCCCTCCCCTCTTGGGTTTTGCCATAAACTCGGGACCAACAGGTTTTGTATTAGTTTTCATCATTTTTACATTTCATACGTTAGGTATAAATTTCATGCATTTTTAGTTGAATTCAATGCAAATCAAATCATCTTAGATTATTGTTATTGCATTAGATTATTTAGGATATCATTTACTCATTTTAGGTCTTTTGTTGCAGGAAAAGATGATGGTTATTTCATAGACTTTATGCTAAAGTGATGGAAAGAAAGTTGCTTTGTAAATAGCCTTTGAAAAGTTGAGGCAGAAAGTTGGCGCTCCGACACCAGTAACTGTCTTTCCAGAATTCTCCAGACAGATAACTTCACCTCATGCTCCAGACAAGTGGCGCCCTAACGCCAAATTATTGGCATCGCGGTGCCAGTCCCTGCACATGCCAAACTCGATTTTGTGAAGGGTATAAATATATGTTTTAGGATTTACAAAAGAGACATCTAGAGCTCTTGGTTGCTATGAAGGAGAAAAGAAGGGATTTCAAGTCAAAGGGGAAGATAAGTGGAGATTCAAGCTGTTTCATTGAAGATCATCGAGTTTCATCTCCTCTTTTCTTTTCCCTACTTATTTTTCTTATCCTTCTCCCTTGGGATGATTGTAAACTTTATTTTTATGGAAGTTGAATTCATGTTTATAAGCTAAATCTCCTTGTAGTGGGAGGTATGGAGGATTTGACATCATAACTATGTTATTCTGGTTTCTTGTATTTGAATGAGAAAATAGTTGTCTTGTGACTTTGGTTGCTTAAGATTACCTTTATATATCATGCTTAATGCGTTTGCAAGCTTGGTTATCTTGTACATTAATTAAATATCTAGATTTACATTTGGAAAAGTAGGATTTGGATGAGATCCATATATAAGGCATAGGTTTTCTAGTTGCTGTTTGAGTTAGATGTTAATTATGATTAGATTAAATGATTATCAGCCTTGTTTTACTTGGTTACATGAAAACATAACAATTAACTAAAACATGGTTAGGTTTGTGCGCATTGATAGCATATGTGAATATAAATGAACGTAGATTAGTAATTTCTACACAACTAACTTCAGTAAGAACCAATATGATATAGCTACGAGTCACTGAATTTATACTTTCACCGATCTTAATCATCTCAAGGCAATCTAAACAGAATCCACTCCATTTTGGTTAATTTTTTTTAGCTTAGTTTAGTTTATTTATATTATTGCAAATTCACTCCCCTTTAATCTTCAAACCACAAGATAATTGAATTTTAAGGTGCTAATCTATTTAAACACAATCCTCGTTAGAATGATACTTTACTCACTCTTTATTACTTGATCGTCATGTGGATTTGCATTAAAATGAACATTTTAATTAGACATATACGTAACTTGTCAAGTTTATCTACCATAGCACGTGTTTCATATCTTATGTGCTTAGTAACTAATAAAGGAAGTGAATCGAGTTTCTTTAATTTGAATATTTACTATCTCCTCACTATGACTCCTTGAAGTTATAATAGCTTCAATATTAGGACATTTGTGCCTTTTGACTATATTTTGAGGTTGTAGTCTAATGTTGCTATCTTAACTTGTTGCTTACAAGTCATGAGTGATGTGACTTTGCGGGACATGTCTGGAAAAATAGTTAGCCTTTAAATAAGAGATATGTGTGCGAGAATTATGTCCATTTATATGATTTTTTCATGTGATTGGACATAATTATAATTACAATGCAATGAGAGAAAAAGAGTCAAGTATAGACTTATGAGGAATTAGGTATACTTGGACTGATGTGAATAAAATGATTCTGGAATATAGTGAGACATACATGTGTATATTTGCACACAATTCTATTTTAGGTTATAGCTGCTATGTATCCCTACAACTACATGACCTTGAGCTCCCAAGTATTCGCAGGTCGCAAGACCTATTTGCCACTGTGAATAATCTTGAAAAGGAGATTAGTTAAGGAACCTATCAGGTGTGAGTAGGAGAGATTGGAATTCTACTAGGATTGGGATTTTTATATGCACATAATGGATTTTCTACTCCTAGTACTAGGAAATACAGTCCCACTTGGATACATGGCGTATGGAAATGTATCTATAGTAGAATATCTCCTGCGTATTCCTCCCAATCTAATTATAAAATTGTGTGAGGTCTTTGGGAGAAATACATATTAGAGCATACAGGAGAAATCTGGAAAGTTCTCTTAAACCTTTTCCAAGATTAGTAGCATTGAGATTGCGGTAGTGTGGTTGGTTTCCGATCTCATGATTTCAATCTGGCCGAGCAACGAAATTTGAGATATAGGCTTTTAATCCTTCCACTTTCATTTTTGTTAAATAAGGTATGTAGAAATTCCTTAATTTTGAACACAATGTCTATAGGAGGGAGCCTTAGTGCTGTAATCTGCTTGAACAAGAAGCTTTCTTGGTAGTTGGAATTTGGAAAGCATCTTCGCTTTTGTTGTTGGACATTGTTGCAATTTAAAATATTTTTTGACAGCATTCACTATAAATCCTTGCCCATTTTTTAAATTTTCAAAAAAAATAAATAAGGATAAAAAGTGAATAAAAAATAGCAATAACAAGAAGATAAACAGTATATTAATTATTTTTGCATTTATTCTGATGAATTTTCACATTTTCTGGCTGAATTGTTTGGCTAATAATAGGAGTACCATTCAAACCACAGATTGACGTTCAGAAAGTGACCTCAATGGAATCAATGTATTCCAAAAGATTTTTGGGTCTTGCCAAAGTAATTATTATACCCTATAAAATTTCAACTTGAAGTTTTATTGAAGTGTTATTTTAAATTGATTAACTAAGTGATATATGTAATACATAGAGTTGGAATATTTCCATGGTAAAATAAGATTTAGCACTTCTAGAACAATTAATGCCCAAATGTTTTTGTAAAGCATGAATGTTGTAAACACAAATTATTCTTCTCTAAAGACTGCAATGATGAAAATTAATTCTTATAGCATAAGTAGCTTGGTATGGATAATGGATTTAGTAGAACCAGATATCTGATAGATAGAATGCTATTCAGAAATTTTTTTATTGACAATAGAACTTTGCCAGTTCAATCGGCAGGCACATAATTGAGATTATGTCCATCAAAGTGCCATGTCTAATGGTGGTCATGTTGAAATTTTCAGGATGTAGTTTATGGTGTTGATATTGCTGTGTTTGTTATTTATCGATGTTATTTGAATTTTTTATGTAGACATCAAGTGAATGGCTTGTGTGTGCAAGGATTTTATGAAATATTCATATCAAAGACACTAAAAAATGGCATATAGTTTTATCATTGTCCAAAAAGGGTAAGCTATTTGTGAAATTCATATGTACTAATTTACAATTCAATAGAATACTTCTCTTATTTGATTATATTTTTATACACATGATCAGGATTTCCAATGTATTATTATTTTTTATGGGTAGGTAAATATAGTGCATCAGGGATCCGGAATGATCAAGAAGAATGCAATTATGATGCAGTGAAGAGATTGAAGAGAGAGGTAGAGTTTCTAAAATGAGAGCTCGTCCTTCCTAGAAGGGAGATCGAACTTCTAGAATAGAAAGTTGAATTTAAAGCAATGGTGTTGACTTTTATTAACATCTGAATGAATCTATAAGAACTTAACTTAGTCCTCATTAGGAATAGAAGACGTCTGAAATATGTTACAAAAACATTTTTGTTATTATCTTATGGATATGTTTATAATAGAAAGTTATAATATCAATTATAAAAAGAGTATTAAGTCCGCCCAAAACAATACACAAAATAGGTGGGACAAGAACCCCATACCTCTGTTAGGAAGTAAAATAAGCAAGAAAACATGGAAATTCTCTGCTGCAATGTCATCTCTCTCTCATCCGACGTCTAAGGTTTTGACTTCCCTACAATGCTTCCTGCTGCAAATCCAATTGAACAGAGATGCAAAACCATGTAGCTGGACCAAAATTTTGGAGCAGATGTCTCTCTCCTCAATTGGCATATTATTAATGTGTATTAACTCAACTCCATCCACGTCGTCTGATGTCTACAACGCATTAAATGTGGAGCCAACGGCTGATGTTTATCCTACGTCAACCGATGATAAAGATGAGGTAATGCAAAAAGAGGCGGGTTCAAATGCAAACGTTTTTACTTTTGCATAAAATGCAAATGAGGGCAAAAAGGTAATTTCATAGCATGAGAGTAGAAATGTGGGTAAACCGTGAGTAGGGGTAGGTGAATTAAATTATAACGCTTTGAGGTGCATGTATTTTTATGATTATTCACATGATTTTAATAAATTACTATAGATGATGAGTGATCCCCAACGTTAAATTGAATGATATTCATTCCAAATTATAATCTGTAATGTAGGGCTGAAATCATAAAATTAAGAATAATTTTATTTAAAGAAATAAATTTGAACGACTGATATAATTTAGCTTGTTTGACCGTTGTTACAGATTTTACAGATTTTATGGATTTTACAGTTTTTATGAAATTCATGGAAATGATGTGTTCCACTGGTAATCTTATATTCATTTTTCCAATGAAATAAATTTTACAGGTTATTCGAGTATCACGGATACAACGCATATGCAATTGATAAATTTTATACAGTTTACGAGTTTTATAGATTATATGATTTTGATACATATTCGTTTGATAAGATAAACCAGTTATACAGTTTTAACAGCTAAAATAAGATTGATGACATTTCATGTTCACCAATTAGATAGACAATACAGATTTTACAAGAATTATGCAAAATCGTAAATTAATATATACATGATTTATGAATTTTATAGAGTAATCAATTTGTAATGTACTGATATAATGGATTTGATGAATTTTATAGATTCTTCATAAAATTTATATGAAATATATTATCCGTAAATGTAATACGAAAGATACTAATAATATTAAATAATAAAATATAGATTCTTATTAAATTTTAAATAAATCCAATAATTGAATCCTTTATCTAATTAATATATTTAATAAATCAATAATAATTATTTACACTTTTATTTACTGGAAAGGTAGAAATTTGTATATGTTATAAATTTTTATAATATAATAGGCACGTATATTAATTATAGTTAGCGTAAAAGCCGTCCTCATGCTCATTATGAACCTATTTTTTTAACACCATATTGTGACTAAAAATGAACAAATACTATAATACTTGTGTGATTATTTATAAGTATCATTGATTTTTATTATTTCTCATAAGAGGAATTTAATTTGTAATAGGTGGTCTTAAAAAAGTAAATTAATAAACGTTGTTACCTTTTTTGTGTCTCCTATGATTTACAATAATTTGTCATCTCGTACTATTAAACTTAGAATAAAATTGCACAAATTTTAAACAATTTACTTTGGTTGACTAGAAAAATTGTAAATTTTGAGACCACCCGTTATTTACTTTTTCATTCATTTACGATTTACTTTTATTGAAAATGATTTACTTTGATTTATTTACTTTTTTGTTTAAATCATATAAAATTTACAACGACATAAAAGTGAATAAATGAACATAAAGTAAAGAATAAATTAACGTCACGAATTTACAACGGAATAAAAGTAAATAAATGAAATAAATCAAAAAATAAATTAACGGCATAAATTTTATTTGTCACCTCGTACCATTACCTCAAAAAGTAAAGAATTTGTATAAAAGTTAGGTGAGAATTTTATGTAATGTTGAATTTAAATTATTTATCACAAAAATAGTTATAATTTGCGATGATAAATTTATTGTAATAATTCAGAAAATTTTTGTAGCATCATTCTCCACATAATTAGTTTGAGATTTATATATTTAAATACATTATATAAATGTTCTTATTGTATTTAATGTAAAATTTACGGTTTTAATTTTGCTATAAAAATGTTCTTCTTCAAATTAATTTAATATTTAGACTTAGAAATTTTGTAGAATAATTTTTCATCTAAAAATTCTAAAATTTAAATTCTAAATATATTATACAAGCGTTCTCCATATAATGATTTTAAAAATCATATCTTCAAATGAATGGTGTGAACTTTTCTATGTAATTATTTCAAATATTAAGTTTTAAATTTCTTTTATAATTGTGCTTCATTGTCCACAAACTATCTAAAGTCTACTTGATTGTATGGAAATGAATTTAACACAAAGTGTCTTCTTGCAGAACTACATCGAACAGCAATGGTGCTCTGTGGCTGTGACTCCAGAAAACTTTGGAGGAGACCCGTGCCCTAATGTCATGAAGAAGCTCTCGGTTGTGGTCATCTGCCATTAATTTGTGTTTGAAGATAATCAATAAAAATGAAACAAAGAAGGAAATGCTCATTTTCTAGGCACACGTATGAAATCCAATTCACTCTTTTGGATTCATTGTTCAATATATATAAGTATACAAGTTCTAGGCAATTAATTTTTGTGCACAGGTGAAGTTGTAGAAACTACAACACACCAATTATGCTTAAAAGTATTGATAAATTGGGAAAATATTTGTAAGGATCTTTAATGTACATAAGCTGCTTGTTATACACGGCTTGTAAGTGGCAGAAAGGGTTGTCAGCTGAAAGGAGCAAGCCTTGGGCTTCAGCGTATTGGTTTTCTCATGTAATCAATCCCTTTTCAGCAAGCAAGTGCGTTTTAGCTTTTCTTGGTTGTGAGAATTCAAATGGTGCTCGTAGACATGCATATGAGATATTGGAGAGTTCAAGTCTCCCACTCCAGGGAACTTCCCTATTACTGCCTCATGTTTCTGAAATGGGTAGTAATATGCAAATCCCCCATCTCCTAAACTGTTGTCACCCAATTGATATACAACTTGACCATTATCTTAGGAAGAATCAATTAATTCTACGGGTGTCTACCATTTCAACATCTGATCATTAGAAATCTATATTCATTAAGTACGTTGCATTGCACATGGTAAGGGTACTTCACAATTTGTATGCTAATATCAAAACCTGTTCATTTGTCATACCTGGAACACCGTCAAATTTCAAAACAAGCCTTTACGTTATAAATTTACGACAGCAATAACATCATTTCCGCTGGAACACCACATATACATGCAACCCTGTAAATCATGTTCTTTCTAGGTAATTCTCATAAAGTCTTAAATTCAAACTTGTTTCCAGCTTTCCGTATGACAACGGACCTTAGGATAAACATTACGAATTAATTGAATGGATATTTCCACAACATTATTAACATGAGATCATTCTCTTACAACAAGATAATTAAAAAGTATATAAGTTGTTCATTGAAATGGTAGTTAAAAGTTTACAGCTGAAACCATACGATCAATATGTGCATGCCTCTTAAACAACTATATAAAAATTTCATCGTCCTTATCATCTTCATCCTCCTCATCCCCTTCTTCCTCATCATCGTTATCGTCATCGTCGTCCCCTTCTACCTCATCAAAGTCCTCACCCTATACATCTTCACTTGTGAACCATGAAATTCTTGGAATCACTTGTACTTCATTTGAGCAAACAATTCTTAGAATCACTGAACAACCTGCATTACCAATGATTCCAGATTAACTTCCATGTATTCAACAAACAAATGGACATTTATACTTTAGAAGTAGGCGATAGACCCATTTTTTGTGTTGAACAAGAAATCAGACTTCTGTAGCAAATATTCGAAATGCTATCCAACAAGCAAGAAGCATAAAACCTAGCATGCATCCTTATCTCACCAAATTCTCAGCTCCTGGAAGACTTCCCCTCTTTGCAAGGCTAACAGCCAGTTCCAAATTGTTTAACTGTAAAATAGAAGAATGTAAGAGTTTTTGTATACAATCATCAAGTTCAACATAAGAATATCACACATGCTCCATACCCGACCATGAACAAAAGGCACAATCGTTGCTTCATTGACAGTGGCAAGCAAAACCTGTCCCCTTCTGTTTATAGTATAAAAACTGCTCACAGATGATGCTTCTGCAGTCAAAAATATGGGATATGGACTAATTTGATTTCTGTAAATTGCAGAAGCCGTCTCAAGATCATAGACAAATAATAACCCAAACTTTGTGATCACAAATATCAGCCTGTACTTGTGTGATATCTGCAGGTCACAGAAACAAGTCATTAACAGCTCGACAGAGCCACAATTTGGAAATGCAGCAACCATTAACAAACCTGCATTGACACTGGGAAGTCGTCTGCAAAATCTGAAAGGAAGAAAAGGGCCTGCTTCTTAGTGAAGCGTGGTTTCCCTGGTTGGAATAGCAAAATAAATTAACACAAAAACTGGTTGATGAAAGAAAAATGAAACAGAGAAGCACCATGAAAAATTCCAGTTTGCGTCCCATTATTTAAAATCAGAATACCGGCTTATTCTTAATGATCTTAGTTGGCTGTACTATCAAGTTAAATATTTGAAAGTTTAATTATAACCACAATACGAGAGAGAGAAAGAGAGAGAGAGATTGGATTTCTTCCAGCTTTCTAGTGTAAAGTAGTTGATATTAAGAGACAACTAAAGCCATGAGGGGAAAGAGGCAGATGTCAATTCTTCTCATTAGAAATGGTGAAGAAACTTCTAATGGAAGTTGGTCTAAAAGAACAACTGCTGACTTGATAGAATTGGAGCGACTAACAGAGCTACAACCTCAGTTCAACTTGTCTAATTACGATTATAATGAGCAACATTTGTCCATCAATCTGCTTTTGATTTGACATAGCGAAGAATCATATTTTCGATTGGGACTGGCAAGCCAGGAACCTGCAATTACTAGTTGTAAGATATAAGGGGAAGAAAATGATTTAACAGATATCAATCAACTAATATAAATTTTTTTCTCAAACAAATTGAACAAGCAAGGCACCTTCCAAGGAATGTTTGCTTTCCAGCAACGCCATGCTTCACTAAGGTGCTGTAAGATAGTCCTGGCCTTGTTCTGCTTAATGCCCTCTGTAATACATTCAATGGTTTTAGTAGAAGGATCACATTTATTCACAAGAAGACAAGTCAAGATCAAATGATTTCTTCATCATCCAACAATTAAAAATGTTCAAACAGTGCAGAAAGAGAGAAAGATGAGCTGAAAATAAAATGCTGCCAAGAAAAGAAGAGAATGCTAGACAACCAACCTGGCATTGCATCAAGAACATCGTGCATCATAGCAGCTCTAAGTTCCAAGTCAAAATGGCTTTCAACCCGCTGTTTAGTAACGGTCTTAGCAACTCCCTTTGAGTGACGCCCTTCAAATCGCCGGGCAAGTAAATTCCCCAACCACCTTTCAAGCAAAGGGACTATGCCTCGGAGGAAAAATAGCCAAACCCTCCACATTGGTGCCCAAAAACCACATCCAGGACCCTTTCCGACAGGACCTGTGTTGAACTGGTAATATATCAAGTGTTTCAAGTCTTTACACTGAAAGAATGTGGGAAGTCTAGAACCCTGAAAAGGAGATAAATAGGCTAGTGCAGCTTAGATTGAAGAAATATCGCACTAATGAAAATACAAAAAAGTCCATAGAATTATTGTTCCTTGGTAATTTGTTTTGAAGGAATCTGCAAGGCAACTGGTAAAGGTTATTCTGAATTATAGAAAGCAACTCTGATTCCATATTCCATCCATCGTGATATAAAATGGGAAAAAAATTTCTTCCCTTTTCAAAAATTGTGAGAAAAGATATGTTGTGATTAAAGATTATGGTCCCTTACCCTGCCATCTCTCAACTCAAAGACGATGGACTCCTTGGAAAATGGAATTGGTCGTACGGGTGAAACCTGTTTCAATGAACAAATTCACCCTTAGATTTCAATCAATCGATTTTCACTATAAAGAAAAATGAGTTCTATCACGTGGAATCGATCATTACAAACCTTTTCATCGCAATGGCTACCAGGATTGTGTTGACTTTGAGGACTATCACCTTCTGCTCTGGTTTCTTCATTGTAACCTTCATTTTTGTTACCTTTTCCTCTTTCTCTTCCCATGCTAGTCGTCAAAATTCCTGCAAAATGTGTAAATGTTCATTTCGCGACATCCACTTTTTTTTTCAAGGTAGACTATTAACTTTTCATGAAATAAAATGTAATAAAGTGACATAATATTTCAATGGATGTCAAAACAAGCATCACATGTCTGACAATTTTAGCCAAGCAGGTTTTTTTCTGAAAAAAAAAAGAAATTCTTACCACAAATTGAAGCAGCCTTCCATTTTTTCCCACAAAAAACAATGCATCTTCTGCTGTGGCTCTCAATGCTTTGCCAGGTGTTCCATCCCATGGTGGTCCAACAGTAACTTTTCTTCCCTTAGTCATAGCAGTGCAGTTAATCCATGACAGCTCAGTGCCATTCCTTTCTCTAATAAGCAAGTCACTATTAGCATCAACTACGAACAAACTGCCATTGTAATTCCCAATGACAGCCTTCATACTTGTTCCATAATCATGCCTCAGCCATAGCCAAACATTCTCAATGTATAGATACTCAAAGGCCAAACCACCATCTATTATGATGAAAAATGATCTCTCCGCTTGCACTGCTCTCATACGGAAGTTTGTATGAATGGTCTTTTCTGTAAAACTAGTTCTGTTTGAAGGCTCAGTTCCATTACTCTGTGACGCACCAGGAGATATGTAAGTTTGGTATGATTGTCCCTTCTGCCATCTTGTTATAGCTTGCATGTCATTCTGGTCATCATCTCCATTTCCACTTTCTTTGGTGCAACTGCCTCTCCATTAGATACCCACCTTGGAAATTTATGGCCTTATATACTGTAACATGGTGTCGCAAGAATGCTTATTGTGTATTGCACTACTAGAATGAATAACTTTTTAATTGTTAAACTGAATTAGGGCTTTATCGGTACCAGAAATTGGTCTGTAATACCGTGCAGATGCTTCCATTCCTTGAGTGGTTGGAAGCATCGAATTTCTGAGCATTTGGGAGCATATTTTTGGGAGTGCTAGTGCCAGTTTTCCTAAACAAATATCCATTTCCCATAGTTATATTCATGCTATTGTTACAAACTGAATTTTTATTAAATGATTCAAACAAAGTAATACCTTGGTTAAGAGGAAGAGGGATTGTGAATAAGATCCCACCAAATCCTGTAAAGTGCATCCTTTTGAAGGTATTAAAGCATTCTGTTCTGTTGATGGTTCACCCCGGATGTGCTTCTTCCAGAAGGCTTTGAGCTTTTGTCAAATTCATAAAGATCTCCAGTTGAACTGCACTTTAGATTCACCGTTAGTATGTATGTTACGACTTTCTTTTGAAGAGAAAATCACATTTCTTATGGTAGTCATTTCAACCCATTTTACAGGATGTTATCTTCAACTCTTTTTGGTGGCATCTTGATGATATTCCAAGGCCGAATGAAATAAAAAGAATTCCAATATGCCCATTCCTGTTGGTCTTTGCGGTGCCGGATTTTAACCAAGTTGATGAAAAAAAGATTGGTATAACCTATTTTCATCTGTTGACGAGTACGAGTGTATCCAAAGGTCCAGAAGATAAGGGACATGCATCCAGTCATATTTCTTGTCGATTCACATTTGAATTTTCTTTTAATTTTCTAGCCCAAACACCTATCGAAATGTTTTAATATAGGGTATGTTTGGGAAGTGATAAAATTATTGATGAAAAGTTTTTGGTGTAAAAGTTTTTGAAATATGAGAAAATGATGTGATATGATAGGGGTATTGATTATGAATAAAGAGAATAAAGTTAAAATAGATAGATTAGATGTATGGTTAGTTGTGTAAAAATAATTGAAAAGTATGATAGTTGCATATGTAGAAGTGAAGAAATAATTTATAAAAAGGATAGTTGTGGAGAGTGAAAAGTTTTAATTTGAAAAGTTTCTGGTATTACCAAACAACCCCATACAGTTTTCAGCCACAAATTACTGAACTTGAGGTGTTAGTTCTGGCCTCCAGCAAAACTGATTCTGTCTGACAATGATTGCAGCATACCTCACAGTGAAAACAAGACCTGGTTTAATTGTGGTAGCATCAGCAATTGCGGCAACATCTCCACCCGGTGGTCGGCCATGATTAGTCCACCTATCCATTTTTCATTTTGGCATGTAAACGTTCAATTAGTCCTCAAGTGTTTGGAACAACTATGAATCTCAAACAGTGGACTACGACATATTTGTGTTAGAATTTAAACATCATAATCAATTCACTGCAGAGGTTCTGCATCTGTGGCAAAATTAATCAGAAACATCACTGAGGGCTTCCTTTTCTTATATCCAGCTGTCTTACCTCGGAGGCTGAAGTTCACTTAGCTCTAACAAGGATCCATCCACCGTGGCAAAATAGAGTTTCCTTCACAAAAGGTCAAAATCAAGTGATAGCGTTAGTGAGTTTTCAATGCAAGCTATTTACTACCAGTAAATTGTGACTATAGGAACTTATCTGTCCTATAGGTTGACAGGATTAATTGAGGAACTGAAACACAACCTTGGAGAAATACCATGAGAAAATCTAAGGTTATTGGAGTACCCATGCATAGGGTATTGGAAAACTCATTCTGTAGACAATTAGGGGTCTTCCATTGTCAGATAGACTATAGTTGTGTGAAGGATTACGTCATCATGAAAGTCTGCCAATGGGAGTGGATACTCTTATTTTCAGTCTCCAGCTTGCAAAGAATGCTTGCAGCCAGTGACACGAAAACTTCTTCCATATCTCGCAGTTGTGTAAGTGATCTATGATTTAAGAAGGATGTGCAAGGTTTTGGAAGTGCATTAGAGTGCATCTGATGGTGGCCCCTGCCTGATCTAGCAAATACTTTGCATGCATGAAGAAATTTAAAATTTCCATCTGACTCAAAAACATTCCTAAACTTATTGTGATAAAATTTTCGATAGCCATTTCTTCCCTTTTTACCCCACTTCCCATGTCATTTAGTCTTAGTTCATACATCTTGGACAAAATAAAACATCACAAGACGTCAAAATGTGTGAATATTGATGGAAGAAAAGGCAAGAGATCATCTGTAAACACACAAAACCAAACCTCAAAAGGATCTTCCCAAGATTGAGAGCAAGCAGATATCCATATAAAATGATCATTCACCATGGGACACAACAAGCATCCTAAACAGAGAGAAAAGTCAAGTGTTGTTTCAACTCCACATAAACCATACAAAATTTAGAATTTGGAGATGGGTGTCGCTACCAAAATTTGCAGTGAAACCGGACTCATGAAAGACACAAAAAACCATCAGGGTGTCACTATGTCAGTTTGCACTCATATATGACCCACATGCCAAAGGATGTCAGTTTTATGTATCCAAACGATTTTTCTAAGGCTAGTAAATATAGAACACATATAATGATGTGATATGATTTTCTCTCTCACTCTCTCTCTCTCTCTCTCCAACAATCACTTTTTATGTCTATTTTCCTGTTGTATGGCAAAGATCTAGAAGCCGAAAATAGGAGGCCGCAATCTAGCTATTTGTACATTCCCCTGTATATTTGATGGCGTTAAACATTTGGAAGTGTTGAAATTCCCAAAAGACAGTATGTTTACACATGTAAGGCATAAAGTGCAGAAAACAAAGCGATTCCATACTGTTTAACACCATGCATCCAAATAGAAATTAGGAGGGGCAGAAAATAGGAAAATATCTGCATTGTGGAGGGCTACTAATGTCTGCCCGTCATGAGAGCACCCTCATAGGAAAAGGGGAAATGAAGAAGAAACATAACAGAGGTGAACCCGAAGAAATTCAAGCAGGGAGGGCATATTAATTATTCAAGATCAAAGATGGAGAGCAATTATGCCAATAGCCTAATCCTCCCATGTCAGCCCAAGTGCATACCTTAGTCCAAAGAGTTGCAAATCTGTTTGAAACGGTCCACATGCTCAGCCAAAAGAGCCATGATAACTTCTATGCCGCCGTTCTCTCTGCATGAAGGTATGAAGATGAGCAATCCCTCTACAGGCAAGTTGGGTGGTAGAACAGCACATGGTTTACCATAACCAAAATCAAGATCATGAAATTGGAATCTGAGCCAGCTACCCACTTGCACATTTGGAATCAGACAATCTCCAATTCCTGGCACAATAGCTGCCATCTCTGCCCCAATCTCTCCTTCTTTGGACAACTCTCCAAAATCGATGAACGACTTGAAATATCTATCATCAATTTGAGCCACTGCATCATGGATGACTTTCGCCACAAATGCGTGTGATCCCTCCAACAAGTCCCTCACTCTCAATTTTGGGTAGGCCCATAATACCAAATTGCCAAAATACTCCATTGGCACCGCTGGCTTCATTCTTGGTTGGCCATTCACCGAAATTCTCACTTGGGTGAGCTCATCTTCCTGCAATTGACGAGCCAATGTGATCTTCTTCCACAGGTGGGTGAGGAGACATTCGAAGGTGCTGTAACGATGGCCTGGAGCAGCAACACCGATGACATGCGCTTTGAGGTTGTTTATAAAGTCTTCAGAGAAATGGACAGCCAAATTCTCTATGGATGACAGACCTTTGGAATTGAATGAGGGTTCGTTGGGAGTAGCAGTGTTATCCCTAAACTCTAAAGCCCGGTGATTGAACTCACACCTGGGTGGATTTCTAGGCACTGAGATGGCTGCTCGATTGTGGTAAGGAAGTGGGTCCACGTCCAGTCCTCGAACCAGCTTAGACCATGCAATTAAGAATGATCCCATAGACTGGCCGTCGACGAGGCAATGATGATTCGTAGTTCCAATCACCAGACCCCCACATGAGAAACAATTAAGCTGTATCTACAACAATTCTTCAACACCATCAATTGGCCGATGGAACTTGCTTAATTCAGAGGAAGGCCTCTCAAAAGGGACAGACTCAATTACGATATCATGATGAAAACAGGGATTCCACTAAACACATTAAAGAAAACAAAAACTAATTAATCTAACCAATCCAAATGGATAATATGTAGCCAGTTTTTTTTACCAACATAAACCCAAATCATCAAGATTGCAAAACTAATTTTCCAAACAAACTAAATAAGCAGAACACTAAATCAATTGAAAAATGAGAAACAGAGATGAGACTCGTATGAGGATCGTTCATAAATTGAGACTATGCACAGCATGCTGAGAATGAAAGGGAAAAAAATTAGATGATCGATCTGAGTTCAAAACATGAGAGAAAAGTGCATCTATGTCACAAATAAATCTGAACAGACGAGTAGAGAAAAGAGAGCAGAAATCAAAAAAGCAAAAAAAAAACTTACAGATTGGCCAAAACAGTTTCAAGTAATGAGCGAGAATGAAATGACTCACGCCAATCATCCAAAACTGATGTGAAGTTAAACATAATTCACAGGTCGAGAAATCCTAAGCAAACAGATATATTAAACGGTCATCCAACACCAATTTTAAATTGGTTTATAGCATGCTGAAAACAAAAACAGGGACGGGACTCATCTACGACCTGCTTGGAAATGGAGGCCAAGCACAACATGCTGAGGATGAAAATCAGTTCACGGATCTGAGTTCAAAGCATGAAAACGAAGATGCATCCTTGCAATATTCAGATTCGTGCAAATAATTTGAGAACAGCAAAATAAAAGCAGACAATAAAAGCAGATTCAAGGACTGATTTCAGCAAGTCCTCTTCTGCGAGCCCCCCTTGCGATCTCTCCTTCTCTCCGGCAACGGCATTGGCGACTGGGGAAGCTTTCTCTCCTGTCGACGCAGAACTTCTCCTCCGATCTCTCCGTCCTCTCTCTCCTGTCGACGCAAGTCCTCTCTCCTGTCGATAAAAGTCCCTTACGGGGAAGCTATTCGATTCCACATTTCCTACACGCAAGTATACATGTGCCCGTAATTTTCATCTTCCAATTTTACCCTAGCGAATCTCAACCGTCCATCTTAAATCGACGGTAGATGTGGCATTTGCACATTAAGCAAATGTGAAAACGTTTGCAGTGAAACCGGACTCATGCAAAAATGCCTAAAATAAGACACAATGTATAAAATCAGGGTCACACTTCCTTAACTACTTTTTTTAATCAAATTTGACATCTTAATCAGTATTTCTCATTTTTCTATATAAAAATGTTATCTATTTTATTCTCATTCTTGTTATTTCTAAGAATTACCTTTGTCACATTATATCACTTTCTCACTTTTAAAAATTTTTCCTATAATTTGTCCTTCATCTATTTTTTCTTGTTACTAAATGCACACTAATTAAAATGATTTACAACATCAAGATAAATTAAATAATTTTAAACAAATTCAGTAAATTGAATTTTGATTTAACCATCAAAGTGGGTCCCAAATAGGGTGTCATATGAATTCTTTAGTGGCACCAAGGTACGCACCATCGAAGTATTTCCCTAAACTAATTGATGTGCGTTTAAGATGACAAAATTTACTTTGATTACTAAATTTTGTATCATGAATATTTAACATCATTATTAGCTAGTACGTTACTCATATAGTTTGGAAAATGAATTTATAATACAAAAGTAATAGTTTTTGAAATATGTGAATTATGGCACCATAACCAAATACACATGGATAAATATTACAGATGTTCTAGATTATTAAAATTTTAATAAAGAAAATAAGTTGCATGTAGGGGTGTAAATCGAGTTTGGTTCATTTGGGTTGAGATATTCTCAACCCTAAATCTATTTATAAAACATTAACTCAACCCTATATTCAACTATATTTTTAAAACTTCAACTCAACCCTAAATTAAATCCATATAAATCCTTTTGGTCCGGGTTACAAATCAAGTTAATAAATATATAATATTTAAATTTTTTTATTAAATTAATTTTAAAATATACATTTATGTTAAAGAATAAAAATTAATCTTTTATGGAATTTATAACTTATACTTTAACATAAGGATTAAGTATTTGTATTTCAAAGTAATAATGTCTATGTAATGCTTATGTACCATATAATTCAATATGCTAATCTTTAAGTAACAGTTAAATATGAATGATCCCATGTGAGTATCTTTAAATAATCGATTGTATTTTTTACTAACACACAAAATCGGGTCGGGTCTAGTTGACAAACACATAACCCAAATCAACTTACTTCTAAAATCGAATTAGATTAAATCAGTTTATGTAATCTATTTTTTTTCAAAATTCCTAACCCAACCTATCATAAATCGAGTTGAGTTAGTTAAGTTTGGGTTGAGACTGACCCTATTTACATCCTAGCTTCACTATAAAATCATTGTCCTGAAATATCTCAACTAATGTGTTTCTCATGTAGTGCAATCTACCCACAAAGGATATTCCCAATTAATTCAAACTAGCAATTTGTTCTGTTTATTTAACCTTCAAGAATTTGATTGCAAAATATTCCCATAAACCAAATCTAGAGATGTGCCATGAAATCTTTTTTATAGTTCTAGCCTACTTACGATGGCATAAGAAAAATCTGTTTGAAAGCTAGCACTACTTGAATATAATTCTAGAATGTTTAGACTATCTAATCTCTATCATTGAAAGGGTCAAGCTAGATTTACCATCAAATCAAGAATGTGAGATACTCATAAGTGAATCTATGCAGTGTAATTTCATTTAAAATTTGAAAAATATTTCAATATATTATTTATTTTGACATGATTGCCACCTCTCAAATAATAATATAATCTCTTAATTATAAATTGCCTCCACAGTCAAAGGTTATAGATCTGCCACTACAAGAAATTGATAATGATCAAAGACTCTATACGGATCACTTTCGTGCCAATTAAATTGTCTACGAAGTATAAACAGCAACTTGCTCCAAGTGTTGTAACTCGTTGAACCAGCTGATCCAATGCAGTTTTGAAAATGTATCTATTATAACTAGGGTAATTAAGTAGTTAAAATGAATTTAATATATTTGACTTCCCATTTTAGTCTCTTCCAACTTATTTAACAAATGGCAAACGTTTCTAAAATGACAAAAATTTAGACCAAGTGTGTACAATGAATAAGTTGACCATTAAAGTTAAAAATAACGACGATAGTTGATTTATAAGAGAATATACTTCCACGTACTATTGGATGTATTTTTCTTAATTAGATACAATAATAGAATAGAGTGAAAGAATAAGAATACAATATGTTGTGAATTTTAGGATAAACATTTCAATCCCCATTCAATCTATAACTGGGGTTACTATACAAAGCATGTTCTGGATTCATATTTATCGCTTAGGTCGAGTGCCCTACAAGCTATTTTAACCGTGTTTTGGATTGATGTTTATTAGTTGAGTTTAGGGTAGTTGGATTAATATTTGTAGTGCTTAAATTCAGAATTGTTATTTGGTAGTAAATAGAGCACAATGTGATATGGTTAAATGACAAGGAGATCATGAGAACGTGGTAGAGGAAAGATAAAAATGTGACTAGAGGACATCTTCTAAAGAAAGACCAAGTAAATTAAGTATTGGTTAGGTTAGGAAATGTGATTCGGGTTGATACGAATCACAGCGGAAACACAAACAATAAAATAGGATGAAAAAAATAGCAGTAATGGAAGAGATAACAATCCACTATGATAAACAGGTTATAGAGATACATATAAGAATACTTCACACACGCCTCAAATAAGAACACTATGACAATCTCATTCTCACGTCACAATAGGACACCCCTCAAGGTTCTATTGAATCTCTAACTGATCCACCAATAAAATAGGATTCCTATGGCTCCTAAGTAATACTAATATGTAATCTCAGATGCACACAACTACAATACGTAGGATAAACAATCTCAATCCCAGTAAAATATAAGACACACCTAACAAATCTCTACCTTGGCTTGAATTTTGCATACATTGTGTTCCAAGCTGCATCATGACATTAACTTTACATTCGATCATATCAGCTACAAACAATATGAATTGCATTGCATTTTCCAACCTTATAGTATCCGTAGGACTCCCATGCTCTCCAAGATCCAATGTCAATGCATTCTCAGGATCTCATAGCCACTATCTAATGCGGAACGCAGGAAAACCAATCTATCTCCACGTGCTCTTTATGCATTCTCAACATCAGCACAACCATAGACTACCAAAATAACAAATCTACTCATGAGTTGTTGCTTCAAAATAGATTAAACTTGATTCTTCCTTATCAACCTCAATCAATGTGATCCAACCCGATCACGTCCAACGATATAGCATCTTCTTGATCTACACAATCCACAAGAAGCACAATACCCCATCTCATCCAGATCTCCATGTCAATGTGAAACATCTATAGCTCCATGAAGTCCACTCACTACACCTTGATATAAACCACTTATCAGATCTAGTACAATCAAAGCAAAATCTGCCTATAGTAACCTCAATTACGTTCAGAACACCCAAAAACATCGAAATCCATACCAGAATCACGCAAAACGAACTCCAATATCATCCAATCAAGTTGCATGTGAACACTTATTTCATTCACCTTAATGCACAAAAAGTCCTATCATATCCTTTCTAAAAAGAAAAAATACCGAAGCACCAGACTTTCTCCTTTTCAAGTTTTCCCCTACACGAGCCCTCTTCCAAACAGCAAGCTTCCAGAAAAAGAAAACCATGGCCGCCTCTTTCTGCTATGGAAAAATACACCACCTGCTGTCTTCATCTCTGCTCGCCGTACCGAAAATCCATCCAGTCACCAAAAATTCAGACGCCCAGGTGCTGGCCACTACTCACCTCTATTAATGTCATCACCATGTTGCCTACTTCGTGACCGCAAACCACCATACTGCTGCCATCGTGATCAACAACGCAGATCTGAGAACTCGTCGTCATCTTCATGTCTAACACGATCCATTCCAGCTTTAAAATGCGGTTGCCCAATCAGCTTGGCCACCATAGAATCCAACCGCCGCTTACATCATCGCCTCCACCCATAGCCAAATTCGCACCATCATTATGAACGATTCGGACATCAACCAACCAGATGTGCATCTGCCATATCATAACCGTCCGATATCACAACAAAAAAATCTCTATCTTCATAGCCAACTATCCACCGTGATCTTGCCTTCAATAAAAACATTGATCCATCAATTAACACTTTTCCAAAACACAAATCTATAACCATAGCTCTGATATCACTTTTTAGAAAATATGATTCGAGTTAATACAAATCATAGCGGAAGCATAAACAATAAAATAGGATAAAAAATAGCAGCAAGATGAAACATAAAGAGACATTAAGATTTATGTGGAAAATCCTTCAACTGATGACGGAAAAAACCACGGGAAAAAGATAATAATCTACTATGAAAAATGGGTTATGGATATATATATATATATATAAGAATACCTCACAAATATTCTCTGAATGTCTCACACACACTCCAAATAAGAATACTTTGATAACCCATCTCTCACATCCGAACAAGATACCTCTCAAAGTTCTACTGAATCTCCAATTGATCCACCTATAAATAGGATTTTTATGACTCTTATACAATACCAATACATAATCCCAAAGCACACAATTACAATATGCAGGATAAGTAATCTCAATTCCAACAGAATACGAGACACCTAACATGATAACTAATAGCCTAAAAAGTCCCTTCTGAGCACAAGATGATTATTCTGTGTATATAAATAGTCCATTGAAAGGAATAAATTGATTAATAATTTTCTCGACTACATTACATTTTACCTATTATCACTCTCTTACTCTTTCCATTTTATTTTAATTCTAATTTTGGACATTGGAATTGACATTATCTATAAAAATAGTGCGAAAAGCCATTTTCTATTCCAACATTAATTCTATAAACTTCTACTCCTACTTAATTTACCATACCATCAGAGAACAAGGATTCCAACCTTGAAGATCAAAGCCAATCATAGAACGATGTCACCTCACAGAGTGTGCATCTAGAGAATAATAATGAATCTAGTGAAAGGGGCACTTTTGTCACTATGACTAGTGAAGAATTCTATGATCCACTCAAATATGTGGAGAGGATAACTAACTGAAAAATGCCCCTAGCTTAGGTGGTTTAAAGAAAATAAGACTAAAGACTCATCAAAACAGATAGAAACATCAAGTTTCACTTTCTCCTCAAGATATAAAAAAACCTTTTACCTAAGATATTCTCAAGAAGCCTCTCCCTTGTAAATTTTAGCCCCTTGCCATCAGACCTAATGAGGGAAAAAGTGACCCTAGAGGCCATTTAAATGCTGATCTTATGAGATTGTTGAATTTTATTAAGTCTAAAGCTATCTTCACCACTTTAGATGGAGATACCCTTAACTAGTTTACAGAACTACCAAAGGAATAGTAATGTCTTTCTCTCATTTGAAGGGGTTATCTCCTAAGGTGACAAAAATAGCTTTTATGGCTGAAGTTCATTTTGGATGTTTAAATCATGATTTGCAGATGTAGAATCTCAAGTCTCTTTGAACTGTATAAATATATCAATGATTTTCTTAGTATAATAAAAGCGAGATAAACAAAAACAATAAGTGGAAAAATCTATCTTTAAAAAAAATGCAAGAAAGATGATGCTCCACCAAAATTGGGAAGTAGAGCTTTCAACTAAGGAAAACTATTAAACATGCCTAAGGTCTATCTTGCATTCGAGGTCTAAAAATTGTAATCCCCCTATGAGCTCCCCAAGAGAAAATCTTCATAGAAATACAAGCTAAAGATTTTCTAAAAGAACCTTACCCAAAAAGAGCTCCACCCTTGAAAAAGAATAATAAAAAATAGTTTAAACATCTCTAAGATCACAAGCATACTATTGATGAGTGCATCCACTTTAGGAATGCTATCAAGGAATTAGTTTAAAAAGGACAACTTGATTAGTGCATTTGTAAGATATATACCTGGAGGCATATAGGCTCTAGTTGGAATCCTTCTGAAGATCTGTAAATCAAAGCCAACAATCACCGTTAGGTGAACACTTCAACCCAACAATTCATGGAGGACTTTCATGTGGAGGCTCTACCCTAATCAAAAAACAAAGGTGTGCACATTTTAAAATTATCCTTGTAAAAAGCCTAAGTTTATTTGTCTAGTAGTATTTTACAATGAAGATCTGCAAGCCCAAAATTCACCTTATTGATACCGAGATAGGAGGGTGAGTAATTTAAAGCGTCTTATTGATACTGAAAGTTCAACAAAAGGAATTCTTTTGGGAAGCTTTCACGAAGATAAAGTTATGCCCTAAGAATAAAAGAGAGTATCCAAGACCCTTGGTCAGATTTACTAGTAAAGAAGCCCAAGTAGAAGGTATCATGACCCTCCTAATGACCTTAGAGAGTCACCCAACTCAAGCAACTTAGGGTGTGCTTGTTTGGGATATAAACATGTCAACCAAAATTTTTCAATCTAAAACTTTTCAATCTCCATAACTACTCTATTTTTTAATTATTTTTTCACATTTTCCTATACAAACTACCCTACTTTTCAATCATTTCTATACAATTATCTATACAACTAACCTATCTATTTTAACTTTATTCTCTTTACTTCTCATCATTACTCTTATTATATCACATCATTTTCTATCAATGTAACAACTTCTATCTCAAAAACTTTTCATCAAAAGTTTTACCCCCAACTAAACACACCCTTAGAGGACAAATTTTTCGGTGGTTGATGTACCCTTAGCATATAATGCAATCTTGGGATGACCCACACTTAATACTTTGCAGGTCATTATATCCACTTACAACTTATGTCTTAAGTTCCCTACCACTTTTGGGGAGAAAAAAATATTTGGTAATAAAAAAGCACCACACAATTATTACTTAGCTACCTTAAAAAAGAAGCAATAACAAATAGAGACTAACACTCTAGAGGTGGAGAATGCTTGGATTGAATAACCAATACTCATAGAAGTGACCCTACGGAAAGATTCCTCGAAGATGGTATGTGTCGATTCTGAAATCTCACTTGACTTGTAGGTCCAAATAATTCAATGCCTTCATCGAAATGAAGACGTTTTCACCTAAAATCCCAACAACATATTGGGAATCGACAAGGTCTACATTAACACGAGTTGTACGTACACCTTCAAGCCAAATTTGTGATTCGGAAAGAGAATGTTTTCTTCATCAAAATAAGAGATTATCGCTACTAAATTAGTAAGCTCCTAGCTGCAAATTTCATTCTAGAAGTTTCATATCCTAAATGGTTGTCTCTCGAAACCAAATCATATATGAAAAATGTGTATAGGCTACACTTACCTAAATCAGGCTTAAGGATTGTTGAGATATCATCATATGGGCCAACTAATAGATTCTATACTAGTTGTAAACTATAAATCTTCATGAATGTCTTCTCAAGATATCATTATATAAAAATGGCCCTAGAGGGCAAAGGAAAAAATTATCATTCATAACTCCTAAGGGAACCTTTATTAAAGAGTCATGCCCTTTAATAAAAAAAACCTAATCCAATATATCAAAGGCTTTCAATAAGATCTTATAAAAAATAGAAAGGAATATATAGGTCTATGTAGACGACATATTGATCAAAAGTAAAGAATAAAATCGACATAAAACTGATTTGCAAAAAAAAAAAAAAAACTTTTTCTACCAAATGGTGGTATAATACAAAATTGAACCCTAAAAATTATGTATTTATTGTATGATCTTTTCTAAACAAATAGGAAAGTATAACATAAAAATGAACCCCAAAAAATGCATATTCCATAAGTTTTTGAGCTTCATGGCTTCCCATAGATGAATAGAGGCTAACCCTAGAAAAATCTAAGCTATCTTGAATATGGAATCTCCTAAAACTAAGAAAGATATGAAAATCCTCATTAAGAAATTGACTCCATTATATTTATTTAATTCTAAATCTACTTACAAATCACTCCTATTCTTGAAATTGCTTTAGAAAGCATAGGATTTTTACCCTATGGTGCCAAAAGGCCTTTGAAGACTAAAAGAATATCTGTTAGAGACTCCCTTGATAATCATGCCCAAGATAGGAGAATCATTGAGCATCTACTTAGCTATGACTCAAGAAGTGATAATCACAGATCTTATGGTGGAAGACAATAATATCCAATTTCTAATCTACTGTGTAAAACAAACCCTCGCTACACTAGAAATAAGGTATACCCTACTAAACTCTTAGCTTTAGCTATGTCTTCTAAGAAACTCAAACACTATTTTCATGTTCATAAAATTATTATCATAACTAATATGCCCCTAGGTTATTTATTATTTAACCCCTATGATTTGGATGGCTAATGCTTTGGGCAATCCGTCTCAGTCAATTTGATGTTCATTTTCTTGATAGTTTCATCAAAGACAAGTGCTAGTGAACATAGTTGTCGAGTTAACGAAAAATGAGAACTTTCTCAAATGGACCCTGAGGCAAAAGATGAGTAGCCTTGGGAAATCTTTGCTGATGGATCATCTTACGAAACTAAAAGCGGAGGAGCTAGATTGCTGTTGAGAAGTCTTGAAGGGCATTGCCTTGAATATGCTCTTCTTTTCTAATTTCTCACTATAAATAAAGCAGTTGAATATGAAGCCACCTTAGTAGGTATATGTATCGCTAAAGCCCTAAGGACAAATCGAGTTCAATTATTTTCTAATTTTGCCTTAGTGATGAAACATGTTGATGGAACATTTGAGGCTAAAGATCCAAACATGCAAGCATAATTGGACGTAGTTAGACAAGAAATGAGCAAATTTAAATACATAACATTTCAATAAATTCCACACACTAAAAAAAGACATGTTGATGACCTAGCTCAATTAGCTACTATGATAGAATTTGATCGACCTATACCAATAAGTCTTATTATTGACCTAGTATAGATGCCTCAAATGTAGTAAATGAATAAGATATCCCTTAGGCTAGTAAGACTAATCTCATAGTTAGCTATTTAACCTAAGAGGATCTATCCAATACTATAATATGTTTAACCCCTTCAAAGACATTTATTGTACTTGAAGAAATATATGAAGGCTGTTGTGGCAATCATGCCAGTTGATACGACCTTAGTCAAAGGAGCTTAGGGCTAGATTCTATTAGCCAACCCTTAGGGCAGATGCTTACGAATATGTTCAAAAATGTAGAACTTGCTAAATCCATATTCCTATCAATGCACACACCTTCTAACCCCTTGACATCAACGTTCAAACCTTGGCTTTTCATATTATAAAATTTGCATGTAGTGGATCAATTACTTATGGCCCCTAAGGAACATAATTCATAATAGTAGCAATGGATTATTTTAGTGAATGGCTCAAAGTAAGACCCTTATTGTCAATTGCGACCCCTCAAGTCATTTTCTTTATTTGAGAATAGACTATATGTAGACACAGGTTGCCCCATATGATTAAATCTGACCATAAAAAACAATTTGATAATAAAAAATTTAAAGATTTTGTACTATTAATGATATAAAGGTTATACATGCATTAGTAGCCTAGCCTTAGGTAAATGGCCAAGTCGAAAGAACCAACTGAACTCTAAAAGAAGATTTATCTAACCATCTTCGGGAGGAGGGAGATAACTGGGTTGAAAGGTTACTTGGAGTAGTATGGGCCTATAATATTATACCATGACAAATAATAGGACAAAACTCATTTTAAATTAGTTTCAACACTGAGACTATTATACCTACAAAGATTACTAACCCGTCTGTATGAACTGTGCATTCCACAAAGGAAGCAAATCATATAAGACTTACCTTAAATCTGGATTTGATAGATGAACTTAGGGAGTAATCAAGGCAAAAATGGTCCAACTACTAATCCTGCCTAGCCCAATAATTCAACTCAAGGGTAAGAATTAGAACCTTTTATTGGTCCCGAGTTATTGGCTTAACCCAAGAGAAAAGAGGTGAATTGTTATTAAAATATATTAACAGATTAAAACTTAACATGGATTAGTTTAATTCCCTTGAATAAAACAGATAGAGTTAAGCATAGAGCAAGAGATAAAACAATCATGCACAAAAACACAAGAAATTATATTGGTTCTAGCAACACCCTAATTCCACTCTTTCAAGTACACATTTCTTTGTGCATTAGGTTCTACCATCACAATAATAATAACTAGAGTCTCAACTCTTTTCTAAATTCTGGCTCCAAGAGGCCTTTCCAACGATGTCATAAGTAGTTTGTGAGTACTACCCCAACCAAATACTACTTGTTCCTCACCTTAATTTTCCTCTAATACTAAGCTAAATAGTCAAATACAACAAAAAGTTACAAATAAAATAAATCTACATATTTCAAAGATATGTAGAACAGTGAAACTCAACAACAAGATCTTAAGATTTGAAGAAGATGAGTAAGTTTGAAACTCTTATAGTAAACTTTTAAAATTTTGCTTAAAATCACTTAAAGTCTTTAATGCTTATAAGTCAGAAAGTCGAAGCTCAATCAATTCTCTAGCTAACCCTCATAAATCCATTTGACGTTCTTTAAATAGATTTTAGAGACAATTGAACGTTATGTAGTAGGTGGCGTGCATTTACTATTCTAATGTTAAAAAAATTTATGACGTTTGGCATGCGATTTCACGTAAGCTGCATGCTATAGTCAACTTGGCCTATGACTTTAGTCCTTCAAATGTTTTTAGAAAATTTTTCTTTAGGCTTTACTCTTTAAGTTCCATGTGGAGTTAACTTAGGACTTGAGACTTCACCTAAGTTGCATATTAGGTCGACTTGGCATTAGACTTCACTATGTGTTGGGGTTTCAAAAACTTTAAATGACCTTTTTTAAAACTTCTTTTCCTTCAAGTATTACTTTTTGGTCAACTTCATATGAGACTTAGCCTTAGTTACAAGTGAAGTCAACTTAAGGTGTGACTTCGTTTCTTGTACTAAGAAAAAAAATTTCAATTCTTTACATAATGCTTCAAATCTCATACTTTGGTCGACTTTACCCAAATCGTAGGTGGAGTTTACTTGGATTTGTGACTTCAGTTTTTAGGTCGCAATTAGAGGAAGCTTCAGGCGGCTAATGTATTCTAAGTCACAATCGGAGTTGACTTCAGTTAGCAACTTTAGCGAACTCGCATGCTAAGTCAACTTAGGATGCGACTTCATATATGAAAGCTCCTCACTTACGTTTCTATCTTTAAAAATGTACTTAAATTCGATACTAGAGTTGACTTGAGTGATGACTTAACCCAAGTTGATCTTGGAGTTGAATTAATGTTGTAACTTTTAGTTGTTTGAACTTGAATCTTAGAATTCTAACCTCTATCATAGAACCAAAGTCATTAGTAGCCTTAATTATCTCAAAATTTATTGTTAATTATCAAAACTTAGATAAATCTTGATTTGCAATTTGGTTAATTGAGTTCACACCTTTCAAGTGAGAGACTTAGTCCTACGTGAAGAATTATTTTCCTCAAGGCATGAAATAAACAAGTTAGCCCCAAATTAGGAAGGGTCATATCATATGACTAAAGTTTTAGCTATAGATGCCTATCATTTAGAGAGCTTCAATTGCCCATAAGTTCCATGAGTAAGGAAAGTTGAACACTTGAAAAAATAATATATTAGATATATCTTATGGGCAATAATTCCTTTGAAAGGAAGACAAAAAGAACTCCTGCATAAAGGGCATATAGTAAAAACCTTAAGAGGTAAAATAAGTCAGACATTGGCCATGAAATTGACCCCTTAGGTCAAATCAAGCCTCTAAGGATAATTGGGTCCCAACCCATCTTTGAAAAATTTCTTAGCATTCTTAATGCTTCGCTAGAATAGCCATAAGGGTATTTTTCCCAAATTTGAAAATGCTTTAAGGCAATAAAATCCTAGATAAAGAAAAAGTCGTGTGAAAATAACGTAATAAAATAAAAAATTCATAATATTCGATAGACCTAGAGAGAGTCAAAATATTTACAAATTTGAGCCTTAAGCCTATAATAACACATACTTTCTTTCAAGAAAACTATTGTTGGACATAACTTATTAATCGAACTTCAACAGGGCAGAACTAGTATTTTAGGCAGCAATGGAAAAAAGGGGAGTTGTAGCAACATTGGGCACATTAGAAAGATCTTCCTTAAGTTGAATCTACTTCATATGTTATAGGCATAATTCATGCCCCTTTTATAAGGCCCTCATCCCATATAGTTGCACCTCTTTTAGGTGATGGTCCAGTATATCCTTATCTTCTTTCTAGTCCTTAACCTATACATTCAAGCCCAGATTCTCTTCAACCAAGTCGGTCATATTCAAACTCTTGGTCAAAAGAAAAATTTCCTGTTCTTTATATTGTCCTCTAGCTCTTTTAACATCAATGATAATTTTATGTCCCAAGACTTCGAGTTCATTACAGATTCCTAGGACTTAAGGCGGTCTCTCATCTCCATAAGTTACTTATTATATGTTTCCATGTTTTCAAAGAATAGGCTTGCTAAGTTAACAACTTCAACCAAGCTTTGACAAAAATGATCATATTAATTATTTGGAGATTTGCCCTTGCAAGTGAAATTGATTGAAGGCAGTAATATCCGTTGAAGCAGTTCATGACATTCACCTTAGGCTCTCTTAAAGTTGAAGTAGAAGTCATTGATCAATTTGTAGTGTAAAAGTTAAAATCTTTCTTGCATTTTTGAGAAGAGCTTACTTCCTTCCCTGTAGAGGAATCAATAATGTCAATACTCTTCGAGGGTAAAATTAATGTTCCCAAAGACTTTGCCAGTTTTTCCACCTCAAAAACTGGCATGTTTTCCTCATAGAAGATATCATGGGGCAAAACATGACTTTCTTCTTACTAACTGTTGGATTTGGACCTAGCAGCAAGGCATCTAACTCCACTTTCTTTTTTGGCTTCAATTCTATCACAATAACTGTCTCTTCCTCTATTTAGTCATCTAAAACTTCCTTAAAATCTTTGTATGTGGACATATCAGTCCCAGAAGTGAATAACCTCTCAGCTGTTATTATCTCATATGCTATCAGCTTATTTTTCAGATTTTCTCCAACCTAAGTTTCCTTTAGGCCAAAAAAAAATCAACTCTCCTATGCTCCTCTTCAGACAAAGTAGTTGTTCGCATCTATAAGGTTTGAAATTCCATACTTGGAGGACTTTCCATCTGGAAGAGCATGAGGGATGTTCTACGAAGAAAAACTAAGCCCTTTATCCTTTGGAGTTTCTGATAACACAGCCAACTAAAGCTTTTCCCTTACCTAAAGGAGTAAAATAACATATGCCCAGGTCATCCACTGAGACCAAAGTTGCAAACTTGCAAAAGACATTGAGAGACATACGAATGTCAAATTTCTTTCCTAACACTTCTAAATGTAAAAAAGCTAGTATCATCCCAAAGGGGAAAGTTACCCTAATGTAATTCCAAATCTTCAAAAGGATTCAATTGCTAAGGATGAAAAAGGAAAGCAAAATTCTAAGTAGAAGACATCTACAATCATGTAGATTTCGCCTAATTTTAGTTGATGGGTTCTATTTGCACTACTGGTCATGCGAAAATAGAATGCTTCCGGGACTTTGATTTCCTATGCATACTCTTCACAAATGACTTTATTCTTTTTAAATTTCTTTTTACCACCTTAGGTAGGGCCTTCTTTGGCTTTCGCTTGCTAGGTTAAAAGGAGCCTGATTATATACATCATGATGTATTTGAGGGTTGATTTTTTACGGCCAACTGCATAAGACCAACCATGCGTTTGGCCATAATACCTATTTTTATTTTTTATTTTTTATTCATAAACATGTTAAATTAGATAGATAGAAAATTATGATAATGCCACTATGTTTAAAAATTCACAAAAATGCCTAAAAAATCACAAAATGGTAAAACTTAGTTTCTAGATTAAATACACCTAACTTTATATGTTCATGAAAAAACTAAAAAAAATATGTTTTTAGGTCGGCCTAACTGAATCTTCCAATATATTTTAGGCTAAAAAAATAAGATTCATTTATTTTTACAATGAGTTATATTTTTTTGATTTTTCTTCATAAGCATGTTTTCCAAGTGCATTCAATTTGTTTACAAAATTTTACCATTTTACAATACTTTTACATTTTTTAAAAAAAAATTTATGTTTTTAAGGGGTGAAAAATGACTTAAATTCCCCTAAAATTGATGATTTAAAATAAAAAATAAAAATGCAAAAGTATTATAAAATGACAAAACTTAGTATATAGATTAAATACAATTAGAAAAACATCTACGATAAAAAATAAAATAAATGAATGTTATATTTTAACTTAAATATATCATGATATATATAATCATACTCAAATTGAGATGCGGAGGCTTTAACTTTGGCCATGTCAATTCAAGAAGTAAAAGGAAACAAGGGGAAAGTAAAGTTGAAAAGGACTTCTTGAGTTTGTAGGCCAGCTATGTCGATACTCCTATTTAAATATCATTTTAACCCTACCATAATAGATTTTTTACCAATTGAGGACTCTTCTTCTTAGAGAAAAGTTATCGTTCCACTATAGCTTTAGGTTGATGTGTTTCATCTACCTGCAATGGGCATTTTCAGTAAATTGATTTTTGTAAATTCTTTGGGCAGTTAAGTCACTCATATACTATTCTATTTAAGTGGAATAAGAGGACTATTGTAGTGCTCAAATTTGAAATTCTTATGCGGTGGTAAAATAGAGTACAAGGTGATATGGTTACGTGGCAAGGACATCATGTGAACGTAGAAAAGGAAGAGCGGAAAATGTGGTAGGGGAAAGTCGAAAACGTGGCTATAGGAGGACATCTTTCAAAGGAAGGCCGAATAAATCGAGTATTGGCTATCTAATAGCAAAAAAAAGTAGCATTGTAGCGCAGTTGTGCAAGCTGATTATTCTATGTATATAAATGTCCAATTCATTCATACAAAAAAAGACCATTCAAAGGAATAAACAGACAAGTAATTTTCTGAACTGCAATATATTTCACCTGTTTGCACTCTCTTACTTTCTGTTTTATAGCAATTTCAATTTTGGACGTTGGAATATTAATCACTTGAGTTTATGTCTATAAAAGCAATGGGAGGAAAGTTTTCGGTATATTTTGCGTTAATGGTGTTTATTTGAATATAAATTCAATATAAATTCAAAAATCTGCCATCCAACCATACATAAAAAATATCTTAAACAAATATTAGTTAGACATCTATAAGATCCTGAGTATGCAATTTGAAGTAATCTGATTTGATCATTACATGTTAATTAGTGTTGGTGATGAAATCCATTTAGACAACTCATAACTAAAATGTTATTATTAATTTAATTATCCGTAGCAAATTCCTATCTGCCTTTATCTCTTATAGAAGCCATATCCAGAGTACACTACTGTATATTAGGGATGTAAAGCATATTAGTGGAGTCTGAAATGCTCGTCTTGCCCCCTCTCAAGTCTTTTGTTTTTTGGTTTTCTACCCACTAATTTGATTCACTACTGCTAGTCTGATTCGAATAAGGAGCAATTAGGCTAAAATCAATGACAATGATACAATACGAGGAGTACTAGCAAATAATTAAGGAAAAATTCTTCTCATATCCACAACATTTATCCATAATTTTCATTATATCTACAACATTTCAAAAATTATTTTTATACTTGACGAGTTGCATATATGTCTAATTAATTTGCTCATTTTAACACAAGTATATGTGCCAATCAAGTAATAAAAAGTGAATAGAGTATTGTTCTTCTGAGGATTGTGTTAAACAAATTAGCACCTTAAATTTCAATTGTTTTAAGTGAATTAGCAATTACATAGAATTTTTTTCAAAGAACTGAATTAAACTAAACTAAATAAAGTCGTAAATAACGAAATAAAGTAGATATTGCTGAGATTGCTTTGAGATGATTAAGATAGGTAGTGATATAAATTCATTGACTCATAGCTATATCATTTTGATCCCATTTAAGTTTGTTATGCAGAGATTACTAATCTAGGTTCATTATAATCATATATGCCTTCCATATAAACCTTACCAAGTTTTAGTTATTTGTTATGTTCCCATGCACCTAAGTAAAATAAAGTTTATAACCACAAAACCTAATCAAGATTACACATGTTTAATAAGTATATTCTTATCCATATTAATATTCAACACAAATAAGAGCTGAAAACTTGTGCCTTATATATAAATCTTATTCAAATTCTACTTTTTCAAGCATGAATCTAAATAGTCAATCAATCTACAATAATGCAAAGCATGTAAACGCATTAAGCATAATATATAAAAGTAATCTCAAGCAACATAAGCTACGATACAATCATTTTCTCATTTAAGCACAAGGAAACAAAATAACATAGTCTACGATATCAAATCCTACATATCTTCCATCATAGGAAGATTCGACCTACAAATATGACTTTGATTTCCATTAAAATTAAGTTCACAATCATCCTAAGTAAGGAGAATAATAAAAATGAAGAGAGAGATAAGAAGAGGAGATGAAATTCAACAGATTTGCAGGAATCAGCTTGTTCTCCACTTACTCTTCTCTTCTTCCTTTAAGCTCTTGGTTTTTCTTTCCCAAACACAGCAGCCACGAGCCTTCTAAGTTATGCTCTTCAAACCATAAAAGACATATTTATACCCCTCTTTCATTTGAAGCTGACATGTGTGGAATTTTTCACACAAGCACCTCCGTGGCCGCGACCTCGACCTTACTGGATAGCCAGATAGTGCAATGCTTAAGGCGGTAGACTCTGTGGTCGCAGCCTCTAGACCATGGCTATGGCCTCCACCATGCTGGAGACAATGTGCTCTTTTGACTGCTTCAAGTGATTTTTCTCATTCCATCCTATTTTTGCCTTCAAATTACATAGGAATTGCTCTCTTTTTCCTACAATAAAAGAGTAAAAATAAGTAAATGCATTTCTAAATAATCAAATAAAATTAAAACAATCAAAATGAGATGAATTTAAACTAGATGTAACCTAAAATGCATGAAAACGACACTAGATGCAAGAATTACACAAATGATAAAAACTAATGCAAAACCTATGCAAATTTATATATTTCTCTTAAACTAGCATTCCAAATGAGTGCAAAATGAGCATTGATAACTCTATTTTTATAGAATTATCATACCCTCAAACTTAAACATTGTTAGTCCTCGAGCAATACATGAAACCACAAATGCATGCAACTAACTGTTTCGGCCTCGAAAGTTTCCCGATTTGAAAATAAATGCCTAATTAATTCTCCAGTAAAATTTTAAAGCATTTAATTCTTTAACTGAGTCTAAAAAGTATATTACAGAAATATTTTACATGGTGTTCCACACTCTGATTTTACATCTTCAATGAGAAAATCCTTGATTGAAAGAGAAGAATATAATAGTCCCAAAAAATAATTATTTTATTAAAATGATGACGAAATACGTAGAAGATTTTTCTACAACTTTACAAATGCACAAAAAAATGTGTCTCACAAAAATACAAAGATAAATGAGTACACTCTGCCCCGTGCCGTAACTTGAATGTGTGGTACATGACGTCGGGCGCTATGACTTAAATGTGAGTTTATGCTTAGCTCGTCAACTAGCGATGACTCGATCTGGGAATAGTAAGAGGCTCAGCAGCTACATTAGTGACCCTACACAACAAGCTAAGTGTGGCGCCCCAACCCGAGCGTCACATCCTTACCTCATGAATCTATCAATTGGTAAATGTGAATCAGGATTGTTTCCCTAATCACGCGGCGGGATTTTAATTGGAACTCGTCTAAATTTTTTTTCGTTTCTTCATTCATCGTCATTTCATTTATAACATAAGCAATGGTACACTTGTACATATCCATTAAACCATTACAATATGTTGTTTTACATGATAGGCCCTCTTGACCTAATAATAGCATTTCTATTGCATACATACACATATTCAATCATTAGTTCACCTAGAACTCAGAACTTTAAACAAGTTCACATATACGTCAACATACTTGAATACTTTCATTCATATCATTCCACTCACCATGGCTAATCTTTTTAGCTGACATGGTACTATCTCGTACCTTTTCTCCAATTCTTAGGTCTCGACCGCTTGAGTCTCCCAATACCTGTCTGAGGTTTGAAAAATAAAACGTGAGTGATAACTCAGTAAGCAAGCATTTTCTGTCAAGACTTTCGTTGAAAATCTTTTCTTAAAATATTTTTCTCATAAATAATTTTGGCCAGGGGACATTGTATGTCCCAAAATATCTTGGCATAAATCATATTTGATAATGGACATTCTCATGTCCACGAAAAGACTTTTTCCACATATATCATTTTGGCATTGGACATTCATACATCCTAAAACATTTATGCACTTAAACCTTGTTGGAAACGTTTCACATAAACACTTTGATAATAGACATTTTTATGTCTGAAATACATTTACGTAAGCCTTTTTGGAAATAGACATTCGTATGTCCACAATCACTTTTATATCTTAGACTCTTTTAGAAACGGACATTTTTATGTCCACATATGTTCCAACATAAATCCCTTTAGGAAATGGACATTCTCATGTACAACCGTTTTTCAACGTAAACCCTTTGGAAATGGACATCCTCATGTCCAAAATATTTTTCAACATAAATCCCTTTAGGAAATGGACATTCTCATATCCAACCATTATTCTCACATAAACCTTTTGGAAATAGACATTCTTATGTCTAAAATATTTTCCAACATAAACTCTTTTGCGCAATCCCCATCTTGGGGCTTGTTTATAGCAAACAAGTTATAAATCCTTTTTATGAAAACTTTAGCATAAAAACCATATTTTATTCTTATTATTTACAAATTTTGTATAAAATACCCTACTTTTAGGCTAACTTATGCATAATGGTTCATAGAAATCCAATTTAGGATAACTTTTGTATAAATGCTTTTATATCCCAATCCTTAGGCTTTTGAAAAGCAAAACGTATACAAACACATTTCTCCCCATCCAGTAGTGACACTTACCAAGTGATCATGCTACCTTTTGGAAGAGAATCCATAACAGCACGCTAGCCTGACGGCTGTTTATTTATCCTGCTCCTATCTCAGGGAAGGCGCCGTTGGCACTCCTGTCATCCCTTAGCGACTTAGCCTTATGTAGAGTGGGCCCTGGTCATCCCAATCGTGCTCTACAACCTGCCTGATCCTTGTACTGGTGCACTGTACATTATTATGATGGACCGCAGTCCGTTTGGTTTGAAGAACCACAGGCCGCAGCCCATGTCCTTTTAAACTGGGATCACAGACCTCTGTCCGCATTCATAACACACAAAAAACTTAGACTGAAGTCTATATCTCTAAAAAAATTATTTTCAAAAACACATTACGGACCGCAGTCCATGTCAACTTGTAAGTGAGCGCACCCACTTTAACAAGTTGTTATTTGAAATCTAGTTTTAGGATGACCTTCCTTAAATTCTTTTAGAAACATTTTGATAAACATTTGAAATGTTTGAAAAAAAATAATACATCTTAAAATTCTTATAAAAGAATTTCAAAACCTTTAAATTTTCAAAATTAAAGCATTTTATGATATCAACATAGGAGGTTGGTCATCCTTAAATCCCTTTCAGCACATCCGTATAAATATTTTTTAAAATATTTTCAACAGAGATTTCCTTATCTAAAGGAAATCAAAACTTTTCGAATATTATTTCAAAACATATGAACTATGTCCAAATCATCATTTTATTATTTAATTATCAAGACTTAGCAAAACAAATCTTTTTCATAAATCAAATCCCCTTTTTCATTTTTTTTCTTTTATAACATGATTATTTATCATTAAACATCATAAAAGAAATTCAAAACTTATTTACATTTTTTGCTTTGTGAAAAAAGAAAAAATTCCCCTTTTCTTATAAAATACTTTTGAAACAACGTCATAAAGAACTTGTTTACTCGAAAGAAAATTCTTAAAACCAGAGGCATCAAACATGAAATCCTTTGAAAACATTATCATCGAGAACTTGCTTACTCATAAGCAAAATTCTCAATTCCATTAACATAAAGCATTGCTAATCTTTGGCAACACTGATGATAAAATTCTTATCATAAAACGTATTGTTTGCTTCTCGTAAAGAAAACTTTGAGACTTTTCCTTAAAGTCATTCTTTTTTAAAACTTACGACTTTTCATTAAAGCCGTCATTTTCAAAACTTATCGCTTTTCATTAAAGCCATTATTTTCAAAACTTATGGCTTTTCATTAAAGTCATCATTTTCAAAACTTATGCTTGCCCATTCGTTTAAACATAATTATAAACAACTTTAATCACACGTCATCACATAGAAAGAAAATATCATTTTATTAAGTTTGCTTGTTTACCTGAGATCGCCATAATCCTTTTCTTCCATACTCATCTTTGTCTTTGCCTAGATAAATGAAAATAACATTTCATTTATTTATATCATCTTCAAATACTTATATTCATTAGATTTTCCAACCTACAGAAGTTCATCTAACTTAACCCACTTGTCTTTCAAGTCGGGTATTCATACTTATCTCTTCATATACGTCCATTTTTCAATACATACTTATGTGTTTCTTAAACTTTTTCAAAATAGAAAATTTTCTCTAATTATAGCATGATTAAACCCCTTAATTACCACTGTACTTAGGGCATTTTTATGAAATTTAAATCCACTAATCATAGGTTTCCAAAATAGCAACTTTGGAACTTATTTTTCACCCGTTTAACGTGTCTTTCGACACATAACCCTAAGCAGATTTATAAATCCGAATTTTCAAAAATTAATCCAATTTTTCCTAACCAAAATTTAGGGTATTAACATATATATCAATTTGGATCCTTTCTACATAGGTTTCATATTTGTTTTTGATTTTTTCTCCAACTATCCACATATGCTGAAATCAGGTGTACTGAAATCTCAAAAACTTGAATTAATATCAAATCAAGTATTTTTTATCTAAAATTTCTACCATACCTTAATCAATACATTAATTTACCAAAATAAATATTTTCATCACAAAAAATTAAGCATTTATATTTATTTTGATATTTTTACCTTGCTGGACAGCAACATCCATTTTCAAACAGCCTGAATCACGTTAATTATGGGATATATTTATACCCATCAAAACCTAATTTTTATTTTATTCGTGTGATCCTCCATATTTATTATATATCCTGTAAAAGTTTTAGCCCAAAATTCCTTGTATAAAAATTATTAAAAATCCTTTGGTGCAGCTGATCCTGCCACCCATACAACCCTGTTTAGGTTGATTTTCTCGGATTTTTAATTTGCAACTGGCTTATCCTTTTAATCTAAAAATTGGGTTTACTTAATCACCCCATAATGAGTCTTTTCAAAAAATTTCATACTAAAATTCATCCATTTACTATTCCTTTCATATTTTAGTTTACAACATCATATAACTTCCAGATTTGAGGCATAAAATCAAGATTAACATATACTTACTTGATTAATTGACAATCCCTCCATTGAGAACTTGAAATTTCCTTCTTTTCCTCTCCTCCTTGCTGGGTTTGACGTAGGGGTGTTAACGGATCGGGTTGAACGGGTTGGAGCCTAATCCTAATCCTAACTCATTTAATATATCTCAACCCTAATCCGTTTATTAACCCATTTAAAAAACTTCAACCCTAACCCATTTACAACCCATTTAATAAACGGGTTAACGGGTTGTTAACGGGTTGTGTTTGTTACTAATTTTCAAAGGAGAATTACCAAAATGAGAGAGGAGGGAGTATCAGCACTCACCACTTAGCTGAACCTTTTTCAAATTTTGGAGTGATAGAATTTGGCCTTCGGGGTCAACGAAACCTCGACTGGTTGGAGAGGAGCAAAAAACCGAGCCTTCCCCTTTACAGGAACACGAGATGATTCACCATTCCTGATTTCCTGTACTCCAATCCAGATTCCAAGCTGTCCAGCTTTGCTCTGTTACAACCTACAGAGGATTAGAAAAAAATATGAGCTGATCTGCCAGAGTGCCAGTCTGCTGCTCGTGGACTGCCGAAAAAAATTAGTCGAAAGCTGCTCTGCCAGTCTGCTGCTTGTGGACTACCGAAGCTGCTCTTCTCTGCGCCTTTGCCAGTCTTCTGGGCTGACGGCAGTTCCGACACCAGCCCCTCCTACGGCAGCGTTGATAGTCTTTTGCCGTCGCCTCCGTCGCCCAGCGCCAATGGCCCCACTACAAAGCTGCTCTTCTCTGCGGTCTCTCAGTGAGTATGCAGCAGGGTACCCAAGCAGGAAGAAGAAAAACAGAGAATAAACGGCAGAAATAGGGATGGAATCTGTTCAAGCAAGATGGAACAAAGAGGAGAAGAAGAAGTCGCAGCAGCAGCGGAGTTTGACTATTCGACCAAGAAAGAAGAAGTGGCAGCAGTGGGGATGGGTTCGACTTCAGTTTGCTACTCGCCGCCTGCTCGTGGAGTGCTTAGGCCCACACGAATTTGACGAAAGAAGCAACAATGAGACAGAGATCTGCTGGCACGAAGGATTGACTCCCGGATCTACCGCAAATCCATCCAGATGAAGGATTGCCTGCTCGTGGAGTCGTCGTGCGCGGCCTCTCAGTCAGGCGTCAGCTGCTCGTGGACGATGTGTTGGTAGATTGCGGGATTTAGGTTTTCAGCGCGGGCGGGATAAGGGAGCGGGAAGGAAGGGCATGGCCGAAATATATTTCATAATATATAATATATTATATTAAATGGGTTATACGGGTTGAACGGGTTGGACGGGTTGCAAAGCCTCAACCCTAATCCGTTTATTTAATTAAATGGTTAAACGGGTTGGCGGATCATAATCCATTTATTCAAAAATCCCAACCCAAACCCATTTATTAATGGGTTGGATGAGCGGGTTTTCGGGTTGACCATAACCATTAACACCCCTAGTTTGACGTGCCCTAGCTGCTGCCCTTGGAGAAAATTTTCATTTTTCTTTTATTTTCCTCTCTTCTCTCTCTCCTTCTCTCTCTCCTTCTCCCCTGCTGGAAATAGCAGCCATGCTCCCCCATTTCCTCTTTTTATTTGCTACTTTTTTTGTGCCTAAGTAACCTCCTAGGGCATTTTAGTAAATTCTATTTTCACCTTTTCCAAATTGCCCTCTTTGCAACTTCCATGAAGCTTCCTAAGTAATCTCTTACTTGCTTCCCAAGAAAGAAACTTCTCATGATAATTAGCTTAATCTATTCCATTCATCTGATAGATTTTGTAATTTTATTCCATCTTTTCAAATTTCATCTCAATCCAACGTTTCTACGTCAAGTTATGACCACTTGAATTTATCTTTTGAATTTGGGATAAAAATAATTAATTATCACCCTAATCCCATCATGATTCCCTTAATCCAATCCTTTCATAAGATTGGGCCCACCGTCGTGAGCTTACCTTTCAAATTTCATCGAAATCCACCTTGTAAGCGTCAAGTTATGAATTTTCTATCATTTTTCACCTTAATTCCATAATTACACTTTAATCTCCATAAATTAAATCAGGGTAATTAACATGATTATTCATGATACCTTATCACCCTTAAATTCTCGTTAAGCCCCTCGGGTCATACCGACTCACTTTGGGCTCTGGCGATTAAATTTTAATCACCATTCTTAATTAAACCCTAATTGCAAAATATCATTAAATCATCCATAAATCATTCAAAATTCATTTTCATCACATATAAATCATGTATATGTTCAATGCATACCATTGAGTCCTACATAGGTTGGGGTTTCACACTAAGTGCGCTCTCAGCTTCTGAATTTCCACAACAGACTAGCGTTTCCTGCTTTCAGCTTAGTAAGCCAGCGTGTCCCGCATTCAGTCTTTGAATTGAAATATTGGGTAGTTTTACCAAGAATTGGATTTAATCGACTTTGAAAATATGTTTGAGTAGACTTGGATCAACTAAAGAGGTTTGAAAAGAGTCTAGGCCTAACTGGGCTTGACTTAACCAATTTTGGCTTGAGTGGGCTTATTGGAGGGTTTTGGTCTAGATGGGCTTATTGAAAAGTTTTGACCTCAATTGGGCCTATTGATGAGTTTTGGGTCGAAATCAGTTGGTTGAGGAGTTTTGGGCCTACCTAGGCTTATCTTGGGAGTTACGGGCCCAGGTGGGCTCGTTGAAAAGTTTTGACCTCACATGGGCCTATTGGAGAGTTTTGGGCCAAAAGGGTTTGGTTGAGGAGTTTTTAGGCCTACCTAGGCCTATTTTGGGAGTTACGAGCCCAAATAAGTTTATGAGAAGCAAAATTGGGCCCAAGTGAGATTATGGGCCCAAATGTGGGGTATTAGGCCCAACGGAGAGATACGGATAAAATTTACCCGCCTTAACTTTCATATTTGAAAAGTATAAAATTTGCACGCGTACAAATCATAATGGATCTATAAATTCCCAATCTTGAGTAAAGAAGAGAGTTTTTATAGTTTTCCCATACAAAACAACTTTTCCTTCCTTTTTGAATTTGCATATCCATAGTTGGCTATCATTTAGCAAGCCCAGCGGATCACACGTATTCTTCAAGTGAAGGAAAAGTGTCAGTGTAGGTCTATTACAAAAAAACTCTCTTGATATAGCAATAGTAGGATCTATTTAGATTTATCACGATTTGATTGCTCGAATCATGAAAACCAGGGGGATTTGACGACTCCATTCCGGCAGCGCAGCAAGTTGACATAGTGGCCTTACTTGAACATCAAGGCTTGGGTTGAGTAAAAAAACAAAAGTGATTTTTTTACTAGGAGAAAAAAATACTTAGCCCCGTGTATAAATTCAACCCACCACTTAGGAGGTATCTACTTTAAGAGAAGTATATGTATATATATTTTTTTTAGAAAATGATATATATATTTTTAAAGGCCTTTAAGATATATATTTTTTTAGAAAATATTCTATATATATTTTGAAGGCCTTTAAGATATATATATTTAGAAAATAATATATATTTTTTGGAGGCCTTTAATATATATATGTATTTTAAAAAATAATATATAATTTTTTGGAGACCTTTAATATATATGTATTTTAGAAAATAATATATATTTTTGGAGGCTTTTAAGATATATATATGTATTTTAGAAAATAATATATATATTTTTAGAGGCCTTTAAGATATATATGTATTTTAGAAAATAATATATATTTTTGGAGGCCTTTAATATATATATATATGTATTTTAGAAAATAATATATATTTTTGGATGCCTTTAAGATATATATATACTTTTTAAAAAATATATATATACTTGAAGAAAATTAAAAGAATCTGAGAACTTACGTTCTCTTTTTTTGGGATGAGAGAGCTTATCTCCCGAGCTCATTTTCGTGTCCTCTCCCCTGTTTTTTTTTTTTTGAGAGGCATGTGCCTCTATTTATAGCTTTTACGGGTGCAATTCCACGAACCATTTAAGCACAGGCGTTCCAGCGGAACTCTGTAAGTTTGCACTGTTTGTAACTTGTGTTTCCCTTTGTGTTGGGCGGACAATTTCGCTGCTGTGTTGGCCTAGGTAAATTGGTTCGAGCGTGACGCTATTTGCTCCCCCGGAACAACCGTTGTGCTGCCTTGTTTGTAGCACGTCCCATCATCAAAGCAGCTGTTGCTGCAATGCTGACTTTCGTCATTAAGCTTGGAGAGAGAGAGAGAGAGACAGAATTCCTGCATCCTTTCTTCCTTTTCACTTTTAGTAGTTCATTTTTTTTCTTTTTTTTTCTTCTTTTTTTTTGCAAGCCCAAGCATTTCTCTGCCCATCTTTCAACCTTGGTCTGCTCGGCTCTGTACGAGTTCACGTTCTGGGCATGACGCTCTGGCTTGAGCCTACTGCTTCTTTTTTCGTCCACGACGCTCAAGTTCCGTGCTTGAACTGATCTTGCATCGATTTCGCAAATATTTTGCTTCAGACCGAAATTGCCGGCAACTCGCATTCCAAAAATATGCAAGTACTGTGGCATCAACAGCTCCAAATCCCCAAACCCCAAATTACGACATCACTTGCTTCATCTGTGATCTCAATTCAACATCAGGGACTAAAGACAAAGCACAAGAGAACCAAAAGGATCTTCTGAGAGCTTGCCGAAGTAAGGAAGACGCTTGATCCGAAGCCCATCATTCTCCATCCTCCCTATCTCTCTCTACAATACATGGATTCTTTGCCTTTTGCTTGCTAGAGTTTGTGTGTATCTAGGTCTATACTCCTGTGCTTTGCACAAACTTGGTATCTTTGTTTCGGTATATACGCTTATGCGCAGAATCTCTCTGGTTTTATTTGCCTTTCTCTCCATCCTTCAATTTTCCTCTTTTTTTTTGGTTGGCCATTGTTTCCTGAAGCAGCTTGTTTGCCAAATCTAGGCTCGAATTCGGGTAGACGCGGTTTCGCATCTGTGCATTCTTGTGCGACCTATATATATATATATATATATATATATAATCCCAGGTTTTTAGCTCTATGTTCACCGGCCAAACTCATTTGGGTGCCGGATTTTATCGCTGCTCTTTCATCTACCCATTAACAACCTCGTGATGTTTTAGTGGCCAAATCATGGTGGGCCTCTCCAACTTGACTGGTTGATTTCCTTGCATTTTTTTTGGCAACACGCATTTTTTTTGTTACTATCATTTCGGGTGCTAGATGGTGGCTTCATTTTCCCATTGCATTTCACGGCCTCCTTGGTGCTTCAGTCTTGTCTTGCCCGAGGCGTCTGGATTTTTTTTATCTAGATTTTCATATTTTAGTTCTCGTGCTATGTCTTCTTCATTTTTAGCTCTTTGCCGCTGCATTGGAATTCCTCTCCCAACTGCATCTTTGATTTTTTTTTCATGTTACTATCATCCTAGACACGTCTCATATCCCGCAGCAATGGTTGTTGTCTTGAGATTTGTTGCAGCTCTTTGAAAATTGGTCATGATTGAATGCCCATCTAACCGGCCATGGTACTCAACGGATTCTCTTTTTTTTGCCATGGCTCTAAAAAAAATTCTTCTTTTTTTGTTTTTTTGTTCTACAACCATTTCTTTTTGTAATAAATTTGTCAGTCTATAAACAAATTTCTTTCTCTTATTTTTTAAATAAAAATCTTAGCTATTTGTGATTTTGTGATAATTTTTTATAGCCATTTGCAATTTTTTTCTCTTTTTTTCTTGCCATTAATTTTCCTTTTGTTGTAATTTTTTTCTTTCTTCCTTTTTTTACAGAAGAAAAATCGTATAATTTCATAAACTGAAATTAATCATATAATTGTAGTGGACCTATGGTTCAAAATATACCTCATCACTAACACACATAAAATTAAGCCTATTTCTAATCATTAGCATTACAATCATATCTCTCTACTTATCAATGCAAAAGATAATAATAAATTGAAAAACTCATGAAATCCTGTTAAGATCAAGCCAAGATATGCATTCTCAAGATATAAATCAAGCTACATGCAAATGAGATCGACAAATAGTTAAAAGTTATAATTCAGCCTTCGTAACTATTCTCCCGATCAAAAGGACTTCTTGGGACAGGTGTAATATAAATGAATGTGCTCAAAGTAAATCTATCATCTCAAGAAAGCATAACATTAATCCATCTATTTTACTTAGCTTAGATTTATAAAAATTACCTACTTAGTTCTCCAAACTTATTACTTTAATTCTCTTTACTATATTCCAGGGTCTCTGGAGAGTTTTCTTTTTTCATTTTTCATTCATTTTTTTGGCTCCCCTCATCATATTTTAGGGTATCTAGAGAAATTTTTTTTTATGAAGTTCTATTACTATAGTTTTTCCTTACCTTTTTACGCGAACATTAACATTTGTAGATACTAAGTCCCGATTACTTAGCTCGAGTTAGCCACCCTCTTCATTATTTATGAAAATTTTTACTAGGGGTAACATATACATAAGCCAATTTACTATATACACATGCTATCCAACCCTAAGACTCAAGAAAAAATATGAATTATGCTATGAATCATTGAGACAATGTATTTATTTTAAAACATAGAGTTGAAAATAAATAAATATATGTGGGCTCAAATGGGAAACGAAAATTGCAATAGATATGACATTCAAGCATAAATGGGCATAAGCATTCATATTACATAAAAAATTATCTTAATTATCTCATTTGAACATGTTAGCATGAATATGAATTATAGAATTCAACTACTTAATCAATCATATCATTCACGTGTCACTTGAAAATTCTAAAATATTTACACATTAAAGCCCAATTCATGCATAATCATGACTTAAAATTTTTCAAATTTAGATTTTGGTTCAATTTAAAGCTTTCTTAAATATTGTAAGTATTTCTTAAGACATATTGCAACTGATCGATTATCACAAGTAAGATTTTTGAATGTAATGCAGTGTAAAACACACATATGATATGGTTATCTAAATACAATGCATGACTGGAAGCAAAACAAGACAAAGCACCCCCTCCCAAACTTGAGAAATGTGTTGTCCTCAATGCATAAACTAAAAAAACTGCAAATGATAATGATATAGAGATGCAAATGTAGATGATATGCAAACAAAAATGAAAAACTAAGGAAATGAAAAGAAACCGGTGATCCCCTAGTCATTAGGATGGAAAAAGTGTTCATTGTCTCCATTGCTCTCTTCTCCTTCTTTTTCCTCCTCTGGAAATGTGCATCAGGCCGCCTTTGCAATACTCAACACATGATGATAGATAAGCGTCCAACACTGAATGAATTACTAGAGAGGATAGTGAATAACAAGATGGATCGGTTGAGAGCAACATCGCAAATGGGAAGAAGGAAGCAATTGAGCAGCATAAATTCAAAGGGTCACAGCAAGCTCAAATGCCCATGACTCTATACTCCACATAAGCTCAACACAAGCTCTTCTTAGGCAATCCAACTCAAGTTTCAAGCCCATCATCAATACCACAAGTGCAGTCCATAAACTCCTCCACCACTTTAAACTTTAGTCACAATAAAATAATGGAACAACTTAAATAAAAAAATTACTCACTAACACCACATCAACATGCTTGAAAATACATGAAAATGTCAACAACTCACTTGCTCATCTTTACTTAAATTAACAAAATGGGTGATTTACTAAAAATAGTAAAAAAAATCTCGTAGAACTTCAATGGCCCCGAAATATGCAAGGATGGAGGAATTTGGCGTTGAAAATGAGCTCAACTGGCATGCTCAAGTTATCATGTTGACAAGCTCGAAAAATATTTTCTATTGATATGTGGTGGCTCCTGTAACTGGTCCAGGACCAAAAGTTATAGCCTGTTGAAGTTGGTATGCAATTTTTGCTTTTTCTGTCTTTTTTTGTCTATGGCCGCAACCATAGTGTTGTTAGTTACTTTTGCACTTGAAATTTTTTTTACATGTGGGGCCCATAACCATCTTGTTTCTTGCTCATTTTATGTTGTATTGATGTTCATTTGCAACATTTGGTGTCAAGGCTTGCTTTAAGGTCGTGGCTTTACCGCACTAGCAACCTTTGGTTCCATCATTTAACAACTTGAAATTGAATTGAAATCCCAAATTTAACATAATAAACCTGTTATTCATTGCCTTGAGCTTGTGCTTCCTTGAATTTATCATTTCATCAATCTACACTCCAACTTGAATTCTTGCATTTCATTCATCCAAAGTTGCAACTTGACTTCGATTGTGTGGATTCAATTGTGCGTTGGAAGCCTTACAGTCATTAAAATCATGTTCAAGTCGCACTTTAAATTGCACTCCAAATTCATTTCTACATCAAAAACTTGCATTTCCAAGAAGATTCACAGGAAGGGCTGAAATTTTGCATTGCACTCTTCAAAATTCTGCACTTTGAACTGTGTTTCTTAAGCAAGCATATTGAGCTGACCTTGCAACTTGGAATGCAATCGACCTTGGCCTTCATTTGCCTTGAATAAGATGAAAAAACATGCAACTCACAAAACCGTTCAATTAACACATAGGTAAGAATCTCAGTTCCAATTCAGGCATATCAAAACTGAATTCTCGTGACATATGTGTTTCATAGAAGATCACAAGAACTTGAAATTCTTTTCAAAACTGCATTTGGAATTGCAACCCCTACATTAGAACATGTTGATACTATGTTTGAAAAATTGAAAGGTAGCTGACTTTGGCCAATCTCCGGCTAGTTTAAATTCCCAAATTGAGACCAAATCAAGCATGCCCATAACCCTTTAACATAGATACACTACAACCTACTTTGATGCCAAACTTCTCTTTCACTTCAAGTATGGAAATTTGTAACTTAATTACTTAATTTGGATGCTTCTTGAAATGATTGAATTGGGCTTATAGAAGTCTCTAGCTAACTCCAAACTGATGAGATTCATAATTGCACTGAAATTTTGAACATCACTGAATCAAATGAATCAAAATTGACTAAGTACAGAATCAAACTCCCATTGACCTGTATGCTCTCAAAAGGTATGATCTTCTTAGGTTTCCCTGCTTCAAGCCAAATGATAAATCATGAACTCATGCCTTGGATTTAAAAATCAAATAGTGTATTGGGTTTCCTCCCATTTAGCGATAAGTTTACCGTCCTCAATCTGACGCCAATGTGATGGTCAACCAATTCCCACCCTATCGAAATTCCTTCCATGCAAATTGTGCATTGGGATTTCAGCTCTCTTCTTAGCCTCCTCAAATGGATCAGTTAGCCCCTTCTCTTGAATTTTATACAGGCTATAGAAGAGTTGTTCAAGGTCTTTTATAAAAATGACTTCAATATACTGCTTTCCAAGACTATGCATTGATCAATCAAATATCGCTACTCTAGGATTTTAGGAAGAGATATTAGAGGTGTGTTGAGATGATAACTTTCAATTTTCTCTACCACAACAACCTTTATCTCTTCATTGCTTTCTTCCTCAATGTCTTTGCTTTTTACTAGCTCTATCACCTATTCAAGCACATTTTGAGGCACAAGTTGTTCTATTGCATTGATTGATATATCTTCATTAATACTCAGAGTGACTTCACAACCCTATTTCAACTCATTTTCTTCTGAATTTTCTTCAATATGATTGGAAGAAGTTTCTTGATGCCAACATTGGATTATAGTAGCCAATTGCTCCACTTGTATTTGCATGTTCTTATTAAACTATATCTGATTTTGCATGAATTGCATGAACATGTCCTCCCAAGATGGCTTATTTTCAGGTGGTGATAGCTCCTTTGTTTCATCTGCTTGAAAATCTGAATGCATCATATTTTTTGATTGCGTGTCTCCATGGTTGTCCCATGCAACATTTTAATGACCAAGATAGCCCATGGATGTTGAGTAATACACACATTGAATTGACGAATGTCTCTCGCCTCAGCACAAATCGTAATAACTTAGATAAGAATTATCCATTCCCTATATTTGATTGTCAAAAACTACAAATTGAGCTAGAGGAGCCCATATATTATCATATTCGTTGATACCCAACGTGCTTGGTGTTGAAAATTTTGTATTTTACTAATGGTAAGCATTTGAACCCATTGAAAATTGCAATAAAAAGACTCTTAAAACAAAACTTCATCAAAAGCAAAGAAGGAAAAACAAAGACTATGTATAATATACACAAATTCAGAAAAGACAAATGAAATTATCGGGTACTATATTTAAAGCACTAATCCTCGGTAATGGTGTCAAAAACATGACGAGTTGCGTATATGTTTAACTAATTTGCTCATTTTAAAATAAGTATACGTGTCAATCAAGTAATAAAGAGTGAGTAGAGTATCGTTCCCATGATGATTGTATTAAACAAACTAGCACCTTAAATTTCAATTATCTTAAGTGAATTGGCAATTAAATAGCATTTGTTTTCAAAGAACTAAATTAAACCAAAATAAATAAAGTAGTAAATAACCAAAATAGAGTGGATATTGCTGAGATTGCTTTGAGATGATTAAGAAAGGTGGATATATGAATTCATTAACTCATAGTTATGTTATTTTGGTCTCATTTAAGTCGGTTATCTAGAGAACTAATCTAGGTTCATTATATTTATATATGTCTTCCGACACATACAAACCTAACTAGGTTTTAGTTATTTGCTATGTTCCCATGCACCTAAGTAAAATAAGTTTGATAACTACATAACCTAATCAAGATTACATATGGTTAATAGATATATTCCTATTAAAGTTAGAAAACCTATGTCTTATATATAAATCTCATTCGAATCTCATTTTTCTAAGCATGAATCTGAATAGTCAATCAATCTACAAGGCTGCAAAGCTTGTAAACGCATTAAACATGATATATAAAGATAATCTCAAGCAACATAAGCTACAGCACAATCATTTTCTCATTCAAGCACAAAGAAACTAAATAACATAATCTATGATATCAAATCCTACATATCTCCCACCACAAGAAGATTTAGCCCACAAACATGACTTCGATTCCCATTAAAATTAAGTTTACAATTATTCCGATCAAGGAGAATAACAAAAATGAAGAGACGGATGATAAGAGGAGATGAAACTCAATAAATTTGCAGGAATCAGCTTGTTCTTCATTTGCTCTTCTCTCCTTTTTTGAAGCTCTTGATTTTTCTCCCCCAAACACAACAGCCACAAGCCCTCTAAGTTATGTTCTTTAAACTCTAAAAGATATAATTGTACCCTCTTTCATTTGGAGTTCACATGTGTGGAATTTTTCACACTAGCACCTCTGTGGCCATGGCCTCCACCTTGCTGGATAGCCTGACGATGTAATTCTTAAGGCGGTGGACTTTGTGGCTACGACCTCCACCATGATGGAGATAATGTGGCTCTTTTGATATCTTCAAGTGATTTTCTTATTCCATCCTCTTTTTGCCTTCAAATTACATAGAACTTGCCCTCTTTTCCTGTAAGAAAAGAATAAAAATAAGTAAATGCATTTCTTAATATCGAATAAAATTAAAACAATAAAAAATGAGATGAATTCAAACTAAATGCAACCTAAAATGCATGAAAACCATACTAAGTGCAAGAATTACATAAATGATGAAAACTAATGTAAAACCTATGCAAATTTATATGTTTCTCTTAAACTTGCATTCCAAATGAGTGTAAAATGAGTGTTGATAACTCTATTTTCATAGAGTTATCAATACTAATAATATTTTATCCCAAATTCATATTACCCATACTTTAGCAGTTTATTGTTACTTTGCGGTGTTTGAATATTGTTTAGCAATGTTGTCAGAATCGAGCCGGTTAACAAACCTGTCATATGACTAGTTCTGGTTCAACCATTTTTGAAAATAGGATTAAACCGATCTACTAGTAATTCATGTAAAATATATCATACATAGATAAAATACAAGTTTAAAAATTAATATATAAAAATCTGTAACTATGATCATAATTTTAGAAGTTAGAAAATAGAGTACTTACTTTCATGCTATTGATTATATTTTTTCCAACATTGTATTAATGCTTTAATATTTTTTATTGGTATTAATGCTTTAATTTGATTTTTAAAAAATTTATTTACCTAAACAAAATAAAAAAAACTAAAATAATCTTAGTTATATCATGCATAATTTGTATATTGAACAAATAAAAAATTGTGAAATTGAAGTGGATAAGATTTGTAGCACACAGTTTCATCGGAAATAGAACCCATGAACACATGAAGTGGAAAGCTAATTAATTAAGAATTTTCTCGATGTAACTAATTTCTAAATTAAAGAATTGAGCGTTAAAAAGAAAATGAGAAATTACTTAATAGAGAACTTACCAATGGAGCACAACTAAAGGGGAAAAAAAGTCATATTTTGATCCTCAGAGCAAAAATAAGTAAAAACCTGTAACGCTTCATTCCTAGAAATACTCAATAACTAGTCGATGGGTGCTACACAATCTAAGAAAAATTTGACAGCATCTCCTCATAATATACAAAGGGTAATATGGAATACATGACCTGATATTCATAAACATTTCAATCTGTAACATTCAATCCTATATTTATATACTTGCATCTTCATATAATAAGGATATTCATATAGAAGGAAAATCATTAAATATTACCCTTACACATCAAGCAAATATAATGATCATGCATATGTGCATCCACAGGGATTATAATCCAACCCGAAATACCAAATACATTATAATTGTCAAAGTGAATCCGCCTAAGTAATTGTTTACATATATAATTATCAAAAAGAGCATAATTTAAAAGAACTGAAGTTTAAATATTGTGCTATGGTCTCTCATATTTGATCTTCAACTTGTCCCATCTTGAAGTTCCTCACCTGGCCTATGATCTAAAGGCACAATAACAAAAGATATGAGTCTAAATAGACCTAGCAAGTAGATAGTGGTTAGCACAAAGTAGAAATAAGTATAATGATAGATGCTCATGTAGTTAGTGATGAAGTTAACACATATGGGTCCAATACCCACTCCCAAGATCGTATGCATATAACCACGTATAAATAGAATAACACGATCAATCATCTACTCATGTCCAGCATGGGCCATGAACAATCCTCTCCTCATGTCAATCAGGGGCCATGAACAACCCTTTTACAACCAACCATTTGAAATAACACATCATAAGTAACAAACAAGGAAATATGTCGCAAACCGCACATACAACATCAACAAAATTTAAATCAACATATAAATCTGTCACACAAGCATTTTGTCAAACACATGATAGGCGCAAAATGAAAGAACCTTCAATTCATACCCTCGTTTGAGGTAAATCAATTCACGTCACATTTCAACAATATAAAAACTGCTAAGAAGTCTTTTACATCATAGAAATCGTGCATTCAAAGCAAATTCCCCATGAACCTTAACTGTCACGAACCCTATGCCTCATACCATGAAGTTATCAGGCGCTACACATTCCCACCAGTCTCACATCACATTTAACATAAAATTTCATCACTAAATCGAGAAGGGGCGACATCTACTTACCTTAACCGTGATTTCTCCCGAAACAGCAACCCTAGATGTGGATTGCAGAGATTCGAAGCCTCGGAGCTTTCCAGACTAGGATCTATGACCTTCAAGGAAGTTGGTATTCGAACTGAGTGGAAGAGAAAGAAGAGGAAGAGCAAAGAACCAGAAGAGGAGAAGAAGGGAGCACAGTCGGGCGCGAAATGGAAGAAATGAAACCCTAGAGCGCGGGCCGCCCATGTTAATTGAACTCATTGAGTCGGGCCGGGGCATGGGTCGAACCCCGTACATACTCTACGAAGGGGAAAAAATAGTTATAGTGCTCGACAATGACACACTAATCATACATATTTAAATTAATACTCAGTGTGCTAAGATTATAATACACGCATATATACACTATATGTCCCCTAGATACCATATTCATATATGTTATGCATCCATTAATATCATAAACTCCTAGTGGCATGTTCGTAAATTATCTCATAAATAGAGAAGGGTTATAATGAAAATAAAATAAAATAAAATACCTGGTCCTTACAAAACCGTTGGTTCTCTTAGAAATAAAAATGGCGTACAAAAATGCCAATAGGCTAGCATCACAACAATATCTGATCTTGTTTTCTTACACCATGACACTGTAGGAGAAATAAAAATGGCACTAAAAAAGTCAAAATCCAGACACCACCATAAATAAAAATAGGGGAGAAATTATTCCTGACAATGATACACTGGTGCACATTCTGTAGAAAATTTTGCACAACTAAAAATCAAAAATTGCTAGTGGATGAGGATGGATTACTGTCACTGACAATGACCGAGTGGAAGATGATGTTGAGGAAAGAAGACGGCAACTGGTTCGGTCCTCCTTGCTCATACTTCCTGATGTGACCGTTGATCGTCCTCCGCATTGCTAATAATGAGCTCTGATTGGCACTTCTAGTAGTACTAGCAGCCATCACCACTCACCAGTCATCAATAATCCTTCTAATGGGGATCACTCACCCATCATGGCTGTAGCATCGACATCAAAATGGTATTTTCTCAAAATCGTGATGAGAAATGGAGATTGGAGAGAATGGGTTTTTATGAGGATTTTCCCAAATGAAGATGAATTGCGGCTCTATTCTTTAGGGTTTTGATGAGGATATTTTTATATATAAATACCTGACCCAAACTGGGTTAACCAGACGGCTAGAAAATCGAAAATCAGGACAGTTAAACCAGTTTCATGTGGTTTGTTTCTCCCAACCGGTAACTGGATAGGATCAGACATGTTAGGTCACCAGTTCCCGGTTAAACCAGCCGGACTTACTGATCCGATCCGGTTCTTACAACATTATTTTTTAATGGTATATATTAGACGGTTTGCTCATTGGAGAAAGGGGCCGGCAACCTACTCTTGATCTCATTTCTCTACTCCTTTTGAGCAGGTTTATTTGCATGAGTTGTCGGAAGATTTTTTTGTTTCAACTCCTAAAATAAAATCTAGAATATGTAATGAAGGATTGAAATTAACTAGTTTTATAAACAAAGTTGCAGAACTAATAGAAAATGAGAATTTCTTCATAAATGAACAAAGTTGTAAAGGGAAGAATAATAAGATAATGATGTCTCTACTTGGTCTCAGGTTTCTACAACAAAACATCCAACTCAACCCACCAACGTATGCAGATTGGGCAATTGAACTCCACCACCATCGTTCTTATACCGAAAATGGCGTGTGCCCACTCTTTGGCTAATTTTTTCCCGATTAGCCTCTACAATGTGGCCTACAAGATCTTGGCCAAAGTCTTTGCTAACAGACTCAAAGTGTGCCTTCATGAAGTCATTAATGAACATCAAAGTGCGTTTGTCCCGGGCCGACTTATATCAGATAATATGTTGGTTGCATATGAAGTTATTCACTCTCTCCGGCGGAGAAAGGGAGGAAAAAAGCAAGAGATGACAATCAAACTAGACATGTCAAAGGCGTATGACAGGGTTGAGTGGACTTTCTTACAACAAATTATGGATGCTATGAACTTTTGCCCGGTCTGGATTAGATGGATTATGTGCTGTATCTCAATGGTGAGGTATCGGGTGGATGTGAATGGCTTCAAAACAAGATATTTCAAACCTCATAGGGGATTAAGACAAGGAGATCCGTTTTCCCCTTACCTTTTTCTCTTATGTGTAGAAGGTCTCTCAGCCCTTATATCTAATGCGGCCGCATATGGGAGCATCCATGGCATCAAGATAAACCCCAGGGGTCCATCCATCACCCACCTCCTTTTTGCAGATGATGCTCTCATCTTTACTCGAGCGGAGAGCAGGGATGTTCGAAACTTCATGGCGATATTCCAGCAATACTCGGTGGCATCTGTACAAGTGTAAATGTTGATAAAACAGCTATGTTTTTCAGTTCAAAATGTCAGGAGCAATATGAGAAATGACCTCACCCATCTTCTTAGATCTATGGGACATGACTTTGACCACTATTTGGGGCTTCCTGCATGGCTAGGTAGGTTCAAAAAATGCATGTTCAAAGGACTAAAACAATGCATCTGGAACAAAATTCAAGGTTAGAAGGGTAGGCTACTTTCTTGGGGGGGAAAAGAGGTCTTAATCAAAGCAGTCGCCCAAGCTATTCTGACCTACACGATGAACATTTTTTTGCTCCCAAAGTCATTCTGCAATGAAATCAATGGTATGCTTAGCAGATTCTGGTGGGGTGAGCAGGAAAATAAATGCAAAATGAGTTGGGTTGCATGGAGAGACATGTGCACATCAAAGTTATCAGGCGGACTGGGGTTCAGGGAGTTACATTCTTTCAACTATGCTCTCCTTGGCAAACAGGTTTGGCTTCTTATCTCACGTACAAATTCGTTATGCTATCAAGTTCTCAAAGTTAAATACTTTTCGCATGGTAATATTTGGAATTGCAATGCAAAACCCTCTAACTATTTCACCTGGAAGAGTATTCTGAAGGCAAGAGTGATTATCCGAAATGGTTGCAAATGGTGTATTGGTAATGGGAAGCGGGTGAAATTTTTCAGGGAGGAGTGGCTTGACGACAGGCTGATCAAAGCGGGTCCCCTTCCGTTGTCAATGCCGGATGATGTGTTGGTTAATCATTTCATAAATTCTACCGAGCAATCATGGAATAGGGATAGAATTGTGGCGGCTGTGGGGGAGGAGGGATGGCGACAAATCAATCAAGTTCCTCTACCCCAAACAGATGAAGAGGACCGATTGTTCTGGCTTCATGAACCAAATGACATATATTCGGTGAAATCCGCCTACAGGCTTTTGAGGTTGGCTGTGGACAACTCGTCCAACTTGGGCATTTATAAAGCAATATGGAAGACAAAGCTACCCAGTAAAATTACAATATTTTGATGGAGACTATTTAGAGATGCCCTCCCAACACTAAAAAATTTACTTTTGAGGGGTATAGAAGTGGATCAGTGTTATTTCTTTTGCAGGACTGAAGTGGAGGACGCTACCCACATTTTCACAGGGTGTCAGTACATAAGGGACATTTTTTTGAAAGCTGTAAGAATTACCAATCCATGGGTAACGGTATGTGATATCTTTTGTATCCTTGCTTCAATGAACAGGCCGGAGAATCTTGCTTTCTTCATTCTCTACTGTTGGTGGGTGTGGTTTTTGCAAACAAGCTTAGGGAAGAGAGGGTTCAACCGATCTTTATCAATATTATCGAGTGGTGTGAGAACTATCTCGAACAGCATAGGAGGGCAAAATTTCTTATTCGGGATGGGGCGATTGACCGGCCTTTGGTGGTAAGATGGTCCAAACCACCAATTGGTTTTCTCAAGATGAATGTCGATGCAAGGAAACATGGAGATAACCACTCCTTGGGTTTTGCAGCTGTTATTTGGGACTCTAATGGGTGCTTCATTGCAGCAAAGGGTTGGAGACGAAGAGGTAACATGGGACCTCTGTGTATGGAGGCAACTGCTTTTCTTTTAGGACTCAAATGGGCTCTCCAGCTCAGGTTGCGGAATGTTCAGATAGAAACCGATTCTCTCCTTCTCTTCAATTATCTATTGAATTATGAACACATTCTATCACCTGTGGGAGTTCCCATAGGGGAGATCAAATCTCTCCTATCATCTATCCCACACTTTTCAGCCCATCATGTTTTAAGATAAGGAAATGTTGTTGCTCATTCTTTAGCAGATTTTGTATCTATCTCTTTTTTGGACAGCCAGGCTTGGTGGGGTAACCCTCCCCAAATTATCTTGAAAAAAATTTGTACAGACAATTTTTTGACAATGAATAGCTTGGATCTCCTTATCCCTCCCTCCCCTCATAGTGCAAGGGAGCTGGGATAAGGTATTTCCTTTCATCAAAAAAAAAAAAAAACATCCAAGCTTCCGACGTCCTTACTTTAAAAAGAAAATCACTCAATGTATCTATTTTTCATGGGAATGTTTGTAGTGGAAAAAAAGGAACAAAGATGGAACCAAGTAAATTGCATCTAGAGGTTCCCTTGGATCATTCAAGTTCTTTAGAGACGAGACCCGCATATCTCCTCCATTTCTGGCTACAATTTTGATCCAATTGTAGTAGCTAGATGAACTAATATCATGACAGAAGTTGCATGCATACACTGTGCCAATCTCAAAAATGCTTTTCCTTTCAACTAATATTGCAACACCTAAAATCAAACAATAGAATTCATGAAATGGATAAGATGTGAAGCTCCAAGGTACTCTTAGATGCATGCCAAGATATTACAATGTTGAATGGCAAAATTGAGGACAAATCTATCAATTTATGCTGGCAATTATAGATGTAAGATCTAGTCACATTTTATTTTCTACTACCAACTTCTAACAAATGGCAAAAAGAAAACAACAAGTTTTCAAGCTACTAGAATTTGAAAATTCTTTGGATCAAATTGTGCGACATGGGAGGTTCCGTATCCCCTGCTGGACATGCACCATCCACACTTCGGGCATGGCACCTTCTGCTGGCTCTCGTCCTACTTTCTCTACTTGGAGGGAGATCAATTGGTTCCACAATCCAACCCATTGGTAGCATCAAATTGTTTATTCGTATAGAAATGTGTGAACTTAATTGAAAGTTCATATGAGCCCTTTTTGGCAGACTCCCAATCCACGACATTCCGAAGGTGTCGCTGCTTGGCAATGGAGTCGTTGATGAGAGATGAACTTCACAAAGATGGTGTCATCCACGCGATGAAGAAGGGTGGATGGCGTTTCTGGCGATAATGTGAGGCACATCGTTCGAGGAGGCAAGATTGCCCTAATTATCGTCGATTGCATTAGCGCTGGAATCTGGCCTAGCATCGCATGGAATCTTCTTCTTATGCCCCCTGCTTTGGATCTGATTAATAGAAAGCTTCAGTCGGACCAAATCGACACAAAGAGGGGGGAAAGCGAGATTGGGGCGTGAGAGACGAGATAGTATGGATGAAATTGCTATTGGAGCTTTGGGTTTCTATTTTTGCCACCATATATCATCGCATGGACTTTTTGTAGAAAGTCCCAGCTCTCCCCATTTTATAGACGCATCTTGTGCCTCTTTTATCAATGTACTCTGATATCTTATGTTTTGAGAACACGGTTGAACATATGGCAATGAAAACCTATTTTTCTAGCTTCAATTTTTTTTAGTTGTAGCTCCCCTTTGTATGTATGTTATTTTGAAAATGGTGTTCCAAACGCCTGAATTTCCAAAACGGCATAGAAATGGCATGATTTTCCTAAACATCATTTTCACAACTGCATACAAATGACGCGCTTTCTCTATCACGAGACAATCGTGCTTCTCAACCGATGAATTGCTCTACTGATATCCGGACCACATCAGTCCATGTGTTTAGCTGAACTTAGCTGAACGACTAATCTACTGGTGCCCAACGATTCAGCTGACTTTCCAGTCGACTGATGCCCAACGACTTTAACATCACAAGAAAGGTCGTTGCATGAAAAAATTATAATAATAATCTCACCACGATGCAAAGGCTGTACACCTTCACATGTGCTCGTTACTAAGGACGGTCCATCGCTACGGTTGCAAAGGAAAATGGCAACGGTATTTTTTTGCATCCATCCATTTTCCTATCCTGCTCAAAACTTAGATGAGTAAAAAGATATAAATGAAAAGAAGTATTATTGTATATAAGGAATGAAAAAAAAATTTATATAATCCAGAAAAGTTATATGGAAAATGAAAAATAAAACAAGCAGGTAATGTGATGCATCGGTCCCGAAGTGCTCCTTGAGCCTAGTCATGCACCTTTAATAATTCTGTGCATATTTATTTGCATTTTATAAAAATTCATACATGTATTTAATGAGTTCTTGTGGTTTCATTTTTGGAGGCCTGATATGGGAGTAATACCATAACTAATATCAATAATTAAAATCACAGCTAAGCAGCTCCTTCGAGGTGATAAACTGCTGCATGCACTTTTTCATCTTCTGTTGTATGGTTTTTTAGGGCTAATATTGGTTTCTCATTAGAAAAAAAAAAAAAAAATCATTGCTTACCCTAAAGAGCAAATGAAAAATGGTAAAGAAGACACCTAATTTCATTCAAAAAGACTTCAATGTCTATGCAAATTCGTTCCTTAATACACTTAGATGGATAACCGAACTAGATCTTATCAGCTGAGTCAATTGGGGGCACAGAATCTGCAAATAGATGAGCCGCTTATTGCCACTTCTGAGAACGTGCCCGAAGGATAAGTGATGCATTTTCGAAAACAAAAAACTGCGGTGAAAAAATTTTTTAAATGGAAAAAAAAAATAATATAACATGATAAGAATAAGAATGAACAATAAAGAAAATAAAGTTGAACAAGATAAGATAATTTACATAAAGCCATGAAGAAATAATTGAGAAGTAAAGTAGTTATAAAAAAAGATGTGAAGAAATGATGGGAAATAAGATGGCTATAGAAAATTTAAAAAAAAAAAAAAAGTTTAGACAAAGAAGTTTTTATTTTGGTGAATGGCAAACGGCAACAGGGGAGAGGAGATGTCCACTCTGTTTAGGATATTAGTTGCCTGTTCTATCTGCAATTCCATAATCCAATTCAGCACCAATTTCTTCGCTATGGCCTCTATTATTGGGTAATCAAAGACGCCCACTTTCGCTCAGCCTCTCACAGCAATAAACTCTCCGTTATAATCCCTAAGGATTGAGGCAAAACCAGTTCTATCACTATTTAATCTTCTCCTCGCCTCTAAATTCAACAATAAACAGTCAAAAATGAACTTCGGGTTATGATGATGTTATCCAAGGCTAAAAGGTATATATTTTTTTAAAGCAAATTTTACTTATAGATACGAATTTTATCCTTAATTCTACTTATGTAATTTTTTAAAATTCTAAATATATCTATTTTTCCTAAAATTTCACTCACACTCATGTCATTAAGGATCCATTAAAGGGTTTTTTAGCACCCTTATAAAATGATAAAAATGATCATCCGTAATTATGATTTTATAACTAAAAATTCACATTCGAATAAAATTTTAGCACTTCTACAACTACAAAATCATATATTATTTAAATGTAAATCTTTAGCTTTAAACAAACCAACCTTAATTTACATTAAACTTTGGGCATACTCGTCATTTTACAGAAGTACTAATGACCCCTTTACAAATCCCTAATAACGTAGATAGTGAAATTTAAAAACAAATGCATGAATATATTTGAAATTTTGGAAAATTCGTGAAGTATAAGTGAAATTCAAGATAAAATTCATGAATATGTGAAATTTTCCCTTATTTTATGGAAATATTTTCCTAAATGCATTTAATTCATATACAAAACTTACAAATTTTTTAATATGTATGTTTTTCCTCAAAAATCCACATTTTGGGGGGTGAAAATGCCTTTAGTACCACCTCGAAATGTCAATTTTTGAAAATAAGAAGCATTCACATATTGAAAATTTGTTAAAATTTATGGTGTTTGAGAAGTGATAAAACTTTTAATAAAAAAATTTTAGTGTAAAAATTTTTGAAATGTGAAAAAATAATATGATACGATAGCAATAATGATGAGGACAAAAAAGAATAAAGTTAAAATAAATAGATTTATTGTATGAGCAATTGTGTAGAAATAATTAAAAAGTAGGATAATTGTATAAAAAAAAGTGAATAAATGATTAAAAATAAAATAGTTCAAGAGAGAAGTTTTAAATTAAAAAATTTTGGTTTAAAATGTTGTGTTACCAAACACCCTCCTCCGTATATAATTAAATCCACTAGGAATAACATTTTCATGAAAAAACCATAAAAATAAAAAAAATTAAATATAGACTTTTGACCAAAGAGATCATAACCCATGAACTTTCTATCTTCTGTTGTATATTTGGAATTGCAAATACAATCAACTCAGCGTGTCCAACTGACACTGACAGAACTATTTCCAAAATACGACCAAAATCAAACTTGGCCAATTCTGGGACCATTGAGAACCTAAATTGTAGTCAATGCCAAAATCATGGTCAGGATTAGCCACATTCTAGTTTGAAAAGTCTCTCGCATGGACTGCTCCATCTGCTCATAGCTTGTTAATATCTTCAAAAGTCTTCATTCCTCCATTTCTCACTCTCATATCAACTTACATACATATCTACCGTATCAAAAGGATAAAAATGACCCCATAACAGGGTATTGAATTGCATGTCCAATTTCATTGTGGTGACCAATGCTTTTCTCTTGACATTATAGAATCATTCTTTTCTCTAGATACAATAGAATCATAGCATGCTTTAATGTCCAGCATTTCACCCCATAAACCGGTTTATGTAGTTCCCCCTCACAAGCTGCTAGTTTTATGCAACTAATCTGAATACTTGAGCAGCACACTTCCTCACCAATCTTTTCAAAATATGCATTACTAAGCCAAATAATTTGGACCAAAAAAAAAAAAAAGCCTTTTCCTTGTGGTTATTCATCTAAATTGACCCCATATATTGTTGCCCAAGATTAAATGTTATAAATGATTTATATTATGACAATTCTACAAACTATAGGTCCAACTGTCTAAGTCATCTTTTGTTCTAAATTAATCCCATAACGTCATACCGTTGCCAAGACTACAATTAATTCATGATTTTATTATGATAGGTCTACAAAAATAGGCCCAAATCATCTTTCCATTATCCTGATTGCGTTAGCTTCTCCCCTCATCTTTCAAACAAGTCATCAAAAAACGTACACCATACACTAATAACCCTTCCACTTGACCCAGAAAAAAAGGGCCTTGCATCTTTATCCTCTGCTAGCGACTAAATTTTTATAAGGAAAAATTTTAAAATGACGCCCGGCATATACACCATTTCCCAGCAGCACTGGATCCCATACTGATGCAAGGTACCTTAGCGAAAGATTCGATTTCAAATAGGTAGCCTCTCTGTACGCTTTTAATCTCCAAAATTATTCTAAAGAACAACAAAATCTTTCCCAAAGCTTCTAATGGACTTGATCATCCATCTATAAGATGCAACGAAAAGATTAACTGCAAACGGGCTTCAAGAAACTCCTTACGTACCAATTCTGCTGCGCACGAAATCCAAACAATAAATTGTTGCACAAGGAAAGAGATTTGTGATATCCAAATTATTGCATGAACCATGAAGAAGTTTTTCTTTAAAAAAAAAAAAAAGACGCCTTAGTATGGAACATTCAACTGAATTTCTCAAACAATAAGAATCCAGAATTCCTGAAGATAAATTCAAAACAACGCCGCTGATATGATGTTAGACACCAGAGAGAGCAACTAGTAGACATATAAATAAAAGACGCTAGTATGGAACATTCAACAGAATTTCTCAAACAATAAGAACCCAGAATACCTGGAGATAGATTCAAAACAATGCCACTGATATGATGTTCGACACCAGATAGAGCAACTAGTTAGGCACCAACTATCAAGAAAATAAGCATAAATAAGCATGATTCACAACATAACAGGTTTTGTCGTTGTTGCATTTTTTTAACAGTGAAAACATCATTGTTTCAGTCCAACCCACGATTAAACGACAGCATACGATCTTACAACCAGGGAAGAACAAGCATGTGACAGACAACACAAAACAAAATAATCTAAAGAACGCAGGAACTCTCCTTTGCCCACTTCAGTTCACATTCTGCATGGCTCAAAAATCTCGTCGGTGTACAAGGCATACCATTCTACATGCCTTCTTTGCCCTGGTCAGAAGATGTGCAGTGCACCCCGCTTTTTGGAGGAAATTCACAGCACTGTCATGATACATTGTTTCAATTTTGCTAGTGTGTATCATCTGAGACAGTCCTATAAACAAGGACCTTTAAAATAATTTGATGGGTTTCCCAGTACTGAGATTTTAAGCCATGGTGTTAAGGGCTGTGGAGATTGTTGTTACTGTGAGACCACCTCCTGATGGTGCAAACCATGAAATTCCGGCCAGCCAAAAGTCCCATCCTTGCTTTGGAAAACGCAGATCGACCACCACTGCTTGAAGGTAGACCAACTGCAGCAGGCTGCCCAATTGCTACATCCAAATGCTCCCCACCATTTTCCTGCACCCCTCCACCGCCGCCTCCACTGCCGCCACCATCACTCATACTCCCATCCTGCTGCTCAGCGACCCCAGTATCCAAATTCACAGCCAGAGATCCCCTGCTCGCCCTCAACCAATCAGCACCCTCGCATGTTACTCCTCTGCACTTCTTGACCTTTACCTTCACCAGATTCGGGCAACCACCAGCAAGTGCCTCCATTCCATGATCCGAAACAGGGCACCCCTTGATGCAAAGCTTCCTCAAAGCAATGCACTTGGCAGCAATGCATGAGATTTCTGCATCCCCGATTGTCTCACTGGCACAGAGGGCCAATCGCTCAAGGTTCCTGCAATTGCTGGCAAGCATTCCCAAGCTCAGTGTTGTCGGGTTCACGCCAATCAGAACCAACTCCTGGAGGTTCAAACACATCTTCGCAATTGCAACCAACCCTTTATCCCCAATCCTGTTCGTCTTCCACCCATCTATATGAAGCTTCCTCAAAAGCTTACATCGCTCCGCAACCGAAACCAGACCAGAATCGGTACATTCGGGGGTCTTCGCCAGATGCAGAATTTCGAGATCAGAGCAATTAGATATCGCCGACAGCCCGCGATCGCTCACCTGGAGCCTCTCGAGATGGATCTCGACGAGCCCTGTGCCGCCACGCTCAGCAACAGCTTCCAGCAATCGGTCCCAATCGCCGGAGCAGCGGTAGAGTTTCAGGGCCTTCAAATTCTTCGCTCCTACAATGAGAGGCGCGAAGCACTGGCCGTTGATGAGCTCCTTCAAGCAGATAGACCTCAAAGACTCGGCAGATGCGCCAGGCAGAACCGGCTCCGCGACGTTTCCGTCTGTCAGACCGCGCAGCCGCTTGATAGAGAGCTCCTCGAGGCTCGCCGCATGCTCGATCACGGCGTTGATTCCCTTCGCGCCGAAGACGCACATGCCGACGGACAGCTTCTTCAGGCTGGAGCAGTTGCGGGCCAGGGCTGCCATGCCTGCGTGCGTGATCTCGCGGCATGATCGCAGCTTTAGGCGCGTAAGGCCACGGCAGCGCAGGGAGATGGCCGCCAGCGCGTCATCGTCTATGCTTGCCAACCGGCGGTCGCATCTCAGGGCGAGCTTCGAAACGGAGTCAAAACGGCTGAAGATCGCCGGGACGGACAAGGCCAGCTCGCCCCGGGCGTCGAGCGAGAGCCGGCTCCGGCTCTGTCCCTCCACGAAGAGCCACCGGCGGCATACGAGCGAGCAGCGCTTCCTGTCGGCGGCGCCGAGGGAGTGGAAGACGTGCGCCAGGCATTCGTCGGGGAGATCAAGGGTGTGATCTGCCGCCGGATATTCGCGATCGGGAGAGGCGGTAAGGCGGAGCTCGTCGGGGTCGATGTGGACCGTTGATTTCGTCTTAGATCCCATTCGGTGGCTGGGAGTGGAGCTGCTTCGGCGGATCTGGGCCGTTGGATTGGCCACGCTGGAGGCAGACTGGCCCATGCAGCGGCTAGACTGCAGCGCCTGAGGTGGAGGAGTGCTATCCTGCGCTGTGGTGCTTCTGCATCTGTGCGCCGGACGGCAGTTCTGCGGACAGAAAACGAGAGACGGAGATGAGCGGATTTCAATCAGGTTTTTAATTCTATTTTCCGCTTCGTCGATGCTTTCTGACATCTACGCTGATGACGTTCGAGATTATATACGCCCGATGACAACTCCAGTTTCTTCGCGCGCATCTGTTTCTTCTAATCAGTTGAACCAATGTGCATGGGATTTTGACAATGGGAACGAGGAATGGTAACACTCCCCACCAACGCGTTGATTTTAGCGTTGGTATTTGTTTTTTCTGAGTTTTTATTGCAGCGTACACGAGGTGAGTATTTGGGAATTATTTGTTATAAAAATTAAATTATTTGTTAGAAATTTGTTTAGTATTGATAGAAAATTGTAAGAATATTTTTATGCCCGATTATAATATCAGCCGAGATAATATAATAAAAAAAGAAATGGTAATATTCAATTTTTTAATAAAATATTGGATGTTCTTAGTTATCTAATGATTTTATTTTTTCTATTTTATTTTTATATTTAAATCATTTTTCGTCACTTATATAATTATTCTTATTCTTTACCATTTACATCTTACAAAACCGTACCTAAAAATATTATTATCCTAAAAAAATTTCAACGAGAAGATTTTTTGGTTTTCGTTGTAATCTAAAAATTATACAATCTTATTGGATTGAAATAAAATTTCTCTTGACGGCGTCGACTGCTTGGGATTGACAAGATGCAATTCAAATGGGGAAGAGCGGAATGATACGAGCATGGAAAAGCTCCGAGTGCGATTTCCTGCTCCGGGTGCACACACTTATTTTTTTAATTTTTTTAAAATTTTTTTTATAAAAATGTTAATATAGGTATATTTAACATACGTATAAATTTTTAACATTTTTGGAGTATTTTAGATATTTATTTTTTATTTTTGAAAATCAGCGGCATTTTAGGTACACTAATTTTCAAAAATTAAAAATAAATATTTAAAAATCTCCAAAAATGATAAAAATTGATATAGAGGTTAAATACATTTGAGCTAACAAGTTTATGAAAAAAATTTCAAAAAATAATAATAAAAAAATAGGTGTATGCACCCGGGAGCAGGCAACGCTGCCTGCTCCGGGGTGCAGGAGATTGCGCTCCAGGAAAGCTCCAAGTGCTATGCTCGCGAATCTCACCGTTAATCTGGGAGGGAGAAGAAGAGGTGAGTGGGTGCCCATGTTGGGTGGCGTGCGCGTGTCTTCCCCATCTGGCCGTTCCTCGATGCATCTTTGACGCGGTACGTGTGACCGAGGACCGAGGACCGTGAACGTGTAAATTTGGTACTCCGGTGGAGAGACGTGGTTGATACGCCCAATAGAAGAAAAACGCACACGAGGGGAATTTATAGCTGTACAAGGAAATGAAAATATTGCTAGGTTGGAATTCATTCAAAGCAAGTAAAATGGCATTGAGACCCATTTTTTCTGGGCAAACGGTAATTTGCAACCGTTTTGAAAGAGAATTTTTGGGTAATTTAAATATATATTAACCTATTTTGACCATAATTGTGTATATATACTATTAATATTAGAAATTATAAATCATCCTTACATAGTTTGACTATAATTGTACATATATTTATGTCATTATAATATCAATATGGCATAAGTATATTTACAAATATATATGCAAACTATGTAAGTATACATTTATAATTTGTCCTTTTAAAAGCGTGTTTTAAATAATATGAGATTTTTGGATTGAATCTATATCATCATTCCTATCACAGCTTTCCAATTCCCAATACAACTTTTTTAATTTCCAGTATAACTTTACCCATTCTTAATACATCTTTACGCATTCCCAATACACATCATTATATTCTTATCCAAAATACACATTCGATCCAAAAATCTGGTATCATTTTTAGAATATGACCAGAATACATTTGTAAATATATTCATATTTCAATGGTTGCATAGTTTGCATATATTTATAAGTGTACCCTTATTATGATGGCATCACAATAGAGCTGTGATAATGTCATTATGGTATGAGTATATTTGTATTATCATCAAACTTTAATAAGAGTCATTTATAATTTTTAAAATTAAATATATATTGGTAATTATAGTTAAACTATATGAATATATTTGTAAATTATCTAGAATTTTTTAGATACAATCAAAAGCAACTTGAGATAATGGTACTATTGTCCTAAAACTATTACTCATCCTGTTTCTAACTTATATTAGTAAACACTCTTCTTTGTCATAGCATAGGAAATATCATTATTGTCATGAGATAGTAGCCTTGTTGTCCTAAGTCGCTTTATAATATTATCTTTTTTCCAATCAAATTTTAATCTTACAACTAAGTCCTATATTAATAACAACCAAAATTTTATTATTTTTTATAACAAAATATTAATAGTTAGGTTAAATATTACTTTTGAATGAATGTTATATAAAAATAGTTACATTGAAATAAATGTAGTCATGTAAAAATAACTAGATATTTATAGTTAAGTAATCCAACACATCTAAAAAACACCTAATACAATAAATATATATTTTATATACTTAAAAAATCGTTGCGAATTTCACTTGGAAGCAATGATTTTTTATACCAAGAGAACAACTTGGAAAAAATATGAAAGGTAGAATAAAATGAGTAAATAACATAATAAGAAATATAAAATATAAAAAGAAAATAAATAGACATCTTATGAAAAGGATACGATTAATGATAAAAAAATAAATAGCAATAAAAAAGAGTAACAGATCAATATATATATATATATAACAAGCCTCAAACTCTATAGGCATTTTGAGCTTTTTTCCAATTTTATGTAGTCAAACATTTATCTATTTTATATATCAAAATTTCTAACTTTTGAATTTTTGTATATATTTTTATAATTTAAAATTTAAATAATTTTCACCCCGTTTGTGGGAGAAATTTTGTCGATTTTTAAAATATATATACAAAATGGTAAATTTGGGTGTATATCTCACATAATGAAAAGAGCGCTAAAAATATATTGGAACTTAATGTATACAGATGTATTGAAGTATTATCCATAAAAAAAAAACTCTGTTCACCCGTTACATGTAATAGTTATTCTTATTTGAAAATAATATTTAATATTTTAATAATCACACACGTTGATGATTTAAATAGGTCATATATTCATTTTTAATATTTATTTCATCCGAGAGTGAACATACATCTACTAAACTTGAGGAATGGACATATAATCTTTGAAGTTTCAATAATGTAATTTTCGGGATTTTTTGAGTAATTTTTGGGATCTTAATTAAATAGATTTGGTGCATCTATTGTGCTCTTAGTGTCAAGTGCTCTGCTCCGCCAGAGTACTAAAAACCGTAAATGCCGGACTGGAGAGTTTGGCCAAAGAGGAAATGCCGATGGTGTGAGTCTCGGCGTGTCTGGCGTTCCTGGACTGGCCTTCGGTCCCGGGTACTTTGGCCGGACGCGGCCGGTACTTTGGCCGCCAGCGCTCGGCTGATCGATTTCCGAGTCTCCGAGTCAGTCGCTGGGTCGTTACAAAATGTTAACATCTAACGGTGTCTTACCAAAGAAAAAAATTAAATAAAATATATATATATTTTTTAAATAAAATTTGTAAGATAAATTAAGTGAGACATTTATTTAGACCTATCTAAGGATCATTCCTCTTTTATGTTTACGCATCAGCGTAGAGATCCGGTTAAAAATTCTATTTATTTTAGGCGGGGTATCAATTAAAAGAGCACGGATGGGACAGCTAGTCTTCTTACGAAGGTAGAATGCTAATCAAGGTACATATTATTTTGTACTATGAGCTGTCGTCACAGAAATGTCTCTAAACCATTGCAATCCACATCCAATTATAGTACTCCATGCAAATTAAGTAACGGCATAGTTGAATGGTTGCTTAATAACTGAATTTTTAAAATTTGAAAATGGGCCAAAATCAAATTATTTGTCGGTGAAGATTCAATTGTTGTAATTATGCAAGTAGGGAAGCTTCCAAGCTTATTCTTGGTTTTCTATTTTAAAATATTTTTATAAAAATATAAATCATTTGTCATATTTATTTATATGTATTTATTAGTGATCCTAAAAACCATATGTATTTAAGATTTTTATACATTATTTTATACTCTACATTTTTTAAAAAAAATTTAATGCTTGCATATTTACTCTTAAAAGAAACTATAGTTCACATTAAGTTTTCAATAAAATTTGTTTGGCAGCAAAACAAGATATGTTAAACATAAATAAACGACTTATATTTAAAAGAATCATATTTAGATACTTAAATTAAGGATATTATGGAAGCTTGTATACTTACATAATTATTAGTTATTATTCATCATCTATGGAGACCTCTTTAATCAAATATGATTCCTCCCTCCCTTTGTAAAAATATTAAATGTTCAGCATCCATGTTTACCATTTGAAAATAGAAGCAGAACAAAAAAGAAAAAAAATTGTAATAGAGATACTAAAGGGACACTTAAAAATATCTATATTTTGTGAATATAAATATACACTTATTTTAGAATATAAGTCATATAAAATTTGAAAAATGTTTATAATTCTAGTTTTAGCTTTCATGGAACTATAAAAATAAAACTATTATACATTTATATAATTTAACTTTTATAATTTAGCTTTCATGGATATATATCATAGTTTTAGCTTTCATGGATATATATCATAGTTTTAGCTTTCGTATAATTTAACTTTTATAATTTAAAAATAAAACTATAAAATTGACATCATACATTTATTTTATACTATATATATAAGCATTCTTCCTCCTTAAGTTAAATTATATGATATAATGTTGGTAACATTTTGTTCCAGGAAAAAAGAATTTGATTTTGTGGAAATTTTAAGACAAAAAGAATGAAAATTATATTAGAAACTTGAGATGTCTTACTTAGTATTGTAACTTAAGACCTATGCTAAATGTTGTAATTTGGTTGTTTGAACTTAATATTAGTAGTGTTAGATGTTTGTTCTACTTAGAATAAATTTGTTGTAATCTAATACTATGGTTGTTAGATAATTTTTTATTACGATTGATATTATAAGTTTTTTTGATTGAATGTTAATGTTTATGTATATGGTTGTAATATATTTTTTTTGATGAAAGGAAACAACCCTATCCCGATCCCCTTTCAATGTGGAAAGGTAACGAGATTGAGTGATTCAGGATTTTCATTCCCAAAAAATTGTCTGTACAAATTTTTCCTAAAATTGCTGGGGGGGTTACCCCACCAAGTTTGGTGATCCAAAATAAAAAAAGACATCAAGTCGGCTAAGGCATGGGCAACTACATTTCCTTGCCTTAATACATGATGAGTTGATATGTGGGAAGCCTTGGAAAGAAAAGCCTTAATTTCCTCAATGAGAACCCCCGCCGGTGAACAAATAGGTCCTTCATTGGCCAAAAAGTTACAAAGAAGGAGAGAGTCAGTCTCAATCAATGTGTTCCTAAATGTGAGCTGGATAGCCCACTTGACCCCCAACAAAAAGGCTTGGGCTTCCATGAGTAGGGGCTCCATGTTGCCCCTCCGCCTCCATCCCTAAGTAGTAATAAAGAAGTCCCTAGAATCCCTGATGACCGCAGCAAAGCCCATGGAATCTCTATCCTTGCTTTTCCTTGCATTGACATTAATCTTGAAAGCCTCCCATGGCGGTTTGGTCCACCGAGGCACCAACAGTCGGTCCAAAATGCCCCCCTGCATAAGGGGCTTAGCTCTCCAATGTTCCTCAAGGAATTCCTCACACCAATCAAGTGTATCTGCGAACACTATTTGTGCACCACCTTCCCTGAAGGTATTACGAAGATACCACACCCGCCAACAGCACTGGATGAAAATTGCTAGACTATAGGACCTGTTTTTTGAGTTAACGATCTCAAAATTTCCTGAATAGTCAACCTTTGTGTGGTAACTCTAGCCACTCTCCTGCACGTCCCTCTTGTGTACCCGCATCTCAGGAACAGATGATTGGCATCATCGGCCTCGAACCTGCAAAACAAATAGAAGGGATCCACAACAATACCCTTGTCAAGCAAATTCTGCAATGTGGGTATAACATTCTTGAAGAGTCGCCACTCGAAGATTAACACTTTGCTTGGTAACTTTGTTCGCCATATGGCTTGATAGATGGCAGCATCGCGAGAGACAACATCACCTGAGCAGAGAACTCTGTATGCCGATTTAACAGAGAAAATTCCAGTTGGTTCATGCTTCCAAAACAGGCAGTCTTCCTCAACATTTAGGGAGAGGGGAATAGTATTGATATCGTGCCAGCCCTAGTCTCCCACAGCCGCCACAATGAGATCCCTGTTCCATGTCTTTGTTTCTTTGTTGATGAAATGACTAACTGTCACGTTATTCAGGACGGATAGCGGAAGAGGCCCCGCCTTGTGTAGAGTGGTGTCCATCCAGCTATCCGTGAAGAACCTAACCCGTTTCCCGTTACCAATCAGCCATTTGCATCCATTTTGAATTACCTCTCTTGCCTTCAGTATGCTCCTCCAGGTGAATGAGTCTGATGGCTTCTCCTTGCAAGACCATATATCAACAATCGAGAAGTACTGGGCTTTTAGAACCTTAAAGCACCGCGAGTTGGTAGAAGTTGTTAACCTCCAAATTTGTTTGGCGAGAAGGGCATCATTGAAGTTATGTATGTCTCTAAAACCAAGCCCTCCCGATAGCTTTGAAGTGCACATGTCTTTCCAAGCGACCCAACTCATCTTACGTTTGTTTCCATTTTTGCCCCACTAAAACCTGCTTAACAATCCATTGATTTCATTGCAAAATGATTTAGGCAATAAGAATATGCTCATTGTGTATGTCGGAATAGCTTGAGCAACCACCTTGATCAGCACCTCTTTTCCTCCCCAGGAAAGCAGTCTTCCTTTCCATCCCTGGATTCTTTGCCATATGCGCTCTTTTAGTCCTTTGAACATTCCCTTCTTGGACCTACCCAGCCATACAGGTAGGCCAAGATATTGATGAAAGTCCTGACCCAAGGAGCCCAGCAGTTGGGTGATCGCTCCTCTTGTGTTGCTTCCCACATTATGGCTAAAGAAAATCGAAGTTTTATCAACATTGATCATCTGTCCCGACGCCTCCGAGTAATGTTTAAGGATGGTCATGAAGTTCCTGATATCCTAACATGTAGCTCGAAGGAAAATAAGAGTGTCATCCACGAACAATAGGTGAGAGAGAGTTGGCCCCTGTGGGTTGAGCCTAATACCATGAATACCCCCCTGTGCGACCACATTAGAAATAAGAGCAGATAAACCCTCAGCGCAAAGTATAAACAGGTACAGGAAAAGCGGGTCGCCCTGTCGAAGGCCCCTAGAAGGTTGGAAGTATCCAAATTTGAAGCCATTTATATTCACCCGGTACTATACTGTTGTTACACACTTCATGATCCAGTTTATCTAAGTGGGACTGAAATTCATTGCTTCCATGATCTGTTGTAGGAAGATCCACTTCACTCTGTCATAAGCTTTGGACATGTCCAGCTTAATAGCCATCTCCTACTTTTTCCCTTTTTTCTGTCTCCGCAGAGCATAGATCGCTTCATAAGAGACAAGCATATTGTCAGTGATTAGCCTTCCCGGGACAAACGCACTTTGTTGCTCATTGATAACATCCTAGAGTGATATCTTGAGACGGTTTGCCAGGACCTTCGCCAAAATCTTATAATCAACATTGCATAGGCTAATGGGTCTAAAATGGGATAAACATTGAGCTCCTACCCTTTTCAGGACCAAAATGATGGTGGTGGAGTTTAAGTCCCGTATATGGCTTCCTTGTGTAGCCATATCATGCTCCTCCATGAACTGTTTGCACCATTCAAAAATATCCTGCCCCACCGTCCTCCAGTGCGCCTGAAAGAATCCTGCCGACATCCTATCCGATCCCGGAGCTTTGGTTGGGCTCATAGCTTTCACGGCTTTCGCAACCTCTTCAAATTCTAGCATTTTTATCAATGATTGCCTTTGATGATCCGAGATTCTTCTGGTAATGAGATCTTTAACCCAAGGAGCCTCCCTTGGACCCGAAGAGGAATACATTTTTGAGAAATGTGCCACTGCCAAGTCTTGAAGTTTTTCCTGATCTTAGATCCACTGTCCGTTAGAATCTTGTAGTGCATCAATGAAGTTGGCCCTTCTTCTGTTGGATGCCATACGATGGACAAAACTTGTGTTTTTGTCTCCCTCATGGAGCCAGTGTGTCTTAGCGTGTTGTCTCCACAGTTGCTCTTTATCCTCCAGTAGGAGATTTATTTGGAATTTTAGTCTCTTCATGGCTTCGTCCCTTTGATTAGTAGGGTGTTGGTTCAATAAGGATGCGAGCTCCCTCTGTTTCCTATCTATAGTTTGCCTAAGTTTCCTCTCCTTTGCCGATTCCATCTAGATAGTGCACCACCGCAAGACTTGAGCTTCCAACCCAGGAGGTCACTTGTTTGTATGTCCCTATGTGGTGGCGACATCCAAACATTATGAATAATTCGATGTGCCTCTTTGTCTCTTGCCCAGAACATTTCATATCTGAATTCCTTTGGGGGTTTCCGCTTGCAATTCTTAGTATCCAGGACCACCAAGATCGGGCAGTGGTCGGAGGTGGATCAGAGGTGACAATAGATAAGTGGAAGACCTTTGCAAAAGGAAAGAGGGCCACCCAACTGGGCGTGGATATCCCCTGTCCAATCTGGCTTCGACCCTTTGAGTTCCCCTTCTATTATTTCTCCAAGTCATAGCCGCCCCCATATAGCCTAGGTCCATCAAGTTGCATTTGTCCATAGTATCACAAAAAATATCCATCTGAGCCTGGGAGTGTGTCCTCTGACTAATATATTCTGTGGGGTCCATGACCTCGTTGAAATCCCTCATAACAATCCAGGGGAGGTCATCCCGCTCTCTCAATTGATTGAGAATGTGCCAGCTTCGGTATCGACAATGGGTCTCAGGATGGCCATAAAAGCCTGTGAATCTCCACTCCTGGATATCCGCATCGATGTGGTGGGCAGAGTAGCTTTGGATATTTGCTGGGTAGTCGTTGTTCCATAATAGGGCCGGTCCACCCCTCCTTGCATCGGGATCCATGTTGCAACAGCTGTCGAACTTCAGCTTGCGTTTAGTTCCCTCCATTTCTTTTATCGTGCGCTTTGTTTCATTGAGGAACACTAGACGGGGAGCTTGCTTCCTGACCAAATTAAGGAGACTATGAATTGCACGTGAGTTCCTAAGCCCACGACAATTCTAGGCTAAAAGCGCCATACTAGGTGAGGTGGGGCTGAGGTCCCCCCTCAGCCTCCACCTCCTCCATTGTGCCCAACTCCTCCCTCCTCATCCTCTTTGTAGTTGTGATGGTGTTCCTTTGGATCAAAATCCCTCCCTCTTTTAACATTTTTCACCCTTGTGCCTCTATTTGACCCATAGCTATTAGTGTCTTCCATTCCCCTTGCCCTCCTCTTCCATCGTCCTCTACTCCCTTGTAGCCGTTCACTCCCTATGAGCTGCTGAGTTTCAAATTGTCCTTCCCACCCTTGGCCATTTAGGAACTTGTCCAGCTGTATATCTCCCCCTGTAGAAGACCAGGTCCCCACCCCATTACAGTGTGTTGATGATTGAACTCCCTGCCTATGGCGCCCCGAACCGAGATGCCTAGAAGCCTTACTCCGGGATCGTTTTGATTGGTAAACGTGACTTAGGATTGTTGCCCTGATCACACGACAGGATTTTTTTATATATATATATAGATATCATCAATACATGGAAAATTCTCATCTTTCATTCAACTTGAAAAATAATTCACATATCACAGTTATAATCAAAAGACGTTCCATAAACATTTTCATTGGAATAAAGATATTCATCTCCATCTCAAAATTTAACATCATTGTCTTTATATACAAATTTACATATACACCATTTATATTAAAAACTACATGGCATGCTGCTTTCATCATCATTTCCTGTCTGTTGTTGAAAAAGCATGGGTGAGTAATAATACTTAGTAAGCAAGCCATACATAATTTTTCAATTATTTTTATGCATTTCATAAAATGCAAATGCAATGCATACATAGCATTCATGACATTCCTTTAGATGCGATGCTAGCTAGGCGCCCATCCCATACATGCTCCCATCTCAGGGAGGTCGCCGCCGGCCCGGGCCTATATAAGCGACTTGGCGATAGTGAATGGGACATCCGGTCCGCTTACTACCTCAACTAAGGCCTATTCCTTGTGCACATGCTCATTCACATACACATGCCAGCATGATATTTGTAAATCATAAACAATTTCATAAAAAGTATTTAATAATAATTTAACAAAATGAACTTCAATTCATGTAAAGCAGTTATAGGTATGACCAACCTTAAATAAATTTCATAAAGCAATTTACAAAAATTTGCAAAAGATATAACTTGCTTACCTCCTCAGTTGGTGTCCTCGTCTTTCTCTTTTCCTTTTCTTATTCAAGGAAAAAGGTTATTTTATTTCTTTTATTCAAGCTGCTTCTCATGTATGCTCTATAATATTTGGGCATTATTTCTTTATACGAATATTTTTATCCATAAGTTCCTCAAAAATTTTATCATTATATTTAAATATTAATCTCAAATTTTCTCCAAAATCACGCCGTTTATTGTAGCAAATTACTGTAGCAGTTAATGTTCATCCGATGTTACTGTTCACAGAGATGTGGTTACTGTTCATGGATTCCAAAAATAAAAGATACCATGACATAGCTTATGCCTAGTATATCATAGAAAATTTCATACATTTTGAATTTATCATCATTTACTTGGCGAAAAAATTATTTTCTCCATATACTAAAAATCAACATAAATTCACTTAAGCATAATCCTTAATTTCAAAAATCATGAAATTAATATATCATCATTCCAACATCATATTTATCATAATCATACATCCCAAATCATCATTTATTAATTTTGGAGCATTACTTTCACATATCATATGCTATCTTCCTGAATACCCTATCTTCGCTCCGAAATTTTGATATTTTGTCATAATTTCAATTAAGCATTATATCTATACTTATTTTCTTATGATTAGGCATTATCTAAGCATGGTTTTACCCTACTTAACATCCAAAAGAAAATTTGGGTAGAAATCACTTACCCGAAGTGGAGATACGCCTCTTTTTCTCATACTTTCTCTCTCTAACTTACTCATTTCTTTCCTTGAACGTGTGGAATGGTTTGGGGGCTTGAAATGGCTCAAATGGAGCTGAGATTTCTGATGCCTTGGATGTCCCCCCTGCTGCCCTATTTATAGGGTTGGATTTCTAAAGAATTTAGAATTTACCCCCTAGCTTCGAGGTATTTAAATATAAATTGGTATTTCCTTTTAATTTTGAAAAACACTTTGAGCCAAGAGCTGCCACCCTAGGCCTGCTCCAGACACCCTATGAAGCCTTATTTATTTATTTATTTTTTGATTTTTAAAATTATTTAATTTAAGCTAAATAAATCCTAGCCGTTGATTAAAGATGAGGTTGATCATGGACCATTGATCTTGGTCAATTTTCCAACTGCCCCCCTGCCATGCCCCTTCTGCAGCTGTATTTTCATTTAATTTTTTTATTTTTTAATTATTTATTTTAAATGAAAAGTCAAATGTTAATTAATGTAAAGTTGGGTTACTTTTTGATCTTCATTTGACGTGTCATCTTGACCCTTGATTTGTGATTTTCATCACATCTTAACCCATTCATCATGTTCATCATGAATTTTTAACTATCCATAAAAATTTCATCGAATTCCGATGCTCGGATTGCAAATTACGAATTTTTTCTATTTTTCCACTAAAATCCAAATTTGGATTAAAATATCCAAAAGAATTGCTATTTTGTCCTGTAGTGATTAAATCTCTATTTTGTCTTTTTGTGATTAAGTTAATCCAAGTGATTAACTCTTAATCATGTGTCTTAATCCCCGGTTACTATTCACGTGCACTATTCACGTGGGTCTAATTCTTAATTGCATTATTTTAATCTCCAAGATACATATCCACCAATATAATTCATGAATTTTCATTTATCATAAAAATAATTACAAAAGAATCTAGGATTACAATGTCGAAATGGTGCGTGTACGGTTAGGGTTCCACACTGCCTCCACTGGTCTCCTTCCCATGCTGCTTCTCAGAAACCCAACACTTGATGCCCAATCCTTCTCCCCCACACGTAGAGAAACACCCATGTTCTTCCCCTCGTGCTGCTGCCCGTCATCCCCTTCACCCTGCTGGGAGAACTGCATCTCTGACCGTGTCGTCCAATGATCCCCTCCCCCTGCTAATTGCATTGATTTTCAGCCCTCGGTGCCATCTCCTTGGCTTCCACTTGTAAACAGGCAGCCTCATTATCCCTATAGAGATTCGGTCCATCAACCCCTTCAAACTGCTGAGAGTCTTGCATCTCTGCTTGCAAGCACGTGTCTTGGAGAGCGTTCGGTAACCGTCTTGGGTTGCCTAGGTAGGTACCGTCATTTTGAGGTTCAGCAATTGTCATCACTCTTGCTCCAAACTACTGCATATTGGGGCACTTACCGCCATGTCCGTCCCCACTATAAACTACCTTCGTTGATGTAGAATGTGGACACCCATTCAGATGCTCCTCCCTTCTAGCATTTGAGAACGTCTGCTGCTGGACTTTGGAGGTCATTACTTAGTTGGAAAGGCCAATCCTCACGGTGCAGCTCCAGCCCTCTAAACCTCCCATTGGCAGTTGCCCTTCCCCTCCTCCTTCCCATTGGTTAGCGTCCTCTGTTGGAGTCTCTTGCTGGTGTCGTGCCATATCCCCCAAATACTTCGTTGGTACCACCCTGTTCCCCTGTTCTGACTCGGTTCTCAGCCTCATAAGCCTTGCCCCCGCTCTCAAACAACTTCCATACAACATATCTGCTTCGGCCAGCTGCAACTCCTTCGTTGTGAGGATAGGGCAGTCCTTATGTGCATGCCCCATAATGCCACAGAAGTAGCAAAAGATGGGAAGCTTTTCATACCGGAAGCTTACCCATTTCTGTTGCTGTGATCCCACCTGTATGAACAAACCTCTTCTTAAGGGTTCCCGACAATCCACCATTACTTTGACCTTAACTTCCGCTTTCGTTGTCACAACTTTCTCCATATGCTCAAAGGAGTTTCCAATTCTATGTCCCAAGTGGTTTTTTTCCACGATGTAGGGGATCCCTGAAATGTGTACCCATATGGGCGTTTTAACAAGCACCACTTGGGCATAGTCCATCTCTTCTCGGAGGTCTTTAAGAAGGACGAGGCACCTTTCGAACAGCCATGGCGACATGATTCTATCCTTGTCCGTCTGCTCTGCAAAGGAGACCTTGTACAGGTTCTCTCCCAACTCTACAAACTGAAATTGTCCTTTTGTTCTCCACAGTCTCCTCATCAATGCCTTGAACATCTCCCTATTGTATGTTTTTGATGTCCAAATGGAGCAGAGCAATGTTGCGTATCGCTCGGTTGGATCTTCTTTATTGCGCTGGCCGAAATGGCCATAGTTTGGAGCTCCTTATCGAGAAGGTCTGCAACAGATGGGTTCGTCTTCTCCACTGTGAATTTGTCCCTTGTGGTCTCACAAATGATAGATCACTTGCTTCTTCCCGCTATCTCTCTCCACCAGAACTCACACCAGTACTCCACCCAGACCACACTGCTCAGTTGATCCGCCACTCGCCACCCTGCTCCGAGCACGACCTAGTCGTCAGTCGGGGCTACGCGGGGGAGAACTTGCTTAGTAGCTGGTTATCTAAAGGTGGAACATTAATGTGGTTGTAATATTAATGTTAAATTATATGATAGAAAAAGATATACATATTCATTCTCCAAAACATGCTACTAGTCTACTTAATATAAATAAAATGTTTAAATGAGATTTTTCTTCTTTATACTCTTAAGTACTCTTGAGTTTTTTTGCCTTAAAATAGAAATTATCATTTAAGATTTTTTAATGATGGATTTAGAGTTGAATAAATATAAGATAGATAATAGATATCTATTGATAGAAAAATTTCAACTCAAATTTCAACCCAAAACTCAATTCGAGCTTAAATTTCAAAAATAGGTTAAAGTTAAGATGAATCTGAATTTCGTAAGCCTTGAATGTACCATTTATAAAATTTCCTAGTTCTTTGCAACAAAAAGTTATTCAAATTCCTTAAAAAATATTATATGGCACAAATTCCATACATACCTACGAACCTAATTTCATTTACACTCACGAATTTTCAAAAATTTCACATATACCTACGTTTTTTGTCTAAATTTTTATTTATACTAATGTTGTTAAGGATCAATTAGAAGGATTGTGTAATACTCTTGTAAAATAATGCAAATACCTATTCCTAGTTATGATTTTATTACTAAAAATTCATATTCAAATGAATTTTTAACATTTTTACAACTATAAAATTACATATTATTTGAATGTAAATTTTTAATTTTGAGAAAATTAATCTCAAATTATATTAGGTTTTGGCATATTTGTTATTTTAGAGGGTTGCAGCATGAATATAAGTGAAATTTTTGGCAAATTATTTGGTTATTTGTGGAATTTTCAAAAATTCATGTGTATATATGAAATTAAGGATAAAATTAGTGGAGTATGCCTGGAATTTTCCTATATTGTATTTGTCTAAAAAATATATGTAATATTAGATGTCAAAATGTACGTAATACTAATAAAAAAGAATATGCCGAGGAAAATTCGACGTCAGTTGGAGATACTACGGAGAAAAAAGAAATATCATCCTTGTATTGAGAAAACAGGAACAGAAATAGTAGGAACAAAATAATCCCAAAAAATTAATATTCCAATGGCATGGGTGTTGGTAAAATACATTCTTTATGCTGGAAAATGAAATTTGCAATACGTTAATGACTATGAGTGATTAGGGGTGCAACTTGGGCCGGGTTGAGGCCAAACCCGGCCCGCCGAACCCAATTTTTAATCATATTAAAACTCTCTTTTCTACAATCCTAGCCTCAAGAACCCGAATTCGGTGAACCTGATTTGTAAATGTGATAGGGTTAGAGTTCAAATGAACCCGAACTCGATTTCTATTTTATATGTATTATACAATATATTTTATATATAATATCTAAACAATATTTCTTTATATTTTTTGTATTTTATATTATTTATATTTATAAATACATATTTGACATATTGTAATTATATTATAAATAAAGTATATTATTTTCATTTATATTTATTTTTTATTTTTATAATCTTATTCATTTATCTTTTTTATGTTAAATTTTTTCTAAAGATATTCTTTATAGGTGAATGATTCTATTAGCCCGGGCTAAGCAAATGTCCCACTTAACTTATTTCAAAAAACTCATTTACAATTATTTTTTTGTTTTTTCTTCATGCAGTTGTTTATTTAAGTGTATTTTAACGTGTAAAACAAATTTTATAATTCTTGGATATGTGTATATATATTTTTAGATTTTAAAGATAAAGATATTTTAAATATATATATACACAGACGTTTAAAAATCTCAAAAAAATATATACACATATCCAAAAATGGTAAAACTTGGTTCTAAATACACTTAGCTAAACAAGTGTATGAAGAGAAAAACAAAAAAAATATTGTAAATGAGTTTTTTTACGTGGGCTAAGAGGGACATTTGCTTAGCCCTGACTAATAGGATCACTCCACTTCTTTGTATTGTTATATTTTTTAAAAATATTTGGTTTGACTATATATTATTATGTTTACTTACATGATTTATTATTATTATACATTCATATAAAATTTTAAACCTATCACTCTTAAATAAAATGTACATTTATCAACCTAAATTTCAACCCAAAATCTAACCCGAACTCGATTTTCAAAAATAGGGTTAGGGTTTAGGTTTACACATAAGATTAGAGTTAGGGTTAGGGTTAGGGTTGATATTTTATAAATAGAGTTAAAGTTAGAATTAGGGTAAACCCGAGTTTTATGAGCCCATTGCACCCCTCTGAGTGACTAACGTTTTACTAATTGCTAGATATACCTTTTTTTTTTTTTTTTCCTGAAAACAGATATACCTCCCTTTTGATAGCTGGAACAAGATCTCTCCCTTTCGAACGAAACTAGCCCTTTTATTGCGCTCAGGGTCAATGGATATCGTGACTGTTTATAAAAAATTGGAAAAGGGATGTTTCTAGCAAAAAGACGGAAAGCAATGCGAGGGGCAAAATCAGGAGCGCCTGGCCGTTTGAATTGTTGAAATTTGAATCAGCCTTAAGGAGCGAAAAAGTACATAAGCTCCTGCCTTGGAATTATTCATTTAAAAAGTTGCAAATTATATTCGTATAGGCTAAAAATGTTCCAAAATGACATAAACGGAATTGTACCAAAAGACAGAATTCTCAAACAATGAACACTTAACCCAGTGGAAATAAAAATGGATATTTTATTTCTAATTAATGGTTTGTAATCGTATCTACAAAGTTTAGGCAAAATTGCATAGGTATCATTTATTTTCAAAAAATTGCAAGAGCAGTGCATATATAGTTTGCCTAAATTAAATAAAATATGTATTCTTTCAGTGAGTGTTTCGTGGATGGAAATTAAATTTGTTTTAAAAAATGATGGGAAATGCCCTTGATCAAAATAAAGATATGTTACAAACATTATAAAAACTATTATAAAAGAAAATATATTACTAAATAAAAAAAGTATGCAACAATTATTTGAATCATGAAAAATAAAAATCATCAACTGAATACATATTTAAAATGCAAGAAAAATTATTTTTGAAGTATTCCTCAAATTTATTAAATTAATTTCTTGTTAGATTTTGAAAAAATTTCATGGTACATAAAATTTAAAATCGAATTTCAAATATTATAATACAAACGTTTCTTACATTAAATAGATTAATTTCATGCTTGTCAGATTTTGAAAATTTTCATTATAAATAATATTAAAACTTCATTTTTAATATTTTAATTGAAAGTAACATAAAAATACAGTTTTAAAAATATATTCTTCACACTAAAGAGATATATTTTTGTCTGTCTCATTTTGAAAATTCCACAGTAAAAATTTTAATTTCTGTTGGTTTATTGCTTCAATATCATATCAGCCACTATAATTTTTTTTAGTTTTGGTAAGAAAAATTGTTAAATTTTGTTGCAAGTTTATAAAAATTGGGCTGTTAGATTTCATCCTGGAGAATAAAAATCTCCATTTCGTTGCCGTGCTACCATGATTAGGGTAACAATTATTGCAACCATTTTGTCCATGAAAGGAAAGCGTGACCCAATCGCGGTAAAAAAAAATTATTTTTATGTTGCTCAAAATAAAATTCTTTGTAATACGCAATTACCAATGGGGTATTACATGTAAAAAAATCATTCTATTATATTTATCAATAAAAGGCAAGAAGGTTATGAAATCGCGAAAATAAAAATAATATTAATTCCTTTCAAGCTATAATTTTCTCGAATAGAACATTTGTTCAATCAGTAAGTTATAAATATATAATAGAAAATAAACACAACCCAGCTGTTTTGATGAAATTTTGATTAAAGGAAAATGCAACCTTGATAGTTTAACGCAATGTTATTAGAACCGGACCGGACTGGCCGGTCGGACCAGATTTACCGGTTCGCACAGTTTTCTCTTAAATAATATAAATATATTTTTTTAAAAAAAACCGAAAACGGAAAACCCTAACCCGCACGCCGCACCCGCTGCCGCTGCGCCGCACCCCTCTGCGTCTTCCCCGATCCGACGCCCGGCGTCTGGTTTCCCGTTCCTCGCCGGCCCGCCTCGATCTCCTTTGTCGCCGCCGCCGCCTCACCTCACAGCGGCAACACGCTCTCAGCCGTCTCCCGCTCGTCCTTTAGCGGCCGCCTCACCTCACAGCGGCTTCCGTCTCCTCCTTCGCGGCCGGCGTCTCCCGTTGTCCTTCTCCACTCCTCGTTGCGCCGGCCGTCCCTCCTCCTCCTCCTCCTCCTCGGCTCCTCCGCTCCACGTCATGCCCGCTGCGCTGTCCAGCCTCCTCCTCGGTGCGCCTGTCTCCTCTCTCGCCGTCGTCGTCACCGCCTCACCTCACAGCGGTAGCACGCGCTCAGTAGTCGGTGACGATACCTCGTCGCGGCTGCCTGTCTCAGCATCTCCTCCTCTCGTCGCGTGCGTCGCGCCGTCCCTGTGGCTTCCGTCTCCTCCTTCGCGGCCGTCGTCTCCCGCTCGTCCTCCTCCTCAGTGCGCCTGCCTCGCCGCCTGTCTCCTCTCTCGTCGTCGTCGTCGTCGGCTCGCCGAGCAACAACAATTTTGTGCATAATTAATAATTACAATATCAAATTTTTTTGGTGGATTTTGTGCATGCGTCTCTTATAAATTATAATATCAAATTATCAATGATTCAATTTTATTACCAGTTAATGTAATTTTTATTATCAATTATTGTTATTGCAAAACATACTGAAATTCATTGCATGATTAATCATTTAATTGTTGATTGTTTATATGCTAATATTGTGAACATTATTTTAATTGTCTATTTGAGAAATTTTTTTAAAATGCATGTTAAATGAATTTTTCGTGCATGTTTTGTTCTTATATTGTGGTCATTAAAATCTAACATATATATTTAGAATTTATAAAAATATAATTTTATCAATATATTTATTTAAAATTTTAAAAAATTTAATATTTATGACATCAAAAATATGTCATGCTGACGTCTCCGGTTCAAACCAGACCAGTTCCTTTACTGGTTTAATTACCGGTTCGGTTCTGACAACATTGGTTTAACCTAGCTAGCTAGGTGAGACCGTGAGAGTGAATCGACGCTTCTACTTTTATATTTACCTACTCCGCCGTAGTGCCCACAGCTCGTAATGGTGGGTGAATGCATAATTTATAATATTTCGTAGTTCTTTGGACACATAAAAAAATTTCAAATTCCTTAAAAATACTATATTTGATGAAAAGATAATATCCAGAGGAAAATTCAATGTCTATAAGAGATGTTATCATTGGTGATGCCAAGATCTATTGAGAAAATAGAAACAAAGATAATAGGAGCATAGTAATCTCAAGAAGTTAGAGTGTGTTTGGAAAGTGATAAATTTTTGATGAAATTTTTTTGGTGTAGAAGTTTTTAAATTTTGGAGGGTGTGATATAATAAGAATAATGATGATGAGTAAAAAAAATAAAGTTAAAATAGATAGATTGGTTGTAAAAGTAGTTGCATAGAAATGATTCAAAAGTAAGATAGTTGTACAAGAAGATGTGAAAAATGCTTAAAAAATAAGAGAACTATTGAGAATGAAAAGTTTTATGTTGAAAAGTTTTATATTTTGCCAAACATATTCCGAAGATATGAATGTTGATATAATACATCCTCTATGTTGTAAAATAAAAATTTGCAATACTTTATTAACTATGGGTGACTAATGAATTACTAATTGCTCTTGTTTTGATCGTAAGGACAAGACCTTTCCATTTGCAATGAAACTATCCCTTTTATTTCGCTCCGGCTATATTGACGTTGTGTCTGTTTATAAAGAATTAGAAAAATGACATTTCAAGAAAAAAGACAGATAACAATGTTAGCTCAAAACCTATGGCCCCCGATGCAATTAGTACGGGTTGTATGGTTGATCGTTGAATCCTTATCTTAATTTTAATTCATTTATAAACCTTTTAATAAATAGAATTGTGCCAGTGGTATGACACATGCCCATTACACTGGGTACCGAGTTCAACACACGACAATTGTGTTTGTGTATTCATTTCTCGTGGAATAATGATGACATATTTCTCTCCAAAGTTTATGTGGGAGCGTCTACCAGTTGAAATATTTAGAAACTATTGTTAGGAAAATTAAAATATTGATAAAATATTTGCAAAATATTATTAGAAAATTTTAAGAATGTCTCACGATTGATTGCAGTACCAGTGAAGATGATGTAACATATGAATACCAATAAAAAAAATAGAATTGTGGGCTATTAACAGTTTGCTTATGTAAGGTGTAAACAATTTTTTGGTAAAGAAAGGAGTTTTTGCATTCATACCTGTATAGCGTTAATGAAATTGTAGGTGTATCACTACTTTTCAGAAAACTATGTGCGTACCTACATAATTTTAAGGAATTGGTGCGGTAATCATATCCCCCCAATTGCCCTAAGTAGGGGTGCAACTTGGGCCGGGTTCAACCCGAACCCGGCCCGCCGAACCCGAAGAAGATCAGTGTTGAAACTCTGTAATTGTGAACCCGAGCCCGATTTTTCAGCCCGAACCCGGACCGAATTTATGCAACTTTCGGTTTCGGGTTCAGGTGAACCCGAACACTGTAAACCCGAACCCGAACCTATATTTGAAAAATATTTATATATTATTATTATATGTCAATCGGAAATTCAAAAATCAGATTTCAGAACCCCGCTACCGTGCCGTGCCGTGCCGTCCCTGGACTCTGTTCAATGTCACTGCCGCTCTGCCACTCTGCCAGGCTTTCCAGCCTATTTTGAAATATTTTGAAATATTTGCCACTCTGCCGCTCTATCACTGCCGCTCCAGCCTTTCCATCCATATCCATTGTCGTGCCTCTGGCTTCCGGTTTCAGTCTCTGGCCAATTCCATTTTCGGCATTGAGGCTTTCAGCTTTGCAGCCTTTCCGCCATTCGCCGAAACGACCCCGCTGCCCAGTGCCGCTGCATTTCTGCCATTTGCCAAAGGCCCAAAATGACGCCGCTGCATTTCCACCGTTCACCAGAACGACGCCACTGCAGTTCACCAAAACGCCGTTGTCGTTCGCCAAAACGCCCTGCCGGTTTCGGGCAATACACCAACTGCCTCCACCAAAGGTCACCGAACCAGCGAAATCTTCCAAGATTCAGTCTCCGGCCTTTTGAGCAGCGCTGCCGTTCCGCCTATCTGCTCACTTTCTTCTCCGGCCACGGCGCCGCGCCGGTAACAGTTCTGTTATCGACAATTTTTTAGAAAAAATTCATGCTTATTATTTAATATAAAAATTATCTAAAAAATCCATGCTTATTATTTAATATACAAATTAATAATACATGATTAATTATTGAAAGCTAGTGTAATGAAACCCTATTTGAAAATGAGAGCAAAAAAGAGAGGAAAAAATTTATGTAATATGATTATATATAGGTAGAATGTATTTTTAGAAATAAACAAATGAAAATAACATTAATTATTTGAGAATTAATTGTTAGAATTAAAGTAAATAGAAACTGTGTAAATAGTAATTTAGAAATATCTATTTTTACTCAGCATGTAGAATAATTCAAATTTCAAACTATGTAAATGATAAATGATAATTTAGAAACATGTGCTTTAGTATTGAAAAAGATGCGATTGTTTTGCATGTTTTGAACAAGTATTGCTATAGTCTATAGCTTGAATGCTTGCATTTCAAATATTTTTGTAATTCGAAAAAATTATTTCATTTGTTTGTGTTTATAGTAGTTTTTGATAACTTGATATGCATTAGTTAATATTTTGATATTTGAATTAGTTTTTTTATTGCTTTGAAATGACTAGAATTATTGAAATTCACATGTACAATTTCTAATTATTTTTATATATTATAAAAAAGTGATATTTAGGTGATCATTTCAATATAGATAGTTCAAGTAATATGCCAGAATACTGATGTATATAGTTGTCATGTTGGTGTTAAATTGTAGAATGAAAAATGGATGTACTTCTACGTTTTCCAAAATACAGCTATTATTCTACTTGATGCAAAGAGAAGGCTTAAAACACGTTTTTTTCTTTCTACTCTTAAGCGGTATTTGAATTTTTCTTGCTTTCATATTATAAATTATTTTTAAAATTTTTTATACAATAAGTTTGTGAGAAAAATTATATATATGATGAGTAACAAAATCATATTAATAGGAGAATGTCAACCCGAAACTCAACCCGAGCCCGAATTTCAAAAATAGGGTTAGGATTGAGGTTTACAAATAGGGTTAGGGTTAGGGTTAGGGTTGAAGTTTTACAAATAGGGTTAGGGTTAGGGTTGAGGTGAACCCGAGTTTCATGAGCCCGAGTTGCACCCCTAGCCCTAACAGCCTCCCATAACGTCAGTTAGTAAGACATGAAAAGACAATATCACCCTTATGGATTCCGCCAGAATGAATTTGGGTTTTTGCGACTTACGGAAGGTGTTTTGAAAAACCCTTCTAGAAAATTGTGTTTGTTTAAAATAAAGCTAGGAATTTCAGTGCTAAAATTGAAAGGGAAGAGGAGTGATTGGTGGTGCTTTTGAACAAGAGGGCATATTTTCTCCTCCATCTTCCGACACTGAGTCTCCTCTCGATCCTGGTTCTCCTCCATCTTCCAACATAGGTGCTCATCCATCTTCCAACATGGGTTTTCTAAAGCTACAAAACCATCATCTCTAAAATAGAATCAAAAGCCGAAACCCATTTTTTCCAACTCATCTCACCCTCAAAAAGCTATGAAGCCATTTTCCCCAAATGTTTACAATGTAACCCGAGCAATGGTTGAAAGCCATTTTCTTGCGTGCCCTGTCTCTTCTTTTTGAAATGAGTGAATGTATATACTGATTTCTTTGTAGATTAAATAACCTATATGAAATATTTTTAATGCATGCAACGCTGTCACTTTTTTGTTAATGACAGAATGTGGTCCCTGGCCCCATTCATTTTGTAATTATTGCATTGTGTTATATTATATATTCGTGGATTGTAAATAATTCAAATGTTAAGGGCAGTACACTAATTCAGTTGTAGGAAGGCGAAGCTACCCTTTTCAGTTTTTGGTTTATTTTAACTAATACATTTCGCTAATTTTTATATTCTTGAGTTGTAAATAACACAAATGTGAAGGCCATGATTCTATTCTATGGTATAAAACATATAGCATAGAACCACGCGTATGGAAACATTACATGAATTCTTTCATAAGTATTGAGCTAAAATAAAATATTTGCATTTTTTTTTTGTATCGCAGGAAATGACTTATCATACACTCAAATTAGCGATCTATCATGGAGGATCATTTCAAAGAAATGTGTTGAATGGAAATATAAAGTACGTTGGTGGAAGTGTTTATCATCAAGTAGTCGATTGAGTCGATTGTTTATGAAAGATCTCATTGAGAATATTCATAAGGCAACAAAAGTTCCTAAGGAGACTGACAATAAGTTGCAAGATTCTCAATATTGATCTTTTTGAGGCAATTGGGGCCTTGGGTTTTGATGATGAATTATTACATATGGTAGAAATATATGGTGAAAAAGGATGGATGCATGTGAGGGAGGTGACAATATATGCAAGTTACAAACACAAAGGAACCGCTCCTAGTAAGAAAAGAGTAGTAAAAAAGGTACTTATGCAAAGATTTCATCAAGCTAGGGAAAGTTCTAGCATTAATGCATCTATGGAGAATAGCATTGAGCAAAGACAAGTGGATGGTTCTCAACTGGTTTGGGAAGATAATTACTTTGCTATTTATGATTTAGCATGTGTGAGTAGCATGTCTATAAGTGAAAATAATGATGTGTAGATTTCAATGCAGCTAATGTTGTAACTGAAGGGATAACAACAATAAATTCAAAACTAGCAACAACAATTTCAGCCTAATGACATGGTGGGAGTGGGTTGGTAGCTGATGAATAAGAGGTGTCTTGTCCAGAAATATTTTGGATGCACACAAATACATGTATTTTCTTTGTATAAAGTTTCTATAGTGCTAATGTAACACATTTGATAAGGTATATAAATATACTACTGTAGAAGGTACAGATGTGGATACTACTAAAAATGCAGATGCACATATTACACCTGTGCAAACCCGAACCACCTATGGAGATATGGGCAAGAAAAGACGATGCTGAGTAAGAGGATTGGGGTGCAAGGTGACACAGAAATAGGTATTATAATTTTGTGCATTGAAATGATAGGTGGAAAATGAATCATAAAATGTTTGGTTTGATATTTGCATATAATTGACGAGCTACGTATATGTCTAATTAAAATGCTCGTTTTAACGCAATAGACGTGCCAATCAAGTAATAAAGAGTGAGTAGAGTATCATTCCCACGAGGATTGTGTTAAACAAATCAGCACTTTAAATCTCAATTGTCTAAGTGAATTGGTAGAGTAATGAGAGTTTGTTTTTAAACAATTGAATTAAACAAAACTAAGCAAACAGGAAATAACCAAAGTGGAGTGGATATTGATGAGATTTCCTTGAGATGATTAAGATAAGTGAGAATATGAATTCATTGAATCATAGCTATGTCATTTGGTCTCATTAAATTAGTTGTGTAGAGATTATTAATCTAGGTTCATTCATATTCATATATGTCTTCCAACACATAAAACTTAACAAAGTTTTTAGCTATGTGCTATGTTCCCATGCACACAAGTAAAACAAGATTGATAACCACATAACCTAATTAAGATTACACAGGGTTAATAGATATATTCCTATCTGTATTAGCATCCAACACAAACAAGAGTTGGAAAACCTGTGCCTCATATATGGATCTTATTCAAATCCCATTTTTCCAAGCATGAATCTGAATATTCAATCAATCCGCAAGGTTGCAAAGCTTATAACCGCATTAAGCATGATATATAAGGGCAATCTCAAGCAACATAAGTCACAGCACAACTATATTGTCATTTGAAGCATAAAAAAACCAAATATCACAAGCTATGAGTTCAAATCCTACATATCTCCCACTATAGGAAGGTTTAGCCCATGAACATGACTTCAATTCCCATTAAAATCAAGTTACAATCATCTCAAGCAAGGAGAATAACAAATAAGAGGAGATAGATGAGAAGAGGAGATGAAACTCAATGGATTTGCAATGATAGCTTGGGTCTCCACTTTCTCTTCTCTCCTCCTTTGAAGCCTTGGTTTCTCTTCTCCTTTCTCAGGTCCCACCTCCGTTAAACGAACCCCTAAGCAGGTATTTAATTTCTCCTTAGTCCGTACAAAACACGTGTAGACACACACGTGTGCGGGGTCGCCATGGCGCCTAGGCGCCAACTCTCTGATGGCTACTTGACTTAGAGGCTTTTCGACATATCTTTGTATGATAGTGAAGTGGCGCATGGTCGCCAACTCACTGGAAGCTTTTCATCGTGGGGAATGCTGAAGTATTCTTCTAAGGCTGTATGTTAGCGCCTAGGCGCCGATGGTCGGCGCCTGTGTGCCAGCCTGCTTGCTGCTTTACTGCTGGTTATTCATCCTGACTCACTCGCACACAGATAGTTTCCCATCATTCCTGCAAAATCAACTCAAACTAAATAAATGAACTATAAATGCCTATTTTATACTAAAATGCATAAAAATTACATATTGTTCCTAAAATGCAAAGTGAGTGAAAAATAAGCTAAATGAGTGCAAACTAACTACATTCTCTTGGACTAACATGCAAAACTAGTATGAAATGGGCCATAATAACTCGCATTTTTGCGAATTATCACACCCACAAACTTAAATGTTGCTAGTCTTCGAGCAACACATGCAAACACAATGAATGAATGAATGAATAAATAAATGAATAAGGACTCTGTCAACTTAACCTGATTCCGATCATGCTTCTTATAATCACATTTCTCTACTCAACAAGATCAAGAATAACCTTAACTTGAAATATTGCATAAAAAATCATCCATTTATCAAAATAAGACATGCATTTTCATTTTTCATTCTCGAATCAAGTTACATGTAAATGACAGTATTTCTAGTTCAAAGTAATAATTCAATCATGCTAATCTTCCGCTTGATTAAAAGAAAATGGTTAGAAAATTAATACAAAATAGGTGAACCAAGGTTTAAGCATAATTTTCTGGTCAAAGAACATGATAGTAATTCACCAAATCCCGTTTTGCCTAACTGCACATTCTTTCCCTCCCAAACTTATTGCTTACCATATTTCAGGATATCTGGAGAGTTGTTTTGATCTTTTATTTGATTTTTTTGGCTTCCCTCACCATATTTCAGGATATCTGGGAAGAGTTTTCTTTTTAAAGCGTTGTTACTGTGATTTTCCTTTGCCTTTTTACGTGAATCTTAACATTTGTTGATGTCAAGTCCCGGTTACTCAGCTTAGGTCAGTCACCCCCTTTATTATTTTGATAATTTGATAGAGATATTGAATATGCAAGTTAACCCATTTTAGATTCCATTAGAAAATTTATGAAATTTTACCATTTCTGAGACCATTTATTCCCTTAAAACACGTGGTTAATATCCATTTAACTCAGTTTATATCATTTCAGTTGAAAAGATTAGCATGGAATTGAATTATAACAATGTACTATGAAATTTTCTCGATTCATTCACACGTCATTACAACTTTCTTTTACACATAGTCCTTAGCATGAATTGCCAATTTTTCATGAAATCAATTTCAAGTTAAAAATTTTCTCAACCTTGCACATTTTCATCGAAATGGATTAAAACAAGATAATTTTCATCGGCAGAGTTTTACATAACATGCAATCTAACACATATATTCAAAACATGAAATACAAGCTCACAAACGGGAATTATACACCCCCCCAAATTTGAGGGATGCATTATCCTCAATGCATGAAACTATATGAAACCTACATGATCATAAACTAATAAAGAAATACAAAAGTAAAATAAAATAGAAAGGACAGGAACTCCCCTAGGTGTCTGATGTGGAGGAGTCGTCTTCAGCATGCTCACTCTCTTCACCCGGCTGCTATGAAGACTGACCGAAACATGCTCGGAACTCGGGAGGTGTCTACGAGAATGGTGGTAATGTTGTCATATCGATGTGTCGATCCTCCATAAGTCTGCGAAAATGCGCCTCCATAGCCCGATTGGGCTGCCGTAGAAACTGGGCTTGAGCTGCCATTAGATTCTCCAAGTTGGTTAGCCTCACATTGGTTGGGAGCAGTTGAGAGAGACGTCACAAATAGGAAGAAGGAAGAAATCGAGTAGCACAATATTAAAAGGGGTAATGCAAGCTCAACTGTCCATGTCTTTACATCGCAAATATAATTCATACAGGCTCTTCCTAGGCAATCCAACTCAAGTTTCAAGCAATATTATTGATAATTGCAAGTGCAGTCCACAAACTCCTCCCCTACTACTTTAAACTCTTCGCCACAATAAAATAATAGAACAACTTAAATCAAAAAGTTATCCACAAGCAACACATCCACATGCCCACAAATATATAAGAAATGTAAATCACCCACTTGCACACCTTTTACTTAAAGTAATAAAATAGGTGATTTACTAAAAGCAGTCAGAGAAATCACGTAGGACTTCAACGGCCCCATAATATGCAAAAATGGAGGATTTTGATATTGAAAATGACATTAACTAAGAAAATCATGGTTTTTATGTCGATGAGCTCGAAAATGCTTTCTTTTGATATGTGGTAGCTCTCGTAACTCCTCCGGGATAAAAAATTATGATCAGTTGAAGTTGGCATCTTAAAAACTCGTATTTTGCTTTTTTTTTATGCTGGCTGGGGGCCCGGCGCCGGAGTGCTAAAAATTGAGGCCGGGGCGCCGACTTGCTAGCTCAAAAGTTTCAACATGTTGTTTTCTTGACAAAATGTGGCACCGGAGCTCCACTTCTCTGATCCCAATTTGCCGCAACATGTTCTTTTACAAAAACTTAGTGTCGGAGTGCCAAAAATTGAGGCTGAAGCCTCACTCCAACTGCATTGTCTTGTCTTGAATGATGAATATAAACTTGAAACTCCTTGATTCCACCATTTATCAACTTGAAAGTGGATTGAAAGTCCAGATTTGAGCATGATAATCCTGTCCTTCTTTGCCTTGAGAGATGAATGGCTTTGAGCTCCATCCTAAAAAAAAACTAAAAGTGTAATGGGTTGCCTCCCATTCAGCGCTAAATTTATCGTCTTCAGCCCGACGTCCCGTTTATGATTAGCCAATTCCCGCTCTATCGAACTTCCTTCCATGCGAATTGTGCACTGGAAGTTCAAATATCTTCTTAGCCTCTTCAAATGGATCAGTTAACCTCTTTTCTTAAATTTCATAGAGATTATAGAAGAGTTTATCTGGGTATTGAATTAATGATGACTTCAAGATGCTACTTTCTAAGGCTATGCATTGATGAATTAAGTCATGTTGCACCTGAATTTTAGGAAGACAAATTAGAGGTATGTTGATATGATAATTTTTAACTTTCTCCACTATATCAACCTCTATTTCTTCATCGATTTTCTTTTCTATTTCCTGGCTTTCCATTGGCTCGGCCAATTGTTCAAAAATGAATTGAGGAGCAAATTGTTTTGCTACATAAACAGATATGTCTTCTTTGATGCTTGTAGCGACTTTGCAGTCCTCATCTAATATAGTTTCATTTGAGTCCTCCGCAATATCAGTTGAAGAAAACTCTTGATGCCTACTTTGGATTGCAGTAGCCAACTGCTCCACCTGCTTTTGCATGTACATTTTAAACTCCATTTGGCTCTTCATAAATTGCATGAACATGTCCTCCAAAGATGACTTGCTTTAAGGTGGTGATGACTCCCTTGCTTGATATGCTTGAAATCCTATCGACATCATATTTTCTGATTGCGGGTCTCCATAGTTGTCCTATGCATCATTTGAATGATCAAGATTAGCCATTGGTAAGCATTTGAAGCCATTGAAAATTGCAATAAAAAGATCCCTGCAATAAAATTTTATCAAAAGCAAAGAAAGAAAAGAAAAAACTATGTATAATATATACACATTCACAGAAGACAACTGAAATTGTCGAGTACTAAGTTTAAAGCACCAATCCTCGGCAACAGCGCCAAACACTTGATGAGCTGCGTATATATCTAATCAAAATGCTCATTTTAACGTAAGTATACGTGTCGATCAAGTAATAAAGAGTGAGTAGAGTATTATTCCCACGAGGATTGTGTTAAATAAATCAGCACCTTAAATCTTAATTGTCTAAGTGAATTGGTAGAGTAATGAGAGTTTGTTTTTAAACAATTGAATTAAACAAAACTAAGCAAACAGGAAATAACCAAAGTGGAGTGGATATTGATGAGATTTCCTTGAGATGATTAAGATAAGTGGGAATATGAATTCATTGAATCCTAACTATGTCATTTGGTCTCATTAAATTAGTTGTGTAGAGATTATTAATCTAGGTTCATTCATATTCATATATGTCTTCCAACACATAAAACTTAACGAAGTTTTTAGCTATGTGCTATGTTCCCATGCACACAAGTAAAACAAGATTGATAACCACATAACCTAATTAAGATTACACAGGGTTAATAGATATATTCCTATCTGTATTAACATCCAACACAAACAAGAGTTGGAAAACCTGTGCCTCATATATGGATCTTATTCAAATCCCATTTTTCCAAGCATGAATCTGAATATTCAATCAATCCGCAAGGTTGCAAAGCTTATAACCGCATTAAGCATGATATATAAGGGCAATCTCAAGCAACATAAGTCACAACACAACTATATTGTCATTTGAAGCATAAAAAAACCAAATATCACAAGCTATGAGTTCAAATCCTACATATCTCCCACTATAGGAAGGTTTAGCCCATGAACATGACTTCAATTCCCATTAAAATCAAGTTACAATCATCTCAAGCAAGGAGAATAACAAATAAGAGGAGATAGATGAGAAGAGGAGATGAAACTCAATGGATTTGCAATGATAGCTTGGGTCTCCACTTTCTCTTCTCTCCTCCTTTGAAGCCTTGGTTTCTCTTCTCCTTTCTCAGGTCCCACCTCCGTTAAACGAACCCTAAGCAGGTATTTAAGTTCCCCTTAGTCCGTACAAAACACGTGTAGACACACACGTGTGCGGGGTCGCCGTGGCGCCTGGGCGCCAACTCACTAGAAGCTTTTCATCGTGGGGAATGCTGGTGTATTCTTCTAAGGCTGTAGGTTGGCGCCTGGGCGCCAGCCTACTTGCTGCTTTACTACTGGTTATTCATCCCGACTCAATCGCACGCGGATAGTTGCTCGTCCTTCCTGCAAAATCAACTAAAACTAAATAAATGAACTATAAATGCCTATTTTATACTAAAAATGCATAAAAATTACATATTATTCCTAAAATGCAAAGCGAGTGAAAAATAAGCTGAATGGGTGCAAACTAACCATATTCTCTTGAACTAACATGCAAAACTAGTCTGAAATGGGCCATAAGAACTCGTATTTTCGTGAGTTATCAATAATATGCAAGTTATTCAACTAAAAAATTGAGGCTTAGAAGTGGACATGGAATGGATGAATCGAAAGATAGTTTATAAAAGAGGAAATAGAATAGTCATTCCAATATAAAACTAAATAAAAATGAATGAAAAGAGGCTGACCAAAAATAATTTTCTATTTTATTAATAGATATCATGCAAACATATGCATATATCTCCCTGGCTAAAGAAATAATATGAAAGAAACTTGTTTCGAATGTTTAATATCTGATATATATTTGAAATTTAGTGTCAAATGACTTTAAGTACATCTTGGCTATGTAGGTGGAGAGCAACATGTGCTGGACAAGGGGAAATAGAAGGTAAGTAAGTTACCATCTCAGAAGGAGGAATACATTGGCTCTTACTATCATGGTGAGGATGACTCAAGCTTTCAGTCAATGGATTCAGATGATGAAGGGAATGAACCAATCCATGAGACTCATAAAGCAATCTCATTTAAAGATGTAGACCTTGGCAATCTACAGCTTATTATGGCAATGCAATTCAAATCAATTCAACTATTAAGGAAAGCCTTAGTTGAAATTCCTGTTTGCGAAGCATTAGAAGAGATTCAAAGGAAGATGATGGATGTTTATGTCAAAAGAATAGAATGAACATCAAAATTGGTGGGATTAGTTGTTCCTCATGTACATGAGCTAATTTCCAAAAATATGGACAAAGCTAGGACGTGTCAAGTTTTGCGTGCTTCAGAATTTGAATTCAAGTTTATACTTAAACAAACTCAGAATACTATTTGGATTAATGAACGGAAGTGCACTTGTAGGGAATGGGAGTTAGACATTGCTTCCATGCACTAACTGTTATAACTGGGCGACTTAGAGAAGATCCAGAGAAGCATTGTTCAACATATTTCTTTGTGGACATGTACAAAGTAACCTATGAACCAATCATTCATAGTGTATCAAATAGAAGTCATTAAGATGAAGTAAAATTTTCAAAACTAGTGTTACCACCTTATCAATGGAAGCCTTTCGGGAGGCCAAAGAAGAATAGGTACAAGAGTGCTAGTGAAGAATGCAAAAAGTATGATGGGCCAGTAGTGTGTTGCAGTTGGTGTGCAAGACTTGGATGTAACAATAGGACCCACAAATTCAATCCAAACGTTGGTTCAACTAGTGCTAACTAGTGTAGAGGGAGGGGCCACTAGTCTGCTGCAATGAATCAAGGTAAATGTGGAGGTAGAACAACCCCTTATATTGATCTTCCACTAATGAATAAGGGCAAATTTCTACATTTTGTTAATCTATTCACAATTTCCTGTATATAACTAGCATAACTACTATATCCCTTTATAGGTTTATCAAATAGATTTTGTATAAGGCAGGAATCTTTCGATAGGGCTATTTGTGGAAGAAAGGATCCCTTTATTCATAGTATTGAGCCAGAACTATGCAAGCTACACATTTTTCATCTTTAATTATTTCTCTATTGCACACATGTAGATATTAACATTAAACTATCTCTTTTTTGAATGTAGATGGTGTGGAGATTACTTCACAAGCTTCAAGAATATAAATATATTTTTAAAGAAAGATAGTCGATATGAGTAGAGTTTGATTATTTTTTGGAGTTATTCATAGTGCTAACTATTGTTAAACCAATTAATATTGATTGATAATGGTATTTTTGGTAAACAACTGGTTGACAATGCTTTTTTTTTTTTATCAGGGCAATGCTATTATTTTGGTTAAACTATGTTGTTGTTTATCTATTATGTCCACAACAAGAATATATGTAGTAGGTTTTATCTTCACACACGGGTTGGAATATTTGATATTATAGATAATAGTAGAATGTTTTGTATTTGTCATAGGCATGGTATGGTTGGAAGACAAGTTTGTAATTTTACCTTCATGTGGTATGAGAATAATTATTGGTAGGCAGGTTATTCAAGCTTCTTGTGCTAATATGTAGTCTAGGAATATTTTGAAAGTGTAGATCATATGTTTCATATTTTGTCCGCTTGGAAATGCAAAGTTTCTTTGCATAAGTGGAAATGTACATGGAAATTTTGAAATATGACAAATAGAAAAATAATTTTCAAAACAAATCAACACACCTAAATTATAGAAAGCAAAAAAATTAGCTTTCAAAAAATTTTAACACCTTCCTAATTGCGAAACATGTCAATAGACCTGCAGATCATAATGGATATAGTTTACATGTAACCAAGTATCATGCCTAGGCCTGAACCACTTTATATGGTAGAGTTACTCATAAAAGTCAATCTTGATGAAAATTATGGAATGACAAAATTATAATGGTGCTCTTATAGCACGTAATGATCTCTCTAAGAATTAACACATCAAATATTTATTAAAAATAAAATAAAAATAAATATTATTTTTAATAATTTATTTATAAATTTAATTATATATTTTCAATCTTTTATTTATTTTCATGTTGATTTATTTATTTATTTTATTTTGATTTATTTAAATTTTATATGTTATATATAAATAAAATTTATTTATTTATTTTATATTGATTGATTTATTTAAAATTATTTATTTTATGTTGCTTTATTTATTTAAATTGTTATAAAATTATTTCAAAAGCCTATGACATACATTAATATGATTAAAGAAGTATTGTTGGATTAGAAGGCATTACCACAATTTAACTTTATATTAACTTCTTATAGATGTAGATAAAGTACTGTTTCTAACCCAAAAAAAAAATGATTATATCTAAATCTACCACGTAAGGGGTTATATGATTAGGTGTGAAACTTGGGTTACATGAAAACTGTGTCAATTGTGGTAATGTAACATAATGGAAATAAAAAGACCCTACATATAACTAATTATAACAAAAATCTTATAAAAAATATAACTACAAATACCCATTATATATTTTTAAGAAATGAAATATATGAAATGGATTTTTGTTATTCTAACATTATTTTAGTACTAATGTATCAAAAGAATGGATCATGTAAACAATCAAAAGCAAAAAATTAAAAAAATCACTGGAATTTCTTTGATCTATCCCTTAAATCTCCCTTCTTTAATCTCTAGTCCCTTCTCTGGTCATGTGTTCAGAATGACTAACTTTTATTTACTTCTTGAGGGTATATTTGGAATAAAAGATTATTAAAACAATGTCATTTGTATAACTCTCCTCTGACACCATGAGGTAATTAACGAATATGCTGCTAGAAATTAGTGATGTTAGTGTAGTATATAACATATACAGATATGACATTTAGGGAACATGTAGTGCATACATGCATGTATCATAATCTTGACATGTTGGGTTGTGGAAGACATCATTCACGAGCTTGTTAGACATGAGCATGAGTTACGCATTGGCATGTTTCTATAGCTGCCTCACCTGGTTATGATACGATTTATTAGGTATTGATTTAGAAGTGTATAATTGACACGTTGTTTGGGGCACTGTAACTATCTTGAAACTTGCAAAGTAGGTAAGTCAAAGGAGTAGCATCCCTAGAGAGAATTTTAAGTAATAAAATTATGTGAGAAGAGAAAAATGGTATGAGCTAAGCCTTATGGGCCCACATCTAGCCCAACTTACTAATTGGTGAGGTCATTTAAAAGGGAGGGCATGAGGTTAGGGTTTATTTTTTCCTTCTTGTTCTCGATCATTTTCTTTCTTCCTCGTCGTCTCCTTGGTGCTCAACCTGGTGCTAAACTTTCACAAGATCATCGTAAATTACCTCAAGGATCACTGTTTCGCATTAAGGGAAACTCGAATGTAGCGCCCCAAACACAAGGTATTACGAGAATTACCTTACTACAGGAATCGATTTATGGCAAATTGTAAAATTTCACCCTAATTTTTTCATATTTTATAACATAAATTCATATATGCATTTTATATCACAAGTGTAATGAAAATTTCTAAATTATTACAACTCTTGCCTAAAAACATTCTATATTTAAGAAACTAAATAGTGGAAATAAGTTTCTCCTCTAGTTGCACTTGGACTTGCCTCGTTACTTGTGGCCTGCATGTCTATATTTTAGATTTTTGAAAGGTAAGTATGTTATTTAGTAAGTAGGCATATAAACATGAGATTCGAAAGCAATTTAAGGAAAATCTTACATGCTTGCAGGTTAAAAATCTTACATGCTTAACAATGCATTGCATGAATCATATACATCCTGCTTAACTCAGAGGATACTTGAAACGCCTCTGGTGCCACCCTTAAGACCTAAGGTCAGATGATTGGGCTCAGTTTTCTCAAAAATATTTCCTCCTATCTCACCCCACAGGGTACTTAATGCATACAAGCATACAATGAATCATGATCTTCTGAGGAAATATGCATGTCATTGTAAAATAATTTAAAAATATCCATCTCAAGGTGCATAATTTAAACACATCTCAAATATTTGCAGGATTTTATAAATCATAAAAAAACAATTCCAAAATAACATTTTGAAAATGAAAAGCATAGCCTACTTACATTTCACAGTGATAAGGGAGTAAAGCTTTTTTCTAAAATTTTTTTTCCTTTCCTTTTTCCTACAATTAGATTAAGAGCATTAATATTTATCATATTATATATCTTTATTATTATTTTTTAAAATTCAAAATTTCATTAGAAGTCTTACCAGTATTGTTATATAATTTCTTACATATAACTATGCATATATATTTCCGAACTATTTCTAAGTGCCTACCTTATATGCGCATTATACATAACTTACGTGCATATATACTTTACATGTAGGTATTATCAATATGTTTCAACCCCTTTTCTTCTTTTTTCATTATTGTAAAAAAAGAATATGTAAATAAATAAATTCATACATGTTTATATGTTGAAAGGAAGAATGGAAATATTTAAATATTACAAACATGTCACGTTGATATTTGTGAAGTGCTTTATATATTTAAAAAGGATTAAAGGAAAAGGGTTAAAACTTGGTTTCCGAGATTTCAGACTTTTAAAATAAGTTATGAAAATAAATGAGCATATTATTAAGCATCAAAGACTTACCTGGACCGACCATTTCAGCTAGAACGTCCTTTCATGTTTTTTTCTCTTTCTTTCTTTCTACTGCTCGTCTATTATTTGTTCTCTTCATTCTCTTATATATATACATATACATATATATATTTTTCTCTTAATTCATCGCATCGCTCTACATATTTATACTTTTGCCTTAAGGAGCAACATTGCGATTTGAATTTCCCCGCACGTCATGTTCTCTATGAACACTACTCTGGTCCAATTGCATGCATCCTACCTAGTATGAATTATTTGGACCTTTTTTTGGTCCAATCAAAGCTGAGCATGGATGCGTGATTCAGCTCCACCTGCTGCGTTTTCCTTTAACGTCAATGCATGTATGTCTTTCAACGAGCCACGTCTTCCTCTAGTTCATATATTTAGTATTTTTATTTTTATTATTAATTTTATACACGACTGGATCATCTTTTGGTCCAGTTATATTATTATCATTCATTTTTTATACTCTACCGGGCTGTCTTTTGGTCCAGTTATGTTATTATCATCATTTTTTTTACCGATAACGTTCTTGTTTATATTTCTATATGAATATATATTTCTATATAAATATATATTTACGCATAAGTTGATCTATGTTAAAAAATACATATATTTACATGTAGATATATTTATACCGTGGATACCCATATTAGTTCATGTTAAAAAAATATATTTTATTATTTTAAATTAAATAATATTGTTATTGTTATATATACATATAATGTTTATGTAAGGCCCATCATCTTATTGAGATATGCATATATATATATATATATAAGAAATTCACATATTAATTTGATCCTTTTTTATATAAATAGATTTATTTTATGTATGGTTGCATAAAATCTTAGAGTGTCTTTACTGGACAAGGAAATAGTTTAGTTGTATACTTTTTTTTTACCAAAAGGTTCGTGAACTTAAAAGTTTCATTTAATATATTTTAGGATTTTCAATTTTCTTCCCGAAAATTTATAAACATTTAATTTCATACTTTGCTTTTCTAAAATTATATTTTAGAAATTTCAATTTCTTCCTGAAAATTTATAAACATTTACTTTCATACTTTGCTTTTCTAAAATTATATTTTACCCCCCTTTGTTTGTTTTTTTAACAACCTATTATATATTCATACATATTATAGACTGTATAATATTTATAACAGGATTGAAGAATTTTTTTAAAAATTCTGTCAACTTATGTTCAGTGGTTAATATTAATATTAATATTATTTATTATTATATTATGTGTTTCTTAATTTATTAAATATTCATATATTCACATATTCACTATGTATTTTCTACGAAAATATTTTTCCTAATCACGCATTAAATTTTCTAACTATACTACTTATTAGTACTAATTTTAAAAATTAAGGAAAATCATAGATTAATTTACTAGGTTATATGCAGTCATCACATTTTCCTCCCCTTAATCAGGTTTTGTCCCGAAACCTACATATCATTGATAAAATAAATGTGGATATTTCTTTTGCATAGCTTCCTTGAGTTCCCATGTAGCATCATCTTCGGAATATTGATTCCATTGAACTTTGACATATTTAATAGCTTTATTTTGTAGATTTTAATAGGAACTTCCTCATAGTTTAAAATATCTTTAATTAGAAGAGCTTCTGGTATCAATATGTGACTTGAGTCCAGAATATAATTCTTGAATAATGAGACATGAAAATATTATGGACTGCAGCTTCGGTTGGGAGTAATGCAATTCTATATGCCTCATTTCCTGTTCTTTCCAAAATCTCAAATGACCCAACATATCTTGGATTTAGTTTTCCCTTTTTCCCAAATCGAGTGATTCTTTTAGTTAGAGAAACTTTAATAAAAACATGATCTCCAATTTGAAATTCTTTTTCTTACCTTTTATCATATGCATATATCTTGTCTATTTTGCACTATCAATATACATTGTCTAATTACCTTGATTTTATCTGCCATCCTTTATGCCAAGTTAGGGGCAATTTTTCTTTCTCCCACTTCATCCCAATTTAATAGAGTTTGCACTTTCGTCCTTACAATTCTTTAAATGAGGCCATTGGATACTCGCTTGATAACTATTATTGTATGCAAACTCAATCATGGACAAATATTCATCCCAAGATCCACCAAAATCAGTGACATATATTCGCAATATATCCTTTACAATTCTGTTTACTTGCTCCATTTGTCCATCTGTCTATGAATGGTATGCTGTGCTAAAACAAAGCTCTATACCCATGGCTTGATGTAGATTTTTCCAAAAATGTGAAGTAAAAGAGGGATCCCCATCTGACACAATAGTTTTTGGAATTCTACGTAATTTAATAATTTCTTTATAATAAATTTTTGCTAACTTTACAGTTGAAAATGTGGATTTCATAGAGAGAAAGTGTGCTACTTTAGATAATCTATCAACTATTACCCATATAGAATTATATCCTTTTTGAGTTTGGGGTAACCCTTCAATAAAATCCATACTAATACTATCCCATTTTCATTCAGGAATTTCTAAGGACTGCAAAGGTTCTACTAATCTTTGATGATTTACCTTAACCCATTGACAAAAAATATATTTGCTTACAAATTCAGCTATTTCTCTTTTTATATTATTCCACTAATATCTCTTCTTTATATCTTGATACATCTTTGTGCCTCCCGGATGAATAGAAAATGTTAAGTAATGGACTTCATTCAAAATTTGTTCTTTAATTTCTTCCTTATTGGGAATACAAAGTCTCTTTTGATATTAATATATTCTATTTTCATCAATGCTGAATACTATATTTCTTTTCTGTATCATGGTTTGTACCGATTTTTGTAATTTGGTATCTTTTTTGTTGTTCTTGCTGAATTTGTTCAAATAAAGATGACCTCAATTGTAATTGATTCAATTGTGTGTCCATTTTGCCCAAACATACCTCTAATTCAACCAGTCTCATTTCTTGAATTATTTCTTCCTCGGGTAACTAAGGTTGCTAGGTTTACTTTTCTACTTAATGCATCTACAACTATATTAGCTTTACCTGGATGATATTGAATAATAAGATCATAATCTTTCAATAACTCCGTCATCTTCTTTGCCTTATATTCAATTCTTTCTGAGTAAATATATACTTTAGACTTTTATGATCTGTGTAGACTTCACACTTGGCACCATATAAATAGTATCACCATATTTTTAATGCAAAGACTATTGATTCCAATTCTAGTTCATGAGTAGGATAATGTAATTCATTCGATTTGATTTATCGAGAACCATAAGCTATTACTTCTCTATTTTGCATCAAAACACATCCAAGACTTTTGTAAGATGCATAACTGTAAATTATGTACCCTTCATTTCCTTTTGGCAGAGTCAAAACTAGGGCTTCCATTAACTTTTTCTTAAGTTCTTCAAAACTACGCTCACAATCAACATTCCATTTATATTTCACTGCTTTTCTATTTAATTTTGCAAGTGATGCGGATACCTGTGAAAATCCTTCAACAAACTTTCGATAATATCTAGCCAATTTCAAGAAACTTTTAATTTCAGTAATATTCATTGGCCTTGGCTAGTTAACTATTACTTCAATTTTCTACGGGTCCACCTTTATTCCTTTGGCCGAAACCACATGCCCCAAGAAAGATATCTGATTTAACCAAAAGTCCCTTAATTTGTCCAATACCAGCCACAAATGTTTATGATGTTCATCTTTATTTTGAGTATATATCAAAATATCGTCAATAAATATGACCACAAATTGGTTTATGTATTTTTGAAAAATTCTATGCATCAAATCCATAAATACAGCCGGTGTATTAGTTAATCCAAAAGACATTACAAGGAATTTATAGTGCTCATATCTAATTCTAAATGCAGTTTTCTTGTCATCAGCAGGACTAACTTTCAGTTAGTGATATCCTGATTGTAAATCTATCTTGGAGAATATTGTTTCCTCTCTTAACTGATCAAACAGATCATTTATTCGAGGCAGGAGATATCTATTTTTGATGGTAACTTTGTTTAATTCCTGATAATCAATAAATAATAATAAACTACTATCTTTCTTTCAAACAAATAATACTGGTGCGCCCTAGGGTGATACACTAGTCGTATAAAACCTTTGTTTAGTATCTAAGTTTTCAATTCTAGCATCTCTGCTGGTGCCATTTTGTAAAGTGCTTTAGATATCAGAGCAGTTCCTGGTAATACTTCTATAATAAAATTAATTTCTTTATCTGGGGGTAATTCTGGTAGTTCTGAGGGAAAAATATTTGGGAACTATTTTACCACTAGTATCTGTGATAATTTTTCTTTTTGCTTAGCATCAACAATCATTGCTACTAAATATACTTCATACCCTTTTCTAATAAAACTTATGGCCTTTATAGCTGAAATTATTGTAATATTTTTCTCGTCTTGCATTTCCATGATAATTATTTCTTTTCTTGGTTCGGATAAGAATCGAAGTTTCATGTTCTTGCATTCTATTACTTCATCCCATTGTTGTAACCATTCCATTTTCAAAATAATATCAAAATCATTCATGGGAAACACTATTAATTCTGCATCCATAATTCTCCCATCTATATTTATCAGACAGTTTCTGCATGTTTGATTAATATCGGCTAATTGATGTACTGGTGATTCTATATACATAATTATTGATGAATCTTCTACTTGCGGATTTAGCTTTTTAAGAAATTTTTGGACTATAAAAGAATGTGATACACCAAAATCAAATAAAGCAATAACATAGCAGTTTTGAACATAAACCATACCTGCAGTAATATCCCTTGGTTGTTGCTGTTGTTTTTTTGGGTTAAAGCATGGCGTCGAGCGGTTTGCACCAGTTGTCTTGCTCCCTGATAACTCGTAAAAATACGAGTTATCATGGCCCATTTCAGACTTTATTTGTGTGTTAGTTCAAGAGATTAGGTTTAGTTTACATCCATTTAGCTTAATTTTCACTCGCTTTGCATTTTAGGAGCATTATTTAATTTTTAGGCATTTTTAGCATTAATTAGGCATTTTTTAGTCTATTTACTTAGTTTTTCATCTTTTGCAGGAAAGACGGGACATATGAAGGCATGCGGGGTGAGTGGAATGCAGATTGAGACAAGTTATGAGGCAGGTGTATGGCGCCCAGGCGCCCACCATTGGCGCCCAGGCGCCACCCTCATTGCCATTGCTATTTTTCAGCACAGTTCAACATACAACTTGTTTCCAGAGAGGTGGCAACCAGGCGCCACTTCATCAACATGCAGGCAAATTTCAGAAAGTTTTTGAAGCCACAAACACAACTGCTTCTAGGGAGTTGGCGTCAGGCATGATCCCACAATATGTTCAGGAGAAGCTCCAAATCATGGAATATCCAGGGAGTTGGCGCCTAGGCGCCAGAGCATGAATTCCTAGGGTTTGCAGAGAAGTTTCAAGTTGCCTAGCACACATAGAGTTGGCACCTAGGCACTAATACGCATCCGTCTGCGCAAATTCCAGTGCGTAGGCTACGCAATTGAACTCTATAAATAGATCCTAGGGGTTCGCGCATGTGAGGAGAGAGAAGAGAGCCCAGAAACGAAATTCCACATAAGAGAAAGACGAAATCGCGATTCAAAGCACGGATCGAAGAGAGGATTCAACTCCGTTGGTGGAAGCTGCCGGAAAACTAGTTTTCTCTTATTCTTTCTATTTTTCTTTCTCTGTTTTCATGGATACCTTTTATATGGATGTAATGGATGTTGAGATCATGTCTTTGAACTAAACCTCCATTAGATGGATAGTTAGGATGAATTGAATTCTAAACTATACTGTTTTTGGTTCTTCGAATTTCAGGAATGAATATTTGACTTTATATATGATTGTGTATGATTTATCTTTGCATGTGTGGATTTATTACTTTTTACAAGATTAACTACCTTGTAAGATAATTTATGTGCTTGCTTTGTCCTTGGAAGAGGAAAATCTCTGCTAGATCCATGTGCAAGGCACAGGTTTCCACCTTGTTAAGGGGAGTTGTTTAATAGATAGGAATATACCGTTAAACCCTGTGTAGTCATTATACTGGTTATGAACTTATAATTTTTACTTTATTTAATGGCATGGAAACATAGCAATTAAATAGGGTGTGATTAGCTTTATATAATATTGGAAGACATACATAAAGATTAATGAACTTGGGCTAGTAAATCCATACACAATCTAATTAAAAAGAACCAATGTGATACAATTTAGATTCAAGGATTCCGAGCTATCCATCTGCCATCCCTGATCAGTAAACCCGTTTCTAGTATCCAAAAGTTTCGTAACTCTACTCTAATTTCTCATTGCAGTTGTTAGTTTTAGTTAAATCATAAACTCAGAATTTTTCACCCATCAAAAGCAGTTAAACTAATTAATAATTTTAGTTAACAATTCCTCGTGGGAACGATACTTTACCCACTCTTTATTACTTGATACGACACATATACTTGTGTAAATAGTGAGCATTTTAATTGACATATACGCAGCTCGTCACTCCCACTTTTGATTGTAAGGGTCTTCCTTTTCTATTTCCTTTTATGCGACCTTTTGTTGGACATTTGTTGGCTTTATGTCCCACTTGATAGCAAATAAAATATTTAACGATAGGAATGAGTTCTTTTCCTGCCTTGTAGTTCCATGCTACATGTCCCGCTTTTCCACATTCATAACGTTTATCGGTCCCTCGGAGACATTCCCGGTATGTCTTTTCTGACACTTAGCACAAATAGGAATTTCTCTAACCTTTGGTTTTGAGAAATTTTACCTTAGTTTTTATTTTTTCTTCTACAATTCTATTTTCTCAAGTAAGGTTGTCCTTTATTTATTTATTTTTTGAAATAAGGCATGATTCCGATTTTCTTTGTTTTCTATTATTCTAGACTTTTCCACCACTTCACTATGTATTTATAGCAAATAAGGTAAAGACTGTCGAATTCGTGGCCACAAACATTTATGAAAGCAGTGAGCCTTTGCAGTGGGATTATTTGCAATCCACGATATATATCGTACTAACTCATTAAAATGGCCCGCATATTCGATCACTGTCATTTTTCCCTGATACATTTGTTCAAATTCTATTACTTTTTGATCCTGGATGCTGAGTGGGATATACTCCCTATTGAATTTTTTTTTAAAAAATTTTCAAATAATTTCCTGTCCTTCTAAGACTGGAGTTTTCAAGATTTTCCACCATTCATTGGCATGATTGACTAACAAATGGGTAGCGCACCTTACTTTTTGCTGCTCAGTGCAAGGAAAAATTTCAAATAGTTTCTCTATCTCTTATATCCAAACTTTAGTCGCATGTGGGCCATGGCTACAAGCAAATTTTAGCGGTTGTTTTGCCAAGAATGCACAAATCACCTCTCTTTTTACTGCTAAGGCATCCATAGGCCGACTGGCCATTGTTGTCCTATATGATTCATTATTTGAGGTTTGATTTTATTTTGCATTCCTAACACGGTCCATGACTAGAACCCGTGCAACTACCATAGCCACAAGTTCTTCCATTGAGAGAGATTCCCCAGTATTAGGTTTAGGTTATGTATTATGTATTATGAGTAGATTCTTCTCTTTCTATTCTAACAGAAGATTCCGGTATCACCTGCTTTTCTTTTCTTTGATTTGAGGAAAGTGTATTTACCATTTGCAGTTGATAAAGAAAATTTGGCACAATCACAAACACATTTTTATTTATATATATACACAATACATTATTTATAAGCATAATACATATAAAGAACTCACACATTACATGACCCCTAATTCTCTCTCTCATTTTCTCTTTCATCCGTATAACTTATATCACATATTTCTATTTTCCTGTCCTCTTCCTTAGATGACTCATGTCTATAATTTCCTGTATGAGGATAATGTATGATGATATCTCTATCCTCTGGAGTTTCATCTTCCGGATATCTAAAGGGTCCCTCGAGTCCCATCTCTCTCCTTTGTTCTCGTCCCTAAGAAATTCTTCGTTCTTGTTGTTGGATAGTAGCTATGCTAGTACCATAGTGAAATCGGTAAATTCCATTGTACATGCGGTACTGGGTATGTTTATGGGACATCGGGCGAGGAATTAACCTCCAAAGGTTTCGCATTTCCTTATTCAATTTAAGCTTCTTGGGCTGAGGCCCAGGAACTAAAATAATAATGAATCGCCCTTGTCGATAATGTCCCATGAAGGGTGCCCTTTCTCTCTCATCAGATTGCACTATAAATTTAACATTTTCAGTCATCTACAAGGAGAGTTATAAATATTAATTCTTATATTTTCATAGCATATAGTTTTTTTCACAAAAAGAAAAACATACAGACAAAAAGAAAAACACAGGTTTTTATTTACCTACATATGTATATATATTATTATGTCATAATCTTTCCCTTTGTCTTGATCCAAATGTTCTCTAACTTTTTTGTAAACATTACTAATGATCAACGACCATTGGATCATTTTTCTTTATTTCCTCATGTGTTTCTTTTGACCCCTTTATTTCTACATTCTACCTAGGCTCCCACAAAAAATTGCTGGAAGACCTTACTAAGGTAGTCTTAGGTGGGGGTGAATAGTTCCTAGTTTGCTTAGTTGGAGGTTAGTCCAATTCCAACTTCCTATTTTTCTCCATTTGCAACATTCTAAAGTTAGCTATTTATTTTAAAATTTTAATTATAAATTTTACAATTTACCATAAATATTACTCTGATATCAAAATTCTAAAGATTTGAGGTCAGGGTTGTTGATAGTTTGAAAAATTATAATCTGTGTACGTAAATGTTTCTTTTCCTCAAGCTAAGGGTTGTATATGAAATTAAACACATTATCGAGTTGGTGGAAATGCGCATCGTCCATCAACTTCGTGGCTTGGGGTATTATAGGATTTAGGGCAAGCTAAGGTTAGCTGGATTGATGGGAAGTTTAAGATCATTGCATAGATTTTGTGGAACAAATGACATGTTACTAGTTTTCTCATTAATGGTATGAGATATGGCTTGAGTGGGTTGGATTGGCATGAAGAGCTAGAGATTTTCTTTATGACGTCTATCATGTATTTGATGAAATGTTCGTGTAACAGTTGGTAAGCTAAACTTAATGTAAACTCATGTTGATTATTCTAATGTTATGTGTGTGGTTTGTATCTTTCAAAATCAAAGTAATCATTTATAATTTGTCAAAGACTATTTCTAATACAGACAATCAGTTATTAGAAAACGTAGTTTTTTCCATGTACATGAAAATCTTATCTTGGTTGAAGGATTTTCAAAGCCAAAACTAAACTTGACTTGCTCATGGATATGATTAAGGCGTTCATATTTTTGATGAGCTTATCTTTGAGAGCATAGCTGATGTTTAGCCCTATTGAGGTTAGATGTGAATTTTTCTTCTCTAACCCTCAAATCTCACTTTTTGAATTATATCAAATTTGAATTTGAATTTTGAGCTAAAAAGCATAATGGGAATGAGTTAACCATGTGGCTTGCACAAAAAATGAAAAAAAATTCCCTAGATACCTTAAAATATAGTGAAAGAAATTATTGCCGGGCTTGATTTCAAAAAACAATTATGTTAAACTAAGGGTAGGAGCATACTAAAAAAAATATAAAAAGCACTAAGTATGGGAATAACATTATTTTCTATTGCAAAATGAGGCTCAAATTAATGTGGAGATGGTTCAATTTTTGAAAATTTATTTGCTGTGCTGAACTTAAATGTTGTCCCATCAAGTCTTTATAATCCTATGAATTGGTTGATTAAGTTAGTAGAGAAAATTTAGATGCGAGAATTTGATGAAATGAATATGAGGTAATTCGACTGATGTTTTTCTAAATTACTACCATTAATTAAATCGTGGAATGTGTGTATTGAAAAACTAAATAAAAAGAGGAGGATACCTGATAATTAGGAGTTTTTGAACTCTTTTAATGATTGAAAGCGAAATAGATTATAGTGTGTACAATATTAGTCAAGTAGGAAGGGATTTTTGACTAGGTTTTATAATAAGTGCTTTGTTCCAAGTTACTCATTTGACATTCTTACAAATTTCTCATGTACGTTTACTTGATCAAAGTTTTGAAATTTTGCAATGTATTATTGAATTCTTCTGTACTTTCTTGAGGACAAGAGAAAGTTCAAGTATTGAAGTATTTGATAATTGGTAAATAATGATATATTTTGTAGTTATTTTTATACTAATTTGGAGGGTAATTATTTGAGTTTATTATGAAATTTTCTTTAAAATATATTTTTGCAATATATGGGTATTAAATATTAATTCTAAGATATTTGAATAATTTTGTGATATGCTGGCTTGAAATTAAAAAAATTCATTGTGATAAAAAGATAATAAAGGGGCTTGAGATTTATTTACTAACTCGCTACAATTTCTTGGGAAGAATTTTATTTATAACCTAAATCATATGTTTTACTTTTGCGGGTAGAAATTTTCCAAGCTATCCACAAAATTCAGTGACGAGCTGCGTATATGTTAATTAAAGTGCTAGCTATTTACGCAAGTATACGTGCCGTGTCAAGTAATAAAGAGTGAGTAGAGTATCGTTCCCACGAGGAATTGTTAACCGGAATTATTATTTAGTTTAACTGTTTTCAATGGTTGTAAAATTTTGGGTTTGTGATTCAACTAAATTAATAATTGCAAGGAGAACTTAGAGTAGAGATGTGAGACTACTGGATACTGGAAGTGGGTTTGCTGATTAGGGATGGCAGATGGATAGATCGGAATCCTTGAATCTAAACTATGTTGCTCTGGTTCTTTTTAAGTGGATTGCATATGGATTTACTAGCTCAAGTTCATATATCTTTATATATGTCTTCCAACAGTATATAAAGCTAATTACACCGTATTTAAGTGTTATGTTCCCATGCCATTAAATAAAGTGAAATTGATAAGTTCATAACTTCTATAATGACTACCAGGGTTTAACGGTATATTCCTATTCGTTAAACAACTCTCCTTACACAAAGGTCGAAACCTATGCCTTACACATGGGTCTGGCAAAGATCTTTCTCTTCCAAGAATAAATCAAGTAATTAAATCATCTTACAAGGTAGCTAATCTTGTAAAAGAATTAAACTCACACATGCAAAGGTAAATCATACACAATTATATATAAGCTTAAATATTCATTACTGAATATTCTAAGAACCAAGAAACAATATAATTTAGAATTCAATTCATCCTAACTATCCATCTAATGGAGGTCTAGCTTAAAGACATGATCTTAACATCCAATACATCCATATAGAAAGTATCCATAAAGACAGGGAAGGAAAATTAGAAAGAATAAGAGAAAACTGTTTCCGGCGGTTTCCACCAACGGGGTTTGAATCCTCTCTTCAATCCGTGCTTTAATCTTGATTTCCACTTTCTTCTGCACTTTGGTTCGTTCTCAGGCTCTCTCTCTCCCTTGCGTGAACCCCTAGGAACTATATATAGAGTCATACTTGCGCAACTTATGCACTGGAATATTCGCGTACGGATGCGTATTGGCGCCTAGGCGCCAACTCTCTGTGTGTTGAGCAGTTTGGACACATTCTGAAAACCCTAGGAATTTTTGTACTGGCACCAAGGCGCCAACTCTCTGGACTGTCCCTGCTTGGAGCTTCTCCTTAACTCATGTAGCTGCCCACGCTTGGCGCCTAGGCGCTAACTCTCTGGAAACCATGCTATGAGTGGTGTGTGCTGTTAACGGTCGAGGTACGTAGAGTGGCACCTGGGCGCCAATGGGTGGTGCCTAGGCGCCAACTCTCTGCTTCTGGATGCCTCAGCTTGCGTTCAACTCATCCGCTTTGCCTTCGTGTGTCCCGTCCTTCCTACAAAAGATGGAAAAACTAAATAAATAAACTAAAAATGCCTAAATAATGCTAAAATTGCCTAAAAATTAATTAATGCTCCTAAAATGAAAAGCTGATGAAAATTAAGCTAAATGAGTGCAAACTATGCTTAATCTCTCAAACTAATGCACAAATTATGCCTAAAATGGGCCATGATAACTAGTAAAAATACGAGTTTTCACACCCCCAAACTTAAATGTTGCTAGTCCTCGAGCAACACATACAAATAGAATGAATAAATGAACGAATGAATGAATGTATGAATGAATGAATGTATGCAGACTCTGTCAACTCCTTTTGCTTACGGTTATGAATTGATCAATCCACTTAGCCATTTCACAAGGTCGTGATTAATTCATCCCAAAAAATCCTTCATTATATAAACAAGGTATACATTTTTCTTTTCAAACTAAGTTACATGTGGATGCCAAAATTTCATAGTGCAACGTCATATTTCAATACGTTAATCTTTCATTCGATCAGAAAACTGGTTAGGAAATCAATGAACTCAAGCAAACCAAGGATTAAACTGAATACACTGGTTACAACAAATCATATCAAGTCACTGATTCAATCTCTAACAACTGCACATTCTTTCCCCCCCAAACTTATTGCAAAAATTTTCCTCACCATATTTCAGGATATCTGGAGATCTATTTTTTTGGGCTCCCCTCACCATATTTCAGGGCATCTAGGGAGAATTTTTATTTTTTTAAAGCGTTGTTACTGTGATTTTCCTTTGCTTTTTTACGCGAACCTTGTCATTTATCGATGCCAAGCCCCGGTTACTCAGCTTAGGTCAACCACCCCCTTTTTTATCTTTTTCTAATGCTTTATTAGGGGTATTGAACATGTTTGAGTAATTCCTGTGAAATAATATCATTTCTGAACCCGTTAAAGTACTTGGTTAGCACATATTTAGTTCAGTTTTCATCATCTCGGTCTGAAAGATATGCTTGTTATTGAATTAGAACAATGTATTATGAAATTCGTTTTAATTCTTTCACATGTTAATTTCAACCTGCTTTTATACTTGGTTTCAATCTAAATTTCTCATTCTTTCATGAATTCAATTTCAAATCAGAATTAATCACAACCTTGCACATTTTCACAATCAGATGAATTGAAACAAAGACAACTTTCATTAGTTGGAATTGAAATACATGCAACATAAACTAAAGCATGAAAATTAAAATGCAAAACTAACCTATGGTTGAGAATTATACACCCCCCTAAACTTGAGAGATACATTGTCCTCAATGCATGATCCTAAAATGAACTAAAAATGAAAATACAATGAAAATTAAAAAATAAAAGAAAAGAAAAAATAAAAAGAAAGGACCGGGACTCCCTCATGAATCGGACTCCGTTGCGTCCTCGTCGGGCTCGTCGTCGGGCTGGGGCTGTGATGACTGCCCGAAGCAAGCTCGAACCTCTGGCGGCGTCTGTGGGAAAGGCGGGAGGGTGGAGATGTCGATCTGGCGGTCCTCAACTATCCGCCGTAGGTAGCCCTCCATCGCCCAATCATGCTACCGCTGGTACCTGGCTTGGGCGGCAACTAGATTCTCCAAGTTTGTTAGCCGCTCGGCCGTGGAAAGCGGCTGTGAGGATGGACCCGCTGCAGGTGGAGCCGCTCTGGGGCGTGTGGTGGCTGTGCGAACTCGGGGCTAGGTGCGGTAGGAGAGGTCGTCTATGATGGCCTGACAGTTCAGGACCTCCTCCGTTGGTTCCCATCTGACGCCGGCCTGCTTGCAGTGATGAGGGATGGGAAGAAATAGCTGCCTCGGGGTGCGGTCGCACAGGCGCAGATCTGATGATATATGAGCCTTTCGACGTCGATCGTCAGCCCACTGTAGATGGCGTATAGCAAGAGGGCCCTGTCCATTGTCACCTCACTGACATGGGTTGATGGCATCATCCGGGCCGAGATGAAGTGGAAAAACATTCGCCCGTCGTACATCATCTCACTACTCTTGAAGGACGTGAGCTGTCCTCCCGTAGACTTCCAAACCAGTGGCCTCTGGCAAAACAGCCTAGTGATGGAGTCGGCATCTTGGTCTTCACCCGCTAGGAACGCCTCATACTCATCTTGGTGATCGAAAGGAGCCATCCCATAATACGAGTTGATCGCCTCCGCATGGAATGGGACGATATTGCCCCTGACTTTCACTTACCCCTCTTCATGTTCTATTGCATTTGCATAAAACTCCTTGACCACAGGAGTAATAGCAGGTTGGGGCTATGCCACGAACTGCTACCAACCTCGAGCATGCAAGTTAAGGAGCGGAGCATCGGAGAACTCGTCTATCTTGATTCCTCTCTCCGGAATCAAGTGCCTTTTCTAGAGTGCATCCATGTACCGCTTGAATGCCTGAGCGGACACAAATCTGTTGGCATCAAATTTGACAGCCTCCTGTACTTTCTTCCTCTTGGCTGATGATGATGAAGCCATATCTCTCCTTGCAATCGAGAGTCCAATACAAACAAACAGGTCAAACTCCAAAAATGCACCACAAGCAATCAACAGGTCAACCTCCACCAACCAATCACCAAAACCAATCAAATACCAAACCAATGCCAAGCAATCCACAGAATTGACCACCCAAATCAATCTCCAACCCGCAGACCAATTCACAAAAACCCACCCGTCCAATCTAATTTTTCACTCGAGCAATCACCAAACACTTCATAGAAATGAAAAGGCACCAAAAATGGAGAAATTGTTACCCTCAAAAGCTCTCCGCCTGAAATTTAGACCTACCCTATTTCTGCACTGGTGCCGGGGCGTGGGGGTAGCGGCGCCTAGGCGCCGATCTACTATCGACTGGTTTTCGGCGCCGGACAAAGAAAAAATGATGATGGGGCTCAAAATGGAGCCCGAATCAAGGGGAAAATGATGAGAACTTCAATGTGGGTGTTAGGCCTAGGATTGAGTGATGAAAAATCAGATTTTAGGATGGATTTGAGTGAATCCAAGCAAAGGGGAAAAGAAGGGAATGAAATGGATGGAGTGGGAAGATGATTCTTTGATGGAATGCAGCTTAATTTGAGTTGAAATGACTTGAAATCACTTTGACAAGAATCGAAAATGAGAGGGGAGAAAGAAACGGCACTGGGGCGTGAGGGTTAGGGTTTAAACCCTAACTCGAAGCTTTATAGGTCGTCCGTGTCGTGCTATCCACGACCCGGCGCCGGGGCACTAGGATGTGACGCCGGGATGCCCGTGATCTTCGTGGAGTTCATCATGGCTCCAGGGCATCCCCATTTGGCGCCTAGGCGCCGATATTGTTTTTTTTATAACAAAGATAAAAACCCAAAAACAAAAACAAAAACAAAATTGCAAATTAAACTAAAACCAAGCAATGGGTTGTCTCCCATTCAGCGCTAAGCTTAACGTCCTCAGCCCGACGTTTCTGCTATTCAGTCCTTTTTCAATTTCACCACCTTAAATTTCCAGCCATTCGGAATGCAACCTGGGAGTTCTGATCTGATCTTAGCCAAATGGTCCATAAAAGTATGCCAAATTTGATCTTCTGGCCGATGAAGTAGGGGTATTTTGACATGAAAATTTTCAATTTTTTCAACTGTAAACTCTCCTATTCCATTATTGGCTTTAATATCTGTGTCTTGACTTCCCAACGGTTCGGTCAGTTGTTCGGGCCCGATGTAACTAACGAGTCGGTCTTTAACACCGACAGATAAGTTGTGGCCTCTAGTCGTAATCTCCTCTTGGTCTTTCTTAAAATCATTCTGATGCTTTTGAACCTCTGAATTACCCATATCAATCCTTAAGCAATCCTCTAGGTCAGTCGGGCTCTGTATAGACTTGAGCACGTTGAATGTAACCTTTTCATTTTGCACCTGCATGGTTAATTCTCCGGCTCGTACATCGATTATCACGTTGCCCATTGCGAGAAAAGATCGACCGAGAATAATTGGCACGTCTCGATCTTCTTCATAATTCAAGATAATAAAATCTGCCAGAAAGATGAATTTGTCCACCTTGACAAGGAAATCCTCAATGATACCGTCTGGATACGTGATGGATCAATCCGCCAGCTGTAGCGTCACTGTGGTAGGTCGGGCTTCCCCGAAGCCTAATTTTCTAAAAATGGACTTGGGCATGAGATTAATACTGGCTCCCAAGTCGCATAATGCTCTCCCGAAGTACTGGTCGCCAATCGTGCACGGGATTGTGAAACTCCCTGGGTCCTTGAGTTTAGGAGGTAGTTTCCTCTGAACCCTCGTACTAGTTTCCTCTGTTAGCGCCACTATCTCGAATTCCGTCAACCGCCTTTTCTTCGATAGCACGTCATTCATGAATTTGGCGTAGCTCAGCATCTGTTCTAAGGCTTCAACGAGAGGTATATTAATATGCAGCTGCTTCAGTACCTCAAGGAATTTCTTGAACTGGCCCTCCTTTTTAGACTTTTCAAATCGCTGAGGAAATGGAGGAGGCGGCCTTGGATTTGTGGCGATTTCAGCGTCCGGTTGGTTCTGGGTTGCTACTGGTTCTTCTGGCTCCTGCGACTGCTGACTCAGAGGATTAGTGGGTTCAATTACCGATTATGGTGGAATTACATCAGGTAACTGCTTTCCACTACGCAATGTGACTGCTTGGACATGTTCTTTGCCTTTTCCCTTCAGGTTTTGCTCGGTGTCGCTAGGCAACGATCCTTGAGGTCGATTGTTCAGAGCTGAGGCCAGCTGGCCTATCTGAGCTTCCAGGTTCCTGTTCGTCGTGATCTGAGATTGTATAAACTGCATGAAAAGATTTTTCAGATCCGATTTCTTCTCTTCTCGCGGTGGTGGATTGAACTGCATTGGTCTTGCAGGTTGTTGCTACGGCGGTTGCTGTGAGAATCCAGGTGGCTGATTTGGCCTCGTCTAGTTATTTCATGAGAAGTTAGGATGATTCCTCCAGCCTGGGTTGTAGTTGTTTCCATACTAATTCGCTGGGTTTCTCTGGAAATTTCCCACGTAATTAATGACTCCGGGTTGGATGCGCATTCATCACTAGGATGGCCAAATTTGCCATACCACATGCAAATGTCTGCTGTTGTCGACTGTTGTGGTGTAGACGCCCCTAATGCACTGACGTTGGCTGGCATGGACAAATTCAAAATTTGCTGGGATAAAGCGTCAATGTGGGCCTTTATCGATGAAACTGCATCCAGTTGGAGCAGACCCCCACCTCGGCTCCTGTCAGATGGCAGTTGGTAAGTATTGGCCGCCATATTTTCGAGTAGGGTGTATGATTCTCGATAGCTTTTCCGTAGCAGAGAACCGTTCGATGAGGAATCCACCATGTGACGGGTGGAATCCTGGAGACCGTTATAGAAAATTTGAATTTGTACCCACGGTTGAATTCCATGATGCGGGCACTTTCGGAGCAGGTCTTTGAAACGATCCCACGCCTCTGATAAGGTCTCCTCTCCGTGCTGCTTGAACGAGACTATATCCATTCTCAGCTTAGCTAGCTTGGCAGGCGAAAAGTATTTTTCTAGGAATTTCTGAGCTAAGTCATTCCATGTGTTGACGGAGTTCGGTGGCAAAGAGTCTAGCCACTCCGAAGATGGGTCTCGTAGAGAAAATGGAAATGTTCGAAGCCGCATTGCCTCGTCGGAGACTCTGTTTTGCTTGAAAGTGTTCATGATCTGCAGGAAATTCCGCAGATGGCGGTGCGGGTCTTCAGATGCAAGACCTCCGAACTGCCCAATAGACTGGAGCATTTGGAAAATCACCGGTTTGATTTCAAAATTATTGGTGTCGATCGGAGGAGGTGCAATGCTAGTCTGAACAACATTCTAACCAAGCGCAATCAGATCCCAAATTGGCTGCTCCAAATCATCTTGAGGTGGATGATTCGGGATCTCGATCCTCTGGTTTCCCTACTGATTTGCATGAACATTCTCGTCCAGGTTCTCGATGCGCTCCATCGTATGTTGTTGGTTTCTGGCCTCCCTTCTCTTGCGACGCCTTCTCAAATAAGTTCTTTTGGGTTCCAAATCCAAAGGGATAACAATCTCCTTTTCGGATTTGCCTCGGCGCATGCAATATGAGATAATGCTGTAAAAACCAATGAAATTGAACTAGCAGAAAAAGAAATTCTAAACTAAAAGAAATTATGAAAATAATCTATTCTACAGAATTATACAAGAAAGTAATAAGACTAGAAATAATTAGCTAACAATTCCTCGGCAACGGTGGCAAAAACTTGACGAGCTGCGTATATGTCACTTAAAGTGCTTGCTGTTTACGCAAGTATACGTGCTGTGTCAAGTAATAAAGAGTGAGTAGAGTATCATTCCCACGAGGAATTGTTAACCGGAATTATTATTTAGTTTAACTGCTTTCAATGGTTGTAAAATTCTGGGTTTGTGATCCAACTAAATTAATAATTGCTAGAAGAAATTAGAATAGAGATGTGAGACTACTGGATACTAGAAGAGGGTTTGCTGATTAGGGATGGCAGATGGATAGATCGGAATCCTTGAATCGAAACTATATTGCTCTGATTCTTTTTAAGTGGATTACATATGGATTTACTAGCCTAAGTTCATATATCTTTATATATGTCTTCCAACAGTATATAAAGCTAATTACACCGTATTTAAGTGTTATGTTCCCATGCCATTAAATAAAGTAAAATTGATAAGTTCATAACTTGTATAATGACTACACAGGATTTAACGGTATATTCCTATCCGTTAAACAACTCTCCTTACACAAAGGTCGAAACCTATGCCTTACACATGGGTCTAGCAAAGATCTTCCTCTTCTAAAGATAAATCAAGCAATTAAATCATCTTCAAGGTAGCTAATCTTGTAAAAGTATTAAACTCACACATGCAAAGGTAAATCATACACAATCATATATAAGCTTAAATATTCATTACTGAATATTCTAAGAACCAAGAAACAATATAATTTAGAATTCAATTCATCCTAACTATCCATCTAATGGAGGTCTAGCTTAAAGACATGATCTTAACATCCAATACATCCATATAGAAAGTATCCATAAAGACAGAGAAGGAAAATTAGAAAGAATAAGAGAAAACTGTTTCCGGCGGTTTCCACCAACGGGGTTTGAATCCTCTCTTCAATCCGTGCTTTAATCTTGATTTCCACTTTCTTCTGCACTTTGGTTCGTTCTCAGGCTCTCTCTCTCCCTTCTCCCCTCTCTCTCCCTCGCTTGAACCCCTAGGAACTATATATAGAGTCCTACTTGCGCAGCTTACGCACTGGAATATTCGCGTATGGATGCGTATTGGCGCCTAAGCGCCAACTCTTTGTGTGCTGAGCAGTTTGGACACATTCTGGAAACTCTAGAAATTTTTGCACTGGCGCCTAGGCGCCAACTCTCTGGACTGTCCCTGCTTGGAGCTTCTCCTTAACTCATGTAGCTGCCCATGCTTGGCGCCTGGGCACCCCTAGGTGGCACCTAGGCGCCAACTCCCTGTATGTAATTTCTGAACTATGGCTTCAACGACGTTTGCACTCGAGTTGCATGTAGATGAAGTGGCGCCTAGGCTCCAACTCTCTAGAAACCATGCTATGAGTGGTGTGTGCTGTCAACGACCGAGGTACGTAGAGTGGCACCTAGGCGCCAACTCTCTGCTTCTGGATGCCTCAGCTTGCGTTCAAATCGTCCGCTTTGCCTTCATGTGTCCCGTCCTTCCTACAAAAGATGAAAAAACTAAATAAATAAACTAAAAATGCCTAAATAATGCTAAAATTGTCTAAAAACTAATTAATGCTCCTAAAATGAAAAGAGGATGAAAATTAAGCTAAATGAGTGCAAACTATGCCTAATCTCTCGAAGTAACGCACAAATTAAGCCTGAAATGGGTCATGATAACTCGTAAAAATACGAATTATCATTCAGCAGCGTCCACCATCACAAATTAATGTCCAGAATTTAAGCTGCATCAAAACCGACCATTCATTTTAAGCAGCAGCGAAATCATGTGACCAGCAGCATCTCAAATCTCAGCTGTCTAATATTTCCACTGCTTAACTTATGCATGAGAAACCAGCAGTTTTGCACGTCCAAACCATCCAATTATTAAGCACCGTCCATAAAATAGTCGTGGGCTCCACGAGAAATCAATGCTGAAATTTTCAGCACATCCAAGACGTCTAATCCATCAAAGCTGTCTAATGGTTTGAAAAGCCAATCCAACCATCCATTTTCTACATGTAAATCAACTTCCAAAATTTTAGCGCCTAAAGTCAAGGCTACATGGTACCTCTTAAAGCAAATAATTTCCAGACATGTATTCCACCGCCTTGAGCTTAATCTAAGCCGTTGATTTGCTTTCATTCAGCCAATAATAGCTGCTTAAGCTAAATTAAGCCGTCCACCCATGTTGTAACAGGCTGTGGAGAGTTTTATGGCTAGTGCAAGATTTTTTTATATGCAATTCGAATTCTAGTGCTAGATGAATCCAGTGCGTAAGGTAGATGAAGTGTGGCCACACGTGTAGTTTTGCACTAGGGGTGCAACTTGGATCGGGTAGGTCTGGGTATGGTTGGAACCTACCCTTACCCATTTTTCAAAATCTCTACCCTACCCTATTTTAGACCGGGTCGGTCCGGAGTCTATCCTAACCAATTTTCTCAAGAGCGGGTCAGTTCCGGTTCGGTTCCAAATCGGTTCCTAAAGAAGTCATGCATTCAAAACTGTCCACACATGTCATTCAAAACTGTTCCAAATTATTCCCAGCTGAGGCAGTTTTAAGGATCCTATTCCACATAGCAAACCCATCCAAGCCAACTTTCCATCATTCTAAAAACTGTTAGTGATACTTCCAAATTCATCTACTACTATATGAGGGAGTAATTTCATCAAGAAGACGCAAGGTGTTCACCAATATAAAACCCCAGAAGCCGCACAAAAAGACATCCCTACAGCAGAAGACGTGCATAAGCTAGTAAAAATGCAGAAGCTGCCACATGGCAAAAGATGACAGTTTTTTCATTGTGTGAAGACCTTGAAGTTATCATAATTATTAGCCTAGAAACAACTTGAGATAGCTGGGGTAAGAACAAAACAAGAAATAATTCTGAACAGGACTGATTTCAATGGAAAAACCAACAGAAAACAAATGAACTTACTGCTCTCTAGGCTCCCTCCATAATTCTGTTCTATTAAGTTACCATGAATAAATCCCAAAATCCTTCACATCCAACCTGTAATCTATATTCTACAATAATGGACAGCCCACATTGGCATGTGCAAGCATGAACAAAAGAATGGGTATTAGTAGAATGCAATCATGCATGTATTTATTCTTCACCAATGCGAAATAGACACTAGAATTCATCTCAGGATAAACTGTCAGTTAATCTGTTAAATATGTTCTGTAAAATCTGTTAAACTATCTTGCATGTATCTACCATTTGCAATAAGGCCACTTAATTCATATATATTATTAAAAACAACACCAACATTTCTACCATCATCAGGGTAGTACACATAAAGCTTCCCATTCAAAGCACAGGTCTTTGCATGATCTATAAGAACCTCCCACATCTTATTTGACATGCCACTTCCAAGTACTTGTTGGAATTGGATACAAAATGTCAAGAACAGGCAAATTTTAGAATAATCATCACACAAGGGCTTCTTAGTCTTACATGACGCAATTTTTGAGCATCTCTAACCACGAGACGAAGAAAGTCTTCAACTGTGTAGATTCCAGCCTTGTTCAACTCTTGTGGAAAGACCCATCCTTCCCAATCTTTTCCAATCTCCATACCTCATCAACAAGTGCAGGAGGATAGTGTTTTTTGTACACTGCAAAGACCAGAAGTAGTGTTGATATTCCAACTCAAGAAAAAGAAATGACAACTGCAATGGCTAATGTGCAGATAGAAATTGTAATCCTAATCCCATTTATGCATAAATGGCAAAGCAAAATTAGGTGCATCATTCTATTGACTTAGCATTATCCACAAAGAGAGCTAAATACCTTTGATCAAGTCTTGCAGGGCCTAGTTTTGCTAATGCCCATTCAACTTCTTTGCTAACTTGTTTATATATTCAAAAATAGGAAAAAACTGATGAGATAGAATAAACGGCCCTGAATAAATCATGAACTAAGCTAAAGTCAAATAAGCAAGCACTAAATTATATTTATTCTCATCACAAGATTCATCAGGAAATCCTCTCAACAAACATGAATAATATTGGAATTAAGTTAACTCTTCTCATCTCTCAACTTTCATCCTTCATTTAGAATATTTTTTTCCTGAAAGTAGAAGATATAAAATTTAATAAGAATCATTTGACGTTTAAATACAAAGATTAAAGAATGAAAAATAAAAATCAACACAAGGAATGGTGGCAACATTAGCAGTATTGGAATGAACACTTGTACTTTCTGCAAAACAATTAGAAAACATCTCTTAATGATAATTTATCGAACAAGCTATGCTTATAAACTCATTACCTATGAAACATATTCAGTACATGTAAAAAAAAGAAAAGGAAAAATGTAAAATGTTACCTGATGTTGTGCTATTCAAATTAGTACCTGGTATTGCAATGGAAAACTCTCCAAATACTTCTTCAATGTAGGATGGTTTGGGGATTGTCCTTAGCCAATCTTGATAACATATTAATGACTCAACAGTTTTTGCAGATAAAGAACTTCTATATGCATTAAGAACTCGTCCACCAGTACGAAAAGCAGACTCAGATGCCATAGTAGAAACAAGATTAACAAATATGTCATGAGCAATCAAAGATAATACTCTGAATCTGGATGCATTAGCTGACCACCACTCCAAAACATTAATTTTGCTAGTTGGCAACAATCTAGGTTCTTGAAGATACAAATCAATTTTATTTTTTTGGACCATTGTTCGTCATTCTCTTCACAAAATTCTAGAAAATCATCAGTTGCACAAGCCTCAGTATTGGTTTGAGTATACTCTCCCACCTCATTTGAAGCTTTTCTTGGAGTAGAATGAGATTCATAAAACTTGAACGGTTTATGCAATTCAGAAGTGACCATTTGAGTGACTTCAACAGATTTACTTTTATCAAATAACTTAGCATAAAAATAGCTTATAAATCTAAGCTTGTATCGTGGATCCAAAGCATTTGCTATCAACAAGATGATATTAATTCTGTCTAGGCTTCCCCAATATTTATTGAATTTGTCTCTCATTCTTTTACTCTCGTCTTGAAGAAGATAATTATTTGATGTTGAACTCATGAGTAAAAGTTTTTCAACCTCATATAGTTGGACCAATAACATAAGATGTGCCAGACAACACTTTTGTAATCTCATAAAAATTTTGCAAAAATTGACACAAAACTTGTGCATTATCCCAATCAAATGCTGTTGGAGGTCCTTCCCTAGCAACAACTGCATCCTTTTTTCCTAGTTTATCAAATGTTGCTCTAAACTTTAAAGCACTAGCCAACATGAAATATGTGGAATTCCATCTAGTAGGAACATCTAAGCACAAGCCACCTTTTTCTTTGATTCCTTCTTTCTGACAATATTTCTCAAATTTATCTTTCCTAGCAGGTGAAATCCTTACATGTTTAATCATATTTCTAATTCGATTGATTGAGTCTTGAATCTCATCTATTCCATCACGCACAATTAGGTTAAGAATATGTGTTGCACACCTAATATGAAATGTGGATCCATCCCCAATGAGTAAACCCTTCTCCCTTAAACTTTCTTTCAATTTTCTGGCTGCGACATCATTACTAGATGCATTATCCATAGTTATAGTACAAATTCCATTGAAGTTCTATTTCATCAAGCAATCAAAAAGAACATTAGCAATGCATTCACTAGTGTGTGGTGGACACAAACAAAAGTTAATAACTTTTTTATTTAGCTTCCAGTTGTCATCAACAAAATGTGTAGTGAGGCATAGATAACCTTCATTAGCTATAGATGTCCACATTGTTGGTCCCGAGTTGATGGCAAAACCCAAGAGGGGAGGGGTGAATTGGGTATTTAAAAAATTTATATCTTAAACAGAAACTTAACCCCGGATTAATCCAGTCCCCTTAATGAAGAAACGAAATGGAAAGCAATGTAATGTAAATGGCAGAAATATAAATCAAGTACACAGGATTTTTATAGTGGTTTGGGCAACCTCCCTACTCCACTCTTCCAAGCTCACACTCCTTGTGACTTGGGTTCTACTATTGTATTCTCTCAATACAATTAGAGCCACTGCTCTCTTCTAGATTCCAGCTCTAGGGGGCATCAACAAATCACAGCACAAGTAGGTGATGAGTTACACTCCAATCACACACTACTTTGCTTACACTTGATCTTAGTTCCTCAAACTAAATCAAGTTCAACACATACAAAAGAAACAATAAGAAAACTACACTTTACAGTTGTGTAGAAGCAGTTTGGCGCAGAGAAGAACTTGTTGAATTGGCTTTGAATGATCAGTAGTTGAGCTCTTGCAGTTTGAAGCAAAGTTCTTCCTCTTTGATTAGCTTGATCTCTTTAAAGCTCTTGTAGATGGTAGTTATGCACACTTAATGATTCTCAGCTACTTCCCTCATCCACAATGAATTCCTTTTATAATTTTGGAGGGAATCCGAACGTTAGAAGGTAGGTGGCGAGCATTTAATGCGCCAACGTTCGAATAAATTCCGACCGTTGCGACCCAAGTCGCATGTGGAGTCGACTTCGGATGCGACTTCGCCCAAGTCGCAGATGGAGTCGACTTCGGGTGCGACTTCGCTTCTCCGTCGCAACTTCAAGTTCCAGTCAGGGTCGACTTGGGCATCGACTTGACCCAAGTCGCAGGTGAAGTGACTTAGGGTGCGACTTCACCTTGTCAGTTTCCAAGTCTGAGTCTTGAGTCGACTTTGGCTTCCGACTTCAACTCAAGTCGATCATGGAGTCGACTTGGGTTGCGACTTGACTTGGTCTTCGCCAATAATGCCTTGATCCTCATTTGATTTTGCTTGGCTTTCTTCCTTTAGTCCTTTTAATTGTCAAGTGGCTCCTCATACTTGTAGATCTTGTGATTTATGAAGCGCTTGACCTTGATCCATCTTGGATTTGCTTGAACCTTGTAGAACTTAGGAGAGCTTGAGTCCTTGCATGATATATTTATGCACCTTGCTTGCTTTGGAGTCGTTTGATCTTCATATCTTGAATATATCTTCATTTGGAAGCAAACTTGAAAATTTTCCTTGGACTTGATAGACTTGATTTGAACTTGAACTTGAATCTCAAGAATACTCAAGTTAATCTTGAACATGGACTTTGCATATTACTTGGATTTGAGAAAGTCCAAATAGATTCTTGGAATGAGCTTGGGAATGCATCTTTCAAGTCTGAACTTCTCAAGTCGAAGATGGAGTCGACCTTGTCTGCGACTTCACCCAAGTCGCACCTGGAGTCGACTTCGTCTGCAACTTCGACTGAAGTCGATAGTGAGGTCGACTTCGTTTGCGACTTGGCTTCCCAAGTCGCAAGTGGAGTCGACTTAGCCTGCGACTTCACCTGCTATTCTTCCAGTTTTGATTTTGCCTTTGAAGTTCTGTTTCAAGTTGATAATGGAGTCGACTTTGGGATCGACTTCACCGTAAGTCGAAGTCCAAGTCGACTTGGGGATCGACTTGACTATTTCAGTTCCTTAAAACATTTGGCAAACTCATTAGTATACTTGATATACTCAAATTGGTCTTTGTTAATCATCAAAATTCATGCTTTGATCAATTTTGTTTTGTTTTGAACATTATTTCCAACACACATGTCTGTTGTTAAACATACTCCATGCACTTGGTCATGGAAAAAACTCATGAGCTTAGTTTTCTCACTTTCATACACCGAAGCCACATCTTTAGCAACTGTTGTTCTAGATACAAATTTCACAAGCGGTTGAATTTTAGTGATATATCTGCGAAAACCCTCACACTCAACCAACTTAAATGGAAATTCGTCGATTCTTATTATTTCAGCAAAACCTCTTCTATTTGCAGCTTGATCAAATTGCCATGCAGTCAAACTATCTACTTGGCCACTAGAATTGCATGATGACGACGATAGACTCAACAATTTCTGCTTCTTGTCACCCCGCCCACGATTATAATAAGTGCATCTATCTAGAAGCTTTCTCATTGAGCTAGTTCCATTCTTACTTGAATAAGCTAAAACCTTCTTGCAGTAATTACATGTTACTTCTTGTTTCTCCTCTTTCTTATCATTTTTTAAAACTTGCTTAACTTTCTTAGTGAAGTGCTGCCACACATTAGAAGATAATTTATATTGAGGTTTTAGTTTTGGAGGAACAACATCATCTGAAGTTTTCTCGCCCTTCGAATCCTTTTCACTCACAACCACTTGTCCCATTACATCCCCTTTCACCGTATTCTCGTCCTTATTCTCGACCTCTAAGTCCTCTATTATATTAACTGTGTCATCCATATTTTAATCAATACAGTTGTTTACACTGCTGTCTTCTACCATACTTAATATTAAAGTCACTCCTAAAATAGTAACATTACAACATTGATTAAAACATTTAACCAATGATAGGAATTTTTAATACAAGTAGGGGCAACAGAAAGATATACATTTTTAAAATCATAAACCCAAAATGAATAATCAATTACATCCAAAACTGTAAAACATCTAATGATCTAATAATTGAAATGAATACAACTCAAATCAGATTGATTAAAATATGTAACCATTTATATCCAAAAATATATCATGTAAAAATATATCTGCACCATATATAGCCTTTCCACCACATGTTGTGAAATATCATCACACATCTTTAATTTCTAAGAACAACTCTAAAATTCATTTTTCCTTCCTTATTGCTGATAACTCGTAAAAATACGAGCTATCATGACCCATTTCAGACATTATATGTGCATTAGTCCGAGAGATTAGGCTTAGTTTGCATCTATTTAGCTTAATTTTCACTCACTTTGCATTTTAGGAGGATTATTTAGTTTTTATGCATTTTTAGCATTAATTAGGCATTTTTAGTTTATTTACGTAGTTTATCCATTTTTTGCAGAAAGGATGGGTCATATGAAGACATGCGGGCAAGTGGAATGCAAATCGAGACTAAGTCACGAGGCAGGTAGATGGTGCCCAGGCGCCACCCTACGTGCCCTTGCCAGGATCTCCAAGTCTCCAGCACAATTCAGCAAGTAAATTTCCTCCAGAGAATTGGCACCTAGGCGCCATCCAGGGGCGCCCAAGTGCCAGGCATGATCACATAGGTGTGTCTAGGAGAAGCTCCAAGTCATGAAACCCCAGGGAGTTGGCGCCTAGGTGCCAAGGCATAAACTCCTAGGGTTTGCAGAAAAGTTTCAAGTTGCCCAAGACATAGAGAGTTGGCGCCTAGGCGCCAGCTAGGGTGCCTAAGTGCCAATACGCATCTGTATGCGCAAATTTCAGTGCGAGTGTTGCGCAATGGCACTTTATAAATAGATCCTAAGGGTTTGTGCGCGAGAGTGGACCAGAGAGAGCCCCCAAAAATGGAATTACATACAAGAGAAAGACGAAAACACTATCAAAACACAGATTGAAGAGGGGATTCAACTCCATTGGTGGAAGCCGCCGAAAAACCAATTTTCTCTTATTCTTTCTACTTTTCTTTCTCTGCTTTCATGGATTCTTTCAATATGGATGTAACGGATGTTATGATCATATCTTTGAACTAAACCTCCATTAGATGGATAGTTAGGACGAATTGAACTCTAAACTATATTGTCTCGGTTCTTTGAAATTCAGGAATGAATATTTGATATTATATGTGATTGTGTGTGATTTACCTTTGCATGTATGGTTTTAATACTTTTTACAAGATTAGCTACCTTGTAAGATGATTTAGTCGCTTGATTTATCCTTGGAAGAGGATAATCTCTGCTAGATCCAAGTGTAAGGCATAGATTTTCTCTTTGTATGGGGAGTTGTTTAACGGATAGGAATATACCGTTAAACCCTGTGTAGTCACTAAATAGGTTATGCACTTATCAATTTCACTTTATTTTTAATGGAATGAGAACATAGCAATTAAATAGGGTATAATTAGCTTTATATAGTGTTGGAAGACATATATAGAGATTATTGAACTTGGGTTGTAAATTCATACACAATCCAATTAAAAGAACTAATGCGATATAGTTTAGATTTAAGGATTCTGAGCTATCCATTTGCCGTCCCCGATTAGTAACCCCGTTTCTAGTATCCAGCAGTTCCGTGAACTCTACTCTGATTTCTTATTGCAGTTGTTAGCTTTAGTTCAAATCCACAAATTCAAAATTTTCTACCCACCGAAAGCAATTAAACTAATTAATAATTCCAGTTAACAATTCCTCGTGGGAACGATACTCTACTCACTTTTTATTACTTGACACGACACATATACTTGCGTAAATAGCAAGCATTTTAATTGACATATACGCAGCTCGTTAAGTTTTTGGCGTCGTTGCCAGGGAACTTGTTTAGCTAATTATTGTTAGTTTTATTGCTTTCTTGTATAATTTTGTAGAATAGTTTATTTTCATAATTTCTTTTAATCTAGAATTTTTTCCGCTAGTTCAATTGAATTGGTTTTTACAGATTAATCTCATTTTGCATGCGCCGATGCAGAGCAGGAAAGGAGATTGTTATTCCTTTTGATCCGGAACCCGAATGAACTTATTTGAGAAGGCATCATAAGAGCAGGGAAGCTAGGAGACAACAACATACTATGGAGTGCATCGAGAATCAGGATGAGAACGTTCACACAAACCAACAGGGGAACCAAAGGATTGAGGTTCCAATTCATCTACCTCAAGATGATTTGGACCAACCCATTTGGGATCTCATTGCGCTGGGCCAGAATTCAGTTCAGACTAGCATCACACCTCCTCCTCTTGACACCAACAACTTTGAGATCAAATCAGTGATTTTCCAAATGCTCCAGTCCATTGGGCAGTTCGGAGGTCTAGCATTTGAAGACCCACACCGCCATCTGCGGAATTTCCTGCAAATTATCAACACGTTCAAGTAGAACGGAGTCTCCGACGAGGCAATGTGGCTTCGGACTTTTCCATTTTCTCTGCTGGATAGAGCTTCGGAGTGGCTAGACTCTTTGCCCCCGAACTCTGTTAACACATGGAACGATTTGGCTCAGAAATTCCTACCAAAATATTTCCCGCCTACTAAGTTAGCCAAGCTAAGGATCGACATAGTCTCGCTCAAGCAACACGGAGAGGAGACCCTATCAGAGGCGTGGGATCACTTCAAGGACCTGCTCCGAAAATGCCCGCATCATGGAATCCAACCGTGAGTTCAGATTCAAATTTTTTATAACGGTCTCCAGGATTCCACCCATCACATGGTGGATTCATCGTCAAACGGTTCTCTGCTGAGGAAAAGATATCGAGAATCATATGCCCTACTTGAAAATATGGTGGTCAATACCTATCAACTGCCATCTGACGGGAGCCGAAGTGGGGGTCTACTTCAACTAGATGCAGTTTTATCGATTAAAGCCCACATCGATGCCTTATTCTGGCAGATTCAGAACTTATCCAGGCTGGCCAACGTCAGTGCGGTAGGGGCGCATACACCACAGCAGCCGACAATAGCAGATATTTGCACGTGGTGTAGCGAATTCGACCATCCCAGTGATGAATGTGCCTCCAATTCAGAGTCTATTAATTACGTGGCAAATTTCTAGAGAAATCCAGCAAATCAATATGGAAATAGCTATAACCCAGGCTGGAGAAATCATCCCAACTTCTTATGGAATAATCAAATGAGGCCGAATCAGTCGCCTGGATTCTTGCAGCAGCCCTCGCAGCAATAGCCAACAAGACCAATGCAATTCAATCCACCACCGCGAGAAGAGAAGAAATCAGATCTGAAAAATCTCTTTATGCAATTCATGCAATTCCAAATCACGACAAACAGGAACTTGGAAGCACAGATAGGCCAACTGGCATCAGCTTTAAATAACCGGCCTCAAGGTTCTTCGCCGAGCGACACTGAGCAAAACCCGAAAGGGAAAGGCAAAGAACAGGTACAAGCAGTCACGTTGCGTAGTAGGAAGCAGTTAGCCGATGCAATTCCACCAGAATTGGTAACTGAACCCACTAATCCTCTAATCACAGGAGCCACAGGAACCAGATACTACCCAGAAGCAACCGGACGCTGAAATCACCACAAACCAAGGGCTGCCCCCTCCATTTCCTTAGAGATTCGCAAAGACTAAAAGGAGGGCCAATTCAAGAAATTTCTGGAGGTATTAAAGTAGCTACATATTAACATACCTCTTGTCGAAGCTTTGGAACAGATGCCGAGCTATGCCAAATTTATAAAAGATGTGTTATCAAAGAAAAGGCAGTTGACGAAATTTGAGACGATGGCATTAACAGAGGAAACCAGCTCTATGGTGCAGAGGAAGCTGCTTCCTAAGCTTAAGGACCCAGGGAGTTTCACTATCCCATGCACAATTGGAAACTGATACTTCGGGAGAGCTCTATGCGACTTGGGAGCCAGCATTAATCTCATGCCCAAGTCAATTTTCAGAAAATTGGGCCTCGGGGAAGCCCGACCTACGACAGTAACGCTGCAACTGGCGGACCGATCTATTACGTATCCGGAGGGTATTATTGAGGATGTTCTTGTCAAGGTGGACAAGTTCATTTTTCCTACTAATTTTATTATCCTGGATTACGAAGAAGACCGGGACGCGCCAATTATTTTAGGTCAACCTTTCCTTTCAACAGGCAACACAATAATTAATGTACGAGCCGGAGAATTAACCATGCAGGTGCAAAATGAAAAAGTCACGCTCAATGTGATCAAGGCAATACAGAGCCCAACTGATTCAGAGGATTGCTTAATGATTGATATGGTCAATTCAAAGGTTCAAAAGTTTTCCTTGACTGGTATTGAGAAGGACCCAAAGGAGACTGCAAGTAAGGACCGTGAGTTAACTACTTATATAGAAGACCGACTAGCTGATCACAATGTGCTCGAACAATTGACCGAGGCGATGGAAAACTAGGACATGAAATAAAGAGTCAATGATGGAATAGAAGGGGATACAGTTGAGGGAACTGAACATTATCATATCCAAATGCCTCTATTCCACTTGCTGAAAAGTCAGACTCAGCATGACTCAATGGACAAATGCAAAATCCTAGAGCCACTATCAAGTCAAAACCCTGACAAACGCCTGCATAGTCTTTCTAAGAGATTAACTGATTCACAAAAAGGGGCTAAAAGTAAATCTGAGCGTCAATGTTGCAGTCTGAATGGAAAGAAGTTCGAAGTGGTGAAACTGAAAGAAGATTGAACAGCGGGAACGTCGGGTGGAGGACGTTAAACTTAGCACTGAATGGGAGGCAACCCATTACTCATTTTTCATTTTTCATTTTGTTTTATTTTTTTTATTTTCAAAAAAATAATTTGGAGCATAATTTCATAAAGATCATGCTTGGAAGCAGCCAGGAGAAAAATTCAAAAAAAATTTGCTAAAGAAGATCGGCACCTAGGCGCCGTGATGAAGATCCCGAAGAACACGGAAGCACGAACTGGCACCCCGGCGCCGGGTCGTGGACAACGTGACCCGAACGCCATATAAAGCTCGGGGTTAGGGTTCTAAACCCTAAACCCCACGCCCCGGCGTCGGAAACCTCATTTTCTCATCCCTAATCAATCTTCCATTGATTCCAAGCCGTTTCAACTCAAATCTAACCACATTTCATCAAGGAATCATCCTCCTATTCCACCCATTCCGTTTTCCATTTCTTTTCCCTTTTTTCCCCTTTCCTTAGATCCACTCAAAACCATTCAAAGTCTGATTTTTCATCATCAAATCCTTAGCCCCATACCTATTCTAGTTTTTCCATCATTTTCCCCTTGATTTGGGCTCCATTTTGAGCCATTCCATCTTCATTTTCTTCGTCCGACGCCTGAAACCCGCTGTTAGCAGATCGGCGCCTAGGCACCACGACCCCGCGCCCCGGCGCCAGTGCAAAAATAGCTTGAGGTCCAGATTTCAGGCAGAAAGCTTCTGTGGGTAAAAATTTCTCCATTTTTGGTCCCCTTTCATTACTTTGAAAGGTTTAGTAATTGTGTGAGTGGAGAATTAGATTGGATTGGTTGAATTGTGTGGATTGGGCGGCGGATTGGAGATCGGTTTGGCTTGATTGGCTTAGTAATTCTTGTCGATTGGGTTGTGAAGATTGGCTTGTTGATTGCTTGTGAATTGTGTTGGATTGGATTGATTGACTTGATTGGCGTGTTGGTTGGTTTGTGGCGATTAGTTGGTGGACTTTGGCTTGTTTAGTTGTGTTGGATTTGAGATATTTGTCAGAGGCATGGCTTCATCATCATCGGCCAAGAGGAAAAAGGTTCAGGAACCCGTGAAATTTGACACCAACCAATTCGTGTTAGCTTAGGTATTTAAGCGGTACACAGATTCGCTCCAAAAGCGACATTTGATTCCGGAGAGGGGAATCAAGATTACTTCTTTTTCTGATAACTTCATCAATGCATTGAATGCTCGAGGTTGCCAGAAATTCCTCGCACAGCCAGAGTCTGCAATCGTACCAGTTATGAAAGAGTTCTACGCCAATGCGGTAAAACATGAGCAGGGCAGGGTGAAGGTCCGGGGCAAGATCATCTTATTCCATGTTGAGGTGATCAACTCCTGCTATGGATTGTGTTCTTTTGATCATCCGAACTAGTACGAGGCATTTTTGGAGAGAGAAGACCGAGATGTCAACTCCATCACCATGCATCTCTGCGAACAACCTCTGACATGGAAGTCTACGGGAGGACAGCTCACGTCCTTCAAGCGCAACGAGATGATGTACGACAGGACGATGTTCTTCCATTTCATCTCAGCCCGGATGATGCCGTCGACCCACGTCGATGAGGTGACGATGGATAGAGCGCTGCTTCTCCATGCCATTTACAGCGGCATGACGATCGACGTGGGTCGGCTTATCTACCAGCAGATCTGTGCCTGCGCGACTGCACCCCGGGGTAGCTACTACTTCCCTTCACTTAACACCAGGCTCTGCAAGTGGGCCGACGTCAGATGGGAACAGACGGAGGAGGTCTTGAACTGTCAGGCGATCATCGACGACCTCTCCTATCGCACCCAGCCCTGGATCCGTACTGCCACGACGCGCCCCAGAGCAGCTCCACCAGCGGGCCCCTCCTTGTAGCCGCTATCCACGGGCGAACGGCTAACCAACCTGGAGAACTTGGTTACGGCACAAGCCAGGTACAGGCGTCAGCATGACGGGCGATGGAGGCCTACTTACGGCGGATTGCGGAGGACCGCTAGATCGACGTCTCCACCCTTCCGCCCTTCCCATCGATGTCACCGGAGGTCCGAGACTGCTTCGGACAGCCATCTCAGCCCCAGCCCGAGCCCGCCGATAGCGAGGACGAGGACGAGACAGAGTCTGATTCTTGAGGGAGTCTCGGTCCTTTCACTTTATTTTTTTATTTTTTCTTTTCATTGATTTTCTTTCTTAGGTCATTCTAGGTCATCATGCATTGAGGACGATTCATCTCTCAAGTTTAGAGGGGTGTATAATTCTCAACCATAGGTTAGTTTTTCATGTTTTATTTCATGTTTACATTGCTTATGTCAATACCAGCTAATGAAAGTTATCTTTGTTTCAATCCATCTTATTGAAAATGTGCAAGGTTGAGATTAATGTTGACTTGAAATTGAATTCATGAAAGAATGGTCAATTCAGATTAAGAACCAAGTATAAAAGCAAGTTGAAATTGACATGTGAAAGAATTAAAAAGAATTTCATAATACATTGTTCTAATTCAATTACATGTATATCTTCTAGACTGAGATGATGAGAACTGAATTAAATAAATGCTGACCAAGTACTTTAATGGGTTCAGAAATGGTATTATTTCACAGAAATCACACAGGCATGTTCAGTACCCTTAACAAAATAAGAAAAATAAAAAGGGGTGGTTGATCTAAGCTGAGTAACCGGGACTTGGCATCAACAAATGGCAAGGTTCGCGTAAAAAAGCAAAGGACAACCACAGTAATAACGCTTTAAAATCAAAATTCTCCCCATATACCCTGAAATATTGTGAGGTGAGCCAAAAAAACAGGTTTCTAGATATCCTAAAATATGGTGAGGAGAAGTTTTGCAATAAGTTTGGGAGGAAAAAGAATGTGTAGTTGGTAGAAATTGAATCCAGTAACTTATTACTATTTTCTGTAACCAGTTAATTCAGCTTAAACCTTGGTTTGCCTGTTTTCATTAATTTTCTAACCAGTTTTCAGATCCAATGGAAGATTAACATGTTGAATTATGACCATGTACTAAGAAATTTTGGCACCCACATGTAACTTGGTTTGAAAATGAAAAGGCATGCCTTGTTTTGTGCAGTGGAAGATTTTTCAAGTCAGATTACTCTTAACCTTGTTGAATAGATAAATGGATTGATCAAAGCATCACGGGAAGCAAACAGAGTTGATAGTGTCTGCATTCATTCATTTATTCATTGTGTTTGTATGCGTTGCTCGAGGACTAGCAACATTTAAGTTTGGGGGTGTGATAACTCGTAAAAATACGAGTTATCATGGCCCATTTCAGACTTTATTTGTGCGTTAGTCCAAGATATTAGGCTTAGTTTGCATCCATTTAGCTTAATTTTCACTCACTTTGAATTTTAAGAGCATTATTTAGTTTTTATGCATTTTTAGCATTAATTAGTCATTTTTAGTCCATTTACTTAGTTTATCCATTTTTTGTAGAAAGGACGGGTCATATGAAGGCATGCGGGCAAGTGGAATGCTAATCGAGACCAAGTCATGAGGCAGGTGGATGGCGCCCATCCGCCACCCTACGTGCCCTTGCCAGGATCTCTCAGACTTCAGCACAATTCAGCAAGTAAATTTTCTCCAGAGAGTTGGCGCCTCGGCGCCAGGCATGATCACATAGGTGTGTCCAGGAAAAGCTCCAAGTCATGAAACCCTAGGGAGTTGGCGCCTAGGCACCAAGGTATGAACTCCTAGGGTTTGTAGAAAAGTTTCAAGTCGCCCAGCACACAGAGAGTTGGCGCCTAGGCTCCAATATGAATCCGTATGCGCAGATTTCAGTATAAGTGCTGCGCAATGCCACTCTATAAATAGATCCTAAGGGTTTGCGCATGAGAGAGGACTAGAGAGAGAGAGCCCAGAAACAGAATTATACAGAAGAGAAAGACGAAAACACTATCAAAACACAGATTGATGAGGGGATTCAACTCCACTGGTGGAAGCCTTCGAAAAACCAGTTTTCTCTTATTCTTTCTACTTTTCTTTCTCTGCTTTCATGGATACTTTCAATATGGATGTAACGGATGTTATGATCATATCTTTGAACTAAACCTCCATTAGATGGATAGTTAGGACGAATTGAACTCTAAACTATATTGTCTTGGTTCTTTGAAATTCAAGAATGAATATTTGATATTATATGTGATTGTGTGTGATTTACCTTTGCATGTGTGGTTTTAATGCTTTTTACAAGATTAGCTACCTTGTAAGATGATTTAATTGCTTGATTTATCCTTGGAAGAGGAAAATCTCTGCTAGATCCATGTGCAGGGCATAGGTTTTCTCTTTGTAAGGGGAGTTGTTTAACGGATAGGAATATACCGTTAAACGCTATGTAGTCACTAAAGAGGTTATGCACTTATCAATTTTACTTATTTAATGACATAGGAACATAGCAATTAAATAAGGTGTAATTAGCTTTATATAGTGTTGGAAGACATATATAGAGATTATTGAACTTGGGCTAGTAAATTCATACACAATCCAATTAAAAGAACCGATACGATATAGTTTAGATTCAAGGATTCCGAGCTATCCATTTGCCATCCCCGATCAGTAACCCCGCTTCTAGTATCCAGCAGTTCCGTGAACTCTACTCTGATTTCTTATCGCAGTTCTTAGCTTTAGTTCAAATTCATAAATTCAAAATTTTCTACCCACCGAAAGCAATTAAACTAATTAATAATTCTGGTTAACAATTCCTCGTGGGAATGATACTCTACTCACTTTTATTACTTGACACGGCACGTATACTTGCGTAAATAACGAGCATTTTAATTAACATATCGCAGCTCGTCAATTGCACCACCAAACATCCACATTTAGCTTAAATATTCATAGGGTTGGTTTTCTCCATCTTGTTATGCTCTTATCCAGATTCACCTACAATTTCTTATTAAATTAGATAAGGAGAATTGATGGATGTAGTAGAGGCACCATCCAATCAATGCCTCCGTACTCGCAATATCTCTTTCAACTAGGTCCCTATTCCCCTCAAATTAGATTCTCCAACAAGAAGTAATAAACAAATCGAGTAGATTTATGTCCTTTGTACCTATTAGCATATAGAGGATCTCTTTTATGCCTCTAAAATTAATTCTCATCGGCTTTGTCAATATATCCCATGGATGAATTTTTGCTAGCTTGTAGCAACCCCAAAAAATATCTTCATTTGACTCTTGTTTGTTACATAAAGAATAGATTGAGTTAGTTGAAATTCCTCTTTTTAATAGGTCTAGATTCTTTGGTAGGGGATTAGTGAGAAGGCACAACTAAAGATTTAAACTTTTTTTGGAAGTTGATCCTCCAGATTGCCTTTAGGATTTCTACACATTTTGTATTAGCACACTGCCTCTCCTCCTCATCCCTCGTAGTTCTCATTTCTCTTTTCAATTTATATGCAGATTTAACTATAAATTCTCCATTAGAATCTCTTGCCCAACAAATCTAGTCATCTTCCTCTTCCCTTGGTATTGGAATGTCCTTGATTTTTAGTCAGCCATCCTCCCCTGTTAACATTTTAACTAAAGTTTTCTTATAACATCTACTAACTTTATTTAAGATATGGGAATGCTTTTATGAAATCTCCTTTGTATGAACCCTTTCTATTTTAAATATCTAGATGGCTGATAGAAAATTCACTTCATATATTATGTTTAACATTTATATCTGAAAACTCTTTTATTTATCTAATGTCACTGTCTATGAGCCCAATCTACAAACATGCAAAATTAATTTAATAAATTAATTTAATACTAAATACTAATTTTTAAGTAGTATTTTTAACATTTAAACTATATAATATATCACTACTATGTGAATAAATGATTATGTAAAGTATTATTATATTATAGCATATATGTGAATAGATCTAAACGTTTTTCCTAATTTATACATGAATATTCCTATTTTGAGCAGGTTCGGATGAAACTTGATCTCTTGGCTACATAAATGATATTAAAAAAGAATGAATATATTAGATTTTCCATCAAATATCAAAATTTTAAAATTTGAAAGTTATATGAAACTTCTTCTATATAATCCGGTTACATAGAAACGAGCCTGTGTATGATGTCCTCCTTCCTAGAGTCTTATTGATTCTCCTGAGAAGAGGTCCAGCTGCTTTGAATTCTGCCATTGCCTAATTATCTTTAAAAATCTTAACCTTGCTTTCATTTTTAATATGCCATTTGCTTTTAGCTTTGAGAAGAGGAATTGTAGGCATCAAGCTTCTCCAAGTATAAGAACAACTATGATTTGCTAAACTATCCCACAAATTTTCCATCTTTGAAATATTTGGCTTTTAAGAACTTGTATCAAAGAGAGAAAGAGTTGATTTGTAGTCTCCATGTTTGCTTTGCAACCATAACCATGTTGAAGTCTTGTAAATCTCTAAACCAAAAGTCATCATTTTCATTTGAATTATCGAACTTCCTCTAAGTAATTCAAGTAATTCTTCTTTTTCTATCTTCTTTTTCTTACTAAAATCTGCTTATTATTGAGTTGAGTTCCTCGCATATTCTTTTGGGCATAACTTGGCACTACTTGAGCAATTCCTTTGATAAGAACTTTTTTCCTTAGCTTGATATCAATTTGCTTTATCATCATTGAACCTTCGTCCAAATCCTTCCCTTCAAGGATTTTAAAAGAATCTTAAAATAAAGGTAATAATTCCATATTGCAGTCGTTATATTGGGCAATTTAAAGGCTGTCTCGAAAATAACTTTTGTCATCTACCCTCCTTTGCTGTCCTCTTAATTTCAGTCATCACAATTGCGGGCCCGACCGATATTGACATTGATATTTTAAATTAACCCACCAAATGAAAATAGGGTTTAACTTACAATTAGACAAAGTCATAGTTTTTTGTAAAAATACATGAAAAAATCATATGTTAATAGCCTTTTTTGTCTTTACTTAATTCATTTATTTTAGATTAAAAATGGATTTTCATATTATCACTGCATTTCAAAAAGAAAATAGACCATTTAGGCTTGTAATATTGTCAGTATTTGCAAAAACGTTGGTTGCTATTACCATAGTTAACCGTCCTTGTGATGTACCAAAAGGTCAACAACAAAATATTTAGCAATTTTTTGTCAGTAGTTATTAATTATAATTTTTAGGGTTAATTTGACATAAAAATATTTCACTAATTTATATTGAACTTTTGATACGGTTCGACATTTTAACTGCTTAATTAACTTATTTTTATGTTATTATCTATGTATTTCAATCGTATTTTATATATTTCATACAACATCTTACGTATTTTATTTTTACTTCTAAATATTACTCTTATCACATTGCATCACTCTTAGCTTTTTCAAAATTAATTTTTACCAACAATATTTCCCTTTTTATACTCATTACCAAATATAACCTTAGTAGTAACAATATTTTTCCATGTCACTGAAAGTAATTTTTATTAAAAATAAAATAAAATGAATCCACCACATATGATTATTACTATAAATTATTTTTGATTAACTTATTTATTGCGACCCTAAAGATGATAGAAATTTACCTTATTAAAGCCTTTAATCATTCTTAATTGCAACATGAAAATCAATATTTTGCAACAAGGTAATCTTTGGATTAAGTTAATATGGCCAATGTATAAAGATATATATTATCTAGAGGAATTATCCTGTTAGCCTGAGCTAAGCAAGTACTCCGCTTAACCTACCTTAAAAACACGTTTATAATAATTTTTTATTTTTTCATAAACTTGTTTATCTTAAGTGTATTTAACATACAAACTAAGTTTTACAATTTTTAAATTTGTGTATATATATTTTTAAATTTTTAAAAATAAGGGTATTTTAAATATGTATATACACATAGATGTTTAAAAATCTCAAAAAATGTATAAATATATTCAAAAATGATAAAACTTAGTTTATATGTTAAATACACTTAAATAAACAAGTGTGTGAAGAAAAAATAAAAAAAAATTATTGTAAATGAGTCTTTCGAGGTGGGCTAAGTGGGACATTTGCTTAGTCTGGGTTAATAGGATCACTTATCTATTATCTATGTAAGACGACTTAAATTAATAAATGGGGATGCTTCTATGAAATTCTATTTCTATGTAACTTCTTTTTATTTTCAACATCTAGATAATTAATAAAAAATTCACTCTATCTATTATGTTTAACATCACTTATATTATCATAAAAACTCTTTCATTTGTCTAAACTGGTACATGAGTCCCATCTACAAACATGTAAAATCAACGGAATAAAATAATTTAATGCTAAATATCTATTTTTAAGTAGTATTTTGAATATCTAAACCATCTAAAATATCATTACTATATGGATAAATGATTCTATAAAGTATTAATGTGTTCCAATACACATGTGAATGAATCTAGCGTTTTCCCTAATTTACACATGAATGTATCTAATTTTGAGCAAATGTGGCCGATGCACATATTGATTTGAATAATCTCATAACTAAATAAATGATGTTAAATATAACGAATAGATTGGATTTTTCATCAAGGATTAAATTCTTAAAATTTGAAGGGGTTACATGAAACTACTTCTATATAACTCGATCACATAGAAGTGGACCAGATTAATAAAATAATAATCTTTGAATTAAGTTAATGTGGCCAAATTATAAAGAGATATATATGAGATATGATCTAGTGCATTTGACTCAAAATAAGCCATAATGTATTTAAATGTATTAATGCTTTATACAATCATTTATCCATATAAAAATTATATCTTAGTTAGTTTTTATGTTGAAAAACCAACTTCTAAATTGGTATTTACATCAAACTATTTTATTATATTGATTTTGTACCATTTTTAGATGGGGCCTATACACATCCAAATTGGATAAAAATTGGTATGCTAATAAAAGAAATAATTGTAAATATAATTGGCAGAGTAAATATACATTTTATAATCATGTGAGGTTCATTTTAAGCCAAATGCATCATAAACTTACGGTGCACATAAATACATAGGATAACTTCTCCGTATATGCACACACAATTTTAATGAGATAATTCTATTATAATATAGTTATGATGGATAAACTCCATATATGAGTTGGAGAGTTGGGTTCCCTCTATCTATCTCATGGCATAAGCTAAGCATGTTTCCATCTACTACTTATATATCGGGAGATATATTGAGGTGTAAACAGTGTTGGTCTCGAGTGAGTGGCTTTTCACAAGAGGGAACAGGTGAATTGGGTAATCTAAAATTTCTTTTGTATTTCAAACTTAACCCCTTTGAGATTAATTCCTTTCGAATGAAACGTATGGAGCCAATGCAAGAGAGCAAGAGAATAGAAAATATATGTATAAGAGGACACACAAATTTTATAATGGTTTGGGTAATCTTCCTACTCCACTCTTCTAAGCACACATCTTGCTTTTTGGGTTCTACTATCACTTCAACAAATACAACTTAAAGCCTTTGCTCTCTTCTAGATTATAATACCTCGAAGCAGCCTTTACAACAACACACAAGCAATTAGTGAGTACCACTCTAACCAACACTGCTTGTTTATACATATTGTCCTTGGTCTCTAACACCAAGCCAAATGTTAAATCACAAAAAAAAAAAATTAAATAAAAATGAGCTACACTTTACCGTATGCATAGATCTTTGTAGCTCAAAAAATAACCTCTAAGAATAATAAGAAAATATTTAAACTTGAAGCTTTTGCCTTAGAGTTGAGATTTGGAATATGAGAACATAATCAATGCCTTGCTAACCCTATTAACTCTACTTGACGAGTTAGTTATAACCTTGAAGTTTTTTTGAACATTTAGCAGTAAGTGGCATGCATTTAATGCAATGTTGTCTGAACTGGACCGATTAACAAAAAGTCAAGGGACTAGTTTTGGTCGAACTGGTCCAACCATTTTAGAATATCAAATTAAATCGATGTTTTAACAATCTATATAACATATATGGTTGATTACTAAGTTAAAAGTTAAAAATTTATCTCTAAAAAGAATGCGATAATGGAATTATAATCACGATTTTTGAAGTAAAATCTGGTGTATATACTAGACTTACTAGATGACATTTTTAGATCCACAAATTTTAATTTTAACTTTTCGTAAACCATAAATGATAATTATGTGATATCAAATAGTTATGTTCTTTGTAATAATTTATTAATGAATTATATAATATATACAGTGAAATAGAACAATGTCATGGACCTAAGCCAACAATATTATTGAATTAAAATGAATAATAATTCATATGACAGAGAAACCCAGCACTAGTATAATTTTCAAATGAGAAAGTATTAAAATAATAACCAGCAATTAATTGGAGGTATCAAGCTACAAGGAAGGGTGAATAATAATCAACCATAAGTAATATTTTTCAACTCAACAATCAATTGCAAGTGACAAGTAATAAATAGGTTAAATATTTAAAAGTTGTAGACAACCCAAGTAGACTAGAGACAAAACAGGAAGAAACAGAAAAGATGGAAAAGCAAGCAACCTCAAATTAGCCAAAGACGAGGACTTTTATTTGAGCGTGAATAGAGACAAAGTTGACAGAAGGTATGAAATTGTAGCTTGTTGCAATGACGCTGATGGAGAAGACGATGAAGAGAGACGATGATAAATAAGAATGGCAACGAACCAAGAAAGAGGGAAAAAGCTAAGACAACAATAATTAATTGTTATGGACTGAGTGAGGTAGAAATTGCTGATTTTTGGAAACCATGAATGGATCCGGACTATCGGTGATGGAAAATAAGATTGGATGCGAAGGAAAAATGAGGTTTCCTCGAAAAATCCAAAAAGGTAAAATAGTTGCTAAGTGCAGCTAGGGCTTTTTAATGCGCAGTAAAATTTCAGGCAGGATTTGGGAGAGAATAGGCGGCAAGGGTTTTTACTTTTTTCATAACCCTTTGAATCGGTTAGGCCAAGCGATGGAAAATTCGGTCGAACCGGCAATTAAACCAGTTCTTAGTGGATTAATTCTCCTAACTGGTAACCGAGGTGAATCGAACCAGCCAAGTAAACGGTTCACAGTCCAATCAGTCAAACTCGCTTGTCTAATTCGATTCTTATAAAACTAATTTAATGCGATAACATTTTAAAAATTATAACAATTACAATGAAAATTATAGTCGACGTTGACTTCGCTTGCGACTTTGCTCAAGTTGCAAGTGAAGTCAACTTGGGCATTGATTTCAATGTGGCATTCTTTTCTAGTGCGTTTTCCATAGCTTCAATTTGTATACTGAGTCGACTTAATGATGGGACTTTACCCAAGTCATAGGTGAAGTAGACTTCAGCTTCGATTTTGGCATGTCCTTATAACCTTTGCTCTTTGGCCTTCATTTTCTCTTTATTTCATCTTCTTAAGTCTTTTCTTGAGTTGACTTCATATTGGACTTTACCTAAGTTATAGGTAGAGTTGAGTTGGAAAGCAATTTCAACCTTCACTTTTGAGACAAAAATTTGGATAGCTATTTATCCTTCCGAGTAGCTAGCTAGGGTTGACTTTGACTTTGACTTTGACTTCGACTTTACCTAAGTCATATGTAGAGTCGACTAGGAGTACAACTTCAAATAGAATCTTTGAGATAGAAAGTTTCAGACTCTCTTGAATCATTCAAGTTGCAGGTTGAGGTTGACTTCATCTTTGACTGGACTCAAGTCACAAGCAAGGTTGACTTGAGTTATGACTTCGTATATATATTTTCTTTAAAAATCTTTGCCTTTGAAAACAAGTTTGAAGTCGATTGTTAAGTCGACTTGGGTTACGATTTTACCTGAGTCGCTTTGGAAGTCGACTTGATAGTGCGACTTCAATCAATTGCTTTTAAATTTTGAAAATTCATCTTTCATGCACATATTCAAAATTGCATTAGTAATCTTTAATATTTCAAATTGTTGTTAATCAACAAAATTCAAAGTTCGATTTGCAATTTGCATTGGTCGAATTAATAGAAAGAAGATATTATGGTGTCTTGATCCAGTGGATTCTTCCCTAATGTTCTATAGGGCTGACTAAATGCATCTGGGTGCATTTCATCCATTTTTTAAAATTTTTTTATACAATTGTTAATTTAGGTACATTTAACATGTTTATCAATTTTTAACATTTTTAGATATTTTTTATTTTTTTTAAATTACACTAGATTAATAATTGTAAAAAAAAATGTTTCGAAAAATATAAAAATGTCATGATCCAGTATTCTAGAGTGTATCATCTATGGAATCTCTGGTCATGAATCCGCTTATTTTGGAATGCTACGTCTGGTATCAAAATCCTAGTCCTAGCTTCGCTCTTTGGAAAATTTCTACGTTAAATTACATATCATGGGATTACATATATAGATATTTTCTATTCCTTTGAACTTTACCATCATCGGTATAATGATTTCACCAATGGATTGATACGATAGGTCATGTATAGAAAATAGGTCCAATTTTCCTAATTGGGCATGATAGCTTTATATTGAATATTTTAACTTTGAATTCAATATTTGTTAAAATTCCCTTTTCCGTGATTAGCGTATTCAATATCAATTCTAGTTTTGAAGCCGGATCACGATGATATATGATGTTATTGCACGTAAGCCCATATGTCATGCTTTTTTATTTTTTCATAAACATATTTTTCTAGGTATATTTAACCCATATCTAAGTTTTACCATTTTTCCATTTTACCATATTTTTGTATGTTTATTTTTTATTTTGGGTAAATTCCCTTTATACCCACAATATTTAATCATAATTTTTTTTCCTACCCACACATTTAAAAAATTCTCCTGGTAACCACAACAGTTTACCCTTAATAGCTTCACGTAGAAATGACTATTTTGCTCCTCCTATTGGAATTCAGCTCTGCCTGCTTCGGTGGCCACCAGATGCCTCTTCCAGGAGATGCATAGAAGCGCTTGAAAATTTCAAAACATGTATCCACGAACTCCCTCTAATTATAATTATGCCGCCATAACCTGCACGGTCTTGGGCTTCTTCAGCTTCGGCAAAGGGAGATTGTCAATAGTGATGGTGAGCACGCCGCCCTGATGGATGGTGGAGATGCCATCAGCAGTGAGCATTGTGTTAGTCTCCAGCATTATCATTGGATTGGAGCGACCACATTCCATCTCTGACGTCATTGTTTGGCAACTGTTGTTGCTGTTGGCGAAATTTGGCTACGCGATCATCTTCTCTCACGCACCGCTGACGTTCCTTTTTTCTTTTTTTCTTTTCTTTTTTTTTAAATGAAAGCATGGCTTCCATTCTTAAGCAGACGCCAAATACAAAAATCCATGATCATGACGCTTTGTCTGCCACAATTTTACTGTGAAAGCTGGCACCAACACTGCCTTTGCTTTCTTGCCAATCCTCTGGTCACCAATCGAAACCAATTTATTGAAAGGTATGGAAAAAATCGCACCTCCCATCATATTTATCTCCTCTGCCAGTGACAAGATCTTGCATTCATTGAGTCCAATCGCCTCTACCTTGCCCAAATCTGCCGCTGCTTCTTTTAAATGTGCCATGATTGGGCTTGGGAGGCGAATAAGAAGGATGGTCATGGTCAGATGCTGACACGCGAAGATGGAGGACTAGCACTGCTCTTGGCGGCCATTACCGACAAGCTTTCGATCGATATATTCAGCGAGCAAGGCCTCTAACCAGGAGCTTCGCATGTGTGGGCGATAGGGCCTACGGTCAGAGCATTGCCCTCTGCTTCAAGCAAATACGCCAAATCCTAGTTCTTCATCATCGACATGCCAACCCTCTTATGTGAAGGTGCAGGTGGAGGTAGGGGTGTTAACGGATCGGGTTGAATGGGTTAGAGCCTAATCCTAATCCTAATCCTAATCCTAACTCATTTAATATATCTCAACCCTAATCCGTTTATTAACCCATTTAAAAAACTTCAACCCTAACCCATTTAATAAAAGGGTTAACGAGTTGTATTTGTTACTAATTTTAATGCTAAAAACCTTCAATAAAGTCTGTAAAATTAAATAAACTAAATAACTCAAAGTTAACATATCAGAATTTAATCACATGTTAACATAGGGTCATCAAAGGAGAAGCTTCAAAACAGGAAAAATATATATACCTGTGGCGTGAACGAGTAGCTGCCTAGCCGGAGATCTAAGAAAAGCACTTGGAACCTGTGCTACTCGTGCGCCTGTGCAGGAATGACCAATGAGCTGTGACACGAAAGCTGTGTGACGGTAACGACGATGATGAGAGCTTGCGAGAGGCAGAAGATGGCTTACCGGCGAGGCTAGGGCATGAAAGGGGAGCGGCGGAGCGGGAAGCCGGGAATGAGCGGCGGTTGTGCGACAAATCGGGATTTTGAGGGAGGGAATGGCCCGCAGCAACGGCCAGAATAGGGAAGAGATGACGAGATTCGCGCACGACTAAAAGCAAACAATCTGCTTGCGGCGGAAGTACCAGGTGGTGCTAACAGACCATACCCCTTTCGTTCATCAACTAAGCCTAACCCTTTGGCATTAGTTCGGCGTCAATATCAAGTATCTAGCAGCGACTGAAAACGTGACGCGAATCGCCTAGGCCACCAGTCTAACCTGCGTAGAAAAGAAAAGAGAGGAGTGAAAAGATGAAAAAAAGAGTTCCCTCTTCTCGTCGTGCCAGAAAGCGAGAGAGAGAGGACTAGAGTGGCTAGTGTGAGCTGTGTAGCAGAGGTGGTGCATTTTTTCTCACCGCCGTCGATGGGTTAGGGCTGTGTGGACGCTACTCTGTAAGAGAGAGCTTGGGTGGATCCAAAATGCGGGATCAGCGGGACTCTGGTCTCGAGTCGTCTCGACGCCCGGAGTGCATTTCGGTAATCGTCCACTGCAATGTCATCCGTTCAGCAAAGCGAGCGGTGCAATGACCACCGTTTGATCTGCACCTGTGCAGGAATGATAGGTTGTGACTAAGGGCACGTGCTGGCATTAATAGGGCCCACATACGTGGGCGGGATAAGGGAGCGGGAAGAGTTGGGGCGTAGGGCCGAAAAAATTTCAAATATTACATATATATATATATGGGATATGATCATGTACATTCCGTCTGCACGAAAACTACCGTGCAGACGGCTCATCCGGCCATCTATTTCGGCGGGGTAAATCCAGTCCGTCTCTTTGTTTCTGGGTGTTGCGAAGGAGGCGGAGACTGCATCGTACACGTGAATGGGTGCATTTTCCCGCTCGGCAGCAAAAAAAGGAAAAAAGAAATCCCGCCCACACCTCATTCGACGGTGGACGAGATCATCTTCCCAGGTGCCAGCTTGTCCTCCTTCCCAGGCGCCAGCCCGTACTCCCATCCGCGCGGATCGTCTTCTCCAAAAATCGGCATGCGGATTCTGAATCCGCATGCGGATTATAACTGCACAGCAAAAGTACTCTCATTCGCATATCTCTGACGCGAAAATCCGCAGCAAACATACCTCCCATCAGTGTTGTTTTCCACATGCGGATTCAAAATCCGCATGCGGATTTTCGCGTCAAAGAGATGCTGATGAGAGTACTTTTGCTGCGCAGTTATAATCCGCATGCGGATTTTTAGAGAAGACGACCCATTTTGTCGACGCAGAACTTCGAAATCTCGACGGAAAAGGAGAAATCGATGGAGAAGGAGATTCGAGAGCAGCGACGGCAGCAGCGGCAGCTCGACGGAGAAGGAGAAATCGACGGAGAAGAAGATTTGAAAGTAGCGGCGGCAGCAGCGGCGTCTTCTCCATTTTCGAAATGGGAGGGATGAGCGGGAAAATGCATTCTCCGAAGTTTTGAGCGCGTGTATGCGTAGTCTCGTTCGGCTCGCCGCCTCCCTCTACACGTACACACACGATGAAAGAAGCGGAGTAGATTTCGCCCGCTGAAATGGACGGCCGGATGGGGTGTCTGCAGGGGAATTCGGGTGCAGTCCGAATGCACCTGAATAAACCCATATATATATAGAGGTCTGTTCCGGTGCAACATCACTGAACCGGAACAGCGGTGCAGTGGGCCCAAAATGGGCCCCACATGATCATGAAATCATGATCTACTCCACCCATTGTATTTAGAATAATGTATTCTATTACCATACCAATTTTCATCCCAATCAGATACCTTAAAGTTGTTATTTACATCAAACTATTTTATTACGTTGGATTTGTACCATTTTCAAATGGGGCCCATATACATATCTGATTGGGATGAAAATTGGTGTGGTAATAGAATACATTATTCTAAATACAATGGGTGGAGTAGATCATGATTTCATGATCATGTGGGGCCCATTTGTTGCCCACTGCACCGCTGTTCCGGTGTAGCGTCACTGCACCGGAACAGCATCCATATATATATATATATTATAATATATTATATATAAATGGGTTATACGGGTTGAACGAGTTGGATGGGTTATATAAACGGGTTGGACGGATTGATGGGTTGCGAAGCCTGAACCCTAATCCGTTTATTTAATTAAATGGTTGAACGGGTTGGCGGATCATAACCTATTTATTCAAAAATTCTAACCCAAACTCATTTATAAACGGGTTGGACGAGCGAGTTGACGGGTTGACCATGACCATTAACACCCCTAGGTGGAGGAGGGGAACATGCACATCATCAGCAACGAGCAGAAGTGAAATGAGGAGGAGGGCACCGGGTTCATGAGGATAGAGTAGAGAGGGTCGGCAAATTCGTGAGGAAATTCCGAGTCCGGAGATGGCAGGAGCTTGTGGTTTCAGGACGCTATTGGAGAAAATAAAGTCATGGAAGGACTGAAAGAGAGGAAAATACAAAGCCATGGTTGCCCTTTCCCAAAACAGCGGTCTTCTCTATTTTTCAGAAATAGCCATGAAACCAAGGACGATGTTACTTCAGCACGTTTGGGCAACTTTGGTATTTTAAAAAAATAATGCACACACCCGCGAAATCAACTGATGGAACGTTAAATCATGGACATGAAGGAAACTAGAAGAAAAATATTGTGAGTGTGAGAGGAATTTTTAAAATGTTATAAGTACAAAAAAGGAATTGTGGTCAAATGTTGTGGGTATAAAAATAATTTACCCGTTTATGTTTAAAAAATAAGATTTTTAAGAAGTAAAAAAATAACTTAAATGATGCTGGAATTCATGATTTTTAAAAGGGGTCCAACCCATGGGAAACTTTTCCCATGAGAAAAAAGGAAATAGGAGCATTGTGGTAATTTTATAGTGTAAGTAAATTTGTTTGAAAATGTGAGTATATTTGAATTTTTGATAAAAACTTGTATTATATGTACAAGAAATCCTAATCTATTCCGTTCATTTGGTGGATCAACCACTAAAACATATGTAGATATAATTTTTTTTTATTATTCGACATTTTTAAAAAATATTATTTTTAATAAAATTTCATTATAATTGGTAAAGTTGAAAAATATATTTTACATAAGAAATTATGTTGTATTATTTAAAGTTCATGTAATTAAGGTACTTTCAAAAATAACAATTTTAAAATTTATTTCTGAATTTTTGAAAATTTAATAATATTGTTTTATTTTTCGAATATAACAGAATCTAACAGCATCTAACGACATCTAATAACATCTAACAACATCTAACGACATCTAATTGAATCTAATATTTGATATTAATAAGTTAATCTAAATTTAACACTCGTAATATGATCCTAGACTCTTTATAAGGTCATTTATACCTTAAGTATGGAACTTAAAACTCAGATAATAGAATTTAATGAAATCACTTAAATGTAACTGCATCTAACTGCATCCAATCGTATCTAACGGCATCTAATGACATCTAACAGCATCTAACTGGATCTAATAGCATCTAATTTTTTATATTAATAAGTTAATCCTAATTTAATACTTGTAATATGATCTTTAGTCCCTTATGTTGGTCCCGAGTTGATGGCAAAACCCAAGAGGGGAGGGGTGAATTGGGTTCTTTAAAAAATTCTTTGGTAAATTAAAGTCTTAACCCCTTGAAAGATTAATCCCCTTTTGAAAGCAAATAGAGAGCAATTAAGATAAAGCAGTAAAAGGAAGCAGAAGACAAGATTTATAGTGGTTCGGGCAAACCTTCCCTACTCCACTCTTCCAAGCTCACACTCCGTTGTGACTTGGGTTCCACTATGTATTCCTCGAATACACTTAGAGTCTCCGCTCTCTTCTAGATTCCAGCTCTAGGGGGCATACACAACACACAGTACAAGTAGGTGATGAGTTCCACTCCAATCACACACTACTTTGCATATACTTGATCTTAGCTACCCAAGCTAAATCAAGTTTAATACAACAAGACTTGAAATAAGAAAAATTATACTTTACAGAGATGTGTAGGTAGGTTTAGCTCGAGGAAGAAATTGTAGAAGCAGCTTGGATGAGTATCGATGAAGCAGCTTGCAACTTGAGGCTCTTTCTTCCTTTGAATGTATATGGACCACTCAAATATGGAGAAAAAGAAATAGAAACTCTTTCTTGCACTTCTTTTCTCTTCTTGGACTTTGTAATGTGTATAGTAGTGTATATGAGAGTCTTGTATATACTTTCACGTTCATTTGAGTGTCCTTTTATAGAGTGAGGAAGATTTGAACGTTGTAGAGGTGGTTGGCACGCAATAAATGATCTCCAACGTTCAAAAATTCGAACGTTATTTTACAAGTCGAAGATGAAGTCGACTTGGCCACTTGGAGTCGACCTCATGTGCGACTCCAGTTCTTCAGATTCCCAAGTCTGAGTCTTGGGTCGACTTGGCCTCAGACTTCAACTCAAGTCGATTCTGGAGTCGACTTGGGTTGCGACTTGGTTCGGCCTTTGTTAAAAAATCTTTGATCTTCATTCGATTTGCTTCTATCTTGCTTGGATTTCTTCCTTTAGTCCTTTTGATTCTTGAATGGCTCCTCATACTTGTAGATCTTGTGATTCTTGAAGAGCTTGTCCTTGATTCATCTCGGATTGGCTTGAATCTTGTGATTCTGAGGAGAGTTTGATTCTTGCATGATTGATTCATGCACCTTGCTTTGCATCTGACTCATTTGATCTTTAAGACTTGAATATTTAAAACATAATTGTATCTTTTCCTTGGACTTGATAGACTTGATTTGATCTTAAACATGAATCCTTGCTTTGAACTTGAAAAACCCAAGTTAATCTTGAGAATAGTCTTTGCACCTTACTTTGGATTTGAGAAAGTTCAAATAGATTCTTGGAATAAGCTTGGAGCTGCATTTTTGAAGTTTGAACTTCTCAAGTCGAGGATGGAGTCGACCATGTTTGCGACTTCGCCCAAGTCGCACCTGGAGTCGACTTCGTCTGCGACTTGGGCATCTTTGTGCCCCAAAATCAGGTCTGGACAGTTTTTTCTCGACTGAAGTTGATAGTGAGGTCGACTTCGTTTGCGACTTGGTTTTCCAAGTCGCAAGTGGAGTCGACTTAGCCTGCGACTTCACCTGCTATTCTTCCAGTTTTGATTTTGCCTTTGAAGTTCTGTTTCAAGTCGATAATGGAGTCGACTTTGGGATCGACTTCACCCTAAGTCGAAGTCCAAGTCGACTTGAGGATCGACTTGACTATTTCAGTTCCTTAAAACATTTGGAAAATTCATTAGTATACTTGATATACTCAAATTAGTCTTTGTTAATCATCAAAACTCATGCTTTGGTCAATTTTGTTTGGTTTTAAACATTGTTTCCAACAATCTCCCCCTTTTCGATGATTGACAAAACTAAATTGAGCTTGTACCTTTCAAGATAATCACATTCATATAAACTTCAAAAATAGAACATGATATTTCAAAACAGAACATAACTTTCATAAAGCAAACATTCAAATCACATATCAATCATAAGACACATATTTGAGCATAAGCAAGTTTCATATATCATTCATGTTTTCAGTTTACAATGTAAAAAAATGAAACCTAGATACAAACTACCTGACCCAAAACTCAAAAAACTCTACTCAATTCCTATTTTATCTCTCCCTTTTTGTCAATCTATCAAAAATTTGTCAATTCTCAAAGATTTTGTGAATTGAAATTGAGAGATGGGATATGAGATAGGTTTGATGGGACGGTTATGGGCTGATGAGTAGAAGGAAGAAGCTTGAGCGGGAGTGGGTTCTCGATGAACTGAACCTGATTCGAAGGGATCAAGTTCAGGCATGGGTCGCTTTTTGTGACGGCCCGATGCGAGGTGGTATCGAATGGTACACATTTCCCGATCGATTCAATCTTGTCGGGAATGCATATCATTGATAGCCGTCAAAACTTCGGTCACAAGACTTGTCATACGATCTTCTTGATGACCCATTTCTTCCCGAAGAGCGAAATCTCTTCTTTAATGCTCTGAAGCGTGGCCTCTTGAGATGATGTAGGAGGCGCTCGTTCGGGTGCAGCAGATCCTTGAGGTGAGTAGGATCCGTGCGTCGCGGGAGATGCGGGCTCCGCTTGAGCAGGCGGTGCTTCGGGAGGTTGATCCCCCTCAGCCTGTGCGTGGTCCTCTTGCTCTCGGGCTGGCTCGCCTAGCTTTTCCCGTATTCTGTCTTCTCTGAATTGCTCTAGGTTTATCTTCATGCGTTGGAGCAGTGCCTTGTTAATGACATTTGTTGTTTTGGGAACTTCAAAGGGTTCCCCTTCAATATCCACCTCTAGGCGCTCTAGGATCTTCGTGATCTAACTCCCGTAGGGTAGTACTCCTCTCGGGTTATCCTTTTTGCACGCCAAGGCTTCGAGAAAGAGTCTAGGAAGACTGATCTTTAATTTATTGACCAATTTCCATAAGATCATTGCTTCCTGTGGATTGAGTTGATTCCTTCCGCCTCCTTTTGGATAGATGCAGTGCGCAATGAGCAGACGAAGGACTCGCAGCCGAGGAGAAAGGTCCATATAGTGCAGGAATTTGGTGCCTGCATGGTACTTGTTGCTCTTGGTCAGCTCGTTATAGATCTTCTCCATTGTAAGATCTTTGGGTAGCCTTTCTTCTTCAAATGGAACTCCGAGAATTCTCCCGATTCTCTTTATGGCTTCATTCTGATCTGGATTAGCCATAGTTCTAAAATACATTTCTGATCCTTTGACATAAGTCGAGAACTTGGTGTCATCCCATAGGTAGTAGAACAGCCTGGTTAAGTCGGGATAGACCCTTTCTTCTGACTTCAACAGATGTGTCCATCCTTGAAAGTCTATCAACTCTTCTATATCGAATTCATAATCCCTGAGAAATTTAAAATCGATTATTTTCGGGATGAATACCTTTCTCTCGTAGAAAAGCTTGTAGAAGCGACTATGTTGGAGCTCGGTTTTGAAGTATGTTGTGGGCATTTTCAAGACTTGACCTTTTGTGATTGGAATTCTTGCTGAGTTTGAGCTTTGAGGTTGACTTTCCGACCTCGGAGCTCGATCTGAAGATTGGGTAGCGGTTTGAAACCTGACCCTTCTGCCCGTCGATGTTGATGGTTCCTCTCTGGCTCTTTTTCCAGAAGTTCTTGGCCTTCTGGGAACTTCTTCCTCTGTAGTTGACCTTGAAGGTCTAGAAACAGGTTTGAGTGAAGGCTTTGAGACAGCTAGCTTTGGGAGTCTAGATTTTGGAGCCATTTTGGTTTGAGAATTGAAAACTTAATAGGCTGGAGAAATAGAGTGATTTGAGAAAGAAAGGAGATGTTGGGAGTTCGGAATGGAGAGGCAGGTTGTCAGTGGGTTTGTCGGAATGGAGGAAGAAGAGTTTGGAACGGCTGTTCGCCGGAGATTTGCTGGAACATAGAGCTTGCCAGAAACAGGGAGCAACAGAGAGAGAGAGAGAGAGATGGTTGGCCGGAGAGAGGGATCTGTCGAAAAGAGAAGGGAGGCAATGGCGAAAGCAGAGATCTGCCAGAGAGAGAAGAGACAACTGGTTGCCGAGGTTTTGCGAAGGATACAAATCGCCGGGAGGAAATGAGAGGAAGAAAAAATGAGGAAGAAGAAAGAGGGAGAAAGAAGAAAAGAGAGGAAGGGAAGGAAGAGAAACGGTCGCGCGCGCGAAGTCGACTTGCCCTAGGCGAAGTCGACTTCGACCCTGTGGAGTCGACTTCACTATAGAAGCGGAGTCGACTTCACTTTCCCAAGTCGACTTGGCGGAGTCGACTTGGCTCCCATGGAGTCGACTTGACACATCGACTTGACCTTTTCAAATTTTTAGTTTCTTGTTTAATTTTCCTAATTTAGCTCTATCATTCTCATATCATTCCTAATCTTACAAAATGATTCCTTAGCTAGTGGTTTGGTAAAGATATCAACAATTTGGTCTTCTGTTTTCACATATTCTAAACAAATATCATGGTTTTCAACATGTTCTCTAATGAAATGGTGTCTTACATCAATATGCTTGGTTCTTGAATGCAGTACGAGATTTTTAGTCAGACAAATTGCACTTGTATTATCACATCTAATAGGAATATCAAAATAATCAATACCATAGTCTTTCAATTGCTGTTTCATCCAAAGTAATTGGGCACAACAACTACCGGCGGCTATGTATTCGGCTTCTGCAGTGGATAGAGCAACACTTGTTTGTTTTCTTGAGTACTATGAAACTAACATATGTCCAAGAAACTGACAAGTTCCACTAGTACTCTTTCTATCTACTTTATAGCCGGCAAAATCCGCATCCGAATAGCTGATTAAATCAAAGATTGACCCCTTTGGATACCATAGTCCAAGATTGGTAGTTTTTATCAAATATTTAAAAATCCTTTTTACAGCAAGTAAATGTGATTCTTTAGGACATGCTTGAAATCTAGAACACATACAAACACTGAATAAAATATCAGGTCTAGAAGCAGTTAAATATAGCAAAGATCCTATCATGCTTCTATAAAGCTTTTCATCGATACATTTACCGTTTTCATCTGTGTCGATCTTGATTGTAGAGCTCATTGGAGTATTTGCCTCTTTGCTATTTTGCATTCCAAATTTCTTGAGCATCTCTTTGACATACTTGGACTGGTTTAAGAATATCCCTTCACTTTGTTGCTTGATTTGCAGTCCAAGGAAGAAATTTAATTCTCCCATCATGCTCATTTCGAATTCGCTCTGCATAATCTTAGAAAATTCTTGACAAAGATTTTTGTCAGTAGCACCAAATATTATATCGTCTACATAAATTTGTACAATTAGAATGTCTTTATTTTTATACTTAATGAACAAAGTAGTATCAACTTTCCCTCTTTGAAACTCATGATCAATCAAAAATCTATTTAACCTTTCATACCAAGCTCTTGGAGCTTGTTTTAGTCCATATAATGCTTTGGTCAATTTATAAACATACTTTGATTGATCCTTTTCTTCAAATCCAGGGGGTTGTTCAACATATACTTCTTCATTCAGATAACCGTTCAAAAATGCGCTTTTTACATCCATTTGGAACAATTTGAAGTTCATATGAGAAGCAAATGCTAGTAAAATACGTATGACTTTTAATCTAGCCACGGGTGCATATGATTCTTCGAAATCAATTCCTTCTTCTTGGGAATACCCTTTGGCTACTTATCTGGCCTTGTTTCTAATTACAAGTCCGCTTTCATCTAATTTGTTCCTAAATACCCATTTGGTACCAATGATTGTATGATTATTTGGTCTAAGAACTAAATGTCATACATTGTTTCTTTCAAATTGGTTTAGCTCTTCTTGCATTGCAATAACTCATTTTTCATCATTTAGAGCTTGTTCAATGGTATTTGGTTCAATTTATGATACAAAAGCATATTGACCACAAATATTTTGTTTTGATCTTCTAGTTTTCACTCCTTAATATACATTTCCAATGACTTGCTCAATTGGATGGGCATTTTTGAACTTTAAATCAGTTGGAGGTTTGTAAGAATCATTACCTTCACTTACCTCTTCCTCCATGAGATTTTCTGGCTTGAGCTCGCTTTCCTTTGGTTGTTCTTTTCTTTTTGTTTCATCTGTATCACTTAATTCATCCTCCTTTCTAGGAGTTTGGTTAAATTCATCAAAGATAACATGTATAGACTCTTCTACAACTTGGTTTCATTTATTGAATACTCTATATGCTTTGCTATTTGATGAGTAACCAAGGAATATTGCCTCATCACTTTTAGCATCTAGTTTACCCAAGTTGGTTTTTTCATTGTTCAAAACATAGCATATGCATCCAAAAGCATGAAAATAAGAGATATTTGGTTTTCTTCCTTTCCATAGCTCATATGGGGTCTTTTTCAAGATTTCTCTAATGGTAACTCGATTCAAAACATGATAAGTTGTACTTACAGCTTCACCCCAAAATTTATTGGACAGTTTGCTCTCATTTAGCATTGTTCTAGCCATCTCTTGTATAGTTCTGTTTTTCCTTTCAACTACTCTATTTTGTTGCGGAGTTCTTGGTGCAGAAAATGTGTGATGAATTCCTTTTTCATTACAAAATTCTATGAATCGTTTGTTTTCGAATTCACCACCATGATCGCTTCTTATGGTTACAATTGTACTTTGTTTTTCATTTTGTACCAAATTTACAAAGGTTGCAAACATAGAGAAGACTTCATCTTTGCTAGCTAAGAGAATTATCCATGTAAATCTTGAAAAATCATCAACAATCACAAACACGTATCTCTTTCCACCAATGGTTAGAATGTCGGATGACCCGTATAGATCCATGTGTAGCAATTCAAGTGGCCTAGTAGTGGAAATTTCCTTTTTGGTAGAGAAAGGCATCTTGGGTTGTTTTGATAATTGACATGTCTTGCAAATTTTATCCTTGTCATATTTCAATCTTGGTAATCCTTCTACCAAACTCTTTTTCCATAGGGTCTTTATATTTCCCATGTTTATATGTCCAAGCCTTTTATGCCAAACCCATGGATCATTATCAATGGCCATTAGACATTGACCATTTAGTTCATCTAGTGAAACCAAATATACATTTCCATGTCTTTTTCCACTAAACATGATATGTTCTCCATCAAATACATTACATATAGATGATTCAAACACAACTTTATATCCTTTGTCACATAATTGACTAATGCTCATTAGATTGTGCTTGAGTCCTTCAACAAACAAAACATCTTCCATGCATGCATTTGAACTACTATGTATTTTTCCTTTATCTTTAATTTTACCTTTTTCATTATTACCAAAGGCAACTGTTCCATCGTTTCAAGGCGTAAGTTTATGAAATAGACTTCTTTCTCCGGTCATATGCCTTGAACAACCGCTATCCATGAACCATACATTATTTGCCTTTGCCTTAAAACATGTCTGAAAAATAAACAAGTAAATCTTATCTCTTTGGTACCCATTTTATGGATCCATTTGGGTTAGTAAAATAATTCAATCTTTGTAGTTCTAACTTTGAAAGCCCAAATCTTGTGTTCCTTGGAACCCAAACTAATTTTGCACCATGATCATACAGTTTCTTAAGGTTACATTTATAGATTGTATGACCCATTTTATTGCAAAAATTGCAAGTCATAGGTAATCTTGGAGTAGGCCTCCAAGTATCTAATGGTTCAAACGTTGGCCTTCTAGTCCACATAAAATTTTTCTTTTGTGGCTTGTATATAGGTGTAGTTTTGGTTTGATATTTCCCAAGTATTGGTATATTTGATTTGTTACTTTCTTTTTGCTCAAATGTATAGTAACCAAGACCTCTTTTATTTGTTTGAGAGGTCATATTTAGAAACATCTTTACATTCTCTCCTGGATTAGAGAACTTAGCTAATGATTCATTTAATGATCCGTTCTCCTTTTTCAGCAAATCATTTTCATCTTTCAATTTGTCTAATCTTTCTGCAAGTTTACCATTTACAATTATTGCTGTATCACATTATCTTTTCTTAATCGTAAACTTGCTTCCTAATTTCTTCAACTCTTCATATAGTGAATCATAAGCAATTTGCAGTTCTTCTAATTCAGCACATTTGAGGCATTCTTGAGGAGAAGAATAACTTGATTGAGAATGATAAGACTTGGAAGTTACCTCTTCATTGCTTGTGCACTTTGTTGAGGTATTTTGTTCTTCTTGTTCGATTTGCGCCATGCAACATATTCTCGCACAATCTTCTGTCTCGATTTCGTCGGTTGAAGAGCTACTCGTTGTAGATTCCTCGTCATTCACGTATATGCCTCTTCCTTTATTTCTTTGGAATCTTTCATTGTCCCCTCGATCTTTTCTTTGTTCTTTTGCCTTGCTTTCTTCAAGAGTTGGACATTGAGCTTGCATGTGACCCGAACCGCCGCATCGGTAACATTTGGTTGGTTCTTTTTTTTTCTCTCTAGAATTTCTATCTTTGAAACTTCTAAAATTTCTGCCTTTCCTCACAAATTTTCTGAATCGTTTTGTGAGTAGGGCAATCTCATCGTCATTTTGAGAGGATGAGGTCTCGTCTGTATCTTGTGCGGCTTTCAAGGCAATTGCTCTTTTGCCTCTGTGTTGATCTTCATTTCTTTTCTTGATTAGCTCATGTGACATTAATGAGCTAATTAAATTTTCTAGCTTCAATGTGTTGAGGTCCTTGGCTTCTTCTATCGCAGTAATCTTTGGAGTCCAAGATTCCGGTAGAGCTCTCAAAATCTTCATAACCTGCTCAGATTCAGATATAGTCTTTCCAAGACCTTTTAAAGCATTAGTAATTTTTGAGAATCTAGCAAACATTTCAGAAATATTTTCTGTTTCTAGCATTCTAAAGTTTTCTAGTTCTCCAATCAAAATATTTCTTTTCGTCCCTTGGACTTGAGAAGTTCCTTCATAAATGGAGGTTAACGTATCCCATATCTCTTTAGCGGTTAAACAAGATGATACTCTATCATATTCAGAAGTAGTAAGAGCACAGAATAGTGAGTTCGTAGCTTTGGCATTGCTCTTTACAATTCTTACTTCCTCATCGGTCCATTTGGAAGCTCTTTCGTTGGTAGGCAAGGTTACTCCATCTTGGATTGCAATCCAAGAATCCATGTCGGTAGCCATGATGAGTTGCTTCATACGAAGCTTCCAATATCCAAAATTATTCCCATCAAACAATGGTGGCCTTGTAAAGGATTGGCCTTCAGCAAATGCGGGAACGGAAGTAGATTGGGATGCCATATCGATAAGATCTCTTTGGTAAACTCAAAAACCTGCTCTGATACCACTTGTTGGTCCCGAGTTGATGGCAAAACCCAAGAGGGGAGGGGTGAATTGGGTTCTTTAAAAAATTCTTTGGTAAATTAAAGTCTTAACCCCTTGAAAGATTAATTCCCTTTTGAAAGCAAATAGAGAGCAATTAAGATAAAGCAGTAAAAGAAAGCAGAAGACAAGATTTATAGTGGTTCGGCCAAACCTTCCCTACTCCACTCTTCCAAGCTCACACTCCGTTGTGACTTGGGTTCCACTATGTATTCCTCGAATACACTTAGAGTCTCCGCTCTCTTCTAGATTCCAGCTCTAGGGGGCATACACAACACACAGCACAAGTAGGTGATGAGTTCCACTCCAATCACACACTACTTTGCATATACTTGATCTTAGCTACCAAAGCTAAATCAAGTTTAATACAACAAGACTTGAAATAAGAAAAATTATACTTTACAGAGATGTGTAGGCAGGTTTAGCTCGAGGAAGAAATTGTAGAAGCAGCTTGGATGAGTATCGATGAAGCAGCTTGCAACTTGAGGCTCTTTCTTCCTTTGAATGTGTATGGACCACTCAAATATGGAGAAAAAGAAATAGAAACTCTTTCTTGCACTTCTTTTATCTCCTTGGACTTTGTAATGTGTATAGTAGTGTATATGAGAGTCTTGTATATACTTTCACGTTCATTTGAGTGTCCTTTCATAGAGTGAGGAAGATTTGAACATCGTAGAGGTGGTTGGCGCGCAATAAATGATCTCCAACGTTCAAAAATTCGAACGTTATTTTCCAAGTCGAAGATGAAGTCAACTTGGCCTGCGACTTCGCTTCCAAGTCGCACCTAGAGTCGACCTCATGTGCGACTCCAGTTCTTCAGATTCCCAAGTCTGAGTCTTGGGTCGACTTGGCCTCAGACTTCAACTCAATTCGATTCTGGAGTCGACATGGGTTGCGACTTGGCTCGGCCTTTGTTAAAAAAGCTTTGATCTTCATTTGATTTGCTTCTATTTTGCTTGACTTTCTTCCTTTAGTCCTTTTGATTCTTGAATGGCTCCTCATACTTGTAGATCTTGTGATTCTTGAAGAGCTTGTCCTTGATTCATCTTGGATTGGCTTGAATCTTGTGATTCTGAGGAGAGTTTGATTCTTGCATGATTGATTCATGCACCTTGCTTTGCATCTGACTCATTTGATCTTTAAGACTTGAATATTTGAAACATACTTGTATCTTTGCCTTGGACTTGATAGACTTGATTTGATCTTAAACATGAATCCTTGCTTGGAACTTGAAAAACCCAAGTTAATCTTGAGAATAGTCTTTGCACCTTACTTTGGATTTGAGAAAGTTCAAATAGATTCTTGGAATAAGCTTGGAACTGCATTTTTGAAGTTTGAACTTCTCAAGTCGAGGATGGAGTCGACCTTGTTTGCGACTTCGCCCAAGTCGCACCTGGAGTCGACTTCGTCTGCGACTTGAGCATCTTTGTGCCCCAAAATCAGGTCTGGACAATTTTTTCTCGACTGAAGTCGATAGTGAGGTCGACTTCGTTTGCGACTTGGCTTCCCAAGTCGCAAGTGGAGTCGACTTAGCCTGCGACTTCACCTGCTATTCTTCCAGTTTTGATTTTGCCTTTGAAGTTCTGTTTCAAGTCGATAATGGAGTCGACTTTGGGATCGACTTCACCCTAAGTCGAAGTCCAAGTCGACTTGGGGATCGACTTGACTATTTCAGTTCCTTAAAACATTTGGCAAACTCATTTGTATACTTGATATACTCAAATTAGTCTTTGTTAATCATCAAAACTCATGCTTTGGTCGATTTTGTTTTGTTTTAAACATTGTTTCCAACACCTTATAAGGTCATTTATATCTTAATTAGATAATTTAAAACTTAGATAATAAGATTTAATACCTAAATCTAACTACGTGTAACAGTATCTAACCACATTTGATAGCATCTAACAACATCTAACAGTATCTAACGATATCTAACCAAATCTAGCTTTTGATACTAATAAGTTAATCTTTATTTAACACTTGTAATATGATTTTAAGATCCTTATAGGGTCATTTATATCTTAATTATAGAATTTAAAACTCAGATAATGAAATTTAATGAAATCCACCGAAATCTAGGACATCTAACAACTCTAACTATATCTAACAATATCTAACAACATCTAACAATATCTAGCTAAATATAACTTTTGATATTAACAAGTTAAGCTTTATTTAACACCTGTAATATGATTTTAAGTCCTTTATAAGGTCATTTATATCTTAATTACAGTATTTAAAACTCAGATAATAAAATTTAATGAAATCCGCCCAAATCTAACGACATCTAACAGCAGCTAACCACATCTAATAGCATCTAACGGTATCTAACAAGATCTAACAACATCTAACGGCATCTAAGCGAATCTAATTTTTGATATTAATAAGTTAATCCTAATTTAACACCTATAATATGTTCTTAAGCCCCTTAAAAGATCATTTACATTTTAATTACATAATTTACAACTCAGATAATAGGATTTAATGAAATTCACCTAAATCTAATGACATCTAACAATATCTAACTGCATTTAACAACATTTAACAATATTTAATAGCATCTAACGACATCTAACAACATCCAACAACATCTAACTGACTTTCAAAGATATAATATGGTTCAACTTTGGATGCGATGGCTAATTAAATTTTGACATGATAAACCATTGATCGAGTTATTTTGGCATATTCATGCAATAATAGTAAGGGTTAATTTTAGCTATTTGCAATAACCCCTCTATGTTATTTTATTATTCTCTATTGAATTTGAATTAAACTATTTTGCATTGAAATTTCATAGATAATACGGTGGTTGGTGCTAATCTTGGCTTATGATACAATAAAATTAAATGATTAATTTTTTTACATTGATATTTATATTAACCTCCCTACATTAATGATTTTATTGCTTTATATTAGATTTGAATTAATCTATTGTTATGTAAATTTTATATTTAAAATTTATGAATAATCATCAACATTCAAAATTGCACATGTCTTATTTCTTGTTTATTATCTAACTGCAATAAATATTGATGTAAATTTTTAAATATTATTGAGAAATTAAGTTTAATAATTTTAATAATTTTTGTATTTTTAGTTACCACAAATAATCTAAAGTATATAAATTTTTAAAGTTAAACAATAAAGAGAATATTGTTATGGGCTTTATCTCATAATATTGTATTACTTTTGAATATCTAAATATTTTTAGTTACCTCTAAGGTCTAAAATATATAATACTCAAAACCCATTGAACAGTAGAGAATATTACACTTTATTTTTCTTCTATTGAAATTATATTATAAACTATTGGATTGTAATTTTGCTTAAAAGTGTTCATGGAGTGCAAAAGCATATAATGAAAAAATTTGACGTAGTTGAAAAGCTTAAGGCACCGGGGATGATAATATCTAATTTTTTTTATTAATTATGTTTATGCTCAATTTTTCCATCACAAATTTCCTAGTTTAAAATATCATACAATATCAAACATTACACATAAGGAAACATAGATATTGAATGAATTAACATCCATGAGAGAAGAAAGATTAACTAGTCCTTAATTTTACACTGATGCTTAAGTAGCACAAGTCAATAAAAGTAAAGGGAAGCAAAATCCCGTAAAAAGCTAATGGGAAAAAAATTAAAAAATTAAATGACGGGTGTAACTTCTGTTGTAGAAAAGGATATTTTAAAAAGGAAGGTTATAAATGCAAAAGTTAGTTTGAAAAGAAAGATAATTCTCAATTATATATTTGTCTTGAAACTAATTTTATAAATGTATCCTCAAATGCATGTTTTATTGACCTTGGTGTCGATATTTATATTATAAACTCATTATAGGTATTCAACACAATCAGATGACAATTTTCAAGGTTGGGATAAAATCAGTTAAGATTTGTAGTCTTCGTCTTAATGTTGGACACTATTAGATTTGCATGATATTTTTATATTCTTTAGTATCTAGGAATTTGATCCCCTTATTAAATCTTGGTTGTATTAGGTTATTCATTTAGTTTTGAAAATTAAGCTTTAATTTCTTTAAAAATAATTTTTTTTTTATTGTTACTACAACATCATGTATTGGTCATTATCAAATAACTATAAATTGCTCATATTTAAATAATTTGTCCAACATTAGTATGTCTATTAGTATTAGAGATTAATGAGAGTTACTCAATATTATAACTAGAGGTACAAGTGGTTTGGGTTCAATCCGGAACTTGCTGAACGACTATTGTAGTTAGTCCATTTTCAATGTGAACCTCAACCCAAACTTCAAAACTTGAGTTGGATTGGTTTAAGTTAGGTTTAACTTGGGTTACATTTGGAACTTAAAAAAAAGTTGGTTGGGTTGAGTAAGGCCAAGATAAACATGGGTTAAAAAATGGATTGGTTTAGGTGGACTCCAAACCCAACGCACTTGAACCCCTAGTTATGACATTATATATTGGGTTGATAAATCAAAGAAAAGGATGTTGAAATTAGTAAAAATAGTATTATCTTATGGCACCCCGAACTTGAGGTGTCTGAACCTTACTTCAAAATCGTTTAGTTAGTAAACTGTGAGCAGAATTATATCCCTGTTCACGCAGTGGAGTCTTCAATTCAATCTCATTTCAATTTACAAGCAATCATTTACTTGTAATTGAAATCACAAAATATTTACAAATCATTAAAATACATTTACATTATCAGTCTTTGTAACCTAGTAATATTGTATCCTTACAACGTCTCCATTCATCCAAGTATATGAGAACATCATAACCTTAAGAGTCTCTAAGTTGATATATTTTTTTTGCTTGAACTTTCCATATCTGTCTAAGGTTGGAAGAAACAAAACGTGAGTACTAGACTCAGTAAGCAAACATTTTCATTCCAAAATTTGGCATTTCACAAATAATGCATATGCAAATGCATATTTTCCATTCATGTCTTAAACCTTCATTAGATGGTACACTAGTTAGGCGACCATCAATTCATCTATCCCCTATTTTAGGGAGGCGCCGCTGGCCTTTGGACCTGTATCAGCTACTCGATCACATTAGAGGGGGACTTCGATCTGCTTACACCTCTAAAATGGACCTGTACCTTTATGCACCACGCATCATACACATGCTAGCATGATTTCAAGAAATAATCACTTTCATCATTCTGTTCTCTTTTCAAATTAAGAAAAATTGCATAATCATATATAAAATGGGTTAATAAATACATTTTCCAAATCACATTATGAGGATGATCATCCTTAAATAATATTGAAAAATAGCAGAATAAAGTGAATTGCAAATCATTCAATCATTTTAAAAATAAATCATTTCAAGGTATTGCTTGCTTACTCAGAATGTCAGCTTGTCTGTGTTGGTCCCGAGTTAATGGCAAAACCCAAGAGGGGAGGGGTGAATTGGGTTCTTATAAAATTCTTCGGTAAATTAAAACTTAACCCCTTGAAAGCTTAATCCCCTTGATTGAAACAAATAGAGAGCACTGAAATAAGGAAAGCAATAAAGTAAAACAGTAGGCAAGGTTTATAGTGGTTCGGGCAACCTCTCCCTACTCCACTCTTCCAAGTTCACACACCGTTGTGACTTGGGTTCCACTATGTATTCCGCGAATACACTTAGAGTCTCTGCTCTCTTCTAGATTCTAGCTCTAGGGGGCATACACAATCAGAGCCTATGCTCTCTTCTAGATTCTAGCTCTAGGGGGCTTATACACTTGATACAAGTAGATGATGAGTTCAACTCCAATCACAACTCTACTTGCAACATCTTAGTTTGTTACAACAAACTCAAACCAAGACCAATAACAAAGAATAATGAAAATAATGAAGATCTACACTTTACTGAGTTGTGTAGGCAAGATTCAGCTTGAGGAAGAGTTTGTAGAAGCAATCGGTTGTATATCGTTGACGCTACTTGCAACTTGAAGCTCGTTCTTCCTTTGAAAGTGTATAGATCACTCAAATTTGGAGAAAAGCAAATGGGAGCTCTTGTTTGCACTTCTTTTCTCTCTTTAGGCTATGTAGTGTATATTCCAACGTTTGCTTGAGTGTCTATTTATAGAATGGGGAAGATTTGAACGTTATAGAAGTGGTTGGCGCGCAATAAATGTTCCAACGTTCAAAAATTCAAACGTTGCTTCCCAAGTTGCAGGTGGAGTCGACTTCGTCTGCGACTTAGCTTCCCAAGTCGCAACTGGAGTCGACTTCGTGTGTGACTTCAGTTCTGCATTTTCCAAGTCTGAGTCTAGGTCGACTTGGTTTCAGACTTGACCTCAAGTCGATCTTGGAGTCGACTTGGGTTGCGACTTGACCAGTTCTTGTACTGAAAACAGTTTGATCTTTGTTTGATTTCCTTTAGCTTGCTTGGCTTCTTTCCTTCAATAATATTTTGTAGACCTTGTGAAGCTTGAAAACTTGCATGGTTGTTTTTGCCTTTGATTCAACCATCTTGCTTTCTTTTGATATTAGTCTTTACATCTTGAATTTCTTCATCTTGAAATATGCTTGGAGCTTTTCCTTGGACTTGAGAAACTTAAGTTGATCTTGAAATGAGCTTGCATCTACATCTTTGAAAACCTCAAGTCGATCTTGAGGTCGACTTCGTCTGCGACTTCACCCAAGTCGCAACTGGAGTCGACTTTGTTTGCGACTTCGGTATTTTTCTGCCCCAGATTCAACTCTGGAGTGATTTTGTCATCTGAAGTCGATGCTGGAGTCGACTTCGTTTGCGACTTGGCTTCCCAAGTCGCAAGTGGAGTCGACTTGGCCTGCGACTTCACCTGCTCTTCTTCTATTTTCAAAATTGGTCGTGGGGTTCATTTTGGAGTCGAGGATGGAGTCAACTTTGGGATCGACTTCACCCTAAGTCGAAGTCCAAGTCGACTTGGAAATCGACTTGGCTATTTCATTCCTTAAAATATTCAACAAAATCATTAGTATTCACTTTATACTCAAATTTAACTTTGTTAATCATCAAAATTCATGCTTTGGTCAATTTTGTTTTGTTTTGAACATTGTTTCCAACGGTCTGCTCAATCTTTTCTTTTCCTTTACCTAAACATGCCAAAAGTACTATCTTATATTTTTGAGCATTATATACATATTTTATGGCTATATAGAATTAGTATTTTGTAATTAATTTAGACTATAAATTTCATTCAACACCCATGGTTAACATATTAAATTTTATTATCATATTATATAGGTACGACATCTAATCTGTGGCAAGAGAAAAATCAAATGAAATTTCTATAATATATTTATATTTAACATTCTCAGTTCCTAACAACTACCTTCCTTAATTATTATTATATATTTTTTTATATTTTTTTCATATTAGTTAAAGGAACGCGCGATCCAGGTAATTGTCAGTGTTAGCCATATTAAATTTAAAAGGTCATATATATATAACCACTGTGTGAACATAAAGTATATAAAAATATATATTGTAGAACTTGTTTGGAACGCCCGGTGTCTATCTGCTTTTCACCCTTTCTTGGCTGTTTTTAATCTTCTCCACCTTTTCCCTTCCTTATTTCCTTAAGCCGATGATTTACAGCTTTCAATCTGCGTAATAGAAAGTCTTTCTCCTTCTGGCTAATATATATACCCAATTCATCTAACAACTATCTGCTTGAGAATTACTGCATTGCTATTATCTGCCATATATTCTTTAATAACCCAACACCTCTATATCCATACTCAACACCTATGTATACAACGCTGCCAGCACCTGCTTTTACCGACTTTGCTAAGTTGCATGTGTTTTCTGAATTTACACGTGGTTAAAATCTGGCATTGATGACGGTCCTTCAACCACAACTTACATGCTTTTTTGATTGATATTATATACACTTGTGACATCTTGATATTACAAATCAAACTCATTCACAACCCTCACAATGGAGGGACATATTACAGATACTCTCGTACTTGAGGGACTAAGTATAAATACCTCCATAACAAGAAGGACACATGCAAGGGGTTACAAAAGCCCACACCAAATGCTATCTGTGGGTTTCGAACCCACAACCTGACAGCACCCCAACCGGTGCTACCACCAACTGAGCTAACCTCAGTTGGCACAACTTACATGCTTTAGATCATTGCGATAGTATATATATCAACACATCACGGCTTATTACTGACGCTAATTAGTTCAAGTCAAATACGGTTAAAAATTGTTTACTTAAAAGAATTTTCAACAATATTCTTTATAATTTAATTCGTTCATATTTTAAAGCACCTCAAATTAGCCGTTCATATGAAATTTTTTTTTTGTCAAAATGATTAATTTTGGTTAGAATATAAGCATTTGAAATTAACTAATGCAATTCATTGAAATTTTAAATTTTCTACTCATTTATAATTATGTTTTGTATAATCTACTCCGTTCATCAAGTAAGGTACACTAATTTAGGCTTATTCATGAATTTCACCCAAAATGGAGTTCTATATACATAATTATTTCAATTAATAAAATATGAAATATATTGTGAAAATGATACATATGCATATTCCTAGGGTAGTGACGAACCACACATTAATGAATCCATGCACATTTTTCAATGTAAAATTTAAAATTATGTAAATACATTATTAAGTCATTTATCATAATCCAATATGTTAATATTATAGAACATATAAATTTTATCGTTGATCTCAATTTTCATATCAAAATAATTTGTATGGGTTAAGATATTGACATTTAAAATTAATTCTTGAAATCTCATCCAATTTTGGTTGTTTAAAAATCTTCTAAACGTAATTTTCATGATCTAGTCCATTCATTATGTAGGGTATGTTAAAATAAACTTACTCCTGAAATTTTATGTAAAACCACCTTAACACATTAAGATGTTAATTAAATAAACAATTACATAAAAATACCAAGATGTGAAAAGAAAGCTCCTGGACGTGAATTGCATGGCTTGACTTTTGGTACTTTTTCGATGCACTTAAGTTAAGCATTTTAATTAATTTTTTTCATAATCTAATCTACCTAGATTAAAAAGCACAAAATTTAACACTTCTTATTAAATTCTCTTGTCGATCTGAGTTATACACTTTAAGATATAATGAAAATAGCATAGATGAATATAAGCCCTTAATTAGGACCCCTAATCAGCCCAATTTTTCTATTTATTTTTATCTTTTCCATAAGGTCCTTGAATTTAAACAATTTTAATTGGTATAATTTAGAATTTTAAAATTTCTTTCCGAAAAATTTGTAAAAATTTATTTTCATATCTAATTTTTATGAAATTACAAATTACCCTCCATTTTTCTTATAAATCTCAAACGTAACTTTTGTGAATTCCAAATAAGTCCCTTTTGTCTCTAATATTTTCAAATTTACCCATTAATCCCCTTTTCTAAATTTGTAATTTAATCTCACTTTTCTAAAATTATAATTTAGTCTTTTTTGTAAACATACATATTTTTCTATAACTTTATACTCATAATATACACATTGTACAAGCTTTCAGTGTACATCACATTCACTAGTCTCAAATAATATAGGTTTCACAATTCTTCCCTCCTTACAAAAGGTTTCGTCCCAAAACTTATTTCATTTCAAATAATTGAGGATATTTTCTTTCTACTTCTTCACGAAGTTCCCAGGTTGCTTCATTTTCAGAATATCGGTTCTATTGAGCCTTGACATACTCGATCTCTCGATTCTGAAGCTTCTATATCTTGTAACCCAGGTTTTGATAGGTCTTTCTTCATAATTTAAACAATCTTGAATTGACAAAGCCTCTACTGTGAGGTTATGAGTTGGGTCCGATACATACTTTATAAGCATCAAGATATGAAATACATTATGAACTGCTGCTAAAGCTGGAGGTAGTGCTACCCTATAGGCTAAATTGTTAATCTTTTCTAATACTTCAAATGACCCAATATATATCGAATTTAATTTACTCTTTTTCCAAATCTTGTGACTCCTTTGATTGGTGTTATTATTACAAATTCATGATCACCAATTTTGATATTTAGATCCCTTCGCTTGCAATCTGTATAACTCTTTTATCGACTTTGGGCTGTGAGCATACATTGTCGAATCACTTGCACTTTTTCCGCCATCGTTTTTGACAAATCTGGGGCAGGTTCAATTGGATATCCTTTTTGCCATCTTTTTTGTTGACTCTGGGATGTGAGTACCCACATGTTGACTCATTGGATATCCTAAATAAGGCAGGTTCAATTCTAAGGTATATACTCATAGGTTTGGTTCGATTGTAGATACAAATTTTCTACATGAATTTAGGTAGGTAAGTTTCAAAAGTCAAGTACCCGAAACTGACTTGAATTTTATATAAAATACATAAATGACATGTGATATACCTTGAGTTTGACTTTTAAAGCTTTAAGACCTTTCCTGATTTTGCTTTCTCCTCAAACCCTAGCCTTGAACCCCTTCTATCGTTTTTTCCATATCCTTTATACATCTTCATCATATGTAGTCCATTTTCTTCACTCATGGTTGATCTCCTTTCCTCCATTGCCTATTCTTCGGATTATTTTCTTTTTCCCCCATATCCCTACACTATCATATGCTCCCCTTCTATTCGACTGTCTTCTCCAAAATAGTAATTTTTTATTATCTTTTGTGGAGTTTTGGTTGTCACGGAGAAGAGAAAATTTTCACAGAGTAATAACTATCATTTATCACATAGTTTTGGTTGTTTCTTAATTTGTCATTATTTTTGTTTGTAAGTAAATTTATAGCTCTATTTTTCCTTTACAATATCGCCTAATCATGGCCATTGTGTTACCTCTATTGTTTGATTTCTACTTAGTTTGTACATCTAAATTTCATTTATATCATTTTCAAATTTCTAAATCTCTGTTATGTTTTTGAGTTTTATACTTGTTTGATATTAATATGCCCTATTTATTATCTAACAAGAGTTGTGGTTCATGACGAGCTGCGTATATGTCAATTAAAATGCTCGCTATTTACGCAAGTATACGTGCCATGTCAAGTAATAAAGAGTGAGTAGAGTATCGTTCCCACGAGGAATTGTTAACCAAAATTATTAATTAGTTAAACTGCTTTGGATGGATGGAAAATTTTGGGTTTGTGGTTTAACTAAACTAACGATTGCAAAGGTAAGTCAAAGTAGAGATTACGAGACTACTGGATACTGAAAACGAGTTTACTGATTAGGGATGGCAGATGGATAGATCGGAATCCTTGAATCTAAACTATATTGCTTTGGTTCTTTTTAATTGGATTGTATAGGATTTACTAGCCCAAGTTCATATATCTTTATATATGTCTTCCAACATTATATAAAGCTAATTACACCCTATTTAATTGTTATGTTCCCATGCCATTAAATAAAGTGAAATTGATAAAGTTTAACGGTATATTCCTATCCATTAAACAACTCTCCATACACAAAAGTAGAAACTTATACCTTGCAGATGGATCCGGCAGAGATCTTCCTCTTCTAAGGATACATCAAGCAATTAAATCATCTTACAAGGTAGCTAATCTTGTAAAAAGCATTCAAACCACACATGCAAAGGTAAATCATACACGATCATATAAAATCAAATATTCATTCCTGAATATTCTAAAAACTAAGAAACTATATAGTTTAGAACTCAAATCATCCTAACTATCCATCTAATGGAGATTTAGTTCAAAGACATGATCTTAACATCCAATACATCCATATAAAAAGTATCCATAAAGGCAGAGAAAGAAAATTAGAAAGAATAAGAGAAAACTGGTTTCCAGCGGTTTCCACCAACGGGACTTGAATCCACTCTTCAATCCGGACTTTAATCTTGATTTCCTCTTTCTCTTGTACTTTAGTTCATCCTTAGGCTCTCTTCTCTCCCTCCTTCTCGCGCGTGAACCCCTTGGAACTATATATAGAGTCCCTTTGCGCAACTTACGCACTGAAGTTTGAGCGTACAGATGCGTATTGGTGCCTAGGTGCCAACTCCATAGACTTTCCTGGCTTGGAGCTTCTCCTTAACGTGTTATGATTTATCATGCATGGAGCCTGGGCGCCCCTGGCTGGCGCCTAGGCGCCAACTCTCTGGAAGCCATGCTGCAAGCTGTGTGTGCTAAAAATGGACAAAGTACGTAGGGTGGCACCTAGGCACCATCCATCCGCCTCTGTTTGCCTCAGCTTGCATTCAACTCGCCCACTTTGCCTTCATATGTCCCGTCCTTCCTGCAGAAGATGGAAAAACTAACTAAATGAACTAAAAATGCCTAAATAATGCTAGAAATGCCTAAAAATTAAATAATGCTCCTAAAATGCAAAGCGGATGAAAATTAAACTAAATGAATGCAAACTAAGCCTAATCTCTCGAACTAACGCACAAATCAAGTCTAAAATGGGTCATGATAACTCGCAAAAATACGAGTTATCAGTTCACAATTATTTACATGGGTGGAAAGTTTTTTTTGGATAATTTATTTTTTAGACAAATTCATGGTTGTTTGGACTTTGTTGTTTAGATAGATTAATGGTTGTTTAATAAATTCATTAAATTTTTTCTTCATTTTGATAGTACAAATGTACTTAAATGTTCTAATTAAACTATGAGAATTTTTTTATAGATTAATATTGGTTATTTTAATTAGGAAGCATATATTTGTGTGAATGGCTTATAATACGAAATAGACTAAATTGGATGGTTCAATGAGTTAATATAGTTAACCAATCATACAATCTTAAATTTTATTTATACTTAACAGAATTCAAAGTGAATATGCATGCCAAAATTATAGTGGCAAGTTCTTTCAGGGGAATTGATTCAGAATAAGAACAAAATTGACCCACCTGAAAAAATAGGGTAAGGTAGGCCTCAAATCAAACTAGTCTAAACATATGGTATGATAAGGATTTTTAAAAATAAGGTAAGGGTAGCGTACACCTCTACCTGGTCCTACTTGACTCAGGTTACACCTCTACCTAATACAACAGTAATGGATGCAAGAAGTGAGTTTATTGATTATGACATGATAGATTAATAATGTGGGAACATAGTGCTACTATCGAAGAGATTACTAATAAACTTGCATTAGCTCTAGGTGATTGAGAAGGCCTCATAGAATTAGAAAATCTATTATTTCATATGACTACATTACTATGGTAGAGTGTGATGATGATACTGACAAGCTATGTATATATCTAATTAAAATGCTCATTTTAACGCAAGTATATGTGCGATCAAGTAATAAAGAGTGAGTAGAATATCGTTTCCATGAGAATTTTGTTAAACGGACTAGCACCTTAAAATTTGATTGTCCAAAGTGAATTGGTAAAGTGAGTGAAATTGTATTTACAGAACAAAAATTAAACTTAACTAATCTAAATTGAAATTAAACTTAACTAATTTAAGCAGAAATTAACCAAAATAGAGTGATTGTAGGAGAGTTTGCCTTGAGATGATTAAGATAGATGTGAGTATGAATTCATTGACTCATAGTTATGTCAAATTGGTTCCTTTTAAGTTATTGTACAGAGATTACTAATCTGATTACCAATCTAAGTTTATTTTTATTTATATATATCTTCCAACACATGCAAACCTAACCCTGTTTTAGTTAATTGCTATCTTCGAATGCAACCAAGTAAGATAAAGCTGGTAACCATATAACTTAATCATGATTACACAGGGTTAATAGGTATATTTTTATCCATATTAACATCCAACTACTATAATTAGATGGAAACCTGTGCCTTATATATGGATCTCATTCAAATCTCAATTTTTAAAGCATAAATCTAAATATTTAATCAATCTACAAGATGACCAAGCTTGCAAATGCATTAAGCATGATATATAAGGGTAATCCCATGCAACACAAGTTACAACATAACTTATAACCTCATTAAAACACAAGGAAACTAAAATAATATAGTTATAATGTCAAATCTTCCATATCTCCCACCACAAAGACATTTAGCCCAAAAATATGATTTCAACTTCCATAAAAAATAAGTTTATAATCATTCCAAGGGAGGAAAATAAGAAATATAAGTAGGAAAAAGAAAAGAGGAGATGAAACTTAATGATCTTTAATGAAACAACTTGAATATACACTTGTCTTCCTCTTTGGCTTGAAATCCCTTCTTTTCTCCTTCTCCACAGTAGCCACGAGCTCTGGGGATTCTCTTTAGCAAACCCTAAAAGATATATTTATAACCCCCAAGAATTGAGCTTCACACATGTCGAAATTCACACACATGGGATCTGGCACCATGGCGCCAGCAAGCTGACGCCGGGGCGCTAACCTCTCTTGAAGCCTGCCGACTTAAGTTGTCTCGAAAGTTCTTGAATGGCGGTGGATTGGTGGCCGCAGCCACGGGCATGTTGGAGCCAGATTTTCCTTTTTACAGCTTGAAGTGATTTTTTTCATTCCATCCTCTTTTTGCCTTGAATTTGCATGAGAACCACCCTCTTTTTCCTACAACAAAAAGTAAAAGTAAATAATATATTCTTAAATGATCGAATGAAATTAAAACAACTAAAATGAGATGAATTTTAACTAGATGCACATAAAATGCATAAAAATCACACAAGATGTAAGAATTACAAAAATGAAGAAAACTAATGCAAAACCCATGCAAATTTATATGATTTTCTTAAACTAGCACCTAAACTAAGTGCGAAATGAGCCTTGATGACTCTAATTTTATAGAGTTATCAGATACTCATAATGAAGAAAATCTATTCCTATTTAAAGTAACTATTGAAAGCGAAATATCTAAATTATGGTTGAATACCATGAATTATGATATATATATTCCACATATAAAATGAAGCCTACGATCTTCTGGCAATGTCTGAAGAGTACATATTAGTTGGTAATAAATGAGTTTTAGAATCAAATAAGATCGTAAGGGCAATGTAAAAAATGTATGAGACAAACTTGTTGCTTAAGGATTCACTTAGAAAAAGGCATTGATTATAGAGACACATTTGCTTTGGTATATAGAAATGACACATTTAGATTTATTATGATATTAATAACTTATTTTGACTTAGAGTTATATAAAATTAATGTAAATATAACTTTTCTAACTGAGAATTTAAAATGAGATATCTGCATGATAAAATTAGAAAGATTTAAAATGGAAGAAGAGGAAATATAAATATGTAAATTAAAAAATTCATATATGAATTTAAACAAGCTTTCCGTTAGCGTTATCTAAAATTTAATAAGATTATCTTGTCCTTTGAATTAATAAAATATTGTTAATCAATATATATTTGAAATTCTTTGAGAGTAATTTGTATTTCCAATTTTATATGTGGATGATATATTACTTGATACTATTGATTTGGGTCCTTTACATAATATTAAGAGTTTCCTTTGTTTTTATATGTCATAGGAATTGAGCTTCGTTAAGATAGATCTAAGAGAGTATCATTATTTAAGGGTCATGAATTTAAAATGCATGAGTTTTTGCAAAATGAGATTAAGAAACAAAAAAAAAAGTTCATTCATATATTTCCACACTTGAAAGCATAATATTCACTCAAGCATCTGCTAGTTTTAATATTACTTATAGGATGGAATTACATGTAAGATATCAATATAATCTAGAAATGAGATATTGGAATATAATAAAGAAAGTAATGTGATATCTCTAAGAAATGAAATATCCTAAGCTCACATAAGGCAACATTGATAAAATAGAGGTGTTGGGCTAGATTCGAATTTTACTAATTTTAACTGTTATTTTTAAATGTATTATAGTTGATAAAATTTATTTCATTACTTAAAGTGTATCTTGATACTTTGTTATGGAAATTCCTATATGGTTTATTTCTCTAATTATAAGTAAATTACTGATTTAAATAAGTACATTAACATTAAGTATCTGCCGATGTGAGAAAGGATCAAATGATCATCTTTTATCAATTATTGTTAGTAGAGTTAACATAATTGATGATTCCATAACTAATGTTTTAGTAGGGGTGCAACTCGGGCTCACGAAACTCGGGTTCATCTTAACCCTATTTGTAAACCTCAACCATAATATTATTTTTGAAATTCGGGCTCGGGTTGAGTTTCGGGTTGACATGTTCCTATTAATGTCTTTGTTTCTCATCCTATATATATATATCATAAACCTATTGGATAAAAAAGTTTAAAGAACAATTTATTATAAGAAAGTAAGAAAAATTCAAATATCGCTTAAGAGTAGAAAGAAAGAAACCTGTTTTGAGTATTCTCTTTGCATCAAGGAGAATGATAGCTGTATTTTGGAGAATGTAGAAGTACGACCATTTTCCATTCTGCAATCTAACTCACTAATGTTTAATTTCATTAAAAGCTTTTTAATCTAAATTTTTAAAAAAAATTAATTAAAAACTTTTCATTCTCGACAGTTATCATATTTTTAATTTTTTATATCTTTTTATACAACTACATTACTTTTAAATCATTTTTACATGACTAACTATATAATCAATCTATCTATTTTAACTTTATTATATTTACTCCAAATCATATCATGTTCTTCCATTTCAATTTTTTTTAAATTGCCCTAACAATTCTACCGTGATAGTAAAGTGGTTGGCTTAATAACATCAAGTTACAGGTTTGAATCTCTCAGCTGGAGGGATGACAGTTGTCACATTGTATAAAAAAACCCCAATAAAAAAATTTACCTCAAAAGTTTTTTATACAAAATTGTTAGAATAAGCACAGTCTAAAATGTATTTAGAAAATAAAATTTTATTTAATTAAACATGTGCATGCTTTTATTTAAAATAGGTCAAATCATCATCATAAAATTATTTGATTCGTATATTAATTTGAAAGTTATATATTCAAAAATTTGATACTTTTTAAAATATTATTCTTATCGAAAACTAAGTAAAATATTATTACATTCTAATGCTCTTGCAAATAAATTTAAATATTTTTGTTTAACACATAATCATTACATATTTTTAAGATGTTATTCCTTCCGAAGAATTTGATTGAAATGATTTTTGGTGATGTTAAACCAAATGATTAATTAGGATTTTGATATCAAAATCAATATATGCCCATTTGCACCCAACACCCTAGCATATCCCATTAATGAAAATATAATTCTATTAATTTAAATTAGCATATTTTATTCCCTTAAAATATAGATTGCATTGTTGATAGCTAATTAATGAGAGAAGAAAGCATACTATAACATTCTTTTAAATTTATCGAAAAAATAACATCCTTTTAAATGAACTGCTAATTAATTAAAGCAAAAGGCCTACAAAACAAAAAATAAGTCAATAACACAAGAAAATAACTAATAAATATCCAATGCAGAACTGGAAATCCCCAAACACCCAAAGCTCCAAAACCCTCCTCCCACAGTCTGCAGTCGGCAATGCAGGGGGCCAGCGGCCGCCGATCGGCGCAATCGATGATGCACTCAACGGAGCAGACGCAGAGGGGCAAGGCGGCGGGCTAGAGTGGGAAGGAATTGGGGAAATCAAGCTGTGGCCGAGAGGGAAGTCGATATTAGGGCACCATTTTGGGAAAAATCCATCTTATATGGCTACTAAAATCAGGTTCGGGTTGAGCGGGTTAGGGTTCTTATCAACCCGAAATCAGACCGATTTAAAATCGGGTTCGATCTCAGCAATAACAGGTTCTAACACTACCTAAATCCAGGTTCGGGCCGAACCCGGCCCAAGTTGCACCTCTATGTTTTAGTTCCTAGAGCTATCTCAGGATGTATAAAGAACATGAGCTTTATTGGATGCAATAATTAAATATGTAATTGATATTGTAATGTATGGGCCCAAAAAAACAATTCAGGGCTTGTGGGCTATGGTCCTCGTAATGTGATATTGTCCACTTTGGCCTGGTGGTTCAACTACAGGTTTTAAAATGCATCATACCATGTTTTAAACTTAGATCCACTTATAAACTCCTAGTAACTCCATCGCCTTTTCAATGTGAGATTCGATTTTGAATTATTATAGGTCCACCAGCTTCCGCCTGGTTCATCCTCGAACCATAACTCAACTCAACTTAACTCTAGGCCACTATCCACTAAACTTGCCTCTAGGCCTCTACCCCACATCTACTAAAGGAGGTCTGATTTGATACCATTTTTAACAATAGAATTAGAAAAATGATTTTGGGTCCATGGGTTATACGTCTCATTATGTAATATTATCTGATCTAGCCTAGCAGCTCAGTTGCACAACTTTAAAATGTGCAACACCATACAACTCAAGATCCACTTATAACCCTCAAGAACTCTCTCTTCTTTTCGATGCGAGATTCAGTTATTGGTTGTTACAGGTCCACTAGTTTTCATCATATTTAACCTTGAGCCACAACTTAACTCTAGACTTTTGCCTGTAGCCCATTACTTTCATTTGCTTACCTTTTTGAACCACACATATTGGAGGGGGTCTACTATGATCCACTTGTAACGTCCAGACCCCCAAAAAATAATCCTCAACCCATGGATTATGAGCCTCACTGTGTGATTGTAGTCTGGTATCTTAGCCACACAATTTTAAAATGCATCACATCATATTTAACTTGAGACTCACTTATAAACCTCTAGGAATTCACTCCACTTTTAGATGTTGGATTTGATGTTAGCCTATTAGAAGCTTACTATCTTTCATCTAGTTTATCTCCAAACCATAACTCAACTTTGGCCTTCTTTCTATAGCCCTGACTTTCACTGAAATAACTATCTAACTCTCCAAATCATATCTATTAGAGGGGGTCTGCTCTGATATCATTTGTAGTGCATAAACCTAGGAAAAGATACTAGGTCCATGGACTATGGATCTCATAGTGTGATATTATTTGCTCTGGCTTGGCAATTTAGCTATACTATTTTAAAATGCATCACACCATGTTTCAAACTTAGATCCACTTATAAAACCCTTGGAAATCTATTTTCTTTTTTATGTGGGATTCTATTTTGGACTATTATAGATATTTTGAGATTTTATATTAATTGGATGATTGTTATTATTATCATTTTTCTTCTATTTCATTCATAATTGTGAGTGATTGAAATTAGAGTACTTATCTATATGACATTAATATAAGATTTACGCAAAATCACCATTAATGACTTAATTAAGTTTATCGATATGAACCACTTGCGACTAGCGCAGGTGGTCAGAGGAATTGCCTTTGTTAGTGCATGTTCTAGAATCAAATTCGATTTTTTGAGATTTTGGAGCTTTGTCTCCCCTTTAATATTTTAGGAGCTTTTGATCACCCTCATTGATATTTGAGAGTTTATAGTGTCTCTTTGAAAAATTGTATGAATTGTCTTAGATCTTCATTGTATTATGAGTTGAGAAATGATGTAAATCTACACCAATTAAAAAAGTTATATCGATATGATAATGCATAAATGGGAGTGTGCTGCATTTTATGTATAATGTCATGATCTATGTTAATATTTTTTCTTAATACACGAGTAAAGGTAGGATTGCATATATAATGACTACACGGTGTGTTTAGAAAGTGATAAAACTTTTAGATAAAAATATTTTGGTGTAAAAATTTTTAAAATTGAGAAAATGATGTGATATTATATTGATAATTATGAAAAGTAAAGAAAATCAAATTAAATAGATTGGTTAATTGTATGGGTAATTGTGTGAAAATTATTGAAAAGTATGATAGTTATATAGAAAGATGTGAAGAAATAATTAAAAATAATATAGTTGTGAAGAGTGAAACATTTGAAATTAAAAACTTTTATATATAGCAGCATATGTTTTTCAAATGAGTGACTCATTTGCTAAATTTCAAATATTAAATCTAAAGATCGCACTTTACATATTTTTTTATTTACTATTTTTATGTTAGACCAAATGAGAGAATATGAGAATTATCTATTTAAGGTAGCCTAAATAAAATAGTAACATTTGAATTTAAGTTAAGCTGACCTAATGTACATAAACACATGTTTAATTCTAACAAGTTGGTAGTTCTCTTCTAATATAAGCCATGATGGTCTGGTCCATCTCTTTCACAACAACAGCTATGTGATAGTTCATGTCTATTAGTGCCTATTATAGGGAGAGATGAGAGTAAAAAGGTCTTGCACTCACTTAGTCTCGTGTAAATTATGGATCCTTCCTAATATTCTAAGGTATGTAATATGTGGAATCTTCAATCATAGATTTAGGTATGCTTCCATTTATATCAAAATACAATATCAAAGACTAAAAAAGTCACTAATTGTTTGTAATAATAAATTAACCCTTTCAAAATTGATCTATGTAATGTTTACTAAAAAAGGCATGTTCTTTTAAATTTAGGGTGTTTTTGGTTGGAGGTAAAACTTTTGATGAAAAGTTTTGGGGGTAGAAGTTGTCAAATTGATAGAAAATGATGTGATATAATAGGGGTAATGATGAGGAGTAAAGAGAATAAAGTTAAAATAGATAGGTTAGTTTTATGGGTAGTTGTGTAGAAATGATTGAAAAGTAGGGTAGTTTGTATAGAAAAATGTTAAAAAATAATTAAAAAATAGAGTAGTTATGGATAGTGAAAATTTTTGGGTTGAAAAGTTTTAGTTGACATATTTTGGCACCAAACAAACACACCCTTAAAAACCAATATTGACTAATATTTTACGACATCAAAATTATAGTCTTTTTAGTAATCATGTGTGAGATAGTAATTTTACAAATAAGAATAACCCTATCAAAATAGTTATAGAAATGTGAGAACGATTTTGAATCAAGAAAATAATAATAATAATTAATTTTAGGCTATAAGTTTTTGTAATGTAATATTTTGTTGAATTTAATATAAAAAATGTACTTGAATCCATTAACAAAGACCTAGAGATGCCATACCTTGAATGATAGGGAAGGAATCATGATCTATGTGAGATCTAATGAATGTAATGTCTTCTCTCTCTACACTTTTCTATATAATGTCTAGTAGTGGATGAGAACTATTGGATCGGTTATATCACGAGAGAGAACTTGGTGTATAGAGTCTTCCTATCATGATGCCTACTTGCAGAGCGCTTCTACCTGTTTGTCTTGAGTTTATGGCAAAATCCAATAGGAGAGGGGTGAATTGGATTTTTTCAAAAAAATGTTCAATAAATAAAAAATTATACCATTGAAAACTTGTCCCCTTGAATAAAAAAATGTGTAGAGTGAAAGAGCAACCAAGATCATAAATAGTTGATAGAAGAAGTTATAGTAGTTTGGGACAACTCTCCTTACTCCACTCTTCTAAGAACATACTCTTGGGTGTTGGATTTCAATATATCAACAAAGATACAATTAGAGCCCTTGCTCTCTTCTAGATCATAACTTTAGGTGGCCTTTACATTCATAGCATACTACTTGCCTTTATATGGCTTTGGTCTCCAACACCAAGCCAAATAGCAATACAACAAAGTAAGTTAGAAAGAAAGTCTACAAATTTGAATTTTTTCGACTGTTACAATGTAGGTCGCAGCTAGTCAATTTTTGGTGTGACTTCACCTAAGTCGCATATTAGAGTCGACTTGGCGTATAACTTTGGTCAGGATATTTCCTCTTCTTAAGTCCTCCTTTGATATAGTGCTCCTCAAGTTCTAACTTGGGTCGATTTGGTCCTCAACTTGACCTAATTTGCATATGGAGTTGACTTTGGGTGCGACTTCGCATGTAGCTTTTCTAGTTAGTGAAAATATAGAACCCCTAAGTGGACTTGACTCTGGAATTTTGCCCAAGTTGCTAGTGACATCAACTTGGCTACACGACTTCACTACTCGTTTGACATTTTGAATTTCATGAAATATATCTCTTTGGTTCAATCTTCCAAGTCCTTGAATTAAGTTGATTTGGTCTTAGACTTCACCTAAGTCGTTGGTGAAGTTAACTTGGTTATGCGACTTCGTTGTCAATTTGAAACTTTGAATTTCATTAAAGTTGTTTCTTTGGTCTTGATTAATCAAGTCTTGCAAATGAGTCGACTCGAACTTGGACTTCACCAAAGTCGGTGAAGTCAACTTGGCTATGCAACTTTGTTGTTCGTTTGAAACTTTAAATTTTATTAAAAATGATTCTTTGGTCTTGATTAATCAAGTCTTACAACTGAGCCGACTTGAACTTGGACTTCACCCAAGTCGTTAGCGGAGTCGACTAGGGTATGCGACTTCGATTTTGGTATTTGTGTTGAAATCTTGCTTGGGTTTTTCAGAAGATCTAGTTGAAGTCTGAGGTCGACTTTGCTCAAGTGGTAAGGTGGAGTTGACTTAGGGTGCAACTTCATCTGTTCAATTTGAGTCAGTAAGAATATGTAACCCTGAGTCAACTTCGCTATCGACTTTGTCCAAGTCATAGTCTGAGTTAACTTGGGCTTGCGACTTGACCTGTTTGCACTTCAATCATTGTAGTTATTCAACCTAAGTTGCATCTTGAGGTTTACTTAGGTATAAACTTGACTTAAGTAGAGTATCTGAGTTGACTTGGATATGAGATTTGATTCGTCATGGTTTGGTATTTGAAATTTGTAACTTGAAATCATTTAACTAGATGTGTTAGTCCCTTTTAATGCTCAATTTTGGATTATTAATCATCAAAAAATATAGATTGCCCTTGATTTTCTAGTTGAGTTCACAATAATCTCCCTTTTTTGATGAGTGACAAAATCATGTTTGAGTTAACCTTTCTCTTTTCATTTTCGCAATTTCTTCTAATCATTAAATGCACTTTGTCAATTTTGGCCTACTCTAATACATTTCAATCATTGTTTAAAGACATGTATAGCATCTAAGCATACTAAACAACCAAGAGAGATGACACAAAGAAGATTATCATGCATTCATTCATTTGCAATATAGATAATATGCATTCAAGCATTCAAAAGGTTTGAATTCATTCAAAAATTCTAAAAATGATCCTAGATATAATCTGCCCATCCCATATAGTAAACGACTCTCAAACTCTCTTTCTCCCTCTTTTTTCAATGATCAAAAATGGAATATAGGAAGCTTCAAAGTGATCTTAGATTTGTAAAAGAGGACGGGAGAAATATTATAGGATATACGCATGGGAACAAAAAATTAAATTAGAGAGAATCAGATGGAAAGGTTGAGTCATATGGAGTGAATGGAGGGTTGGATTTGTCTTAGGCTATGGGCTCCACAGCAACGAACTCTCCCCAATATGGTTCTAAGTCAGGAAGACTTGGGATAGGATGACTCCTCCTACTCCTAAAGCTAAATAATATTTGATCCAAGAGATTTCTGCTTCCAAATGAACTTGTTTGGCATGCACTTGAGTCATGACCAAGTAAAGGGTCCTTATCTCTTGAGAGATTCTAGACTCTAACCCCTGTAAGTGATCAAGTATGATGGAAACATCAAATGGAGGAGGTTGAGTAGGTTTAAGAGTTGCATGGGAGCCTTGGGTTGAATGTGATGCATGTGATAGCGGAGAGGCTTGTTTAGGCAATCCAGGAGGAGCTTGAAACTCCCCCTTAACTAGAGCTTCCCTTACTTGCTATTCTACATGGAGTTCACCTCCCATTCTAGCTTGGAGCTGGTCTTTCCTGAAGGCCTTTATGTCAATTTTCATTCTTTGTAATAGGGCCTTATTGATGTAATTTGTGGGCTTCAATACTTCAAAAGGTTCTCCTTCCAGGTCCACTCTATCATACTCTAAAATCTTGATAATCTAATGACCATAGGAGGGAATACCTCTTAGATTTTCTTTTTTGACAATTAACGCATCCAAAAGTAGTCGAGCAAGCGAGAAGTGACTCTGATTGACCAATTTCCAAATAATCCTTGCCTCCTCTGGATTGACTGCATTTCTCCCTTTTTAGAGACTACAGTGAACTACCAATAGCCTAATAACACATAGTCTTGGCGACATGTCCATATAGTGTAAGAATTTAGTTCTCTCACAAGATCTGTTGCTTCTTATTAGTTCATTGCAAATCAGTTCTTATGAAGTCTTATCCCTTCAGTGGCCGCTTCTAGAATGACTCTAATAATTTGAGCTACTTCTACTCTGAATTCCCCTAGTTTGACCCGGGTTCCTTTCACATAGGTGTAGGAATGATCTTGACTCCAACAGTGGTAGATTTGTCAGGTTAGATCAAGATACACCCGACAATCTTCCTTAGAAACTCAGTCCACCTTTGAAAATAAGCAATTCTTCTATGTCAAATTCATAATCTCTCAAAAATTCAAAATCAATGATCTTTTGAAGGAAAATTTCCTTTCATAAAAATGACTATAGAACCGCCAGTGTTGTTAAGGTGTCATAAAATACTTCTTCGGTATTTTTCTCACTTGGGGCTTTGACATGCCTGTTCATTTCTTTCTAATTGGCCCTTCCTCACAAAAATCTAGGTTTTCTTCTTCTTGAGGCATGGAGGTAGAAGGTTTATGTGAAACCCAGCTTTTGTAGGCAATACACATATTACCTAGGGTCGTAAACCCTAGATTTTTGTAATAATGATGAATAAAAATTCATGAATTATATTCATGAATATGTGTATTAGAGATTAAAATAATGCAATTAAGGATTTAACCCACATGAATAGTGCACGTGAATAGTAACCCAGGGATTAAGACACGTGATTAAGAGTTAATCACTTGAATTAACCTATTCACAAAAAGACAAAAAAAAGGAGATTTATGCACTAAAGGACGAAATAGCAATACTTTTTAATATTCTAAGAAAATTTTGGATTTTAGTGGAAAATAAAGAGAAAATAAAGAAAAATTCATAAATTGCAATCCGAACGTTGGATTTAGATAAAAAATTTTATGGATGGTTAAAAATTTATGATGAACATGATGAATGGTGTAAGATGTGATGAAAATCATGAATTAAGGGTCAAGATGAAACGTCATTTGCAAATTAAAAAGGTAGCCCACCTTTTTCATTAATTACCTTTGACTTTTGGATTAAATTTAATTAATTAAAAATCAAAATAATTAATGAAAAATCAGCACAAATGCCAAGGAGGGCTGGGGCGTGCAAGGGGGAGGACTTTTGGGGCCAAAATTCAATGGCCTAAAATCATCCTCATCAAGAATCGACGGTTGAGATTTAATTAGCTTAAAATAAATAATTTTAATAAATAAAAAATTATTAATAAATAGGGGCTGCTAGGGGGTGTGAGCTGCTGTGTAGGGTGGCTGCACATTGCTCCACACGTTTCCTGGAAATTAGAAAAAAAATTTAGAATTAAATACCTTGAGCAAGGGGGTAAGTTATAAATTATTGAAAAATGAAAAACTATAAATAAGGGGTGCTATGAACAAAAAAAGGCACTCCAAACCATCTCCAAGCTTGAAAAATTCAAGCCTTCCCATCCCAAATTCGTTCCAAGCCTTGAGAGAGAGAAGGAGAGAAGAAAAGAGAAAGAAAGAGCCAAGTAGGAAGAGAATTCTCCACTTGAGGTAAAGGGATTCTACCCAAATTTATTTTGAGTGTTAAGTGGGATAAAACCATGCTTAGATAATGTCTAAGCATAAGAAAATAAGTATAGTTATGCTGCTTAATTGAAATTATGCCAAAACATCAAAAATTTAGAGCAAGGATAAAACATTCGGGAAATCATGCATAAAATGAGTAAATAATGCTCCAATATTGCTAAATGATGATTTGGAATGAATGTTTATGATAGTTATGATGTTGAAATGATGATGTATTAATCTCATGATTTTTGGATTTAAGGATTATGCTTAAGTGAAATTATGATGAATTTTAGTATATGGAGAAAATGATTTAATTGACCAAGTTAATGATGATAAATTCAAAATTCATGAATTTTTCCATGATATACTAAACATAAGCTATGTCATGATATTTTTTTTTTGGAAAAAATATCAATTTTTGGAACCCATGACAGTAACTTTCAACGCTGTGAACAGTAATCTGCTACAGTAAACATGAACAGTAAACTGCTACATGATTCACTACAGTAATCATGAACATGATTTTGAACAGTAATTATGAACAGTGAACAGCGTGATTTTGAAGAAAATTTGAGATTAATATTTAAGGATTAAGACATCAACTAAGTGTTTAAGACTGAGCACAATGTGGGAAATGTGGAAAATATGTGAAAAATGATAAGTGGAAGTAATAAACTTTCATATGATGTTAAATGAATGACTAATGAATGTGTTATGGTTTATGGGAATGATACCTTAAAAATGGGTATTAAAAATATGGTGAAATGAATGGTATAATGCATAAGTTATGATGAGCATGTACACCCGACTTGGAATTCAAGTAGGTTGTGAATGTTAATGGAAATGAGTTGGAAAACTGAGTTGAATGCAAGCAAAAGAAAGTATATGAATGCTATGTCATTCTTATATGTATAGGTAAAGGCAAAGAGTTAAGCCAGATGGAAAGCTAAGGAAGCAAACCTTTTTAAAATGTGATTTTATATGATGTTATGTTGCAACCTTGGAATATGTTGGAATTGCTTCATTATAAGCAAATCCTTACAAAAGTATGGAGAAATGTGGAAATGGTTGCATCATGATGGAGAAAAGAAAATTTTGATTTTTAAATAATATTTGATTTTATCAAATGAATTTGAAATAAATTACTGAATATTTTGAAAAGGAGATTTTAAGAAATGCCAACTGATAAATCGATTGTACAAAATGATTTGAGTAACGATAATGATCAAAGGATGATGTAAGCTTATATTTAAAGAAATAAACAATGTTTCATGGGGACAATATATATGATACTAGATGGGAAAATGATGTTTATATATCCTTTGTTCATTAAAACCCAAAAATGGGAAGAAAAATATTTTCAAGAAGTCTTTTGTTTTCAAAATATTAAAATGTTTTCAAAATTGTTTTATCATTTAAAAATTATTTACAACCATCTTAGCAATGTTTTGAAAATATTATTGCTCAAATGCTATCTTCAAATATTTCAAATGATTTATAAAAATGTTGTATACATGTTTCCAAATTTATTTTAAGGTTGGTCATTCTTACAAAATATTTGTAAGTATAGAACTTGTTAACTTGGGTTGTGCCTAGTTTTCAAGTTAGAAAGGGATACAGACTAAGGTTTATATTAGTTTGGACTCCTTTGCCTCCTAGGCATGTCTTCTCTTATAGTAAATAGAGATGGTCTTGAAATTGGTAGCTTACTTAGCTTAGACATGGATTTTGGGGCCATTTACTGTAGAAAGTGATGGAAATGGGATTAGATTTAGGGTTTTAAAAGCAAATGCAAGGATTTCAAAAAAAATCGAGAAAGGAATGTGATGGTGGACGAGTTTTTGAAGCTTTGAGAGAGAGAAAATGGGAGGAGAAATGAAGAAAATGAGAAAAGAGTGCATTTTGCTGCCTAATCTAGGCTAGCCAAAGCGATGCTCGTGAGGTCAACTTCGAGTCCTAAGTTGGGTTTGAAGTCGACTTGGGCTGAGTAGAGTTGACTTGGCTCCCCTGTCTCAAGTGATGATGCAGTTTCTATTCTACCTTTCCTCCCAGACTATAATGTCAATACATGACTTCAAGCATATATCTCATATAGAAGTCATATTTCAACATATTTATGTTATATTTTAGGCATTAATATCATCTGTTCCTGTTTCTTTTTGTGAAATGATGAAGCGAAAATATTTTATGTTATATTTTATAAAATGATTCAGTGTTTAATGGTTAAGTGAGAATATCTGCAATTTGATCCATAGTTTTGACGTATTCCAAACAGATAACATGATTTTTCACATTTTCTCTAACGAAATAGTGTATAATATCCATATGTTTAGTTCTATAGTATAATATTGGATTCTTTGTTAGACAAATGACACTATTGTTGTGACATCTAATTGGCATATATAATATTCTATGTCATAATTCCTCAACTGTTGTCTCATCTAAAGTAATTGGGTACAACAACTACCGGCGGTTATGTACTTGGCTTCCATGGTAGATAGGGCAATACTAGTTTATTTTCTTAGAAACCATGAAACCATCATGCTTCCAAAGAATTTACATGTTCTACTAATGTTTTTTTATTTACTTTGTAATCAGCAAAGTCCGTATTTGAGTATGCAATCAAGTTACAAATTGAGCCTTTAGAATACTATAAACCTAAACTAGTTGTATCAATTAAATATTTAAATATCCTCTTTACAACTAACATGTGGCATTCCTTAGGGTATAATTGAAATTTAAAGCACATGCATACACTATACAATATATCTAGTCTAGAAGCAACTAGATATAATAAAGATCCTATTATGCTACTATATAGTCGTTGATCTACTTGTTTACGCTTTTCATTTTCTTCCATTTTGAATGTAGAGCTCATGGGTGTGTTTGCTCTTTTGTTATTCTGCATTCTGAACTTCTCGAGAATTTTCTTGATGTACTTGGACTAGTTTATGAAAATTTTCTTACTTTTTTGCTTAATTTGCAATCCAAGGAAGAAGTTTAGTTCTCCCATCATGTTCATTTCAAATTGATTCTGTATCAACTTAGAGAATTCTTGATATAAAAATTCATTAGCAGCACTAAATACTACAATATCCACATAAATTTAAACAATTAAAATATCTTTTCCTTTTTATTTAATGAACATTGAAATTTGTAATCAACTATAAATTTATTAAGTATTTCCTATCAAGCTCTAGGAGTTTGTCACAATGTATATAAAGCTTTTATTAGTTTATATACAAACTTAGATTGATCCTTTTTCTCAAATCCTGAAGGTTGTTCAACATATATCTCTTCATTAAGGTAACCATTCAAAAATGCACTTTTGACATCCATTCAAAATAATTTGTAACCCATATGAGATGTAAAAGCTAGTAATATGCGTATGACTTCTAATCTAGCTACGAGAGCGTATGATTCTTCAAAATAAATTCTTTCATTTTGTGAATGCCCCATTGGCTACAAGCCTAGCTTTGTTTCTTACAACTAGTCCATTCTCATTTACTTTGTTCCTAAATACCCGTTTACATTAATAACTGTGCAATCCTTGGATCTAGGAACCAATTGCTATGCTTGATTTCTCTTAAATTGATTGGGCACTTCTTGCATAACGACGATCTAATTTTTATCATTAAGAGCTTGATTAATTAAGTTTGCTTCTATTTTTGATACAAATGCAAAATTCCCATATATATTTTTCCTTGAGCTTTTAGTTTTCACACAATCATATGTCTTTTATAACTTGCTCAATTGGATGATCATTTTTAAATTTCAAGTCTTTTGGGGTTTGTAGAAAACATTACCTTCACTTACCTCTTGATTTGCATTTTGATCTGGTTTGGGCTTCTCTCCCCCCTTGTTTTTTTACTTAAAGCTTTCCAAAATCCTTTGATGTATCATCTGTTTCGCTAAGCTAATTCTCCTTTGGAGTTAGGTTAAACTCATCAAAAATAATATGAATTAACTCCTCTACTAATTGAGTTCTTTTGTTAAATATTCTATGTGCTTTACTATTGGAAGAGTAGCTAAGAAATATGACATCATCACTTTTGGCATCTAATTTACCAAGGTTATCCTTGTCATTATTTAATATATAACATATACAACCAAAAGTATGAAAATTTGAGATATTTGATTTTCTACATTTCCATAGCTCGTATGGGGTCTTTTTCAAAATTGTTTTAATAGTAACTTCATTTAAAACGTGACAGGTTGTACTTACGACTTTACTCTAAAATTTCTTGGATAATTTGCTTTCATTTAACATAGTTTTGACTATTTCTTGTATGGTTTTATTCTTTCTTTCCACAACTCCATTTTGTTATGAGTTCTTAGTGCAGAAATTTTATGATGAATTCCCTTTTCATTGCAAAATTCTATGAAATATTTATTTTCAAATTCACCACCATAATCACTTTTAATAGACATGATTGTATTTTGCTTTTTTATTTTGCATCGACTTAGAAAAGCTAATAAACATATATAAGACTTCATCCTTGCTAGCTAATATTATTATCCAAGTGAACCTTGAGATTGAAACTTCATTTTTTGGTGAAAAAATATCTTTGATTGTTTAGACATTTGACAAGCTTTACAAATTTTGTCCCTGTCATCTTTGAGCTTTGTTAAGCCTTCCACCAAGCTCTTTTTGCACAAGGTCTTAAACTTTGATATGTTTATTTGTTCAAGTCTCTTGTGCCAAACTCATGGGTCATTATCAATCGCTACTCGACATTTACCATCTAATTCATCAAGGCATACCAAATATATATTTTTAAGTCCTTTTCCACTGAAGACTATATGATCTCCATTTAAAACATTGCTTATATATGATTCAAACACAACTCTATAACCTTTGTCACATAATTGACTAATACCCATTAGATTGTGTTTAAGTCTTTCAATAACTAAAACTTCCTTTCTGCATGCATTTAAAAAATTCTAAACATTGGCTTTATCACTTATTTTACCTACTTTATTATTACCAAATATAACAGTTCCGCAATTATAAGAATAAGATCATTGTATCTCCTGTCATGTGACTTAAGCAACCACTGTCCATGAACCACGTGTTGCTTGCTTTTGTTATAAGACATACCTGCGAAAATTAATCAAATAGAGTTCATCTCTTTGGTACCTATCTCATGTATCCATTTGGGTTAGTAAGCATTTGAAGTCTATGTTGTTCATATCTAGAATGTATAAATCTAATGCTCTTTGGTACCTATACCAGTTTAGCACTTTTATTGTGCAATTTCTTAGTTTTGCATTGATAGATTTTGTGATCAAATTTGCTACAAAAGTTGTGTGCCATGAACTCATTGGGGTAAACTCCATGTACATTTTGGTTGCTAAGTTGGTCTTCTTACCTAGGCTACTCTTATTGCCATGAGGTACAATCATCTTGGCTTGGGGTCTAACCCATTTTGGAGCATTTGATTTGCTGCTTTCTCCCTGCTTAAATGTAAAGTATCACATTTTTCTTCTACTAGTTCGAGTTGTCATATTAAGGAACATTTTGACACTCCCCCTAAGTTAGAAAATTTTGCCAATGATTTATTTAAAACTATATTTTATTTCTTTAGTTTCTCAATTTCAGCAGTTAGAGCTTTGGTTTCATCAAATAAGTCTTTGACTCTGTCAACTAGCTTTCCATTTACAATAATGGTAGAGTCACATTCTTTTTTTTAATGTATACTTGGTGTCCAGTTTCCTTGTTTCATAAACAATGAATCATATGCTTATTGTAATTCTTCTAACTCAGCACATTTTAAACAATCTAAGCAAAGGAATAGGTGGATTTATAATGAGAATGATCAAGTCTAGAGATTACCTCTTCAGTACTTATACAATTACTTGAGGCAGTCATTCCTTCTACCAATTCTGTAGCTGTAAGGCAGCTTAGTGTATCTTCCTCTTCAATCTTTGCTACACAGCAAAATCTTGCATAATTTGCAGCCTCTTGATCGTCATTTGTAAAGTTGCTTGTTAATGATAAGTCTTCATTGACATATATCCCTCTGTCTTTAGGCTTTGAGAATCTTTTAGTGTTGCTCCTTTCTTTCTTTTCTTGTCTTTCTTTGGACTTGTTTTCTTCAGGTGTGAGACATCAAGCTTGTTTTATCTTTCCTTCTTTTCTTGTCTTCATTGGACTTTTTTCCTCTTTTCTCTTCTGCTTTTCTCCTTGAAACCTTTAGAAGAGCTCACGTTCTTTTCCTTCCCTACAAACCTTCTGAATTTTCTTGTGAGGAGGGTAATTTCCTCATCTTCATTTTGGGATGACGGGGCTGACTCTTCTGATCTTTGTGTGACTTTTAGTACAAGAGTCATTTTCCTTTTGTGTTGTTCTTCATTTCTCTTCTTCATCTGGTCATGAGACATGAGTGAGCTGATTTGGTCTTCAAACTTCAATGTGTTGAAATCTTTTGCCTCCCCAGTTGTAATGATCTTGGGGGTTCAAGATTCTAATAGGGCTCTCAAGATCTTCATGACCTATTTGGATTCAGATGTAACCGTTTCTAGGCCTTTTAAAGCATTAGTGATTTTAAAAATTTTAAAAATATTTCAAAGATGTTTTTTGTATCAAGCATCGTAAAATTTTCTATCTCTCTAATAAAAATATTTAAGGGATGAGAAGTGCTCTCATATATTGATGTTAGAGCGTCCCATATATCATTGACAGTTAAATACGAAGACACTCTATTATATTCGATAGCTATTAAGGCATAAAACAATGAGTTCATTGCCTCGACATTACTCCTTACGAATCTCGCCTCCTTCTTGGTCCAGTTAGAGGCTCTTTCGCTTGTGGGTAGAGTAATCCCATGTTGGATAACACTCTAAGAATCTACATCAGTTGCCATGATAAGTTGTTTCATTTTCAACTTTCAGTAAATGAAATTACTTCGATCAAATAGAGATGGTCATGTGAAAGATCAGCCCTCAACAAATGCAGGAATGAAAGTTGATTTGGATGTCATTGATAATAGATCTCTTTGGTGTAAATCGAAGAGGGGATGAGTGAATTAGGTTCTTTTAAAAATATTTTTAGTAGATAAAAACTTAACCCCTTGAAAACTTGTTCTCTTGAATGAAAAACATTGAGAGTGAAAAAGCAATCAAGACCACAAATAGCAAAACAAGAAGTTATAGTGGTTTGGAGAACCGTCCCTACTCTACTCTTTCAAGAACACATCCTTGTGTCTTGGGTTTCATTATATTGACAGAGATACAATTAGAGCTCTTGCTCTCTTCTAGATTATAGCTCTAGGGGGCTTTTATATTCATAGCACAAGTAGACGATGGGATTCACTCTAATCGTATACAACTTGTCTTTACACGATTACAGTTTCCAACATTAAGCCAAGTAGCAATACAATAAAATAAGTTAGAAAGAAAGTCTACACTATAGATTATGTAGAGAAAATTCAACACAGGTGGAAACTTATGCAAGCTTGAGATTGATGACTTGTTGTAGTTCTTACAGTGAAAAATAGAGTTCTTCCTCTTTGAGCACTTAATTCACACTTGAAAACCTATTAGAGGGAAGGTAAGGGCTCAATGAATGCTCTAACTAATCTTCATAACTCCCCTTACCATGCTTTAAGTACAGGAGGAGTTATTTTGAACGTTGTAGGGTAGATAGCATGCATTAAATTTGTCAATATTTGAATTTTTTTGACCATTACAATGTAGGTCATAGCCGGAGTTGACTTGGGGTGCAATTTTAATCAAGTCGTATACTAGAGTCGACTTGAGATGCGACTTTGATTAGTGTATTTTCTCTTCTTAAGTTCTCTTTTAATTTAGTGCTCCTAAAGTTTCAACTTGGGTTGACTTGGTCCTGGACTTGACCAAAGTTGCATTTGGAGTTGAATTCAGGTGCGACTTTGCATATAGCTTGTCCAGTCGGTGGATATATGCAACCCCTAAGTCGACTTGACTCTAGAACTTTGCACAAGTTGTTAGTGAAGTCGATTTGGCTACACGACTTCACTGCTCATTTGACATTTTGAATTTCTTGAAATACATCTCTTTAGCTTGATCTTCCAAGTCATTGAATTCAGTTGACTTAGTCTTGGACTTCATCTAAGTCGTTAGCGAATTTAGCTGTTCATTTGAAACTTTGAATTTCATTAAAAATGCTTCTTTGTTCTTAATTAATCAAGTCTTACAACTAAGTCCACTTAACTTGGACTTCACCCAAGTAGCTGGTGAAGTCAACTTGGTTGTGCGACTTCGCTCTCCGTTTGAAATTTTGAATTTGATTAAAAATGATTCTTCAGTCTTAATTAATCAAGTCTTGAAATTGAGTCAACTTGAACTTGGACTACACCCAAGTCGTTAATGGGGTCAACTTGGGCAAGCGACTTCGATTTTGGTACTTAGTGGTGAAATCTTGCTAGAGTTCTTTAGGAGCTAAAGTCGGAGTTCGAGGTCGGCTTGGTCTTCGACTTCACTCAAGTCAAAAGGTAGAGTTGATTTGACATGCGACTTCATGTATTCTAGTTTGAGTCAGTAAGAATATGCAACCCCTGAGTCAACTTGGCTACCGACTTTGCCCAAGCCATAATCTGAGTCGACTTGGGTTTGCGACTTAATCTGTCTTCACTTTAATCCTTGTAGTTATTCAACCTAAGTTGCATCCTGAGGTCGACTTATGTATAGACTTGATCTAAGCCGAGTGTCTAAGTTAACTTTGATATGAGACTTGGTCTGCCATAGTTTGATATTTAAAATTTGTAACTTGAAATCATTCCACTAGACATGTTAGTCCCTTTTAATGCTCAAATTTGGATGGTTAATCATTCAAACAGAAATTACTCTTGACTTTTTAGTTGAGTTCACAATACTGCCTTATTAGAATTACATATGAGTCTTTATGCTGGGCTACTTATCATATATCTGAAGATTATTTTATTTAGGCTAACTTATGTGCATAATTCTAATATTCTCGAAGAGCATTAACAGCTTGTTAGGGTTTGTATGTGTCTTTATATGTTGGGTTACTTTAGCTTAAATTCAAATGTTACTTTATATACAAATGTTTCTTTAAATTTTTTTACATGTAAGTCATTTAATGTAAATTAATATGCATATATTATTTATGATTCTAAAAATAACTCTATAAAATTTAACATCATTTGAGGATGAATATGAAGCTATTAAAATTTGTAAATAAATATATAATAATATTGAAAAGTTTTCAAAATATTTACTTTTGACATCATAATTAAATATATAAAACATTATAACGGTTTAGATGTTAAAACATTTTGTGGTCAACATGAGCATAACCTAGTTAGGGGTCACTGAGCTCCCCTCCTACTAATGTAAAAGTTGGTTATTATTAGTTGACGAAAAAATATAAGGTAAAAAATTATAAGGTGAATTAGGCATGAAGCGTTTTTTTAAAAGAAATAAAGATATTGTAAAATAGAAATAAAAAATTTATTATGAGAAGCAAAAAAGTCATTTGTACGAAACTTTCTATTGTACAAATAATTGTTGTTAATCATTCCCTAATAATTTATATTATATATATGACCACAATTGATTGAGATGTTGTTAACATTACCAAAAATATGAGGCCACATGCATAAACCTATATTGATGAACAGTTGTGATCCTATACCTTGTTTCTCAAAGCTCACAACTCGAAATTGAAGTCTACAAAATTAACATAATTTACAGCTGCAAAGAAATGTTTCCATGTGTATCTACGTATTTGTACTAGCGTTAAACCATATTTCATCAAATTATTGATAGGTCACAAAAGGCCTCTAGATAATGACTAAAATCTATTCCAAAAAAAAAAAAACACAACCCAAGTTTATGGCCCCCAACTTGTTTGAGTTGGGCCAGATTAGGCTTTACCCAGATCTAGTTTCATCACAAAGGCGAAGTCCGACTTATGGATTGGACTAGTGGGCCACACTCTATATTTTCTTAAAACTCTCCCAGCAAGGATGGACTTACCTTGCAGATAGTAAAAAGATTTCAATATTATCTGCCATGGTTAATACTGTCGACCACTAATAGGACCATAATAAATCACAAAGATTGACAATATTTATTCTTTGTTAGTTCACACATGTAAACATAATTTTTATTACTTACATGAAACCAACTATTAGCCTGCCCAAATGGCTAGCATGAATGCTCCACTTAGCCTATATTTTGGGCAATGATTTCATGGTAATTTTATCATAAAAATTTCTATAAAAATGATGTTTTCAAGAAACATGATCATATATAAGTAAATTTGATTCCTTTCTGATGATTAACGTCACAAATTGAGTTTGACTTCTAAAGCAATATATCTTTCAAAGACTTTGTGGGCTACAAAATTCATCTTATTTGACAATAGCATGCACCCATCAAAATTCGATTTTCAGCCAGCTGAGTGTTCGATTGAGATGATTTTGAAGATATTCATCAATTAAATATGATAACCCCAAGTGAAACATTTACATTAAAATTTTGTTAAGAGTTATTGTTTCATACATACTGCTAATTATATGCAGGCATGTGTCAAGTCCCATATTGCTAATACGGCACTAGCTTATGCATTGTCACATTATTTATATATGGGCGTGGGATGATTAGTTAGGCCGGCTTGAAAAAACGTTTTTGAGGCATTTTTAAAATTTTTTTCATAAACATGCTAAGTTAGTTGTATTGAATCTATAAATCAAGTTTTACTATTTTTGGATATTTTAAAGTATTTTTTATTTTTAAAAGCAGTGACATTCTCATAAAGCTAGAAAATTACTAGAATGCCCTTGTGTTTAAAAATAAAAAATATTTTAAAAGTATTTAAATTTATAAAACTTGGTTTATAAATTTAATATACCTAACTTAACATGTTTATAAAAAAAAACTAAAAAAAGCCTCAACATGCGTTTTTTAGGCCTGCTTAAGTAAGACTTTACTTAGGTTAGTCTAACAGAATCATAACTCTGTATAAGCATATAACATTGGGTTCCCTTTCCTCCACTTGTTTCTTTAGCAAATTGTCCGAAAGTTTACGGCAATGCTATTAGAAATTTAATATCCTTGCCACGCTAGCTGACTTACAATTTCACATATAATGGGATCTTGTTAGCCTAGCTATGTATGCTGTAAATTTTGGTATATATATGAAATATACTTCGAGTGTGTTTGGAAAATGATGAAATTTTTGATAAAAAATTTTTGATATAAGTGTTTTAAATGGGAGAAAATGATGTAATATAATAAGAGTAATAATGAGAATCAAAGAAAATAAAGTTAAAATAGATAAGTTAGATGTATATATAGTTGTATAGAAATGATTAAAAAATAGGATAATTATATAAGAAGAATTGAAGAAATAATTAAAAAATACAACCGTTATAGAGAGTAAAAAGTTTTATATTCAAAATTTTTTAGTTGAAAAGTTTTTTGTGGAAAACAAACACCCATTTAATTTATATTTAAAAAAAAAAAAGCACAAAAAAAATAAATAAAGAATACAACTTTTAGCCGGGTTAACATTGAGACTTATGTTACTCTGAGTTCGTAAGATCATAACCCATATGGTGGAGATAATAACAATATAACGTAGGGTGATCGAGCTATTCGAGTATTAGGATCTATTGTACCTACATTGCTCATAATGGTACATCCATATATGTATGAATCCTATAATAGTAAAATTGGGTTAATGTATGATGTACTTGGGTCCCCAACCAACTAATATCTTGCTAGCTTTGGGGCGTGTTCTCCAAGGCCTGTATGAGGTTTCTACTCTAATGATTCTACACCAATGCGAATGATGTTCTCCGTGGTGTAGCATTGCCACACTTAGCCTATTTTTTTGCCCAAGTAAGAAAGAAGGACAATACAACCGTACCCCATGAAAAATGTCTAGCCATAAACATTAGCACAGATCAACCTTTGGATCTCTTTTGCTAGTTGCTGGAGCAACAAATGCACCGCCCAAGTATTACAGACCTACCCATTAGGAAAAAAAAAAAAAGTATTACAGACCCACGACAGCTAACCTATGGGTAAGAGTACCACAGCAGAGCACATTGGCATATGCACATCCCTTTTAGTTGAAGAACCGCCCGTGATGTACTGTTTTGAAAACAAGATCGGTCCGACCGTGAACTGAAAGTTATTCATTTCGGTTTGCATACGGTTTTCCATTTATACTAAGAACAATTTAAACCTAGTTCCAAAAAAAAAAAAAAAAAACCAATTAAAACCGGGTGCACCGCTAGTTGGCAGTGCAGTTGGAAGAGCCAATGACAAAAGTTATTTCTTTAGTTTGAGAAATGATCTTGTTAGTTCATCATAAAAAATTCATTTAAAAAATTTTATTTATTTTTTCATATATTTATTTATCTAAGTGTATTTAACATATAAAGTAAGTTTTACTATTTTTGAATATATGCATATATTTTTGAAAAATTTAAATATAAGTGTATTTTAAATATACATATACATATATATATATATGTTAAAAATCTCAAAAAAATATATATATCAAAAAATGGTAACACTTAATTTATATTTTAAACGTACTTAAATAAATAAATGTATAAAGAAAAAAATATTTTAAATAAGTTTTTTGAGATGGGTTAAATAAAATTTTCTTAGCCCGAGTTAACAAGATCATTTTTTTTTAGTCCTTCCGCCAAATAATATGCAACTATAGAAGCAACGATAGTACTAGGTAAGATGATTATTATTTTATTTAAAACTCACAATAAATATTGAATTTCAGCCTCTGATATATGAAATAATTCTCTTTAATTTATTTTTATTGTATAAATTTCATTTTATGTTTATAAAATATCATATTATATATAAATTATTTAATTTTTTCAATAAATTTAGTATAAATAATAAAATTAATATATTATAATTTTTATGTTAATGTCCCGGTTTGAACCAACACTTGAACCGATTACACGGTTCACCTCACGATTCGATTTTAAAAACAATTGTTGTACCTCAACTCACCCAAATCTACAAACTCTACCGCAACTCAGGCTCCTTTTTCTTCCCTCTCTTTTTAATTTATTATTATTTTTTATGGTCAAAGATGTACGACCATGATTGCCACCTTCGAAAAGTGCTGTTGCAGCACATGCAATAGTGGGTAGCAATGCATGCCATGCAAATGCTTGCATACTCATTTTCGTTTTGACTTGGCGGGCACAAGCATATGCAAAAATAAAGAAGGTAAAGGTCATATATACAATACATGCACATTTGGATGGGAAATCCCATGGCTAGCTTTTGGACCTTTACCATTTTTACCATTATTAAGGGCTAGCACGAAAAGCATGGTTTTGTACCTTCCTCATTATCAATGCCAAAAGCTACTGCTGATTTCCACTGTCGATGGTCCGATGGTGCTGATGCCGTGCAGCTGGCCACACAGCTTGCTGGCAATGAGATAGGATTTTGATGTCAAAATATTACCTACATTTATTAACAGGCTTTTTTTAAAAAAAAAACTTTACAACGTATCGTCTAGATTTATAACATTTATCATATTTTTTATATTTTATATTTACAATTCAAGTATCCCAGGTGGATATGTTCTAATCATAAACAGCTGAGAGTGCTCCAGAAATGGAAGATAATCTCTCTATGCCAGGACTTGAAACCCGACGTCCCGTGACGAAGGCACGTACTCTGCGAGTGGTAAAGGTTGTGTGGCACGATGGCACTAACAACTAGACTTGGGGAGCATGGCCTTGTTGGAATGACATTGAAAGCACCTTCGTGCATACTTAATTGGTGTTTGAGAAGCCTTTGCTTATATATATATTCAGAAATATTCAGGTGCGGTGCAGCGACGCGAAAATGAGCCCCACATGATCATAAAATCATAATCTACTCCACCCATTATATTTAGAATAATGTATTCTATTACCATACCAATGTTCATCTCAATCAGATATGTATATGAGTCTCATTTGAAAATGGTACAAATTCAACGTAACAAAATAGTTTGATGTAAATAACAACTTTAAAGTGGTTTTTTCAACATGTAAACTATTTGGTATAAAGTTTATATATGGATAAATGATTATATAAATTTCATTGTATTCTAATATGTGTAAGGCCCATTTTTGATCAAATGTACCGTTGTTTCAATGCAGTTGTGCTGTATTGGAACAACTATATATATGAAAAAAATCAAGTGCATTCGGACTGCACCGTAATTATGGTACGGTCCGTACACTGTGGGGTCCATTTGATCATGAATGAGAAATCTACTCCACCTATTGTATTTAGAATTATTCACTTTATTAGCATACCAATTTTCGTACAAATCCAACATGTATATGTGCCTCATCTTAAAATGGTACAAAATCAACGTAATAAAATAGTTTAAAATAAATATCAAGTTTAAAGTGATATTTTCAACATCTAAACTGTCTAAAGTATGATTTATATATGGTTAAATGATTGTATAAAGTTTCATTACATTCTAATATATGTGAGGCCCATTTTACAGCGAACTGCATATAAATGTATCTCCTATATATATATATATACATATATATATATATATACATATATATATATATATACATATATATATATATACATATATATATATATATACATATATATATATAAGAGCTGTTCCGGTGCAGCGGTACATTTGATCAAAAATGGGCCTCACACATATTAGAATATAATAAAATTTTATAAAATTATTTATTTATATATAAATTTTATAGCAAATAGTTTACATGTTGAAAAAACCACTTTAAAGTTATTATTTACATCAAACTATTTTATTATGTTGAATTTATACCATTTTTAGATGGGACCCATATACATATCTGATTGGGATAAAAATTAGTATGGTAATAGAATACATTCTTCTAAATACAATGGGTAGAGTAGATTATGATTTTATGATCATGTGGGGCCCATTTCAGCGTCGCTATACCTGAATACTTCTGTATATATATATATATAGAGAGAGAGAGGAATATTTAGGTGCAGCGGTACTGCACCGAAAATTTCCGTGTAGCACCGCTGAAATGGGCCCCACATGATCATGAAATCATAATCTACTTCACCCATTGTATTTAGAATAATGTATTCTATTACCATATCAATTTTCATCCCAATCAGATACTTTAAAGTTGCTATTTACATCAAACTATTTTATTACGTTGGATTTGTACCATCTTCAGATGGGGCCCATATACATATCTGATTGGGATGAAAATTGGTATGGTAATAGAATACATTATTCTAAATACAATGGGCGGAGTAGATCATGATTTCATGATCATGTGGGGGCCATTTTTGGGCAACTGCACCGCTGTTCCGGTGCAGTGATGCTGCACCGGAACAACTCTCATATATATATATGGGATATATTCAGGTGCAGCAATTCTCGTGCAGGTGCGAAATCTTACCGTTCATTTGGGCAGGTTGAATCTCAGCCATTGACGGTGACCGTGCGTTTAGAACAGAGTAATGGTGCGTGTAACTATCGTAGAGGGAGTGAGCACCGAATCAAAATTTGGGCGGGTTTTTCACCAATTTCTCTTTCCCCTTTCAATTTTTGTATAGGTGACAAAGCCCTCTCCCTTCCCTCCTTCTGTCTTTTGCAGCGGTGACAGGATCCTTCTTCAATTTAATTTTTGTAGCAGGAAACGAAATCCTCATTTCAAGTAAGCTCCTGCCGGTCATGATATTTTGCTTCCTATTCCCAATATGAGAAAATGTCTATTTTTAATGTTTACTATTGATTTAGTCTTCAAGCATTTTGATTCACTGGAAGTTGATGTTAGGACATTGCGAGCAAACACCCGCGCATAGATATAAAATGCAGATTATTTTAAAATTTTCATTTCGTCTCCCTCTCATTTGGTAAAAAAGAGAGGCGATTGTTTTGGATGCTTACCATTCCTTGATTCGCCATCGCCGTTGGATGCCAAAAACAAAGGAGGGATTTTGCGGCTTGATTTGTCGTCCCTTGCTGCTTGATTTTTCATTCCTGTTTGTGTCGTTACTTGATTTGCCCTTACCCCTGCTATTTCCACTATTGCCTTCTCCAATAGCTAGGTAAGGAAGAATCTCGCTGAATACTTTTGGAATGTTGTTGCCTACATATTACAGATTCATTTTGTCTTTCGATTCCTAGTAAGCTTCCACCCGAACTGGGATCCTTGACATCCTCTTACAGTCTTGCCTTTAATGTTGGGAATAAAAAAATACATGAAAAATTTCAGATCTAAGATTACAGTAAAGCTGCATGAAATTTTAGATTCCCATCCATAATCACACGAAGATAATCAAGAAATTTGGGAAAATCAAACAATAAAAAATTAAATTAAAACAAGCTCGTTCAGGAATTGGGCATTTTGGTTAATTGTGGAAGATAATGGGTGTTGTAGGCAAGAAAAAGAATTGTAAATGTATCTGATTTGAAAACTTGAAATACAAAAAAAAAAAAACATAAGTATAAATAATTTAGAAATCAAAATGCTTAGCATCCAGACAGCATGCTATTTTGAAAGACAATGAGTACAGGGAAAGTTCTAGCTATTTGTTTCTGAATTTCAGCATGCTTACTATCCACACAGCATGTTATTAAGAAAGATTATTTAAAATTTTTAAGCCTTTGTATATCAATATATTATATGTTGAATTAACATGTTTTGTTAAGTCAAAAAATTATTTAAGGACTCTACAACTTTTGTGCATGTGAATATCAACATAGTATTTGTTAAATGAGCATGCTATATCGAATAACAAATGTTATAAAAACTTTATATTTTTTGTACATGTGAATATCAGCATACTACATACCGAATAAACATGTTCGGTTCATTCACAAATTTATCTAGGAACTTTACACCATTTGTACATGTCAGTATCAATATGCTATATGTTGAATGAGCATATTGCGTTGAATGACAAAGGGTTCAACGACTTTATAGCCTTTATATTTGTCAATATCAGTTTGCAACATGTTAAATCAATATGCTATGTTAAATAACAAACATGAATATCACACTATTTAGTTAATTTGGTTGTTATTGATGTTAGAGTCTTAGTCTTTTCAGTGCATTGCTTGTTTTCATTCCAAACACATAAGACATTATCGAGACGAGAAGAAATATTGTAGTTGAAGATCTATAAACATTTTGTATGAATGCAGTACATTAGCTTGTGTAATCTAGCTATGAACCAGGAAGAAATAATCTAGAATGCATTATAAATTGTTGTTGATCCTTTATGATTTTCAATTATAGAAGTCAAAATTTTGAATTAGTATGATGTATGTGTACGAATGAGATTCTATGATGATTCTACTTTAGAGGCAGCATGTACTAGCTAGCTTCAAAAGTGAAGACCGTCATGGGGAAAAGTGAAGACATCAAGCTATGGATGCAGAGAGTTTATAATAGTACTTGTTGCTCATCAGGATGTGTTCTTGTCATAAATAACTTGTTATTTTATACTTGTTTTATTTGTTATATGATATCGCAACTTCTAGTATTGAATGAACTATAACAAACTTTGTTTATATTTATATAGTTTTTATGTATTAGTTGGCTTTGTTGATAGGAAAATGTTAACAGGAAATCTTTTTTTTGTTTATGAATGTTAGTATTGTGAGTTATGAATGAGGATGCTATATTGAGAGCTAGTGTGTACAGGGCAATTGCAAGTTATATACTTCTAAATAGTAGCATGTTTACTATTCAATCAACTTGCTATATTAAGAGTTAGTGTGTTTAGAAAAATTGCGCGTTATCTGTTTCTGAAAATCATAATACTTACTGTCCAGTCAGTATCTTGTTATTAGAAGTAAGTGTGTATAGGAAAATTTCTAGCTATTTCTTTCTAAAAATTAGCATGCTTACTGTCTAATCAGCATGTTATATCGGAAGTAAGTATGTGTATAGAGAAATTTCTAGCTATCTATTTCTAAAAATCGATATGCTTACTGTCCAATTAGCATGCTATATTAGAAACGAGTGTGTGTACTGGGAAATTTCTTACTCTATTTCTGAAAATTAGCATGCTTACTATTCACTCGGTATGCTATATTGACAGACAATGTGCATAAGGAAATTTTCGGCTATCTTTTAACGAAAATTAGCATGCTTAGTATCCAGTCAACATGCTATATTGGAGGACAGTGTTTGCATAATAATTTTCGTGCAGGCGCGCCATTTGTCCGTCCGATTCTGTGGCTTCAATCTAGGCCTTTCAATCGCCTGTGCGTGTAGGGAAGAGCTATTCAAAATGCCCGTGTGTGTATGAATCAGAAGTCTACGCATTTAACTCCAAAAAGCCCATAGAACGCTGTCCCGCCTAAACCTTGGCACCAACAAATACAATGAGAAAAATATCAAACACTGAAGATGGCGCCCAAAAAGTCAATGTGAGAAAAATCACAACTCAAACTTCATGAAAAAAATCATGGCTCAAAAGAGGGAATTTTGATTGATTATCCACCCAAAAAAGTCAAGACTCACATCTAAAGTTGTATATCTGCTATAAATTTTCTAAGCATAAAAGAAGAAAGGTAATGTTCATACTCACTTGCAAATTAAAAAATTTAAAAATTTTAAATTAAATGATCAAATAATAATTTTTGAGAAGTCACAATCTTAACTTGTTTAATGAACCATTTCCTAAAAAAATTACAAATTCTGCTTCCTACGTGATGTCTTGTTTAGAATTATTTGTAAATTTTATCTAAAACTTTATTGTAAAGTAGGTATTATTTCATATATATTCATAAATTGACATTCCTCTATAGGTTAATATTACCATGTACACCATTTGCTCTCACCTATAGTGATTGATAATTTAATAAAAGTAATTTACTATTATATCAGTTGAAACATCCTAACATGCTCATTTAATACTTAGCATGCCGATATCCATGAGCAGATAACCAAAAAATTCCTTAATAACAATATTTCAGTGTAGTATGCTAATTGGATAGTCAGCATGTTGATATGAATGAGCACGTAACTGAATTGCATGCTGATTGTATTAAGTTTTTAAAAACTATTCATAAATTGCAAATAAATGAACACAGCATGTTGATTAGTGCATTTTATAGTTACTCCTTCATATTTTGTAAGTGTACTATCAATATCACCAACCACCGTTCTAACGCTAATTGATTCATATTTTTCAATTTGATAAAACAACTATTTAAGATGTATTACTATTATAGTAGAGAACCAACACAACATGTCGATATTCAAAGTTGTCAATCGAGATAACATTCTTAATTATTAGTCAGCATGTTGATGTTTGTGAACTAATAGCAGAAATTTTTTTATATACACTGTTATTCAATATAGCATGCTAATTGGTCAATAAGCACGCTAATATTCACAAACAGATACTCTGCAATTTCCACAAACATATTGACTTTCAATATAGCATGTTGATTGAACAGTAAGCATGCTAATTTTCACAAATAGATAGCCTGAAATTTTCTTGTACATGCTGACTTTCAATATAGCTTGTTGATATTCACAACAGATAACTTGCAATTTTTTTAGACACTAACTTTCAATATAGCATGATATTCACAAATAGAATCTCAAATTTCCCTAAACAGTCTATCAATATAGCATCCTTATTCAATAGTCAACAGACTAACATTGACAAATAAAAAATAAAGTTCCTTATTAACACTTCTCTTTCAACATAGCATGCTCATACATACATAGTATACAAATATAACAAAGTTGGTTATAGCTCTTTCAATATAAGAAGCTGCAATATTACAGAACAAATAAATGACAAGTCTGAAATAGTAGGTTTTCTATAACAAGAACACAGCTTGATGAATAAGAAGTACTATTATAAACTATCTACATTGATAGCTTCATGTCTTTACTTTTCCTCATGGTAGTCTTGTTGTAGCACATTCTCAACAATTTCATGTCACTTATCAATCCCATTCACATGCTAAACTGCTTTAGCAAGACGTGCAATGTCTTCATTTATGCTGATTATAGATAAAACAAAACATGAAAATCTCAGCATACTAGATTAGAAAATATTTCTATTCCATTAGAAAATTCAAATAGGCAAGTAAAACTAATATTAAAGAACAATAATAGAACAATTAGCTAATCATAGAATAAAAAAGAGATAGAATTCAATTGTCCAAGCAATCATGTAAAAGCATACGTGTGCATCTTCTCTCTATGATTCAAGAATTAAACGAATCAAGCACCATATGCTCCAAATGTGTACAACATTAATGAACAAGCTAAATGCAAAAATTAGCATGTTAATATCTTAAAAAAATCTACCACTATTTGGAATCTATTTTGTTGATATTAGCATGCTCATTACCAAATTTAGCATAATAATATATCAAGAAAAATTCCATTCAAATTTTCTAAAATGAATTCGGAAGATGTTAGCATGTTAAATGTCAAAGTTCGTATGCTTTTCTCGAAAAAAACTCTACTGGTATTTGGAATTCGTTTGGTTTATATAAGAAGAGAAGTAAATTGAATGCATTTAAATGCTACACTCAACAATTCTATCATGTAGAACCTATCAAAGTTAGCTCAGAAAATGCAGTTTGCCAGCAAATCCATTAATTCCAATCAACTACAACAAAACAAAAAGAGAAGAAGATTGTTTTGCACAGATATTTAACTTCATAATCACTATGGCATATATGTATATATTCTTCAATTTGGTTTTATTAAAGGGACCACCAATTAAAGCAACTGGGAACTTGGTCTTGGTACAAAGCAGTCATAGTTAACACAGTGACTTTGAATTTGTTGGAATGTCTTAAGATACAGAACAATTAAACTATACTCATTTGAAGTGCATGATCTATACTAAAACAATTCCTTTAAGAAGCTTTCCATCCACAATTTATAGCCCCAACATATGTAAAACCCATAGCTACCAACAATATGGAAACTAACTTTAACTCTTTTCATCAGAAAAACTAGAAGATGATTAAAATAGGAAGTGCGCATATTATCTAATTATGTGTTACAATTCTTACCTCCAAATAAACCTATATAACATAGAAGATTACAATAAAAATCATAATAAGGAACTAATTGATTCAACTAAAGAAGGAATTTTTGCAAATCAAGTTAAAAGATAAATTCAAGTGGTGCAAGAATAACAACTTTAAAAAGTATAAATAGGGGATGCACTAAGGAATAAAAGAAGTATAGATCTAATTTCAATACGATCTAAATTTAAATACTTACCCATATTAGCATGCTTAGTCCCTAATAATTGTTTCAATAATGGTGTCTAAAATTATTAATTAGTTGATGTCGTCATAAAATTGCTAATATTCGTTATTAGCACCCCAATTGCCCCTAATTTATCTTCATCACTATTGAAATTAAAGAGGGAGAGACATTTGAATTACAATAATAGATTGATGATATTTTATCGTACCTTATTGAAAGACATTGAAATAACATTCAGATAATTGAAAATTTTAAAATTCTTTCAAGTGAGAGCCAGGCTAAAAAGCATTTAACACATTCATACAAAATAAAATATCACTTCTGATTAAGAATTTCTTAGCTATCATATACAAGAAAAAGAAGTACAAAATGACATTATAACAGGAGTATATAAAAAAGAAGCATAAAACAAAAGATGCAGGTCACTAACCTAGTGTGTGATTGGCTATAAGAGCAATGGTAGAGGTACAATTCACAATATAAGTTAATGTTGAGGTGTCCAAAAGGTATCTAACTAGCTCTCATAATTGAGAAGATATCGTCGTTGAATTAGTTGTGCGATTTTAAAGATTTCAAAAATATTGGTTTATTCCAATGTGTTTTGGGTATGTGACAGTTAATTAGATTTTGTAGAATATGCATTAGCTTGCAATTTGCAATGAGAATAATATTCATTTTCATCCATAATGATCCACGTCAAACTCAAAAATTATCTCATCAATGCATCTTAAACTATTACCCTTTTTCACTTAAATGAATCCCTAATTAAGAATTAAAAACAAAAATAATGTAGCTCAAGAAAAATGTAAATATAATAATTAAAACTATATATTTGGATAATCAAACTTAGCCCCTATTATCTTTTTCCAATCAAAGCCCCAAAACAAATATGATCGACTTAACGACAAATAAGATGGCAGCTTGCATAAAAGCACCTTCATCCCTTCTTCTATTTCTTTAAAATAGATGTCGGTATATCTATTCTTTATTGATTTCACTAGAAAAGATGCAGAAGAAAAAAGCTATCATGGACATTAAAGGTAGAGTGCAAGAAAGCATATATACTTAGATCAATTGCGGAAAAGTGTGTGGCGCCCCGAACCGAGGCGCCCCGAATCAGGATTGTTGCCCTGATCACGCGGCGGGTACTTAATTCGATCTCGTCCAATTTTTTTTCTTTTTCTTTCATCACATAAAGACACATACTTATCATCAAATCTCAATTATCATTGATAACATTCATACTTGTTTTTGTACAATACAGGTTATTTTAACCTGGTCATTTCATACATACATAAATCAATTATACCATATACAGATCAACATATCATAAAATTTTCTTCACACCTTTTTTTTCCTTTCCTTCTTAGCCTGTGCTGTACCTGTCTATGGTTTGAAAAGCAAAACGTGAGTCGAAACTCAGTAAGCAAGCGTTTTTCCATTTAAATGCATTTCTTTCGTTCAATAGCAGACACTTATCAAGTGATCTACTATCAACCAGTGGAAACCTTTTCATAAAATCTTTCATAAAACATATGCTTGTAAACTTAACATATAAACCTCTTTTCTATGAACATAAAAACGTTTTTCATAAAACTTCCTTTTTCCAAGGACATTCTCATGTCCTTAAAACATTTTCCATAAAACCTTTTTAAAACAAGCATATGCATCATGCAATACGTTTCTGTCCGTCTAGTAGGTGACACTTACTAAGTGATCACCATTTCTCCTTAGGAGAGAAACCATTTCATTTGATAACTTGCTAGTCAGGCAGTTATCCGTGTTCTTCTACCATTTCAGGGAGGGCGCCGCCGGCATTTCGCCTTTTGAAGCAACTTGGCTTATGTAGAGGGGGCCCATCTTGCAACCGCGTCCGGTCTGCATATCCTCTACAGTAGACCTAGTACATAACTCATGTGCACATTCCTTTCTCCATATTCATATGCTAGCATGCTTTTTATAAAACTCCACAAACCCTAGTCTGTGACTTTTCCTTTTCAAAACTTGATGCTAGCATGTCATTTCAAAATAGTACAGACCTCAGCCTGTATTCCCTTTTCTAACTTGAAAACTTGGCACAACCCAAGTTAACAAGTTGATAAAAATATTTTGTAAGGATGACCAACCTTAAATAATTTTGAAAACATTTAAATAACACATTTCTAAATCATTTAAAATATTTAAAGGAAATATTTGAGAAATAGTAATTTCAAAATTTTGCCAAAATGTTTTTAAATAATTTTTGAGCGGTAAAACAATTTCGAAAATATTTTAATATCTAAAGACAAAAGATTTTGCAAACTTTTTTCTTCCCATTTCTGATTTTTTCATGAACAAAGGATATACCACTGCATAATTCATTTTCTTTATATGGTATTATATTCTTTGTCCACATGACACATGAGTTACTTCTATATGAAGGTAAGCTTGTATGATCCTTTGGTCATTACTTTAAAAAAAATCTTTATTCAAATCGATTATCGGTTGGCCTTCCTTAAATCTTCTTTAAAACATTTTAATAAATCATTTTAAATCCATTTGATAAAACCAAATATTATTTGGAAATCAAAATTTTCCTTTTCCATTATAATGCAACCATTTCCACATTTTTCCTTATAAGGATTTGCTTATGATAAAGCAGTTTCCGCATAACTTAATATTTCTCCTTACTTCCATATGGATTTGCTTATAATAAAGCAATTCCAACATATTCCATGGTTGCAATATAAAACATATAAATTTTTTTTTCAAAAAGTTTGCTTGCTTACCTCTGTTTTGCTTTAATCTGAATCCTTTATCCATTCCTTTCCTTTTCCTATACAAGTGAAAAGGATATACATACTTTATCATACATATGTTATATTCATTTATAACCTTATTTTCCTTCTTAATTTCTTATAGAGGTTAACCTTAAAAATATTTGATCATTATTTCCTTATATGGATTTTTATCCGTAAATTCTTAAAAATTTCATCCACACATCTTTATAAAAATAAATCTCAATTTTTCCCAAAATCATGCTATTACTGTAGCAAATTACTGTAGCAGATCACTGTTCACCTCGAGGTTACTGTTCACAAAGATGTAGTTACAGTTCATGGGTTCCAAAAATTGATATTTTTTCCAAAAATAAAAAATACCATGACATAGCTTATGCCTAGTATATCATAGGAAATTTCATACATTTTGAATTTATCATCATTTACTTGGCAAAAAAATCATATTCTCCATATAATAAAAATCAACATAAATTCACTTAAACATAATCCTTAATTCCAAAAATTATGAAATTAATATATCATCATTCCAACATCATATTTATCATAATCATACATCTCAAATCATCATTTATTAATTTTTGAGCATTATTTTCACATATCATATGCTATCTTCCCGAATACTCTATCTTCGCTCTAAATTTTTGATGTTTTGGCATAATTCTATTTAAAAATTATATCTATACTTATTTTCTCATGCTTAGGAATTATCTAAGCATATTTTTATCCTAATTAACATCCAAAATAAATTTGGGTAGAAATCACTTACCCGAAGTGGAGATAAGCCTCTTTTTCTCACACTTTTTCTCTCCAATTTTCTCCTTCTTTCTCTAAAGGCCAAAAACGTGTTTGGGGGTGAGAATGCTTAATTTTTCAAGCTTGGAGTTCCTTTGGTCGTTCTCACCTTGCCCCCTATTTATAGTTTTTGGTTTTTCAAGAAATTAGAATTTACCCCCTTAGCTTGAGGTATTTAATTATAAAAATGTATTTTTTTCTAATTTTGAAAAATGTCTTGAGCCAAGATCAGCCACCCTAGGCCTGCTCCAGCCCACCCTATGCAGCCCTATTTTTATTTTTAAAATTATTTAATTTAAGCTAATTAAATCCTAACCGTTGGTTTATGATGATGATGATCATGGACCATTGATTTGGTCAAATGCTCAGCCACCCTAGCCTGCCATGCCCTGCTGTAGCTTCTGTTTTAATTAATTTTTTTTTTTAAATTATTTATTTAAATAAAAAGTCAATAGCAACATTTATGAAAAAGTTAAATTACTATTTGATCACCATTTGACGTTTCATCTTGACCTTTGATTTGTGATTTTCATAACATCTTAACCCATTCATCATGATCATCATGAATTTTTAATCATCCATAAAAAATTTCATTAAAATCCGACGCCCGGATTGCAAATTATGAATTTTTTTCTATTTTTCCACTAAAATCCAAATTTGTATTAAAATAATAAAAAGTAATGCTATTTTTTCTTTTAGTGATTAAATTCCTATTTTGTATTTTTGTGATTAAGTTAATCCAAGTAATTAACTTTTAATCACGTGTCTTAATCCTCGGTTACTATTCATGTTCACTATTTATGTGCACTATTCACGTGGGTTAAATTCTTAATTGCATTATTTTAACTTCTAGTACACATATTTGCAAATATAACGTATTTCATGAATTTTATTTATCATACAAATCAGTACAAAAATCTATTGTGTTATTCTAGGATTGCAAGTTTCACAAAGTTAAACAGAGAGAATCATCTATGGGAGAGGCGGAAATCACAACAAGACCAAATATAGGACTTATGCATGTGTTTGACAGAGAACAAAAGAAGGTTGTTGAAAGATATTTTACCTGATTGTATTTCTGAGCAAATCATCGAATTTATAACGAGGAATAAGATGGGTAAGAGCAACCTTCTCCTCCCTTGCCCCCAAAAAAATCCTCGCTTTCTTCTTACTGGTGGAGGAAAGGGAAATGAAATGATGTTAGATCTAAAGTTGGAATGGAGAAGAGCATAATTTGAAGCAAGGTGGTAGAAGGGCATCCAAAAAAATCGCCTTTTTTTTTTTTACCAAACGCGAGGGAGACGAAATGAAATTTTAAAAATAATTTGCATTTTCTCATACTGGGAATAGGAAACAAATATCATGACCAGCAGGAGCTTACTTGAAATGAGGATTTCGTTTCCTGCTACAAAAATTAAATTGAAGAAGGATCCCGTCGCCGTTGCAAAAAAGGGAAGGAGGGAAGGAAGAGGGCTTCATCACCAGTACAAAAATTGAAAGGGGAAAGAGAAATTGGTGAAAAACCTGCCCAAATTTTGATTCGGTGCTCACTCCCTCCACGACAGCTACAGCACCATTAGTCTATTCTAAATGCATGGTCACTGTCAATGGCTGAGATTCAACCTGCCCAAATGAACGATAAGATTTCATACCTACACGGTAATTTGGGTGCAGCTTTGCTACACCTGAATATTTCCCTATATATATATATTTCAGCATCACTGCACCATAATTACGGTGCAGTGGCGCTGCACTTGAAAATATCTCATATAAAGAGCTATTCCAGTGCAGCGACACTGCACCAGAATAGCGGTGCAATTGCCCAAAAAATGGGCCCTACACATATTAAAATATAATGAAACTTTATACAATCATTTATCCATATATAAATCATAGTTTAGATGGTTTAGATGTTGAAAAAATTACTTTAAATTTGTTATTTATATCAAACTATTTTATTATATTAAATTTGTGTCATTTTCAGATGTAGTCCATACACATCTAATTGGGATGAAAATTGATATGGTAATAGAATATGTTATTCTAAATACAATGAGTGGAGTAGATTATAATTTGATCATCATGTGGAGCCCATTTTAGCTCCACTACACCATAATTACGGTGCAGTGGCACTGCACTTGAAAATATCTCATATGTATATATGGGTGAAGCCTTTGCCATTAAATATGTCTATTTGGCTATTATTTTCTTGTGAGCTTACGTGCTTATGTGCATATATTGAATTAAGTGTTTAAATAAGTGGTACGTCAATTAGGCCCTTTTCTCTATTTTTTGAAAGAAAACGTGTTCTCAGCAGCACATATTATTTCCTTAAAAAGTGCTTAAGCAACTTCTCTTTCACATAAGTTCCTAAACAAACACAACCTGACAAAAAGACTGAGGATATGTTTTGTCATGTGTTCTAAAAATAAAATGGGGAATGTTATTGTTAGTCCAGATTAGACGAATATTTAGTCTATTGGTCCCAAGTTCATGGCAAAACCTAAGAGAGGAGGGGTGAATTAGATTTCTTTTTAAACTTATTTCGGTATCTTAGACTTGATCCCTTGTAAATTAAGTTCCCTTGAATGAAAACATAAAGGATGAAAGGGTTTGAAAAATAACAATGATAGACACAAGAAATTATAGTGGTTCGAGACAACTTTCCTTATTCCATTCTTCTAAGAACACACTTATGTCTTGAGTTCCACTATATCAGCGAGATTACAATTAGAGTCATTGCTCTCTTTTAGATTCTAGTTCTAGAGGGTCTTTACAAAGATAACACAAGTAGACGATGAGTCATACTCTAACCACACACTACTTGTCTTTATTTGACCTTGGTCTCCAACACCAAGCCAAGTAGAACCACAAGAGAATGAATTAAAAAGAAGATTCTACACTTTACACATTGCGTAGAGAGAGCTTTAACACGGAGAAAAATTTGTAGAGCTTGAGGTTGATGGTATGATCCAACACTTGCAAATTAAATAGGCAGTTCTTCTTGTAGAGTACTTAAATGATCACTTGAATACTTATAAGTTGGAAGGTGAAAGCTTAATGAACATTCTAGCTAACCCTTTTCACTTCACTTGACCGGCTTTAAATAGTGGAGGAATAAATTCGAACATTATGAGGTAGGTAGTGTGCATTAAATGCGCCAACGTTTGAATTTTTCGACCGTTATAGTGTAAGTCACAGATGGACTCGACATTGGCTGCGACTTCGCCCAAGTCGCGTACTGAAGCTGACTTGGGGTGCTCCTAAAGTTTTATCTTGAGTTGACTTAGTCATTGACTTGACCCAAGTTGTAAGTGGAGTCACTTTGGGTGCAACTTCATACGTTGTTATTTCAGTAAGTGGGGATATGCAACCCCTAAGTCTACTTGGCTGTGGAACTTCGCCCAAGTCGCTAGCGAAGTCGACTTGGCTATACGACTTCACTTCTAGCTTGAAACTTAAAACTCTGTAACTTGTGCTTCTCTGCTTTCATGTTCCCCAGTCCTTACTTTGAGTAGACTTGATCTTGAACTTCATCTAAGTCGCATGGTGGAGTCAACTTGGATGTGCGACTTGACATTTGGTACTTAGCATTTGAGATATTGCTTGGTTTTTTATAGATGTAGGTTGGAATTTGGAGTCGACTTGACTTTTGACTTGACCAAGTCATGGAGCGGAGTGGACTTCGGTTTCGACTTCACACATTCCATTTTCAGTCAGACAGTTTATGCAACCTTCTAAGTAGACTTGGTTATCGACTTCGCCTAAGTCACTAGTGAAGTCGACTTGGGTTTGCGACTTGGCCTATATGTGTTTCATAGTTTGCATTCCTTCATCCTGAGTCGCAATTTAGGGTCGACTTGGGTATAGACTTGTCCAAAGTTGTATAGTTGGGTCGACTTGACTTTAAGACTTAGTTTGCTATGCTTTATAATTTGAAAATTCCATCTTTAAAACACTTCACCAAATGTGTTAGTAACCTTTATAACTCAATAATTGGGTTGTTAATCATCAAAACATAAGTTATCTTTGATTTTTTGTTGAGTTTACAACATAGTCCACCTAAAAAATCTATTTAAAATAAATCTTTTTTACTTTTTTCTTCATACAATTGTTTATCTAAGTATATTTAACATATAAATCAAGTTTTACTATTTTTGGATATGTATATATTTTTTTGAGATTTGTAAACATCTATGTGTTTAATCTCAAAAAAATATATACATATATCCAAAATGGTAAAACTTGATCTATATATTAAATACATTTAGATAAATAAGTTTATGAAGAAAAATAAAAATAAAAAATTTGAGATGGGTTAAGCGAGACATTTGCTTCGTCTGGGCTAACAGAATCATTTCTCAAATAGAATTCACACTACTAAATATATTATTCTTTCGAGCCCAAGCACCCATGCAATTGGTGCTCATGTTGGCCTTATGTGCCATACATCTTCAATTCAATCTAGCTTGGAGAATCTTTGTCTCCTATGATACATAGCTGGGTATGCATTTATTAAGAAAAATTTGAAAAAAATATGTTAGGATGATTAAATTGTAAGATAAGAAAAATTGAAAAATATTTTAATTTCAATGACTTAAAAAGTGGCAATTATTGAGAAATAAAAAAACCTGAAATCTATTCTTTTTAAAAAAAACATGGAGGCATGCAGTTGAAAAATAGGCCCTCTCACTTTTTAAATTAACTTTTGCTGGAAGCAAGTAGGAGCATCCTCATAACCAATTGGGCAGTAATAGACTGTTTAAACATGTAAGCTAGGCCAAACAAGACTTTATCTAATTTGGCATTGCATTTACATTTGTGCAAGCAGTATGAAGAAGAAGGGTGTATTTGGATATACTTAAAACTTTTCATTTTCTACAACTATCTTATTTTTTTGTCATTTCTTCACATCTTTTTATAAAACTGCTCTACTTTTTAATCATTTATACGCAATTACTCATATAACTAACCTACTGTAATGTCTCAGTAACTAAATCAATGACTTAATGTAGCATTCGTCATAGGCTACTGGGTACCTGATAGCTAATATCTAAAACCAATAATAATTGAAAGAACAATTACAAGTGCCAAAATAAAACAATCGTCTTATGTAATTGCATCCATAATTGTTAATGCACATACATATCCAAGTATTTACAATTTATATACAAAAGTATCCATCCAAAAAATAAATCAAAAAGTCTGAGTGGCATATTTTTTCATTTTATGACAACCATCCCTTTGATGGTTTACATTGGTAGGTCTAACATTTAAAATAAAAAAATAGAGTAAGTTCGAGCTAACTCAATAAGCAAAGCATATAATTATAGATTGATAAAACTCAGTATTCAAAAAGTCTAGTAAATTACAAATCATTGTGCAAGTCCAAATTAAGCAAAATTTTCATTTATTATAAATACAAATGGACACACACATATTAATGTATCACACATATGGTGCTCCATAATTCAAATTAAGAAGGTCTTAAATCTAATGGGAGGTTCAGTAGTTTGCACCGAAATCTAATCCTTTGTGCAACTGGATGACCAACACTATATAGCATAGCAGCTAACTTTGCCTAGTACGAATGGCTAGCCTAGCACAATGTTGGTCGACTAAAAGCACCTTCAACCAAGTCGGATGTGTAATTGATGCCCTACTGCACTCTCCATATAGCCAAAACCTCACCGCACCTTATTACATGAACAACTTTGGCCCCATCTATTTCATTTAGGGCTATCAGTCCCATAGACCAGTTCATAATATCAGTTAATCAAATCATAAAAGCTAGATAAGTTAGGTTTGAACCAATGCACTATGAGTTATCACATCCTGATCGCTTGTTAGGATATGCCAATGTTCGTGACCGACAATCTATACAATACTACCAAATTCATATCAACAATCATGCTCGCGAATATTCTAGCATCCACAACAGCATATGTCAATACCATAGTAAGCAATGCTAGCCTATGAAATGATAAAGTCGAACTCACAATCGATCATCAATTTCCTAAATATAAAAAATATACATCGACATCTAAAACACAAATGCTCATAATTTTACATTATAGTATAAAATTAGAAATAAAGAAAAGAGCTTGACTTACCTTACATAAATTCTATCTAATCGTCATATTGTAATTTGCTTTAATACTCAAATCACCCATTGGAAAATGATAATTTTTTCTAATCATTATTTTAAATTTAAATTAACTTTTCTAATCATGATTTTAAATAATATTCCATCCCATAATATGTGGATATCCTTATGTACTCTATATTCATAATTCAATCAAAATGCAGTTCCTTGTATAAACTAAACTATCCAAAAATTGTCGTTATTCATTAATTCTAAAACATTTTTCTCTTATGTTATAATCAAAATAAATAATTAGTTAACTCTACATTCATTTTTGAAGAATTTCCAAATTACCCCTTTAACTTTCTATTTGTATTTTTTTTCATTGTTTCAACCTTGCCTTATAAATATTCAATTTTCATACTAAGCCTTCTTTTTCATATTCTTAATATTAGTTATTAATTACTTAATCCCAAGACTTAGGGTGTGTTTGGAAATAAATAAAAGTTGTCAAGTTAAAACTTTTCAATCTAATACTTTTCACTCTTCACAACTATCATATTTTTTAATCATTTCTTCACGTTTTTCTATACAATTACCCTACTTTTCAATCATTTCTATACAACTACCAACACAACTAATTTATCTATTTCAACTTTATCTTATTTATTCTTCATCATTACCTCTATCATATCATATCATTTGACAACTACTACTCTACATAACTTTTCATCAAAAATTTTATCCATTCCCAAACACACCCTTAATATAATCAAAGATGGGCCCTCCCTTGATTACATTATATTTCGACAACCTATTTCCTATTCAATTAAAATTTCTAAAATTTTATGAAAATTTTCAACATTAATTAATCTAGGAGTTACATATTTTAATTAACCATATCATTTTTTTATAATTATTTTTATATTTTTGAATTTCGTTTTGATTTTTCTTTAATCTACCCATAATTATTGAAATTACACATTGGGTTACCTTGATTTTTCTTTATGATAAAATTAAGTAGTTTAAGTTTGAAATTTTTTACTATAAATGAATAATTAGAGTATTGACTCACAAAATAATTATTGTTTATATTTTGGCTATGTTTGGGAAGTGATAAAACTTTTGAGTGAAAAATTCGTGGTATAAAAGTTTTTAAATTGGAAGAAAATGATGTGATATAATAGGGGTAATGTTGAGGAGTAAAGAAAATGAAATTAAAATAGTTTGGATCATAAAAATACCTTTTATCTTGAATTTTTAACGATCCATCTCAACTAATCATAATTTCTAATAATATATCTATTGAAGTTTACAAAATTAAAATTCTCAAATCTAGCCATCTATCAGGGTTTACACACATGATCCAATATCATATCTTTATGAAGAATTAAATTTTATACGATCTAATGTTTAGATAATCCAAGTTACGCATGAAATTATGAATTTAATGGTTGAGATCATCCTTTTGCTGTCTATTGAAATATGATCTACCCAAGGCTTACTTTTGATCAAATTCTATGCAAAATTTTCATAAATAATAGCCCTTGATTATGGCTCATCCTCAAGTATCAAAAACCCTTAAATCATGAATTAAAATTAATTTCAAACTAATTTAATAAATCTAATTTGTAAGGACAGCTAATTCCATTTTTTAGATCTAAAATTTAACTTCCAAATCCAATGGTCCAAATTAATCTCTATCCTAATTCTTGTTAAATTTAATAAAAATAAAATAAAAAATAACTAATCTGGATAATGAAGATTAGTAGTTGGGATTGACATGCTCTACGCATCAATCCCATAATATCTCTTTCTCTTTCTTTTTTCTTTTCGTCCAAAATGGGCGACTAAAAGATGAGATATAATATTGTACAACCAATTAAGAAAAGGGCCACAAAGCTTACTTATAAGCTCGTAAAATTATTTAGAAATGGTGCATAATTGTCCACCTCATATACATAATTTATGCATTTAATTATTTTTGTTAAGAAGATGTCATTTGCACTCTTCTAGAAGGTGAATGTTGGACTTATGCCATGCCCTATTCCATTGCCAGTGCATGTGCTATGGTTGGAAAATTTGCATTTTACCACTATTATTTTATTTATTATATGCAATTTATGTTTTCAAAATTTGTAAATTCACACCTGATTTATTGTAAAATATCAAAATACCCATATATTCTTTCCGAACCTTCCCGAAATAATAATAATAACACATTCGAATGTGCTCTACATAATAATAAGATATAAATACTTCAAGCACGTATTATCATTGAAAAATTTATAAAAGATATTTATTATATATTTATTAAATACACATATTTTCTCTAAAATTCAAGCAAGATGTTTACACCTATTTATTTTTATTTTATTTTATTTACTCCTCATCATTATACCCATCATATCACATAATATTCTTCCATTTTAAAAACTTTTATAGCAGAAACATTTCTTCTAAAAGTAATGGTAATGAATAAAGAGAATAAAATTAAAATAAAAAGGAAAATTGTATAGGTAGTTATGAAGAAATAATTTAAAAAATAGAGTAATTATTTAAAAATATGTGAAGAAATAATTAAAACTAAAATAGTTATGGAGAGTGAAAAATTTTAGATTAAAAAATTTTAAATTGACAAATTTTCATGATGGCTAAACAGACACAAAATGTTGTAGAAAAAGTTGTTTAGTGTTTGTCATTATCAACTAAAAGTAATTTTAATATTAACTATGTGCTTTTGCCTTAAACAAACATCATTGGTTTTAGTGTCCAAAATTACCAAATTAGACATGAGGAAATGATTCTTCATTTAACTTAAGTCAAAGCCACAAATTAATATTTTCAAAATAATTATTAGATCAAATTTTCTACAAGTAGGCCACCCTTATTTCACATAAATTATTGAATAAATCGTTTTTATTAAATAAATAATTATTGAAAATTATGCTTATAAAAATTGATTCTATAATACTTTTGGATTAAATTGTTTTGTTAATATAAATTTGATCTAAGTGGGATAGATTAATGACATACTCATTTATTATCTATGGATATACTTGAGTAGAGTTCCATTGTTACTCGAGGTGTAACTCGGGTCGGTTATGTTCGGGTTGTAGTTATCATACTATACTCTATTTTGAAAAAGCCTTCCCTATGTTACCCGCTTACAGAGTCAGTTCCTCTTATACCCTACCCTACCTATTATCCATTGAGTCAGTTCCGGTTTCGGATCCAAATCGATTCCTCCAATAACTAATGATGACATGTGAAAAAATATTTTTTTTGTGTTGTTTTAAATAATATAAAGCAATATTCATTTACATTTAGACTTTATGATTTATAATTAATTTCATTTTGTTGTTGTTTACATCTATTTTCACATTTTTTAACCTTATTATCTATGTAATAATCGCATTAACATGATCATTTACATTTATATTATGATCATCCGTCATTACAAATAAAAACCCTATGTAATTTATAAAAAAATAAATAAGAAATCAAACCAAAAATAATTTATTAGTGAATGAGGGATTGAAACTATTATGTATTTACTTATATACATATATTTATAATTATTTACATATTAGGGTACCCATGTGGGTACCCATCCAAGTTGATTCCGGATACCTAGTGCGTGTACGCTATCCTTACCCTATTTAGGAGATTGAGAAATGATTTCTACCCTATCTATACCAATGAATAAAATTTTCTACTTTACCTTACCTTATTTAGGGTTGGGTCGGTGGCATCGGTATCCTACCTAAGTTGCAACCCTATAATTTTTACCATCCAACTTGTTAGTTTATGTGTATATTTAAACTATTATATTTCTTTTATTTTTAGGGCCCTTTTCTCTTTTTAAGTATCAATAAGTACGATTGACTAATGCAATCCGTGTAATCTTCACATTGGAGCTTCTTGCAATCATAGAAGAATGAAATTATGATGACTGAAAATCCTGCCAAACTTGTGCAACACTTATTTTACAGCATGCAACTGCTTTTCTGGAAAAAAAAATAGAGAGAGAGAGAGAGAGACCGATTGAATGGTGCAAACTCTAGGCGGAACAGAGGATTAGAATTTAACTTGAACTTTAAAAACTTCCACTTTTATATCTTAAAACTCTTATTTTATTTTTAATCACAAAATTGAATGAATCTAAAATATCTAGCTTTCTACAACCATAAAAAATGAAGGTCCACGGGAACTGTCGTGGGCAAGCAAATAATACTTTTTAAAAATAATTTTTTTATAGGTTGCTAAGCAAATTGAATCAAAGGTTTTCGGTCTTTCTTAATTTCTACTTAATAAATAAATATAATAAAATGATTTAGTGTTGCATGTTAATTTTAAAATGTTACTTACAATATCTAAATCAAATAAAATATTATTATTATTATGTGAATAAATGATTCAATAAATTACATTTCATTTTAATGCATATGTAAATGGACCTAAGCATCTTTATAATTTACATGTGAATATATACATTTTAAGTAAATGTGGATTACACATCTTTGATTTGGATAAAATTAGACTTTTAATGAAATAAAATATATTAAAAATAATAAATAAAGTGAATTTTTTATTAACTAAGGTGTAAAAAACGAACAAAATAAGTGAAATCACTTCCATATAACCTGATTACAAGCGAGACTCGTGTAATAAAGATGTAACTTTTACAAGCTAGACCATATAAATATGCATAATTACACTTTTTGAATGTGTTTTAGCAATTTTTTAATCGCCCTGCAAGATTCAAATGTTTGCAAAGTAAACCGTTGATGGATGTAAGTAATACTACTTAAGAAGTTATTTTCTTTTCTTTTTTTTTGTAGAAAATCATAAACATGGAGGGTGTTAAATATTCTAAAAGAATGAAAGTGTTTTTTTACTCATTTAGTTAAAAAACACAAGCAAGATTTTCTTTGGAAAGTTTTAAAAATTTAGGACTCAATTTACAAAATGACAAAATATAAGTGCTAAAATATAAGGAATATGATTTCATGCACCTTGATGCACTTAGCTTCAGTGCACTCGGGTGTATTTAACCTATTTATTATTATTTTTTTGAAAATTATTTTTACAATATTATTAAGTTAAGTGTATTTAACATGTGTATAAATTTTTACCATTTTTTGAGGTTTTTAGAGATTTTTTTTGGATTTTTTAAAATCCATGGCATTTTAGTAATTTAAAATTACTAAAAATGTCAATGATTTTAAAAAATTCAAAATAAATATATAAAAATCTCCAAAAAAAATGATACACATGTTAAATAAACTTAGATTAACATTCGTGTAAAAAACTTTTAAGAAAATAAGAAAATGAGTATTTTCACTTAGGTGCACCGAAGCTAAGTGTACTCAGGTACATGAAATCAAGTTCAAAAATTATTATTATGCATACTTTATTTTGACAAAAAATCCCCCGCCCAAAGCACACCGTGTTGAATCTGGGTTTAAATGCTTTCATAGACCTTGCATCTCTATTATTTTGTAGGGACTTGGGTATATTTTCAATTCATTATACATGCTTGTCGTCACCAAATCTGAGAAGGCAATCAACTGGCGTTCAAGGAGAAAATTGCTTAAGCATAGAAGATGGAAGACAATGCCGGTGAAGGAATGGAGCCCTATCATAAGTGGCTCTGGTCACCGATAAAGACATCAGATTTGACCATGAACTTGAGGCTTGCCGATGGGTTCTCTAAATAGGACAACCATGGCTGACCTCTGATACAGGAAGATGAAGCATTGTATGGTGCTCCATCAGTACATTAACATCCTAATAATTTTACATGTTAGCTAATAACCCTTAGATTTCAAATCTGCTGCTCCTCAAAGCTGCCTCTGTCTGTTTCATGTCTACTACTCCTTAAAGCTGCTTCTCCATCGATTTCCAAATTGGCACTCTTCAAATCTATCTCTCCATTAATTTCACATTTTGTTTCAGGTTGGTCCTCAATTCTAGCTTTGCAAATAGTTAAACTTTGATTTTGCCAATATTTTATGACATTTTTTTAGTAAAACCGAGTTAGAATCGGAATCGGAATCGGAACCAACCCGATCTTAGGAAAACGGGCTAAGGTATTCCTTGAACCGACCCGGCCTAAAATAGAGTAGGGTAGGAGCTTTTCGAAATAGGGTAAGGGTAGAGTCGGCCCCTACCCGGACCAAGTTGCACCCTACTTATAAGCCACATGTTTTTAGCACAAGTAGTTCTATGTTTTCCTTAGCTTGATCAGTCCTGGTGTGGATTTATGTAGTAACCACTGATCGGTGGAGGTTTTGGCAGCAAGGTGTTATAAGTATTCAATATATATGTTTTTATGAAAAACAAAAGTGGATAAGTTTGAATTGAAAAATCATAATGTAATTGTAATTGATGTTCACATACGTTTGATGATGCGAATAATTATAGATTGTTAGATGCAAGTATTTTGAATAGTGATGTTATTATGGTATAAATAATTCACGGGGAAATTGTGGGACATTTTGTTCCAAAATATTGACATTTTGTCTTAAGCTGGCAGTTATCTTAGATACGATTTTTTCTTGGAAGTTGAGGATTTTTTGACTTGTTCACTGGAGACATTATATGGGACTAACAAAGGATCAATATTTTGAAAACCAATTGTTATAAAATCATAACCCAATAAATTTTTAATTTTTACATATATTCTTGTATTAAGATGTTTTGAACCCAATATAAAAAAAAAAATTGATTTGAACAACTTATCACACTTATTTTGACATATTAAATCATCCTTTTTCAAACTACTTTGAATGAAGATTTTAGTGAGCCATTTCATGTCAGGGTAAACATGCCGCCATTAAATTATTTATTAATTCTAAAAGTTTTGATTAATATATTATCCAACATTCTAGCTGAATAATCGATGTTATCTTAAACAATTTAGATTTTATTGTGTCTTAATATCAACCCGAAAAATCAAGAGTTGTCTTGTTATGATTTAAAACATTCTTCTACTTTGAATCATAATTCATATTCAAATATGTGTCAACTGCTGCCAATGTGAAATAGTAAGAATCTCAATTTGGGTCAAATTTTGATAATTCTATCACATATAATCCATTCATTAGTTTTATTACTATATTTTAGTTAAGAGAAAATATTCCAATCCATAACTTGCTTCATTCCTAAAGTTAAGAATTATTGAATAATTTTATAAAAATTATAAAAAAAATTATTTGTTTATTACAAAGACCTACAACATTTGCAATTCAACATTTATACCATCTAAAATATTCTTCCAGCCTAGAATAATGATTCTATAAGTTCTCATAATAATCTTAGCCTTTAGTGCATAGATCCAAATGATTTTTTGAATTTGTGCACATTTTTATACACTTTTAGAAGATATGTCCTTTACTCAAATTCAATTGATATGATTTTTGATAATTTTGTAAACAAATAGTATTGACTAAATTTGATGGATTAGATTTAATATCTATCCTCAAGATAATCATCAAACTAGATTATCTTACCAGTTCACTTTGGTTGGTCAAGATGTACAGAAGTTAACCTCTTTAAATATTATATGTATTTTATAAAATGGGATCAGTTTGCAAACGGACCTAATCTTCATCCATATGAATGATAGAAAGATAATGCTATTAATTAGAAGTAAAATAATAATGGTGATACGTCAAAGAAATGATTTATTTGGATATATTATGGTAAAACAAAGTATAACCAGAATGATGCTAGAAAATTTTGCCTTGTATTGAAAATAAAGAAGAAAGGATTTAAATACAATTAAAGATGAAAAAAATTAAGATGGTCAATAATGGTAATTAAAATATGACATTGATCTAAAATGACATCCAAACAGACGTACTTGTATTACACATCTTACTATTGCATCTAAAAGACACATCTTACTATTGCATCTAAAAGACCCTAACAATTAAGAATTACATCTAGCAAAAAGTAACTAGATGTGAAATTGAGTGATCAATATTAAAGAGGGAAAAAGATGTCCACCAAGAGACTGGTGTAAGTGGACGGGCAATGATAATGCCATACAAACAAACCACTCCATTCTCCTTCACCTTTGCAAGACCATGCATGCAAAACAGAAAAACTACATATCAGCTTATATGAAAAATAAAAGTGAGGAGAAAAACATTAAATGGTGTTGGTGTTAGTGTGGTGGGTGCAATTGAGTTTGACCCGAATGATGAAACTCCATATCACAATGTTGGTTGGTAAAAGGAGTATATGCTTGCTGGGGGGTATTGATTGTAAGTGACTTTGACTAAAATGATGCAACAGCTTTAGTGTGTATAGGTGGGAAAAGAAAAAAAAAATGAGGGAATGATTCTACCATGCATGGATCCCAATGAGTGATGGGAATATGAATTTATGTGCTGGCGGCCACCCAGCACTCTCTATTTCCATCATGCTCTGCTTTCCTACAAAGAGAAAAGGCAGAAACCATTCATGGCTATGTTTTGTTTGGTTTGTGAAGATTGTGTGTATGGTATAAATGAAGGGTCCAGATCAATTGATTGAAGTGTCGTATTCTTTAAACGGAAGGTTGGTGGACTTTGATTTTATATTTTTATTCTTCTGTTGCTGCAAGGGAAAAAATTAAAAATAAAGAAAATAAGAAAAGGAAAACGTTTTACCGCGTACGTTATATAACCCATTTGGCTATGAGTTTCATTGTTGCAAGGTTACTTTTCTTTGGTCTGTGTTTTAGGGATTTGTTTCAATGCACCTCGTTGCAAAACCCATTTTTTATTTTTTTTGAAAACTTTTTCACGAAACTGTTAATCTAAGTGTATTTAACATGTTTATCAATTTTTACTATTTTTGTGATTTTTAGATATTTTTTCGAATTTAAAAAAACCAGTGGCATTTCAGTACTAAAAATGCTACTGATTTTTAAAAATCCAAAAAATAATATCAAAATCTCTAAAAATAGTAAAAATTGATACATGTGTTAAATACATCTAAATTAACATTCGTGTGAAAAGATTTTCAAAATTTTTTTAAAAAGGTTTCAATGCACCGTACAGCATTGAATCGTGCCCCTGTGTTTTGTATACACTCCCATAGATGCAACTCAGGTCACTCAATTTAGGTTGATATAACATGTGTATCTTAAACTAACTGTATTTATAAAACTTCAACTTTATTTGTACTTCTTTTTTTATAGGTATTTTACAATCATCTCAATTGATATTTTTTCAACTAAGCTCTGATACGTCTTTGCAAATTTCTTACAACATTCTAAGACACAACTAACAATATTTCTAAATTTATCTATATGGTGGACATTCCCACACACCAAGAGATCAATACCACCAATATACTCATTTTGCTGATTTGCAATTGTAGGATTTTGAACTTAGCACTCAGCTCATTTGAGATGAACTAAGTTTCCACGACGGCAATTTATTTGTACCCAATAAGTTAGGTTTGGGTTGAATTGAAGTGGTAATTTAGGTGAGAATTCAAAGCCAACCCTATCTTAACCTTAATTTTTTGAAAAGAAGTCATGCTCAATTTGTTTTGAGTCGGTAATACATGATGGAAAACACATATTAAGTTTAAAAGTTGTTTAAAATATTTGATATCTTTTACACCTATTCTAAACTAAAGTTATATCTTTATTGAATTTAAAAGTCATCAACTAAAACATTTGACTCATAAATAAAATTAAAGCATTAGTACAAGTTATCTTAATTAGGATTAAAGATGAAGTCTTTTAGTTTTGGGGTTCCCCTTTTATTTTGTGATTGACATGTACGTGTTGGATTGGGTAGGTAACACAACTTGACCCAAATTTTGGGTAAGAGATGTTAGTGTTTTATATATATTAGTGATCACTTCTAACCCACCTATCAGTGAATCGAAATCGGCCAAAGCTCAATTTGAGATAATTTATTTTTATGGGCAACTTATGTGCTCAAGTAGGCTTAGATAGTAAGTAGGATTTATTTTATGATATTCTATAAAATGACAACAAACATTACTACTGGCAATTATACTAATTATTTATATCATTATTGATATGGTGTTTCTATTAACAACAATTCTAGCTAAATTTTAACTAATGCTCTATAACCAATAACAAGTCTCAAAATAGTAGCAACTTATTTTTTTATTGGTATTTATACAACATGATAATTGATATTATAATCAAATACATTCACAACCCTTAAACTGTGGAGGGATATTTTTGTAAACATGACAAGCTGCATATATATTTAATTAAATACTCGTTTTAACGTAAGTATACATGCCGATCAAGTAATAAAGTGTGAGTAAAGTATTGTTCCCACGAGGATTGTGTTAAACAGACTAATGCATTAAAATTTAAGTGTATAAAGTAAATTGATAAATTGAATGAAATTATATTTGAGAAACTAAATTAAATTAAACGAAAATTAACTAAAAATGCGGGTAACTACGAGTGAGAATTTCCTTGAGATGATTTTAGATGACTAGGAGTATGAATTCTTTGACTCGTAGATATGTCAAATTGGATCTTAATTAAGTTGGTTGTGCAGAGATTACTAATCTATGTTCATTTATATTCATGTCTTCTAACATATACAAATCTAACTAAGTTTTAGTTAATTGCTATGTTCCCGTGAAACCAAGTAAAACAAGGTTGATAACGATATAACCTAATCAAGATTACATAGGGTTAATAGGTATATTCCTATCAATATTAACATCCAACCACCATAAGTAGATGGAAACTCGTGTCTTATATATGGATCTCATTCAAATTTCACTTTTCCAAGCATGAATCTAAATATTCAATCAATCTACAAGGTTACAAAGCTTATAAACGCATTAAGCATGATATATAAGGGTAATCCCATACAACCAAAGTTACAGCACAATTACATATTCATTTCAGCACAGGAAACCAAAGTTAACATAGATATGAGTTCAAATCATCTATATCTTCCACCACAAGGAGATTCAGCCCATAAACATGACTTCAGTTCCAATTAAAATTAAGTTACAATCATCCCAAGCAAAGAGAATGACAAAAATAAAGAAGAGAAAGAAGAAGAAGAGATGAAACTCAATAAATTTGCAGTGAATAACTTGATCTCCTCTCTCTACCTTGAAGCCCTTGTTTTTCTCATTCTCTCTACCTTGAAGCCCTTGTTTTTCTCATTCTTTCTCAGCAGCCACGAGCCCTTCAAGTTATACTTAAGAAACCCTAAGAGAAGTATTTATAACCCCCTCAGTTTAGAGCTTTGGACGTGTGAGAATTTACACACATCAACCTTGTGGCCACGACTACGGCGCTTCTGGACAGGTGGACAATAAATCTCTTCTTAAGGCGGTGGACTGGTGGCTGCAGCCCCCAGTCTCGTGGCCACGACCATAGGAATGTTGGAGGCAAATTTGCTTCTTGACAGCTTCAAGTGATTTCTCCTCATTCCATCTTCTTTTTGCCTTGAATTTGCATGGAAATTGTCCTCTTTTTCCTACGACAAAAAGTAAAAATAAGTAAATGCATTCCTAAATAATCAAATGAAATTAAAATGATTGAAATGAGATGAATTTAAACTAAATGCAACCTAAAATGTATGAGAACCACACAAGATGCAAGAATTACACAAATGATAAAAATTATTGCAAAATCTATACAGATTTACGTGTTTCACTTGAACTAACATTCAAAATTAGCCTTGAGAAATCTAATTTTATAGAGTTATCAAAACACTTCCATACCAGGGAAAATCTGGAAATACTTCTATACCTAAATTTATCCGCACACATGCAGGACTTGAACCAATAATTGTCCATTGGAGACCAGAAAGGCCTACCATGCATCGTAGCAACTACTATATATATTGGTTGCCAATTTTATTGCATAAAATAAACTTATAAGCTAATTTGCAATTATGCAAAGTTACAAGGTCAATATTTGTAAAATTTTTAGGATGAAAGAGCTGTACCTGATCATGAACTTCTAGGTGGAACTTCGCTTCGACAACATTAGGATGACTTCTCTGCTGTCATCATTTCATGCAAGAGACAAGTGAATCTAAGAAGTTACAGTAGAAATCATGACTTCCATGTAAATTTCTTTCTTTCTTTTTTCTGAAAAAAAAAAGGGTTGACTTTTGCCTCTCTCCATCATGCAAATTCTTCCAAGCAAACAGCTGTGTAACTGCTATAATTGTTGCACGCGGAGCCTGACTAAAATATAAGATTAAGCTTCAAAGGTTCGTCCAGCTTGTAATTGAAATTGAGGGAAACCACGCATGCTATCAAAAGAATAATTCCAGTGTTGGTACAAAAACCTTCAGAGCTCTAAACGTTAAAGCAACTCTTCCAAATTCGAAGGCTTTATGCATCGAATTGCTTCCGGAGTAGCAATTGATGTTATTAATCGTATGCAAGAAACATAGTGTTTAGCTATGCTGTCCGCACATGACAGATGTTCTTCTTATTAATGTACCTCTAACTTCTCAAAACAAATTGGTGAAATAGGGTATAGCCCGGTAGTATCACATTATGAGTGCGTGTGTATGGTCCGGCTTCAAATCCTCAGGGTAGCAAATGGCTCTATGTAATGTAATGTGGTTAAACAAAATTCTCAACACAAATTGGCAAGGGTTGTAACTCGAGTTGTTAAGTTACTCTTCTAAAACCATAATTACAAGCAGAGCTAAATGGAGATGGATTGTAGCATGTCCTCCAATCAATTTTGAATTTTTAAATGTTCCTATTAAAAATTTGAAGGATATTTTAAAATATTTTTCAAATTAAACCTTGTGTTTTGCAGTTGTGGAAGAATAATTTCAACTGTTAATACTAGTAGAAGCAAAAGTTGGAGTAGGTTGACTAATGACCTACCTGCCCTGCCCTGCCCTGCCCTATTTTAACGGTATAGGCATGATATACCTAGTAATGTGTTTATTGATCACCAGAAAAATGCGTGGGAGAGGGATGAAATCGTCATTGTGACAGGTGAATTTGGATTGCTGTAGATACAACGTGTGCCAATTATGAGGGAGGACGAGGAAGATACTATCTTCTTATCAAAGGAAGTAAATGGAAATTTTACGGTGATGTTAGCTTATAGAATGCTTAAATATTAGACGGAGGCCAAGAAATCTTTTAACTCGGGTGGATATGCTGCATAATGATTCCAGTACTTCTATTTTTAAAGAATAATGGAAGCCAAAATTACCACCAAAGGATTGTTATTTTTAGTTGGTGTCTTTTTCTTGATATCCTTCCAACAAGATTTAACTTATCAAGAAGAGGAATTGGAATGGATACTGGATGTGGATTGGGTAGGAGAGAAGCTATTTTTCTTTCATCTATTCTGGTCCTGTGAACAAACAAATGGGGTTGTGAGAGAATTTAAGTCATCCGTGAGCAGTTCAGTTCATATTGTAGGGGTATAGGATATCCTCAGATGGATGGCAATAAAGGGAAAGGAAGGAGTACAGGATCAATTCATCACAATTTATTGGCAAATTTGGTTCCTCAAAAATAAATGGTATGCACAGGGGCAATAATGTGATTTTGAGGAGGTAGTAAATCGGTGCAAAGGACTCCTCTAAGATAGGAGCTATCCCATCGGGAGATAAACAAGATAAAGGGCTATTTCCTCATGATAGCAGATAGATGATAATTCACAGTAGGAAGGCTACTTGGGACTCTTCCCTTCCGCCTCCTATAAAAAGAGGATCTAGTGTCCTCTCAAGAGCACATGAGAAAATCCTAGAGCTCTCACTCCCTATATTGTTGGTATTTAGGTGGTGAAATTGAGGCTGATTATTGATTCCATGATTATAATTTGACCAGTGAAAAACTAAGCGGCATATAATTTAAGGCGTAGCATCAATCCCACTTCCACGAACTTACCCTTTGGCCCAATCTCATTAGAGGTAGGTAATGCAAACCAAGTATTTGTCATTAAGACCACTATGATCACAAATTTATCTAAATTAATAGAAAACATTAAAGTTAACACTATACAAAAGATGACATATAGTAATCGTGAGCCGAATTGGATCCACAGTGAGGTGATGCAGTTTGAATTATTTGAGTTTGATATGCATGGATAGAAAAGGAAGAGAAAGAAGAGAGGAGAGAAGAGAGAGAGAGAGCAAAGGAAATGAGAGAATTAGAGAAAGAAGGGAGAAAAAGAGGAGCAAAGAGAGAGAGAGAGAGAGGTGAGAGAACAAGTATAGAGAGAGGAGAAAATTAGAAGGAGAGGGAAGTTAAAGAGAAGGGGAGAAGAGAGAGAGTAAAGAGAGAAACTAAAGAAAGAGAACTACTAATTATCTAGGAACAATAAACATTACAAACTAAATTACAATTGACCATAATAAAAATTTCAACATAACAAGAACTAAAATGTATTAAAAACCACCTGCGGCTAGCGCAGGTGGCAGGAGCATTTGTCTCCTTAGCACACAGGTCGTGGGTTCGAATCCCACATGGGGTTTTCGGCCCAGAAAATTGGTGTGGGAGCTGTGGTCTCCCTTTGTGGTAGAGTGGGAGCTGCTGTCTCCCTTGGGCTTGATGGAAGCTGTTCTTCCTAATTCTTTAGTGGAGCTGTGTCTCCAGATTTCTTTGGAGGAGTTATGTATCTCCTTGTTTGTAAGAATGTCTCAGAACTACAATGTAATATGTGTTGAGATGTATGTAAATATAAACCATCAAAAAAATGTATTAAAAATAAGCAACTAATCTAGAAAGCAATAAAACTACAACTATAAAAGAAAATTATATTTTTACCCCAAAGATGTTAAAGACCACTCTTAGAGAGCAATCAACCTAACTTTAGTGCTTGCCACCTAGGATGTGTGTCCCACAAGGGGTGGGGGGCCCTCTATTGATAGATGGGCATTGGTGGGGTTGGCTTCTAATCCCATCCATGTGGTATTTTCATTTGCCTTTGCCATTTGCCCTTCGCTGCCATTGTTTTTGCTTGGACGATGAGGCAGAGCAGCTGCTCGGTTTCAATTAGAAATGCTTATGGGTTTCTTAGGACCAAATTTGGAAAAGGGAAGGTGTTTGGCTTGGCAATTTGGGAGGCAGTTGCCATGGATTTCTATTAAATCCATGCCAAAACAGATGATTTGGGGCATGAATTTTTTCACCGGCCAACAAGTTGCTAATGGAGCCCGAATGGTGCATACTAACGATGATCTGGATCAGAGGGGATTCTTTTGCTTCGTTTGAGTTTTTTACCGCTGCCATAATCTGGTGCTTGCCGTGACGCCGTCCGAAGTTTAGAGAATTTCTTGCTGTTTGTCTCCCACAAACAATTGGATTAGTACTGCTTGGATTTTTCAAACTGCCAATTTTAGTTGAAGCTTAGGTGCTATTATTTTGATCAGTCAGTTCTGCTGGTTGGATAAATTTCCATGGCCATTAATTGTTGTCCGATTTTTCTTTAATGTAAATGCTACCGTGCCATTTCTGCTATTGCTTTTTGAAAAATGGGAGCTCCTGATTTGGTTTCAGCGCAACGGGTGCTAGGGAAGATAATTGCTGGTGGTTTGGGAGTTGCCGGCTGCTTGATAGGTGCAGTTGAAAATTTTCATGGCCAGCAATCGGGGTTGCATTCGTCTAGTCGAGATGGGAGGAGAGGTTCTGCAAAATGGACTTGGAATTTTGCCTCGGAATCAGAGGATGAGCCTGTTGTGGCGTGTAATTGGATTTTTGGATAGCTGGTGCAGTTGCTGAAGTTCAAGGAGGCGACTGGTGGTTCTGGTTCATTACTTATGGAGATGGGTTGGCTGCTGAAGATGGTGGCCGCTAATTGTCGCTACCGGCAAAGTGGTGGATGACCTGAGTGGAGAAAAATTACTGCAATCTGCTTGATCATGGACAACCAGCGTGTTGGATGCTCTTGATGGATGCTACAGATGCAGTTGATTTTGGAAAGCTTGGACGGCTGGTGTCTTCTGCTGTAATTCAGTGACGATGGATTTTTCGAACAAACTACCGGTGGTGGAGGAGGAGCTGCGGCCATGAGTCTAGGATTGGGGAAGATGGAGCATTCAAAACTAGTGCTCCAGCGGTGCCCTTGTGCTCATGCCCCTTCAATGTATAATCGCCAAATCAATCCATCTATTATATTAATTAATGATTCTGATAAGTTCATGTACGGGGGCATAAATTATTCCAAAATTATCTAATTCTATCTTGAAATAGTAATAATAATAATAATAATAATAATAATAATAATAATAATATATTAATCTCCTATCCAACCATACCTAAGTTCTTTAAGTAAGTTTACGGATAGTCTATGACATTCTTGAGCCTATTTATTTAATATATGTGATTTTATTTCTCCACAAAATAAATTAGACTCTTGTTATTTTATATTTTAAAATAATAATAATAATGCAAAACTACCCATTATGTACTTCAAATTAAACATATATGTAAACATGTATATGCTAATATACCTTGTCAAAATGTTATATAAAGTTTTTGAATTTTAGACATTAATGCACGTTTTAAAATTATGGTATGTCGGCGGGGTTTTTTCAGAAACACTGGCAGACGGTTGGTCAGGATGTCTTCATGTGGTGCAAACAATTCATGGAACAACCGGATTTCGAGCAAACAATGCAAACACGTTGAAAAGCAAAACTCCACTACTATTGCCCTCATTCCGAAAGCGGCGGGTGCGCAATCTTTGGCCAATTTCCGTCCAATCAGTCTCTGTAATATTGTTTATAAGATATTGGCTAAAGTTTTGGCAAATAGAGTTAAGTTGTGCCTCCACGACGTAATCAGCGAAAACCAGAGCGCTTTCATCCCTGGACGACTTATCTCTGATAACATGCTCGTGGCATATGAGGTCATCCATTCTTTGAGGAGGCGAAGGACAGGTGCGAAATAGGGGATAGCTATTAAACTCGATATGTCCAAGGCGTATGACCGGGTGGAGTGGGGCTTCTTAAAGCAAATTATGGAAGCTATGAATTTCGGACCAGCTTGGATTAGATGGATCATGGGCTGTATCTCAACGGTCACTCACAGAGTTAAGGTTAATGGGTTCAAGTCCAGAACCTTCAAGCCTCAGCGGGGCTTACGACAAGGTGATCCGTTATCTCCTTACCTTTTTATCTTATGTGCTGAGGGGCTGTCTGCTCTCATCACGGGAGCGGCTATCGGTGGGAGAATCAATGTATCAAACTAAACCCCAGGGGTCCGCCTATCACCCACTTGCTCTTTGCTGATGATGCCATCATATTTACCAGGGCTGAGAGGCGGGATGTTCTCAATCTCATGGAAACGCTCCAACTATACGCGGAGGCTTCGGGTCAGGTAGTAAATGTTGATAAGACTGGTGTGTTTTTTAGTCCTAATGTCCGAGGCAATGTAAGAAGCGATCTTATCCAGCTGATTGGTTCTGCGGGGCAGAATTTGGATGTTTATTTGGGGCTCCCGGCATGGCTTGGTCGGGGGAAAAATCACATGTTCAAGGGCCTTAAGCAACGGATCTGGAACAAAATTCAGGGATGGAAAGGCAGGCTTCTCTCCTGGGGAGGGAAGGAGGTTCTCATCAAAGCAGTTGCCCAAGCTATTCCGTCTTATTCTATGAACATATTTTTGCTTCCGAAAGGTTTTTGCAATGAAATCAACAGGATGATTATCCAGTTTTGGTGGGGGGAGAAGGAGAACAAACGGAAAATGAGTTGGGTGGCCTGGAGGGACATGTGCATATCTAAGCTATCGGGTGGCTTGGGTTTCAGGGAACTACACTTATTCAATATTGCTCTTCTCGGTAAGCAGGTTTGGCGCCTCACTACACAAACAAATTCTCTATGCTACAGGGTGCTTAAATCTAAATATTTCCCTCATGGTGATATTTGGAGCTCAAAACCAAGAGCCTCCGACTCCTTTACCTGGAAAAGCATTTGGAAGGCTATGGAGCTGATTCGGGATGGATGCAGGTGGCGCATCGGTAACGGCAAGCGGGTTCAATTCTTTAAGGATGCATGGTTGGAGGACCGGCTGGCCAGAGTGGGACCCCTCCCGCGGGGCATCCCGGATGATGTCACTGTTAACTACTTTATCAATGAAGCAGAGCATTTGTGGATTAGAGAGAGGATTGAGGCGGCTGTGGGTGCGGTCGGATGGAGTCTTATCTGCCATGTTCCCCTACCCAACACTTCTGAGGAGGACCAGATGTACTGGATTCACGAGCCAAATGGTAGTTATTCTGTCAAGTCTGCATATCGAATGCTGACTGTGGCACCGGCCAACCCCTCATTTCTGCCCGTGTACAAGGCCATTTGGAAGACAAAGCTCCCAAGTAAAATCATGATTTTTGGATGGAGACTTTTCAAAGACGCCCTGCCAACCAGGTCAAACTTACTGTCGAGAAATATTGAGACTGACCCTCGTTGTTTGTTTTGTAGATCGGAGATGGAAGACGCTACTCACTTATTTATGGAATGTCGCAACATTAGGCCAGCTTTCTTACGAGTAGCCAGATTTACCCATTCCTGGGGGTCCATCCAGGATGTTTTTTGTGGCTTGGTTTCTTCTGGTGGACGGGGAAGACTTGCTCTTTTCCTTACCTTCTGCTGGCGTGTGTGGTTCATGCGCAACAAGCTCCGGGAGGAGGGGGTTCTACCATCCTACAACAACATTATCGAGTGGTGCAACGACTACATCGAGCAATCCCGAAGCGCTCCATCTCTTATCCTGGACGGGCTGGTGGATAGACCTCTCGTGGTCAGATGGACTTTGCCACCTGGGGGCTACCTCAAATTGAACGTTCATGCTAGAAGGCGTGATGATATTCAGGCTCTGGGTTTCGCTGCCATTATTCGGGACTCCAACGGACGATTCATGGGAGCCAAAGGATGGAATCGCAGTGGCACGTTGGGACCCCTTTGCATGGAGGCAACTGCGCTAATCTTGGGTCTTAAATGGGCGGTTCTTTTAAACTTGGAAAGAGTGCAATTCGAAACCGATTCTCTGCTTCTTGTCAAATATGTTGTGCAGGATGAGCCTATCAAGTCACCGGCTGGAGCTATCATTATGGAAATCAAATTCTTTTTCTCTTCCTTTCCGCATTTCTCTCTTCTTCATGTGCTAAGGCAGGGGAATGCTGTTGCCCTTTGTTTCCTTTTCTGGTGAGGGTTCTCATGTGTGGTGGAACAATCCACCCCGTGTTATTTTGGAAAAACTGTGTACAGACAATTTTTTGGCAATGAATTGCTTGGACTCTGCTATCCCTTCCTCCTCTTCGATTGTAGAGGAGAGGGGATAGGGTGTCCGTTCACATCAAAAAAAAAAAAAATTTATTTTTCAAACCTGTTTCAATTTCAATCTTCTTCCCTTTTATTTTATAGCAAAAACGTAACATAAGACAACTCAATTTATTTTTCTTATTTCAAAATATCCACGAATTAGGCTATACTTCAACAAAAATAAAGCTTTTATGAAAAATATAATTTTTATGAAATTTCACAAAAAACATATATTTAATTGAATCTTTTATAATTGAAGGTGTGAAATTGCGATTAACATAAATAAAAAATTATGAATTAGCGCGCCCTTTAACTTAAACATTGTTAATCCCTTATTAACGCAAATAATTAAAATTTAAAATCTTAGTGTACATCAAATTTTGAGGAGTAAGAAAAATCTTGGTATATTGCTAATTTTAATAGTGAGATTTAGCAGTAAGTTTTATTAGTTTATATGAGTAAGAACTTCTCATGATGCATATAAAAGAATAAAAAATGTGCATATGTGAACTAAATAACAAGTAGGCATAAATGGATCATTTATAGCACGTCCAAGATAGGTAACATTCATATCAAGGTTGTGATAGTGATAGTTGCAAATATAAATATTTTTTAATAAATCTTATTTTTGCTTTTCTTTCTTGCTTTCACCTCAACTTGTTCAAGGGTATTTGCATATATTTTTCTTTATTATTATTTTTTTATAATCTCCCCTCATCGTTTTACGCAAGTCTATACACTTGTTAGGTATTGAACCTTGGTTACTAGGACTTTTGGGTTTCTTTTTTTTTTTTTTTTTTCTTAAACAAATTTTGAACTTACAACTATAAAACATAATGATAGTGAAAGTTACTTGTTTGGATGAGAGACAAAAATCATATCATCTTTGTGCTTACCACTTTAGTTAGTGTGCAAGTTAAATCTTTAAGTGCTACAAATTTTACATGCATCACGAAAATATTTTACAATATATCTTAACTCAGTACCAAGCATAGTAGGTACACTTGGATTTTATCTTTATACTTTTTTTTAGTTGTATAATAAGTTTTTTAACTTTATTTTTTCTCAAGTATACATATATATTTTTTATTCTTCTTTCTTTCTTCTTTAAAAAACTTAATTTTTAGTATATAATTATTATATTTCAGAAGTTAAATAGTCCTAGCAAGGAGTAATGAATAAAATAACTTGGGATCACAACCTAATTCAAACACTATGATTATTGATTTTTTAGTATTCTTTCTTTGAAACAAGAGAAACAAACAAATAAGAAAAATATTGTATGTCTCTCAATTAATGTTAAGTATAACGGTTTCAGTGAGTCGTTGTGAACTCAATTCATTATGGGTCGACCAGTATGACTTTTTCAATGATTTTATTAGCCGAAATGCCTTCAATGTATAGTTTAAGTCATTGACCATTTATCATCAAAGTAATTTCACTATTTGTATCATGAATTTTGATAGACCGTGGGGAAATGCTTCTTCTATTGAAGGGTTCATCCCACGAAGATCACGATTTTTCAGGAAATAAATATAACTTTGACTTAAATAACCATATATTTTTGTTTGGCTTAAAGGTTTTTCTAGTGATTTGTTTATCATGAAAAGCTTTCATTTTAGCATTATAAATTTAAGAATTTTCATATGCTTCTATGCATAACTCTTCTGTTATGTTCCCTTCGGAAGTGCACAAGTTGTAAATTGTAAGGAATTTGGGACTTAAGACATTGGATTCAAACACTTAAATCGAATACTGAGTAAATAAGAAAGAGTAAAGATAAGGGAATAGAAAATGAAGAGAGCAAATCTTAGAAACATAAAATGGATATTAGAAATCAATACGTGAAAGTACCTACGATCTAGGATTTCACATTCAACATTTGTGCCGGATGCATGACTTGATTATTTAATTCAAATATTAGTGTTAAAAGAAAACTATCCCTAAATTATTCTTACACTCTCTCAAAAACTACAAGGCGTACCTGAATCATCTTAACCGCCTATTCTCATGGAATTAAGTCAATTAGAATTCATTAAGTTCTGTAGAAATTCATGAAATTCTTCAAAGTCATTATGACTATCTAATGGTCTTAGATTTACATGTTTAACATCTTGATTATTGTATATTAAATTTTCTCCTCTCAATTCCATCATCTAATATATAAAATCATTCCATAGTATGAGCTCTTGCATAAAGCAAACATTAAGAATACATGATATTAAATTAACAACTAAGAACCTTCATAAAAAAATCAAACCACAATATCTCCTACATTATACAAATGTTATATCCTAAATCTTAGATTAAAGCCTAGCATGTTTAAGATCAAAATAATATTACATCTCAAATCGATCTCAAACAAAATAAATGGAATCAAAAGAAAGAAAGAAAATGAAAGCCTATTGATTAGAAGCTTCAACAGTATCTCGAATGCTTCAAGTAACTCACTGTCTCGCTCCTTGCCTCATGCTCTTCGCCTCCTCTCATTCTCAGACCTCAACCAAGCTCCAAGAATATTCTAAGATAACTTAAAATATTCCTAAGAGGTGTTTATATAAAAAGAATTCAATTTTTTGCAACTTCAAATTTTTGTACCGGACTTAAAAATAACTCAGATCTCAGTTGAACCTCATGCTTCAATTCTACAAAAATTATATGAATTTTACTCCAGTTTTAACTGATTTTGTACATACTAATCAATAGTGAGTGTTTTATGCTAAACGAAACTAAATCAATCAAATATCGACTCAAATCATCTTATTTAATCATATTCTCATCCAAATATCATTCTAAATATATAGTATAAAAATGACATTCGTAATGCTTTCAACTCAAAATTTTCCCAATTCTAGTGATATTATAGTATTGACATTAGGCTGATCTAGATTCCACTAGAGGTATTGTTACCTTAATTTTCATAATGTTTTCAGCTCAAAATTCATATTCCAATGTCAATTCGACTCAAATAATGGGAATTAAGAATTAGGAAAATTCAAGTTTGGGCTCAATGTGGGTAAACAATGGTAAACTCTTAGAAATAGGCTCATCAGATAATAGAATGTCTTAATCATTTTTCGTAAACAAGTCAAGTTGACTATTTGCTCTAGAAATCCTTCAACCTGAATGAGATTTTCATATATATGGGAAAAATTGCTTTTTTTTTAGTTAACTGATTGTGCATATTAGATACAACCTTAACAAATTGGAGAGAATTACTATAAGTTTTAAAGAAAGCATAATTGGTGTCTCGATATGCCAACTTTATCAAGTGATTTAGGATGAAAATATGAAAATCATTAACAAGTACATGCTCAAAAACAAAACTAACACCTTACTAGAATTCGCCTAACTTAAAGGATTTAAAATTCAAAGTATAGTCTATATAAAGGAATCACAAGAGTTCAAAGTGGGATCTAAATCAGCCCAATGTCAATACTCATGCATGTTTTACAAAAAATTTAATAAAAATTCCATAAATTTTATCACAATAATCATTCTAAGCAATTAGAGGTGCAATAAAAAAATTGCTGCTTTTTAAACCCAGCAACGGCGCCAAAATACTTTTTATGTTTTCTCTAAAAGTGCTTGGGTTGTGAATTGTAGTATTTGAAATATCAATCCCGTAGAAAATTTTGGACTTAAGATGTTGGATTCAAATACTTATATCGAATACCCAAAGGATAAGAAAGAGTGAAGAAAATGGAATAGCAATCCTAGAACCTAGGTACTCTTATATCTTAGAAATGTAAAACAGTGATCAGAAATCAAGATATAAGAATACCTAGGGCCTAAAATTTTACATGCAACATTCGAAACAGATATGTGAAGTGATTAATTTAATTCGAATATAGTGTTAAAGGAGAACTATTGTTAAATTATCTTTGCACCTTCTCTCAAAATCTACAAGGCATAACCTTATCTTCTTAATTACCTATTCTCATAGGATTAAGTTAATTAGAATCTATTAAAGTCTATGAAAATTCGTGGAATTCCTCAAGGTCATCATGTCTATTTTCATGGTTTTAAATTTCTAAAGTTTAACATATTAATTAGTATGTTAGATTTTCACATATCAGTTCCATTACCTAATATAAAATTATGTCATAGTATGGGCTCATGCATACGTAAGCATTAAGAGTATAAGATATATTAACAACTGATATCCTTCATAAATAAATTAAACTACTATATCTACCACATTGCACACATTTTATATCCTAAATCTTAAATTAAGGATTTAGTCTAACATGTTCAAGATCAAAATAATATTATATCTCAAAAATCTATCTCGAAAAAATTAATTAAATCAAAGGAAAGGAATGAAAGAAAGAAAATGAAAGTTTATTGATTGAAAGCTTCAATAGTGTCCCGAATGCTTTAAGAAACTCACTGCCTCATTTTTTGCCCCATGATCCTTGTCTTCTCTCACTCTTGAACCTCAATCAATGATCCAAGGATGTTCTAAGATACCTTAGAACGTTCTTAATAGCTATTTATATGGTGCTCTTCAAAGGATTTTATGCAAAACCAATGCATTGCATGTCAAATGCGAATTTTCGTACTATACTTAAAAGAATTTAAGTTTGTGCAGTTCTAGATTTTTGTACTAAACCTGTAAATAATTCGAAATTCAGGTGAAATAAGTTTTAGCCGTTGTTGATCACTATTTTGGCTCATTTTGATTCTTTTAAATTTTTGCAATTTGAATGGGTCTTAGTCATCATGCTTCATTTCTTCAAGAATCATACGAGTTTTGCTTTAATTTAACTTGACTTTGCACATGCCGATCATTGTCAATGTTTTATGCTAAACAAAGATAAATCAATCAAACTTCTACTCAAATCATCTTATTTAGTCATATTCTTATCCAAATATCATTCTAAATATATAGTATGGAAATAATATACAAAATTCTTTCATACTTGAACTTTTGCTTGTCCTTAAGAAAGTACAGAAGAATCAAATCACAAGATTTCAAAAAAATTTCTTTCAAAGACTTTAAGCAAAAAGCAAGTACCAACCTTAAAAAAATTAGTGAAAGTATAAAATAAAAAACATTGCAACATGACACTAATTTAGAATCTCAGTCAAAAATCACTTCTCACTTAATTAGCACTGTACACACTATTAAGTCCCTTTCATATTATTTATTTTAGATAATAATTAGAATGAGAATTGAGTATTTCAGATGATTTGAATCATATTTTGATTGATTTAGCTATATTTACCACAAAACACTCACGATTAATTGGTATGTACAAAATCAAGTGAAATTTGAGCAAAACTCATGCATTTCTTGAAGAGTTGAAGCATGATAACTGTGATACACAGACCCAAGTAGGTCTATAAATATGACACATGTGCTATTTAAACGAATTATGGATTATTCATGATTTTTATGATTTAATGGTATTTTGCAATTAGGGTTGCAATTAAGAATGGTGATTAAAACTAATCACCATAACCCAAAGCGAGTCAAGATGACTAAAGGGGCTTAACGAGGATTAGGATGTGCTAATGTGGCATGAATATTTATTTTAATTTCCATGATTTAATTAATGAAGATTAAAATGGGAATTATGGAATTATGTTGGAAATCGTAGAAAATTCATAACTTGATGCCTATAAGGCGAAATGAGATGAAATTTGAAAGGTAAGTTCATGACTTTGGGCTCAACCTTATGAGTGAATTGGATTAAGGCAAAAGTGATGAGATTAATATGATAATTATTTGATTTTAATCTCACACTCTAAGGTTATTTTCAAAGGCTCATAACTTGACATAGAAACGTCGGTTTGAGATGAAATTTGAAACGATTGAATAAAATTATGAAATATATTGTATGAGTGGATTGGATTAAACTAAATACCATGAAAAAGTTCTTAATTGGAAAAACATGCCTAGTATTGACTTTATGCACCCTAGCCATCATAGCATTTATATTAAAGCAAGTGAGTTAATGACTTGTTTTAATGCTTTGCAAGGTGTCAAATGGAGGTGAACGGAGCTGGATTTTATGAATTTTTTTAAGGGAAAAATCCATGGAAAATTCAAGGATTTAAATGCATTGGTTTAATGCCTAATATGTAGCTCAAATGAGGCATAGATTATGTGGCATGACCATGGATGTCTAAGGGCACTTTGGGCATGGAATTTGATTTTTAAAAAATGCTAAAATGCATATTTAAATTTCCTAACACCTAGGTGAAGTAAATGGGCAATTAAATATGTGGAATTTCATGGCAAATATCGTTGAAGAGGAAGTTTCATGGATGTTGCAAATAGTGGACAGCAATGCATTCCATTAATTAGTGGATTTTAATGATTTTTGGTAAATAGAAAATGGGTATTTTACTTGGATATAAATTAGCCGAGTCATCAAGGGATAAGATGGTATTAAAATAACCTATCTATGATGTGTCAAAATGGGCCCCACAAGATGAAAAAAATATAAAAAGGGGCATATCCAAAGGGGGACATTCACATGTACAAGGGGAGAAAATTCCCAAAATTTTCTAAGTGTTGTGAGCAGCCCTTTGCACGACCAAAAACCAGCAAGGAAGAAGGAGAAAAGAGGAGAAAAATAGAAGGAAAAAGGAGAAGAAAAAGAATGGGAACTAAGCCAAACGAGTTGGATTTAAGTTATATTCAAAATAAGTAAGTAAAATCTAAGTTTTGAATCATTTGAATCAAGGTTTTCTCTCTCAATTCATGAGCCATGAATATGGTTCATAAAGAACTCTTAAAGTATGAGTTATGATGCCTTGATGAAGGTATTGAATGATTTTTGAAATATTTAAATAAGATTAAGAGTTCAAGAGAGTGAAAAGGGAGTTATTGTTGAATTTTGAGATGAAATCTAACTTGAAAATTCCCAAAACCCTAAACCAAGTTGCTATATGATTTAAGCATGTTGATTTGAATGTAATTCATGTTCTTTTAAATTGCATATGTTGATTTAAGCATTTTTTGATGACTTTAGCAAATATGGAACTTAGGGTTTCAAGAAATGCCCAATTTTTCCATTTTTGAGCTAAAATTGATACAAGGAAGCGCTTAAATTTTTTATGGGTGAATTGTATGGTAAATTACCCTAAATTAAGGACCCTTTGGATGGTGAAAGTGGGCTAGATGAATTTTTCCTAAATCTGATTTTTTATGGTATGTACATGAGACGTCCAAACGGGGGCCAGAACGGGTGCTTTCCATATGATTTTTGTTGTTGTTTGTAATGAAATGATTTATGAATATTATGGAAGGTAAAATACACTAGGTTTAAGGTACTTTGAGTGTCCAAAAGGGTTCAAAAATATTTTTCCTAAATCTGATTTTTTGGATACATGTTTGGACACGTCAAAACGAGTCAAATGGATGCCCAATATGCATGAAAATGTTGCTCTTATGGAAGCAAATGAATTATGAATTTTAAATATATGATAATAACCTAAATTTGGGTTAAGAAAAGCATATTTAGTTTCTATAAATTATAACTTAAAAATCTATTATGTTTTAAGTCTTGAAAGAGGCGTTGAAATGATGAAAAATGGGTCTTAATATGGCTGTTTTAGAAATCAGTGATAAATGGATTAAAAATTCAAAATTAAACCCTAAAGTATATGTTCATTAAGGGGTTTAATAATAATGAAAATGGGTGAAAGTTGCTGTGTTTAGAAAATTTAAGAATTGGTGAAAGTTGCTATGTTAAAAATGGGTCCAAGTTTAACAACGAAATTTTTTAAATTAAAAATTTTCACTCTCCACAACTATCCTATTTTTAATCGTTTCTTCACATTTTCCAATATAACTATTTTATTTTTTAATCATTTCTACACAACTATCTATACAAATGACCAATTTATTTTAACTTTGCACTTTTTACTTTTCATCATTACCTCTATCATATCACATCATTTTAAAATATTTCAAAATTTGTTATACCAAAAAATTTTTATCCAAAAATTTTATTACTTCTCAAACATACCCATAATATGAAGATTGGTTTAAATAACTAATTTGGAAACAAAATAAAAATCAATCCAATCTTTAAAAAAATATTATAAAGTGCATCTCAAATCAACCTTACCTAAAATAGGATAAAGTATGAGTTTTTTTAAAAATAAAGATAAAGATAAAGTCATCCTTAAAGAATTACACATCATCATCATAAATTATAAAAATTAAAACTATCCATTTTGTTAATAAGGCAGCCATAGAAGCATGTCCTAGTATAAACATGGAACCTTCTTCTACCACTCAATACTTGTCGAAGAGTCGCATTCCTAGTAAAACATAATTATACGGAGTTATATTCCACTTTCGCTAACTACCTTGAATGATTTATGCTCATAAAATACTAGTTATTCCACTTTTGTCCTTTTTTTAGGGGATCTTGCATGATTAACTCTCTCTTGTTGCAAAATTGTGTATTTCATTTTGTATTTTAAATGTTCATAAAAATAACTCTCTAGGTTTAAGAATTTTGCAAATCTTATCCTTTATAAACAAATAAACTTTTATAATTTTTTGAACAAAATTGGCATAGCTTTTCATTTAGAAATTTTGCAAAATTAGACCTTTAAGTATGCAAAAAACATGAAATTAACCACTAAGTTTAAGAGTTTTCTAAATTAGAACTTTCCTAGAAATGTGAAGGCAATTTTTTTTGAGCATTTATAAAATTAACATTTGAAGTCTAATGGTTTCTTTCAAATGTGAATAGGGGAAATTATGTCTAAAAAAAGTTATAAATGAACATTTTTATGAAAGGTTTAATTTGTAAAACTCTTTTAATTAGGAGACAATTTTGCAATTTTGTAATGTTAGAAGGTTAATTTTATAAAATAATCAATGAAAAGTGAATGCATTTTTGTCCAAAACAATTATAAAAAATATTTTTTACACATAATTAGTTTGCAAAACTTTTAAATCTAGAATGTTATTTTGTAAATATTCAAAATATAAAATCAAATATGAAATTTTACAAAGCTAAAGGATTAAATCTAAAAAACAAATCTTGCTCTCTTTTTTGCCTGCATATACACACACTGATATCAACTACTTAGTCATTCAAACGTTGATAAATCTTACCCTTTCATCTCTGTTATATTGACAGTATCAAAGTGCCTACAATACAAGATCATGACAATAAAAAATATTTTGTGCAATAACTTTTCGTATAATAAATAAGTAAGAAGAGTAATCCTGTTAGCTCAGACTAAGTAAATATTCCATTTGACCCACCTTAAAAAAATCCATTTACAATAACTTTTTCTATTTTTTCATATACATGTTTATCTAAGTGTACTTAACATATAAACCAAGTTTACCATTTTTGGATATATTCGTATATTTGTATATTGTTTGAGTTTTTTAAACATTTATATATATGTGTGTGTATTTAAGATACCCTTATCTTTAAAATTGTTTGAAAAATATATACGCATACCCAAAAATAGAAAAACTTGGTTTATATGTTAAATACACTTACATAAACAATAGTATGAAGAAAAATTCAAAAGAAAGTTGTCATAAATGGATTTTCGAGGTAGGCTATGCAGAGTATTTACTTAGCCCCAACTAACAAGATCATTCCTCAATAAGTAATTATCGCTTACAATATTATAAGTAGAAAATACTTGTTTTATATGGTTTTTATTTGCAACAAACAAGTATTTATTGCATTATCTGTAGTTAGTTTAACTTAATTTTAGTTTAATATACTCTCATTTGTCGCATTAGTCATATATATGTAGTCACATGGTAGTAAAATTTTGTTCCTTATAACCGTAAGCAACATTATTATATATAATAAATTGTATTACTGCATACATTGATTTATTTATTTATTTTGTTGTGGATGCAGTAGAAACTGAAAATAAAAAATTTATTTGATTTTATTACAAGGACTGGGCACGATAAATCATATATTAGCGAATAAAAAAGAGAATAATTTTCTTTTCCAAAAAAATCTCTGATCACCGACTTCCTTGTCCCTTCTCACTCAAATTACCGTGGGTTGCATGTGCCTCAAATCTTCCTGCTTATTTGTAAAATGACACAATCATAGAAGGCAGGTAGTTGGAATAATTAACCATGCATAATAATGATTTACAGTCGCCAAAATTAATCAGGTGTGTACCTTCAGTAGAATGACTTATAAGAAAGCACAGCTGCAATTGAATTTTAATTCAACAGGTGGGTGGGCGAGGTTGATTTTCAAACAAGGTGATTAATCATGGCGAATTAGACCTTCCACATGACTTGCTACTTTGTGCATGCCACTCATGAGTGGAAAAGATCTTAAGAGCTAGTCAATGTGAAAAGCCTGAAGCAGCCACTATGCATGCATGCGATCATTTTTCTTCGAATTATGATGCTTCTTGCTTATGCGTCGACTCATTTCAATAAAATATTCATTAGCCTCCAGTAATTCCACTTTAAGCAAAGGAATATGCTCCTTGCTTTATTCTCTAAATTTTTTATAGAAATTTAAAAGAGGAAGCAACCCTTGTTTTTGTGTTTGTACTCTTAAAACTAATTAATTAATTAGTCCTCCCTTCGAAAATTAGATAACTTGAAGGTTAATGAAGATTAATTTGAAATCCACTATGTTGAATTTGACAAGATGTGATTGTTGTACTGTTGTTTTATTCCTGATTTAGGGTATGTTTGGCAATGAAAAAAAAAATGTCAACTTAAAATTTTTCAATCTAAAATTTTTCACTCTCTACAATTATCATACTTTTTAATCATTTTTTCACATTTTTCTATAAAACTACCCTACTTTTCAATTATTTCTACACAACTACCTACACAATTAACCTATATATTTTAACTTTATTATCTTTACTCCTCATCATTACCCCTATCATATCACATCATTTGACAACTTTTATTCTCCAAAATTTTTCATCAAAAGTTTTATCAACTAGATATATGCAAATAGATTTGTAATGTTGTTTTGCTGCATATGTTATTTTTATGCAGCAAATAGTCGATCGCTGTGTTTCAATACTATATGCAACAATTGGGTAACGATACTTTGCTGTTTATGATATCATAAGCAGGAAAATCTTAATTCGCTGTGTAAAGATGGTTGCATAAATTGATTTTTGTGGTAGTGAACGGTTCTAGGGCTTTTGTTATTTTAAGTTTTCTTACGTTAATACTTTGGCGCAGTATATATGTGAGAAAGAGTGTTAACATGAACTTAGAGACAGAATGCGGTAATTCATACGGCCTAGAAATCTTTTTGTTTTTCGAAATATTTAAACCCATGTGCAGGCACACTATACCTTTCTTTGTGTGAAAGTTAGCAATTTACGAAATTTATTTAGTATTTTTTGAATCTTAAAAATAAATAAATTGAGAATGCACACCCGTTTTATTAAATTTTAAAATTCAGAATAAAACATCAAATAATTTTCCTAAATCACCGGATTTCACATGAAGAAAGGTATAAATGGCCCAAGTATAGCCACATATGGATTAAAATTTTTTAAAAATTAAAAAGGGTCTCGCAGCCGAACCCCAACACTACAATTTGCCCCAGCCACAAATGATCAGCGGGTTTTATATTTGTGAGAATATGCAAACTATCTTAGCCAATATCTTAGGCTATGTTAAACACGGGCACGTTTCAACATCACCAACTGTTAGTTAATATCATATTAAATTCTCACGTTCTTGGAAATCTTGAAGCATATATCTAACACCTTCACATCATAGGCTTGCTGTATAGTTATCATTCGTTTTAAGGAAATCATAGGCTGACCTAACTTTTATATATAAGAGGCCAGATCCACCAAGGCCACTTTCTCTTTTCGATAGAAGTGGAGTGAGAGTACCTTTATATAAGAGGCCAGATCAGCAGGTGTTATAAAAGTAGTAAACACCCATTAATATTTATTTTAGAGGCTGATCCGCAACATAAAATTTGGAATTTAAAATATTTTGAATTTTCTCTTCTCCCAATATTTAATAATCTAAACTCCCATTTGAGACTATAAAAGTTATATTTTTCTTATTATTATCTATATTTTTTCTCAAATATAACATATTGTTACCATAATAATCTCATTTTTAAATCTCAAATTTCATCCTAATCCAACCGCACACAGGTCCATTACGGAGCAATCCAATCCATGTTTTAGCATATATATGTTATGATTGATAGTGCAAGTGATATGTTTTAATAGTTTTATTACTGTTGTTAGTACTCGTAAAGTACATTATATATGTGATGAATAAGTATCTATAAAGTTTTAGCATTAACATTTTAGGTTAGTAAAATTTTTTATGTATATCCTCATTAGAATTTTTTAGTTAGCTTTTAGCAAATTTTTATATTAACTGAACACGATTTACGGTATTTTCATTTTATTTTCTAATTATCCATTAGTATTATCTCACTTTAAAATACTTTAACCCATAACATGTATCTAATATTGCTTGTAAATTAAAGTTTTAGCATGTAATTGCCTTCAACATATACATGTACATTAACGCATATAGACGTGATTTCCATCCGGTTAGATTTTTAATTTTAATACAAAATTATTACAACATCCCTTTGTAATTAAAATTTAAAATTACTAAACTTATAAAAAAATATAATTATTTGAATTATACCTATATAGATTCTAGTACTAAAACCTTGATATTTTCTTGATGTTAAAATAATATTAGGAGATCATTTTGTTGCATCCTACATTATATTAAGTCATTTAACTTTAGAGTAAGAAGTATAGCCTATTTGAAATTATCCGCAGCATCATTAAAATGAAGATTTTTATCGTGTCATTTTAAAAGTAATTGTGTTTCTTTTATTGCATTTTTTACAAATATTAGTTAATTAACTCATTTTTATGACATAAGCATTTTTCATAAAACCTTAAGCCTGTCCAAAATAAGCAAGTGGGAGAGAGATAGCACGAGGATGAAATGATATTTTACATTCTCAACTTTTTTTTTCCCACTTTTAACATGTAACAGCCTTGTTTTTTTTTTTTCACTTTCAAATATAATTTCTTATATCCCAATGTACAACAGCAACTTTTCATTCAATCTCGCGGGTAATCAACAAATGAAATTTATATGGATTTGACGCTGATAATTTGCCGGGAGTTGAATTAACCAAGAGGCCTCACTGCAAGTAGAATGATTGTAAAAAGAAGATCAGCAAAACAAAAAAAAGAGGGGAATGAAAAAGGCTTGTACCATCCAATCTACTTATTCTACTGCAAGGCAGCCCGCTCTTTAACAGGAGGCATGACAAAACAAAAGGAGAGAAGGCCCAGCCCTGTGATTCGATTCCATAAAATGGTCCACACACCCCAAGCATTATTCCCGTTTTCCAACCACACCTAATTACTTACCCACCATTAATAATTTAAAGTTTTAGACTGCGATAATTTGGAACATCTAACTCCTAAGCCCGGATTAATTGGGAAAATCAAGAAAATGGCATCTTTAACCTCAACTTGGAGGGATTCAAGACGGCATGCACAGTTGCCAAGTGTGGGTTTGGTTGGGGGCCGATACAATCCCCTTTTTTTAAAATGGTGGCAAATTACATTGTTTAAGGAATTTCTTATGCAGGGTGGAACCGTGGTCCGGGGAAGGGTAGAGAGTAGAGACAGAGAAAGACGTGAAAGGAAATGTACGAACGTGTGCCTCAGAGTCAGGCAGCGAGAGCGAGACTAGACGGCTACAACAATAATGACCTTGGAAAACAAATAACTACTACTTCAAAAGCATAGCCGTCCATTTTCGTGCATCTATTTACTGTACCTGATGCAATATTCCTAACCAATACACTGATACACACTGTCCATCAGAAATCTTTTTCCTCTAGAGTTCGTTTGGTAAAGGGAAAAATATTAAAAAATTGAAAAGAAATTGAGAAAGTATTGTGATGTTATAAAAGTAAATAAAATAAAGATAAAATTTGCAGGATATTCGTACCAAAAATTTTTAAAATTGATGATGATGCAGATGTAATGATAAAAAAAAAAAAATCCAGGAATAATTAGATAGTTAAGTTACTATTACATTACATCGTAAGTAGGGTAGAAAGGGGAAGAATTTTTTTTTTTTCTTTTTCTTTGTTACAAATCCACTGGATAACAAGGAAAAGGAAAATTATTTTGTCATTTTTATTAGTATTATATACACAAGCAATATTTAATATTATAATCAAGTATCTTTATAATCCTTACTCACACCATAGAGGAAATCAAATAAACCTCCACTATTCACAGGGGAATCCCTAAAACTTCCACAATGACGGAAGAAATCGTAAAACCTCCATAATTTTCCATTATTTTGCCATTTTTAATATAAATTTTGTTTAAAAATTAATTAAAATTAAAAAAAATTTGAAAAAAAATTTGTGTAAAATTTTTATAGTTACAATTAAAAGTTTTCAAAATTAAACTTTGCAATTTATAACTTTTCTTTCTATAATTATCCTAGTTTTTAATCATTTCTTCTTATATTGTTATACAACTATCTATATACCTAACATATCAATTTTAATATTATTTTCTTTATTTCTAATCATTATATTTATTGTATCGTATTATCTTCTCTCATTTAAAAAATTTTTATATCAAAGATTTTTTTTATAAAAATTTTATCACTTTCCAAACACAAACATAGCCAAACATGCTCATAGTATAACATTTTAACTATCAAACTAATTATTTCTATATTTGAATTATTTTTATATCCTCTTGTATAATTATCCTGTCTATGTCATCCGTACTTTCTTTATTCTAATCATTTACCTTTGTCGAATCACAACAACATTTTCTTGAAATTTTTTTTATACAATTTCCCACCATTTTTTACCCAGTTTAGTATCATCCAATTGTATTAATATTTTCAAAAAAAAATTTCCATTTCCCAATTAATAACAATCTTAGTTTTTTATTTCGGATTTTATTTTTTGTTTCGAATATAATATTTTATTTCCCGATATATAACAATCGTTTCTTTCCAAATTACATCTAATTGGATAATACTGAGTTGGCCCTTAAATGGGGGCAAAAAAAAAATCTCTCCATTGTAAGACTCGATTTTACAACAATTTGCGGAACTGATGGTGTTAATTGTGACGATTTTTTGGGTGATTTCCGTTGTCTAGGCAGCTGACTTTGGCATTCCATTCCGTGGGTATGACCCACAATTTTGCATAGTGTTTTGTTTGCATGCCTGCAGGTGAGACACGTGTGTGAGGCAGTTTTGAATTTCAGACCCGCATTTAAGGCTCTCCCACTACGGATTGTGTTGGACCCCCTGCCTCCAATCAAGTGCACTGCCCGGGAGCTTTTTTCATACTCGTCCCTCATTTCCTTTCCATCATATGCCCTATTTACGTTATACCAGTAACCTAGGCCGTTGAGTTTGTTGAATATTGAATATAATTGGTAAGTGGGGAAATAATTGTTATTTTGGTAGGATAAAAATCAAAACTTGAGACCATCATCCAATAAATAAATTCATCAAAAAAGGATGTGTTGCGGGCATTTTCATGTGCAAAGATAATCCTCCACATAAATAGAATTGGGGGATGGATGGATGGCTCGTAAAACCAGACTGACATGGAAATGCGTTGGGTGGCATGAGAGTGTCATTGAGGTGAGCTGGCTTCCTGCTGTAGTTCCTCGTGACTTTATTTATTTTTGGAAGCGTTCCATCATCCATCCCCCATTTCATTTTCAGGCCAAATTGGCTGGCCTGCTCATATATGGCCCTTGGGAAATATGTTTGGTAAATGGAAGCACAGACAGCAATGGGACCTACCAACTTCAGAAATTTGGCCCATGTCTGCTTGGAAAGGGTATTAATAGGAACCGAAGAGAGAGAGGTGGTCACACGTATGGAACACATTCGCAATATGTGTCTCATGGAAGTAAATTAAAATTTTCTGCGGCCACAGAAAGTAGATTAAAATACCACAATTCTCCAACTGTTGCAAACTGCACAGCTAGCGGCACAACTGTGGCCAAGTCAATTTGGTTCTTGGTCCATCATACCTAGGGGTGCAACTCGGGTTCATCTCGACCCTAACCCTAACCCTATTTATAAAACATCAACCATAACTCTAACCCTAATCCTATTTGTAAAACCTAAACCCTAACCCTATTTTTGAAAATCGGGTTCGGGTTGAGTTTCGGGTTGGAATTTATGTTGATGAATTTACATTTTATTTAAAGTGATAAGTTTAAAATTTCATATGAATAAATAATAATAATAAATCATGTAGGTAAACATAATAATATATAATCAAACTAATATTTTTTAAAAATAGTAATATAAAAAATATTTCTAGAAAAAATTTAACAACAAAACTAAGATAAAAGAAAAAATTAATAAGCGTAAAAGTGAACGATAGAAATAAAAGATAAATATAAATGAAATAATATACTTTATTTACAACAAAATTACAATATGCCAAATATGTATTCAAATATAAATATAATAACATAAAATATAAAGAATATAAAGAAATATTGTTTAAATAGTATGTATATAATATATTTTATAATAAATATTAAATAGGAAATTGGGCTTGGGTTCTTCGGGTTCGGGCTCACCTAAACCCTAACTCTATCATATTTACAAATCGGGTTCCTCGGGTTCGGATTTTTCGAGCTCGGGTTATGAAAAATCAAGTTTCAACACTGTTCAAAATAAGGTTCGGCGGGCCGGGTTCGGGTTCAACCCGGCCCAAGTTGCACCCCTAATCATACCTTGTCCATTCAGCTTCGATTCCAAATTTCTAACATCCAAGCAATGGAATATTTGTTTATTCATGTAAATACAATATTAGATGTCGAGAAGAAAATATTAGATGGATAAAAAAAAGAAAAATCTCTTTAAAAAAGGACGGTGATGATGTTGATGATATATTTGAGCTATCTATGGACAAAGACATAGTCTATATGACAGCCCATGAAAATTTATGCTCATGTCATATAAGATACTTAGCTTAATTTTGAGCACTCAATATCCTATCCTAATTAAAGGCATGTGTAATTTTTTTGTATCCTATTCTATAAGGTTTCGGATCATTTTAGACTGATTTGAAATGACAACCATTTCAATTGACAACAGAAAACATATTTCTTTATTTTTTATGAAAATTTTATTCTAAGTACATTTAATTTATAAATATAAAGTTTTATCATTTTAGAAAATTTTCGAAAATATGCACATAATTTTGGAAATTTTAAATGCAGTTGTATTTTTTGTTATTTTCAAAGGTTTATAAAATGACTAAAATAATTCTGTAGTTGGAATTTTAAAATATATCTCTAAAAATAGTAAAAAATTAGTTTGTAAATTATATACACTTAAAAAAACATTTTAGACGAGTCAAAAATGATAATTACCATTGACGCATCCTACAACTAATTTTTTCTTTAGAAAAAAAGAAAAGAAAAGAAGGATTCTATCCCAAAGCAAGTTAATTCAGCGGACATGGAATAACCTAGTCAAGTTGCACCCCTCCTAACGGCAGTCATGAAGAAAATGGACCGCAAGCTAAGTTGGGGGTGTGTGTGTGGTTTTTTGTCAGGTTGGGTTGGGACCATGTCTGATAAGTTGTTGCCAACTCACATCAATTGCTTGAATTTGCAGCCAGCCCCGTCTTGTCCTCTGGGATTGCTCATCAACAACGGCAGGAGCTCGTCTCTTCTTGTTTGTTTTCTTTTTCTTTATGGGCTGATTGATTGGCTGATAATTTTCTCGAAACATGATGGATCCCAAGAAAGCATCGAATTTTTAAAGATTAATTGGCATTTACCATTTACCCGCTGTAAAAATTTATTTTTTCTTGTCTTTATTTCTATTTTAATCATTATGCCATATTTATTTTATTTTTATTTATTTATGATTCACATCATTAATTAAATATATTTCTGATATCATTTTATTTCAGATCTAATAATTGCCTCCAACCAACCAATCACCCTTTTAAAATGCACGTTCAGGTGAGCATATATAGACATGATAGTTATCAATTCCACCAATCCTTTGTTTTCTTTTTTCATAATTGCATGTTTCTTAACCAACACTACCTTTTTTCTTTTCACCGAGAAAAGATTTCCTGTTTCACAGAACTTGTATTTTACAACTGTCCAGATGTGGCTTGCAAATAATCTAATTAGCTATTCAAGCTAGCTAAGGTGGGCCCTGATGGAATCAATCTCCCCCTTCATGAGAATTAATTCCGATGACATTGACTTGAATGATAACCACATGCCAGACCAGCTGTTATCTTTTTATCAAAATGCCTCTGCATTTTTAAGATATTCTTCATAGCATGAATTATATCATTTTTATCTAACCACGAATTAATATAATGTTGTTTGGTAGACCGAACATTCAAAACATTCTATTTCTTATCATGAATCTTTTAATGCCCAAAAGAATGCAGTAGTGATGTATCTATGATAGTATTTCTATAATTTTAATCATAATATCATGGTTCTTGAATTCATTCAAGTTGGTGAATGGAATTTTTGGACTTCGGTGAAACAAGCATGTGACAAATTGGTCTGACAGCCTAAGCTGTAATCGATCCTCTTAAATGTATGTAAGGTTGAGAAATTAATTAAGATGATTCTGTTCACGTCCTGGAGAGTAGGTATACCTCCCAACTAACATTGGCTTCTTCTCCAATTGGAGGGAAAACGTGCACACTACCGTCTCTGCTTACAAAATCGGCCAACTCGTGAACCAATGGAAAAAAATAAAATAAAAAGTGGGACCCATTCTACATATATATAAAATCGATGCATCTAACATTCAAAAAAAAAATTTATCAGGCCATCTACATTGTATAACTAGGTAACTAATTTAGTCCTGCTCCATAGGAGAAGTAATGAGACCACAATCTTTATCCAACTTTGATTCTTAGACTTTCATATTCTAACATTACATACACTCAAGTTAGCTACTTAGTCTTCCATGACACTAATCAAAAACCTAAAATATAATAATATTCTAACCATATTAAAATTGATCACAATTAGACAGTCAAGTGAGGGTCATGGTGATAAGGGTACAATTTGGGGATTGGGTAGGACTGGAAAGAGGTTCGACTCGACCCTTATCTTATTTTTAAAAGAGATCCTACTTTTAAAGAGTGAGTCAATTCCCGTTTTGGTTACAGATTAGTTCCCTAAAAAGTCCTACCAATGGAATTTTAACATGCTTATATTGTAAAGTTAAGAACTCTGTCTAAGCATAAAGATGACATTACAAAGAGTCAACAAAGAACATAATATCAAAATGATATGATCAATTAGCGATCTAGCTAGTTGGACCATCCAGTTCAGTTTGGTTCTTGTAACAATGTCATTCACACGAATGCATGCTTAGTAATTAAAATAACCTATAGTAGTATACAAAAAACCCCACAAATTAATCAAAATGTTCACATATGTTACTATTATCAAAATGAAAATTGAAATAAAAAGTTTCAAATATTTTTGAAAATCCAACCACACTTCTAATTCATATCAATATCATAGAAATCATTTAAGCATACTATTTTAAACACAGCTCCTTTTAGATCATAAATCTAATGTATTAACATCAAGCATAGTATTATAACATAACAAACATTCAAAACAAGGGAGATAAAATTTAGAAATTCAAAATTCAAAGATTTGTTGCCAAACATTAAAATTTTCTGAACCAATCAATTTAATCAATCATGTAACCAAATAGGACTAATTTTGTCTCAGAATCTCGAATCAATGGTAACAGCTATCAGAATTTTACTATGGCTATTGAAGACATGTCATGCCATTGTATCAAATCGTTCTCCTCGTCTCATATTGATGCCACTATTGATGAACATGTTTGTAATTTTTGGAGAATGATAGGCTTCTATGGTAACCTAGAATCAAGTAGAAGACTAGAATCATGGTGCCTTCTCAGACAGCTAAACTCTTTATCCGGTCTAACATGATTGGTGATAGGGGACTTCAAAGAGGTCGTGGGGCAATTAGAAGTCATTAGCAGAATAACAAGAATCTCAGGTCAGGAAGGCAGATGACAGATTTTAGAGATGTCATCAATGACTACTAACTGACTGATTTAGGTTTCAGGAGCCAATCTATGACTTGGAGTAATAGGAGATCCGACATGAAGAAGGTTGAGGAAAGGCTTAACAGGGCTCTAGCAAATAACCTTTTGCTCAAATTCACCACAAATCTAGGCATTGTCGAATAATTGCCCTTTGATTCTCTATAGAGACCACAACAAAAGAATATTGAAGGCTACCACTCAATTTAGATACGAAATTTTATGGGCAAAATCACAAGAGGCAAGAACATTATTTCTCAAGTCTAGACTTCTATTAGCCAAGATTAGTCATCTAAGATGGGGAACATTGTAGGGAAACTCAAGAACTGTGGGATTGAACTTCCAAGTTGGAGTAGGAAGGTCAGAGTTAATTGCTAAAAAAGGATCAATGGACACCAAGCAAAGTTGAGAAGGCTTAAGGAAGAAGCTCTATCATTATCAATGCTGCAATTAGGAGTCAAGAAGTCATTATAAACTCTCTTTTGAAAGATGAAGGGCTAAAATAGAAGCAAAGAGCGAAGATCACATGGTTACAACATGAGGACCAAAATGCCCCCGATTTTCATAAAATGGCAACCGAAAGAAGACAATCCAACTAAATCAAGGAGCTCTAAGATACCAATGGCAGCTTAGTGACTGATTAAGAGCAGATGGATAGTATGATTCACAACTACTTTTCAAATATCTTTCATTCCCAAAGAAGTAATTCACACATGGTAGAAGTTGTCTGTGCTATTTCACCCATGATTTCTAGGGAGGAAAATCAATGATTAACATGCCCACTTATCAGAGAAGAAGTTTTAAATACCCTAAAGGAGATGAATCTAATGAAAGCTCCAAGCCTAGATGGTATATCTATAGGCTTGTTTTGAAAGCACTAGGATATTTTGGGGGAGGACATTTTCAAAGCATATCAAGAGGTGCTCAATGCTGGTTCAACTAGGAGCTAGATGATATTACTTCAACAGGTCAATTAGGCTTCTATTGTCTTATTCCCAAGATCAAGAGTGCATACAAGCTCTTAAACTTTAGACCAATTAGCTTATGTAATGTGGTATACAAGGCCTTTTCTAAAGTGTTAATTAATCACCTCAAGTATTGCTTATCACACATTATCTCACCTAAATAGGGTGCTTTTGTTCCCAAGAGGCAGATTGTTGATAATATGCTAATTGCTTTTAAGGTGGTACGTGCCCTGAAAAAGAGGAAAAAAGGAAAGAAGGAAGAAGTGACAATTAAGCTGGATATGTCTAAAGTGTATGATCATGTCAAATGGTGCTACCTTTGTGAAGTCATGAGGAGAATGGGGTTTACTAAAATGTGGATTAATTGGATATATAGTTGCATTGCTTTAGTCACCTTTAGAGTATCCTTTAATGGGAGGTTGACTGTGGATATTGTCCCATCTAGGGGACTCCACCAAGGCGACCTATTATCCCCTTACTTTTTTTTACTTTGTGCCGAAGGCCTATCTACATCTATCTCAAGGGATCATGCTTCCGGGTTGCTTGAAGGCATCCAAGTGAGAAGAAATTGTCTGAAACTCGTAGATGATATTATTCTATTTCTTCGTGCTATTAAGGGGGAAGTGAAGCATATGATAGACATTCTCATGAAGTATTGAAATTGTTTTGGCCAAGTCATAAATCAAAGCAAAACAGCATATCTCTTTAAAAAAATTACATAAGACAAACAAGCAATGCCTTGGTTGTGAGAGAGATGAGATTAAGTGGTCAATAGTTGAAGAATTACTTGGGTCTTCTACTGTGGATAGGGAAAAACAAAAGGGAGGAATTTTGAGCAATGAAAGAATAAATATAGAGGAAAATCCAAGGGTAGTAATCTAAACAGGTCCTACTTAAAGTAGTAGCCCAGGCTATACCTAATTACACAATGAACCTTTTTCTTCTTCCAAAAATATTTTGCCATTAGCAAGTTTTAGTGGGGCGATAAAGAGGGGAGAAGGAAAATTAGTTGAGTATCATGACAAAGGATGTGTATCTCTAAGGCTAGTGGAGGACTAGGTTTTAAAGAACTTGTAGCATTCAACAAGGCTCCATTGGCAAAACAAATGTGGAGAATAACCACTGATGCCACTTCTCTATGTCATCAAGTGCTAAAAGTCCATTACTTCCCAAATGAAGATGTGTGGAATTGCAAAGTGCACGGAGGGTGTTCCCTTTCATGGAGGAGTTTAGCCTCAACTAGATCTATTCTTCAAGCGGTTGCAAATGGAGAATAGGCAATGGACAAAGAGTGAAATTCTCTATAGACTGATGGACAAACCATGCCCTTACCCTTGCAAGCCATCTCGCAAAAGATCTAATTTCTGAAACAAAGGTGACCCATTTCTTTAATCCTTATACCAGATAGTCAAATGAGCAGCTAGTCAAAATGACAGATCAAGAACGGGGCTAGAATATAGTCAGAAGAGTGCCTATTGCAATAGAGTTGGAAGACGATGGAATATATTGGAGGCCAATGGAGATTTTTCACTTAAAAGTGCATACAGACTAATTCACCATGACAGATTAAGGGCTTCTAAGCTCATAGGCTTTTTGATGGATGCACAACAAGCCACATCAATGAGAGCAATTTGGAAATTAAAGCTCCCTAAGAAAATTCAAGTGTTCAGTTAAAGGCTTCTCTTTGACTCCCTTCCCATAAGAGTCGACCTGGTTAAACGGGGAGTTCCAATTGATCCTATTTGCCCCTTTGAAATCGAATACCTAAGGATGAGTCTCATATCTTTTGTGGTGTCAATATACTAAGGAAGCTTTCAATGATAGCTACTCCTAAAATTGATGGGAATGCAATTCAAATACCTGAAGAAGATCATCATCTTACTTGCAAGGAGCTTTGATTGGTATCCTATTTCTCTTTTCGTTACATTGTGCTAGAGAATTTGATATGCTCGAACAAATTAGCTAGAGAAAAAATTAGAATTCCCATGCAATGTATAGCTGATTGGTGCTCTAGTTTTCTTCATCATTGCTTTTCAGCTTCACTTCTTTCAATCTAGGATTTTCAGCAACAGTTGGACCCCATTACATGGACAAGACCAGTGGCTGGGTGGCTTAAACTAAATGTTGATTCAGCTTTCTCTAATGATAACAATAAATGAGCTTTGGGAAAGTCTTAAGGGATACCAATGTCACTTTTGTGGCAATTGCATCCTAGAGCTAACTGGGGGTTGAGAAACGAATTTGGATGGAGATCAAGGTCATCTTGTTTGGAATCAAGGGGCTAATAGGCAAAGGTTTCAACAAACTGGTGATTGAATGGGATGCATTAGTGATTATTTCATGGTTAAAGGTTGTTGAATTTCCATTCTCAAATCTAAGGTTTGTGTTGCATGAAATTCAGAGAGTTGAACCACATTTTTTTGATATCTCCTATTCTTGGGTTGTAGAACTGGAAATTCAGCAGCCCACACCCTTAGCAGAATTGTTCTTTTAGCTCCTTTGACTTTTTATGAATAGTGGAATGTTCCATCTAGTTGTATTCTCTCTCAATTCTACTTGGACTATTCTAAATTCTTATGTAATTGAGTGGGGTTCCTTTCCCTTGGCCCTAATTTTAAGGAGGATAGAGCATCCCTTTTTCTCACAAAAAAAGAAGAAAACTCAAAAACAATAAAGTAAAATATATATACAAATGGAGAACCAAAGATGAAGATGGTGTGTCCAAATCTAGGGTCCTAGGGTTTGGGTTTTAGGGAAGATGACATTGAAGGATGAGGATTGAAGTTGCTGAAATGCATGAAGAAAATAAAATCGACAGTGAGAGAGAAAGAATTCAAAGATGGAAAACAATCAAGGGTGGTGGAATGTTGGAGTGTTAAAGGGTGAAGGAAGAAGAAGAATTGAAGAAGATGGATGAGCTTGAAGAGATCGATGAGCGAAGAAGAGGATGGGAGGAAATCGCGACTTAGCGAATAAATTGGGAAAAAGGAAAAAAATTCAAAGAAGATTCGAGAGAAGATTAGAAGGAAGAGGAACAAAGGAGAAGGAGAAAGTGTGGGCACAATAGGCAAGGGCTACATCGATTATAATTTTGTGATTTGGTGGAAGCCTTGCATTGGCAAAAATTTTAAGGGACAATGAAAATGAAGCATAGCCATAAGAGAGAGGAGGTAGGGTTCTAGAATCTTTAGCTAAGCTTATATTATATCAATATTACGTATTATATATAATATATAAAATTTCAATCAGTTCCAAGTACACAACTCTTAAGACCAATCCTACCCGAATTACAATAGGTAATATTTACCAGAAACCAAGTCTACCGTATAGGTAATTTATTGGTATCAAACCAATCCTGTCTAGGATGCCTAACAGGTTGACCTATAAGTACCCGAATTGAGTTGTAACCCTACATGGTGAAGCTAAATGAGATTATAAGGGCTCCATTACAATGAAAACAGTTTCATGAATATGAATTCATGAAAGCCCACTTAATAATGAAATCATAAACCAATTAATCATATTTTTTGTCATCAATTGTTTTGTTTTAGTAAAAGAGTCTTAGATGAACCATACATGCTTTAATATAAATAGGGTATGTTTGGGATGTGATTAAATTTTTGATGAAAAATTTTTTGTACAAAAGTTTTTGAAATGGGAGAAAATAAGATAATATGATAAGAATAATAATGATGAGTAAATAAAATAAAGTTAAAATAGATATGTTAGACACATATCAGCTGTGTAGAAATGATTAAAAAATAGGATAGTTATATTAAAAGAAGTAAAAAATAATAAAAAGGGATAGTTATGGAGAGAGAAAAATTTTAATTGAAAAGCTTTCCTTTGAAATGTTTTTTGTGTAAACAAACACCCCCTAAGAAAAAGTTGTTAAAAACACAAAAATTCGATTCACTCACAAATGCATACTATAATGAATCAGAAGAATATTTTAGATAATTTAGATGTGAATTAGTGGCTTTAAGATTGGTTAGTTTGTAAATTAACTTATTTTACTACGTTGATTTTGCACTTTATACAAGTACAAATCACACACTAGTTTGATTTGTATAACACTTTGGGGCTTATGCGAAAACTTCATTTGCATAAACATAGTTTTTTTCCGTTCAAATAAACAAATGTAAATGCAATACTAGTAAACGATTTCATGTAATCGTCAAGTTGGGACGGAAATGGAGAGGTGAAGTTCAAATTCAGGGATGGAACCGTTTCGATTGGATTGGAAGCCAGAAATAATGAAAAATTTATATTCATGGAAGTGGATATTGATATCTTTCCAATAAATATGAAAATTTCAATCGTCAGGCACAAGTCACAGTGATAAGTTATGCTGTAGGCATAATATTCAGGATTGCTAAATGCCGATTTTCCCTGGAATGAAGTTTATTTCTTTAGAATACTTTTAATAATAACTTTATTATTATTAGGACCTGTTATGCACTTATTATATTCTATTTCTTTTGTTTTTATTTATTTATTAATGAAACTTTACATTAAAGCAAAATTGAGTTTTCTACAACCATTTTAGCAACAAAATATTTATATATTTGTTTTTGCTTTTGAAATATCTACTGCAACTGGGCAGGAGTCAGGAGCGACGTGACAGTGTACAATGCCTGATTGGATGATCTTGTTGATAAAAGAAATGGATTATAATTAAAGGGTATTTATTGTACGTAGAAGTGGTTCTAAATGGTCTTGTGGTGTAAGGCGACTCCTCAATTCCCACGTGCGAACCATATATCCGAGTCACACAGCAAATCTAGTTAAGGCTCGTAAATTTATATAACTACCAGCGTCTGGTCTGTACCAAAATTAATTAAGAAGATTGACATGTTCCCTTGACTGGTCAATATATACTTGGCAATCTCAACCATCATTGTACTGTAACTAGCAACTATTGAGACAAAACGCATAGAATTACTAACCTTTTTTATTTTTAGAATTAATTCATTGATTTTCTCACTGTTGTAGTCATTGAAATTTGAAGCAGTAAATAGGTAGAGCTTACAATTCTATCGAACAGGTTACGTAGGATTGAGTTCATTGAACCTTTTAATTTAGGGAGACAGTGATGATTGAGGCCTGCTTATTTCTGACAGTCTAAAACACATATTTTTTAAATTTTTAATTTTTTTTTACAAAATTATTATTCTAAGTATGTTTGATCTATAAATCAATTTTTACCAATTTTGGAAATGCGTATATATTTATTTTTTATTTTTAAAAATAGGGGTATTTTGGTCATCTTAAATTTTGAAACATGATTAAAATGCCCTTTTAAAAATCCAAAATAAATATATATACATCTCCAAAATTAATAAAAATCGGTTTATAAATTAAACGTAATTGGATTAACTGTATTGTAAAAAAAATTAAAAAACAAAAAATATGATTTTAGACTGGTTTGAAATGATCATTTTGATTGATGATTATATGAAATACATATGGTTCATGGTATTTAAAATTATTTATTAATTATGAGATTAAGTTTCATTAAAATGATTAAACCACTAACTGGGCCCATCTATTTAGATTTATATACTAATTTTAAAGTTATTAATTCTAACCGTCTATAACATTCTTCAGCAATGATTCAATAAATTATTATAATATTTTAATACCTATATAAATGCATCAAAATTATTTCACAATTTATAAATGTTCATAAATACATTTTTTAAGTTGGTTTGACCAGTGCCACGATAAAATAATAATATGATGTTAAACGATATGATAGCTATATTTGAACTTCATCGTTAAGTATTGTATTGCCATATGGTGACAGTTTTCTTTGTAATGGTTCAAATTTTGTCGCTACAGGATATTATCTCTTACAATTTTTTTAGAGCAATCTCTTACAATTTTTCAAATTCACTGGTAAAAGAAATATATATAGCGGCGAAGTTATTGACGTACGTATGTGCAAAGTGGTATAAGTGAGAGGTTCAAAATTCAAATATTGAGCAGAGACAATAGCCTGGTTATCCCGCCCCTACCGTGAACTTTCATCAAGTGTTTGATTATTTAAAGTGAATAACAACATAAATATATATACGTATAGTTTCAACAAAGCAAAAAAATAGTAATATTTTTACTAGTTGTTATTAATAACTTCCAACTATTTTAATAATCTGTATTTTCTGTGTGATGTTAAAATAAACAATGGGATGCTAGCAAAAAAAATAGTAATATTTTTACTAGTTGTTATTAATAACTTCCAACTATTTTAATAATCTGTATTTTCTATGTGATGTTAAAATAAACAATGGGATGCTAACCATTGTGACCAGTTAGATTTCGACTTCATCATTTGCTCAGTTGGTCACGTCAACTGGCTATTACAGGCGTGGTTGGAGTTCAAATCTCATTACATGATTTTCGTCCTCGGAGGCATGGGTCTCTCGTGGTATGGGACCTGTGCTCCCTTGGTCACCCTTTTGATAGATGATAGTAAGAAAAAGAATTTAACGATATTTGAGGATTTTTTTGTAAGATGAAATGAAACGAAGATATATGAATTTTTTAGCTTGATTGTAATATGAGTTGAGATGAGATGTAATATTGTATGAACCAATAAAAAATAGCAATCCACACCCTTTTGATAGATGATAGTAAGGGTGTGTTTGTGAATGGATAAAACTTTTGATGAAAAGTTGTAGAGAGTAGAAGTTGTCAAATGATGTGATATGATAGGGGTAATGATGAGGAATAAATATGATAAAATTGAAATAGATAGGTTAGTTGTGTAGAAATGATTGAAAAGTAGGATAATTGTATAGAAAAATGTGAAGAAATGATTAAAAAATAGGGTAGTTATGGAGAGTAAAAATTTTTAGATTGAAAAATTTTAACTTGACAACTTTTACTTATTATCAAACACACCCTAAGAAAAAAATTTAACCATATTGGAGAATTATTTTGTAAGATGAAATGAAAAGAAGATATATGAATTTTTTGGCTTGATTGTAATATATATGAGTTGAGATAAGATGTAATACAATATGAACCAACAAAATAATAATCCAAAGATGAAATGAAACTAAGATATATGAATTTTTTAGCTTGATTGTAATATGAGTTGCTCCAGACAAGCTCACCACAAGATCAGTGCTCCCGAACTCGCCTTAGGCAGGTATTCTCTTTGAAACTCAGATATGTGTGATTCCTTAGCATTAACCGTGCGATCCTATAGTCTGTGATGGAGATTTTTCCCTTCTCATTATCTATGCGCCCGGTTTCATCTTCCCCCTCTTAAGATGCCTAGAAATCTCGAAAGAGGATTCGTGGGTCGGCTGCAGTTTTTTCTTTTTATTTCGGTTGTGTGGATGGTTTTATGGTTTTCTTGAGGGGGGCGACAATGCTGTGTTTGATGAGGCGGGCATAAAAGATAACGGACATAAGTGATTGAAGCTATGGACTAGAAGAGAGCTGTGCAGCTGGTGTTGGTCCCGAGTTTATGGCAATTACCCAAGAGGGGAGGGGTGAATTGGGTATTTAAAATTTTAAAACTTTAATTAGAGATTTTACCCCGATTTAGTTTAAACCCCTTTAATGAAACAAATAGAAAGCAATAAGATAATGAAAGCGAAAATGAAAAACAGTAAACAAGATTTATAGTGATTCGGGCAACATTTCCCTACTCCACTCTTCCAAGCTCACACTCCCTTGTGACTTGGGTTCCACTATGTATTCCACGAATACAACTAGAGTCTCCGCTCTCTTCTAGATTCTAGCTCTAGGGGGCGTGTAACAAGCAACACAAGTAGGTGATGAGTTACACTTCAATCACAACCCTACTTGCTATATCTTGGTTTGAAACACCAAACTCAAACCAAGCACCAAAATCAAATAACAAGATGAAATAGAAGAAATCTACACTTTACAGATTTGTGTAGCAAGTTTCAGCTTGAGGAAGAATCTATAGAAGCAACGAATCGTATTGCGTTGAAGCAAACAGCAATTTTGAAGCTTGTTCTTCCTTTGAAAGTGTATAGATCACTCAATTGTAGAGAAAAGTGGATTGAAACTCTTAGTAGCACTTCTTTCCTCTTTTTCAGCTCTATCTTGTGTGTATCCACGTTTGCTTGAGTATCTATATATAGAGGAGGAAGAATTTTGAACGTTATAGAGTTGGTTGGGGCGTAATAAATGTTCCAACGTTCAAAAATTCGAACGTTACGTCTCCAAGTCGCAAGTGGAGTCGACTTCGTGTGCGACTTCACCCAAGTCGCATGCTCGAGTCGACTTCGTATGCGACTTCAGCTGTTCTTCAGTTTCCAAGTCTATCCTCTGGGTCGACTTGGTCTGAGACTTGGCTTCAAGTCGATCTTGGAGTCGACTTCGGGTGCGACTTGGCTACTTTCTTTTGCCAAGTCAGTTTGATCTTTGTTGAAGCATCTCTTGCTTGCTTAACTTCTTCTTCTTCTTTTGTCTTTCAATACTTGGAACTTATTTGTACAAAATTTCTTTAGCTTTAAGTCTAGAGAACTTGAAAAACTTGAATCTTGTATGAACAAATCCAACTTTGATTTAGAATGATTGAATCCATGTGTCTTGCTTGCTTTAAACATGGATTAGTCTTCATATATTCAAGTTGAGAAATTTGAGTGGTCTTCATCTTCTATTTGACTCAAGTCTATCTCGAAGTCGACTTGTTCTTCGACTTGAACTTGAAAATTTGCCCTACCAAGTTGAAGTCGATGCTGGAGTCGACTTTGCCTGCGACTTCACCCAAGTCGCATGTGGAGTCGACTTCGGTTGCGACTTCAGAAGCTTTGCTACCCAATTTCAACGCTGGAAAGAAGTTGCTGCTTGAAGTCGATACTAGAGTCGACTTCGTCTGTGACTTCACCCAAGTCACAAGTGAAGTCGACTTCATCTGCGACTTCAGTTTTTCTGCTCTCCAAAATCAACACTGGAAGAAAGATGTTCTTTGAAGTCGAAGATGGAGTCGACTTGAGAGATCGACTTCGCCTAAGTCGATGTCTGAGTCGACTTGAGTTGCGACTTGACTTGTTCTGTTTTGTATATATCCTTTTACAGCTTTGAACATTTGCACAATACATATTAGTAGCTTAGATTTACTCAAATTGTGTTGTTTAATCATCAAAACATATGGTTTCGGTATTTTCATTTAATTTCAATAATTGTTTCCAACAGCTGGTTCTTTGTTGGCGGAAATCTAAGCCCCTTGTTTTTTTACCGTCTTATTTCTCGATCTTATGGGGTTGTTGTGGTTCGTGTTCGTGTTTGTGTTTGTCTCTGCATGTGGGCCCTCTCTTTCTTCGATAAAACATTTCTAAACGGTTATAATAGTTTCCAAATTAGAATCATATTTTAATTTCTCAAAACAAACGCAACTTGTATAGTTTATTGGTTTTCAATTTCCATAAAAAAAATTTAATATCTAAACTAGTCCATTCATGATGTTAAAAAAATCAAATATTTTAAAATTTTATATATAATATATTTTTTCAAATTCTAATAATTTCGTATTCATGTTTATGGAGAAACGCAAATATTATTTCTCAAAAACGCTTCAATGAATGCAAGTTTGTCACACACATAGAAATTGTCGGATGAATATGTAATGATTTCGGGCTTTGAAGATGCCGGTTGTGTTCTTCGGTTAATGTCTTTAACATGCAATGTATTGTCATTTATGAAGTGAGGGGTTCGGACAAAATAGCAGCATAGTGGGCCAAGTAGCCTTGCTACGTCGTTCCCCACGCCTCTTCCTTTCATATTCTTTTCCCTGGGTAGTCATCCAGTTTGTTTTAGTTCGACCCCATTAATAATTTTTTATTTCAACAAATTACCACACTTTAAAAAAAATCCTTAAAGCAAGGATGCTAATTTTATAAATATTAAAATAGAATTTATTTTCTAGAAATATTTATTATGTAAAATAAATTGATTTATAACGACCAAAAAAATAAATTGATTTTTAGATCTTTCAAATTTTGTAAATATTCAAAAAAAGTAATATGAAAAATTAAATTTCTTTTATTATAAAAGAAAATATAACTACATACCTTAAAATATAAAATATTTTTAAAGTTATTCTTCATATTAAATAATTTAATTTTTCATCTTTTAGATATTGTGAATTCTCATTCATAATTTTCACCATTATTACTATTATATTATACTCGAAAATACATGAAAATATAAAATTATTAGATTTTATAAATTCTCATTTATAAATATTTTTCACAATTAATGTTATCACATTAATATTACTATATTTTCTTTAAAACTTTCCTGTAATTTCTCTACTATATTTTCACAATTATTTAACTTTTTTTTGAGTAATTTTTTTATTTTCTATTACAATATAATAAATGAATTGTAAATTTATTTATAAATGGGAGTTGATAAAATGTAAAAGACAAAAAATTTAAAATTATTTAATGTGGTGAATAATTTTAGAAATATTCATTATATTTTTACGATATTTTCATATATTTTTTATAAGAAAAAACCATTTTTCACGTTAGTTATGTGAAAATTTACAAAATCTGAAAGACTGATAATAAAAATGAAGAAGAGACCATTTCGTCAAAATGACTTGGGATTAGATTGGCAAACCTCTAAAATTTAGAGGGTCGGTTTTACAAAAATTCAAACCTAGTGAATATGCAAAGCACGTAATGACACAGTTGTAAATTTAAACATGTTTTTATACAAAAATGAAAACATGAATTAACGTTACTTTTGACTTCTTTAGAATTTCACAAAAGATACGTCAAAAGCCATCATCATGATATTCATCTCATCTCATACCTAAATTTTTTTCTGCTATGGATTTTTCCCTATGCCTTCCCACAACTTGAGTGTTACTTTTCCAAATATCCTAAATCTTGATTTTGCAAAATGTAACTGTCTGGTTTTTTTTGCAATATACCACAAAATGACGTTTTTATTTGTAATAGTTACCTTAATTCAAATGATGAGAACTTTCTTTTTCCCTAACACTAACTAATAATCAGCTGAATGCGTACAGACATGAACCATTATGAGGAAACATTAATTGTAGGTGGTGTAGCAGCCGCACTTTTGGTAGTCGATGCGGAAAAAAATGAGAAGGACGGTCATTCCAATAGAAACTGTGGGGAACTTCGTCAGTTATTTATAGATAATATGATTGGGTCTGGAGATACAAAGTGTACAAACCAAATTAGAATGAGGATATTTGATTTCCATCAACCGTGTGAATGAGTAAGAATTGTAAGTGGGTAGAGTGGCACTCGGTATCTGACAGTGGAGGCACAAATGGCGATGTTTTTACACACATTATCTCACAATGTCAGAAATCGAAGCATTGGAGGCTATTTTTGTCGATCTGGTGAAACTGTAAGTCGTCATTTTCATAGGTGTCTTTCTGCTGTATTGAATCTCCATGCAGAAGTGATTGAAGCTCCAACTTATTCTACTCATCCTTTAATAGAGGCAGATCCATTTGTGTCAACTTATTTTCAGATTTGTGTCACACCAATCATATATGTTACCATCCATTAGAGTCCTATTTATCATACTAACATATCACAATAACTTACATAGGGATGTATAGGATCTCTTGATGGAACTCACATTCCTACAACGCCGCCGCCAGGACCAAATTTAGCTTGGCGGAATAGATATTGGAGGTTGACCCAAAATGTTCTTGCTGCATGTGATTTCAATATGAGGTTTACATATATATATGTCGGTTGGGAGGGTCGAGCCCATGATAGTAAAGTTCTCCAAGCGGCAAAAGATGACCTTGACGACCCATTTAAAGTTCCGACAGGTGCCACTTAAACCCGTATCTTGAAAATAAAAAATGTCCCGACTGAGAAGACTTTATTAATAACCAAATGTGCTAGATTCTAACATGTGTATGTACAGGGTCTTACTATCTCGTCGATTTAGGATACCCACATTGTTCCGGCTTCATGGCACCATACAAGGGTGTACGTTACCATTTGCAAGAGTATCAAAGGGGCCAAACACCAGAAAATTATCAGGAATTATTTAACTACAATCATGCAAAGTGGAGAGCCCATGTGGAGAGGTTATTTGGTATATGGAAGGGTCGTTTTCCCATATTGAAGAGTGCCACGAAATACCCTTACAACGTCCACACAATGATTATAGTAGCCTGTGTCATCTTACACAACTACATCACAATTGTAGATGGATCGGAATTGCCTGAGCAGCTGCAATTACAACAGGACGCTGCAATGATTTCGGTCAGCTGGAGGGGGAGGTCGAGGAGCCAACCATGATTAGAGGTTTCTCAGATGTCGAATTACAATCTTGGAAGGACTTCCGTGACGACATTGCCCAACGAATGTGGGTTAATTACCATAGAGATGTGTAGCGAACATCGTAGTCATAGCTATCAACCCTAAGCATATTTTACTTTTATGTTTAGTAAGGTTGTTGTTCATGATTTAGCTAGCTTAATACTTACCATTTGACAAATCCAAAATTGATTTAGTAGAATGGTGCTTCAATGAATGAACTGGTTTATTTTTCCCATGTCTCATGCCTTCTCTCCTTTTTTTTAACACTCCATGGTATGTGGTTACTCTTATTAATTATATCTCAATCATATAATTGTGCTGCATCTTGATATGCCTAGTACCGTATAGAGATAGGACCTATGGATCCAACATTAAGCAGATCCATGAGCAGTGGGTCTCGACAGGCTTCTAGAGGTAGTACGGACAGAAATTCTAAACGGTCTAATGAAGGAAACTTCTGATGGATGGAGGAACATGATAGAGGGCTCATTAGACTTCTAGTAGAGAATAGACAGTCTGGCCACATATGTGGTGATAGCTTAGCCAAAACTGTAGCCATGTGAATTGCATCAAGGCTAAGCAATGAACTTAGCCACATTATTGAAGTTCCCCTTAAGTGGGAGCAAGTTCGAAACAGGTGGCGTCATTTCAAAGAGCTATACCGACGTATGGCAAGAGTCCAAGACAAATCTGGAATGGGATGGGATGAGTCATGCATGATGTTTGATGGGTCAGATGAACAATGGGCAGATCTAATCGAGGTAGCTAATTAGATTTTTGCAATATTTTATATGCTTTCGTGAATTTTATTTCCAAGTACTTAACAATGTCTTCCATTAAATTTGACTTGTTCAGTCTGATCCGAAGATAGCAGAGCTCCGTGATAAGCGTCAAATACACAGTTGGGAGGATTTGGACGAGATCTATAAGTCAGATGCACCAACTGGTGCACGATCAGCAGGATTGAGTAGGTTAGCACGTCGGAGATGCTCTCACATGGAAGAGGATCGAGGCGGCAAGGAAGGCATCGATCTTAACTCCGAACCTCTATTCACCGAAGATGCCCCAACATCTTTGATGAGGACATCGGCACGTTCACCACAGCGCCAGAATGTACGTAGGAGGCCACCAGGTCCATTAGAGGAGGTGGCCGGTGAATTCAAAATTTAGTGAATCGGCAGCTAGCGCCCTGCCGCAACCACCACCACCACTACCGACCGGAAAACTCAGCGTTGACCCCCAACGATACACGGATGCTATGACACGGCTGTGGGAGCTCTCTCTCTCTCCCAAGGAGGGCACCAAAATGCCCTTTACTTTGGTCAGCATCCAGAGAACGCATTAGGCTTTCTAAGTATGCCGACTTTAGAGATGCGAAAGCAATTTGTGCAACATATTTTAGCAAATTTCTGCTCCTAAATTATTTTTGAAATTGCTGATCAATTATGTCATGTTGCATTGATTAGTTCACATCAAAAAAAAAATTTCTAACTTATTAGCATGCTTGTTTTATATTTTAAGTTTATGTATGACATTGATGTATGGTATGCCATTGGGATGTCCCTTTCGGTCAGTTATACCTTGTTGATAATATTTTTTCTATAGGTCACGTCATTATGCCACGTTTTTATATTGTCTTCATTGGACGTACACCCGGTATATATGAATCATGGCCGGCAGCCCATTCACAAGTAAATCGATACTCGGGAGCATGTTTCAAATAATTTTCTGATCGAGAGTCTGCCGTAGATGCGTATAATAATTATTTTGATCCACCAGATAAAAAAAACAAACTCGTATTGTCATCAATATTTGAAAATGTACGAGTTGTACTGGTGGAAATGAGGTTAATACTATAAATTTGTGTGACTGTAAATCATGTGGTAAAAGTGCAATGCAGCAATATTAGGGACCATGTATGAAGGATCTATAAACAGTGTGTAGATTTCTGGTCAATACAAAGACTCTTACTTGAGTATGATTTCTGGTCTATAAACAGTATGTACACTTTGAAGTGCAACCACAACTGCGCATTTTTTCAGGGTTTTTTTAGCACGCCGAATTGTGGGCCCCACATGTTCCACGTTATCATAGATCGACTAAAATGCTTTTCTAGTAGTCTGAATAAATATTTGAATCGTATTTAAAAACTAAAATTATGATAAGAAATCAAATTTTTTAAAAAAAAAGCGGTCTAAAAAACAGTGATATTTATTGAGCGAAAGCTACTGATCAACGATAGCTAGGTGCATGCACCATATGAATAGTCATCATTGAACCTTAAGATGAGGTGGCCAATGCAAAAAATGATGTGTCAGTGAGCATTTTTACCCAAAATTTGTGGCTGGTATCGTTCCTCGAATTTAATTGCTTGTGTGTGTTTTTTTAATGATTTCTTTTTATAATATCTCTTCTTTAGTTACAATTCCTGTTCAATTTTTCTTATAATTTTTAGCTTATGTATTTCAAATGATTACGACTAACATATATTAGTAAGAGAGAAGACCAACCCTCTCCAAATGAAAAACTAAAAACACAAAGCTCAACTTCTACCACTAATTTGAGCACAAAGACAGAAATTTACCCACCTGAAAATGTCCGTGTTCACTTTGCCGACCGTGTTCAGGAAAGAATACGGAATCAGAAATTTCATAGAGCAACTATTACTAAAAATTTGATTGCAAATCAAATGCACTGTTACAATCTTGTAATTAATTTATTAAAGAAAGTTTGTGTATAAATATCAAGAAATTTGACGTGGGTAGATACTCTATTATAAGTATATTACTTATAACCAAATTTAACATCATTTGTAACCATTCAGATTTGATACAAATGATTATTACTATTTGGCTAAAAATAATATTAAAATTTGGTTGTATATATTCAAACATAAGTCACCTCATCCTTTTTTCTGCTATATATTTAAAATTTGGTTACACTTCTATGTACCTCACTTATTTGTAACCTCATCCTCTTTTTCTGGTTGGGTGATCAATAAAAAAAATCCATTCCATTTAGTGTATTTGGACCTTATTTATTGCATCAAACATGGAAACTCCATCATTTGTTTGATATTATTTGCATGGGCCCTATTTGCAAATGTATAAAATCAATAAAATAAAAATAAATTGAAACTAAATATTAATTTAAAAAGAGTTATTTGCTACATACTTGTGGATTTCTACATAAATTATATTTATGCTTATAATTTAGAATTTATTGCAAATATGCTAATACATATTTAAAATATTTACAGTTATACCTATAGCAAGTTTTAATCTCTTGATTTTTATAAAAATTATCAACTTTTTGATAAATCCAAACCACCCATTGTGTAATTGGATTATTTTGGTGGACGCTGATAAATACCAATTTACAAAATTATTTCAAAATTGATTTAGACTTATCAAGATACCCGACCAAAAGTGATTTTTGAAATATTAATTAAATTCACATTAATAAACATAATGAGTGGTTTGGATTTATTAAAATGTAGATATCATTTGTAAAAACTAAGAGACGGTTGCTTCATACACGCATAGGTATAAATATTTTGAATTGTGTAAATAAAAAACACCAGCGCAATTCGTGTAAAAACATAGGTATGAGAGCAAATAAAATATTTTCGAATTATATTATTATATTTTAATGAATTGAAAATAGACCTAAGTATTTTTTATTAATTTAACATAAGAAATCAATTTTTTTAAAAAAAAGCGGTCTAAAACAGTGATATTTACAGTAAAATCAAGAAGTTCAAAACTGAACTAGTAATCAAATTACCGGCATGATTCTAGCCCGATTTAACCGGTTGAAATGATTGGATTGAACGGCTGTACGTATTAGCATTATATAGTTATAATATAATCGACTTATACATGCAATTACAAAATTATTAAGTAACATACTATGACAGAGTATAAAGAATTTTAAAACACATTAATGGATTGTTAATTTTGATTTTGTGCAGTGGTACACCTTTTCTGGCATCGGCTCTCTCAAGCATTCCACGCTGAGCAGAGTGCGGGCTTCAGCTCTCTCAAGCGTCCACGCCGGGCTCCGCTGGCGTCCACAGCAAGGCAGGATTAATGCTGGCAGAAGACGGCTCTGAACGTTGTACCCGCCAACGTGAAAATCGCGATCCGCATGCCCCACCGTTCCCATGAATTCCCCCGTTCCCACGCCCACGACGATTACCAAACGTCCCCTACGTCTCTCCTTATTTTCACCTTTCTGTATCTTCTATCTCTTTCTCTCCATCTCTATTACTATTTTTTCTCTCTGTCTTCTTTTTCCATCTAGCTAAGTCATCATCCTTCTTGATGCTGGTGCGTTAAATATAAACTTTTCTCCCGATGAAGATCTAGTCATGTTATATATTCATCGATATAAATCAATTTATGACGACAATTATAAACAACACACACTCAACTTTAAATTAGATTAATTTAGGCATGTTTGCAATATATATACATAACTTATTAATAGCCTACTAACCTGTTTATTAAACGAGTTGTAAATTAGTTAGGGTTGAGGTTTTCTACATGAGTTGATAAACAAATTATGGTTGAAATTTTTTTAATGGGTTAGTATTAAGATTAGGCTCTAACCCATCTAACCCAATCCATTAATGCCTCTACATAAAATACATGAGGATAATACTCCTAGTTAAGCTTGGATCATGATCTTGTTCACTCGGGTGTGCTTACTTTGTTGCACCTAGGTGCAAATACTCATGTGTTAGGTCAATTAAATCTAAAAATTTGAAATACAAATAAATTTAAATCTTATTTAACATCTCATCTTTGTTTAAAGTACATTGGATTAGTTCAATAAAGTATATGTTGGTCAAACAGATAATAATAATATCCCCACAACCAAAAAAATTCTTGATTAAATGAAAAATATAATATAGGAGAATTTGCAATTATACTCACATGGTTTCAGAAACTATAAATAATCCCACGTAGTTTAACCATAATTCCAAATAATCCCCACGCTATTATAACACCGTCATGGCGTGAGTGTAATTGCAAAAGTATGCAAACTATATGAGTGTATTTGTAATTTTAAAAATTATGTGATATATTTGATTTTTGCAAATAAACCCCACATAATTTAATTATAATTGCAAATAACCCCATGTCATGATGATATAGTAACAACATCATAACAGCATAGGGATTATTTGAAATTATGATTAAAGTTTGTAGGGTTATTTGCACTTTTTAAAACTATATGAGTATATTTCTAATTTTAATTAAATCAAATGAGCATATTTGCAAATTATCCTATAATAAATGACAGAGATCTCATATTTGGACACACTAAGTGACAAAGGAACACTAGCCATCAAAGGGGAATGTCCCACGTTCCTTTCTGGCTTATTTTAAAGATAAATATTATAATCATTAACACAATTTAGAGGGAGGGCATCTCAAATACCTGATTTCGTAACGAAAAATATGTTTTTTATACTTGATTAGTTACCCTGTTAAGGATAGTAATAGATGCTGCAATAGGCATTCTTTTACTATCTTTATATAGGCTATGTATTTCTATGCTAAATAAGATGGTTCTTAACTCTCGGGGAAGGGTCACTCTTTGTCGCTTCCTCTATTCACCACCTAATAGGTATAGATAATTTAGTTTTCATCGTACTACTAAAATGTTGAAAAGTTAACTATTTCAAGTATCATCTTATTGATGATCATTTAAATCTAACTTTATAGGAGCTTAATTATATACTTATGATGTATTTTAGGTTAAAATACGACATTCATTTATTTTTACAATTAGTTAGTTATATTTTTGATTTTTTTCATAAACATATTTTCCTTAATGTATTCAATCTGTATACTAAGTTTTGATATTTTACAATATTTTTAGATATTTATTTTTTATTTTTAAAAATCTAGTTTTTTAAGGGGTAAAAAATGACTTAAATGCCTCGAAATTGATATTTTTAAAAAAATAAACATGCAAAAGTATTATAAATGAAAAAACTTATTATGTAAATTAAATACACTTAGCGGAATATGTTTATGAAGAAAAATCAAATAAAATAAAAAATGAATGTTGTGTTTTAACCTAAAATATATCATGGTGTATATCATCATGCTCTAACTTTATATTCTTCTATTTTTAAAAGCTAGTGAACAAGGAATGCCCTTGTTCGGTAGCCCATGTGAAATACATCCTAGGACAAAGAGAAATTGAAAGGTTTGCCTAGTTGAGGATTCTAAAATCTTGTTCATTCCAAAAAATTGAAAGATGCAATTTGTCCATTATGATTGTTGTCCTCTCCCTTCAATATCCGATCTCCTAACCGAGGAGACCAAATGCAACTTCTTTGCTTGTAAAGCAACTTAGGGATGAAGTAAAACAATCTTTAAAATGATAGAAATATAATCAACTTCAATTGCATATTATAAGGAAATCAACTGAGTTCTGCACCTTTTATACAAAAGGAAGCTGGGTGTCTTTCTTATTTTTTCCTCCTACTATGGGCCACATCGATCAGTCAGCAAGCATTCGGTTGTAAGTTGAGGAGTTAGCCATGAGTGAATTTGAGCGCTATTCTCAAGTGACTCAACTAGGGTTATCTTGTCTTGTTAGATAAAACCTTCCTAGTTTTTCAAAACCCAATTAGAAATCCCAGTCTTTTGTGTTTTATGCCCTGTAAATGACAATACCTATTCACATGTTTATTATTTGCTTTCAAATCATTTTAAAATTTTAAAATATATAAGTTTCCCGTCAAAGTAATTTATTTGTTTTATATATTTATTAATGAAAAACTAAAATGCAACTTTACATATTAGGCCTAACAAATAACACGTTAAATAAATGACATAATTACACTTTTAAATAAACTAAAATTAAAAATTCTTCAAATCTTGATTTGAAAAATAATAATTAAATAGTAATAAATATGTTATTTAGATTTAGTAGTTAAGAATTATGCATGTGTACATTCATTTGATACATATTTAGAAAGACTTAAATGACTAGAGGTTATGAACTTATGACTGAAAAATAAATAAGTCAAAGTCAAATAAGTAAAACCCATCCAAAAAAGTCAAACAAATAAAAAAAATTTAATATAATTAAAGCCAATTACTTAAAATTGTTAACTCATTTCAACATATATAGTTAAGCTAAAAGGTAATATTTATTTGCGACCAATTAATTTTTATTATAAATAATGTTTTTATAAAAGGGCAGATAACCTACAGTTGTCTATAGTTGGGCCCCAGCTGCGGTTGACTATTTAACATATTTTTTTATTTTTTTAAACTTATTAATCTGGATGAATTTAATCTATAAACTAATTCTTATCATTTTTTGATGTGTTTATATTTTTATTTTTAAATATTTGGGTGTTGTTGTCATTTTATAGGTGAAAAATGACTATAATACCACTGTATTTAAAAATTAAAAATGTAAATATATTAAAAAATAATAAAACATGATTTATTAATTAAATATACTCATGTTAATAGGTTTATTAAAAAATTAAAATAACAAATGCGATTTGTGGCCGACTTAAGTGGCATATGATCACTGGCCTATTTATAAACCGAATGCATTTTTAATATTATATTCATACATGTCTATTTATTCATGGTGCTAAATTTTACATATATTAGAAAAATTTTGTAGTTTTAACGCGATAAATCACTTTTTCTTTATCAAGTTTATAGGTAGAATAGAACCTTAACTTCTCCCTTAAGGTAAGGAAACTTGAGATCCCCTAGTTAAGTATTATGAGCGCAAACTTCTTTTGGTTTCAAAATAGCTCATGATGGAAAAAACTAACTTCGACCATATACGATAGGACAACTAGAGAAATTCAGTATTCTATATATATATAAGAGGAGAGTGGAGTGTGGTTCAATCTGTTCCACTAACAGAGATGGAGGAGAAAGACTCCTATTTCAGGGAAAGAGGCAGATGGTCTATTAAGATAAAATTTACTTACCGATTCCTATAAGAGAAAGCAAATCGTATAAATATGGTCCACTCAGTGAATTTTCTTTTGATAATGATAAAGGAAATGTCCTTGAGAGTGGGGATTTCATCTTCAAAGAACTACGGAAATTGCGGCTCCCCTCGAAAGTACTCATTTTTAGGAAAAGGATTTCTATGAACTCCCTTCCAACAAAACCAAATCTTATCAGAAGAAGGATAACATGGACTCTATATGTAGTATTTTAAGAAAAAAAGAAGGAAGAAAAGCATACATTTGGCACTTGTGAGAGTACTAGCTATAATATCTTACAGGTGTTTATGTGAGGACGGCCACTGCAAGAAGGGAGAAAATGGGGGAGTGATGGAAAAAGCAACAAAATGGTAGCTCAACAAAACGTACAAAAATTGGTGTTATTCTTGTTAGTATGCCGGTGAATATGGTTTCTGAGAAATCAAGGGAGAGAGGAGGGAGTACAGCAAGATCTTTTTTAAAGTATATGGCTTTGTGTATGAACTATTGGAATGAGCTAGGATTCCTGTCATCTCATAGAGGGCAAATTTGCTGAATACTGAAATGGCGGTACGTTGGAAACACCTCAAGAAGGTAGCCGCACATTGATGCTCCTAGGAGGGCTGGCAAATGTACTACCGTGTTTGCTGTTGTAGCGAAAGATTCACAAGGAATTTGAGTATCTGTAAGATGTTGGCTGACTGCAGACGTGATAACGGTGCTTCTGATGGAGGCAAAAGCAGTGCTGCTAGGTTTGGAACGGATACTCGAAATGAAATGGTTGGATGTTGTAATAGAGAGTGACTCCCTGTTGCTCATCGATATCCTGCCAAAAAGGAATTCAATTTTGTCATATACAGATATCCTTACCCAAACAATTAAATCACAAGCTTCAAAATTTTAAAGGATACCCTTCACTCTTGTCATTAGACCTAATAACCAAGTTGCAGTTGATTTTGTGTCCAAAAATATTGAATAAAACTGTACTGGGTATGATGCATCACCCGAATATATATATAGAGGGAGCTGTTTCGGTGTAGCGCGACTGCACCAAAACAGCAGTATGTTTGATCAAAAATGGGCCCCAAACATTAGAATGCAATGAAATTTTATACAGTCATTTATCCATATATAAATTTTATAGTAAATAATTTACATATTGAAAAAACTACTTTAAAGTTGTTATTTACATTAAACTATTTTATTATATTGAATTTGTACCATTTTCAGACGGTGCCCATATACATATCTAATTGGGATGAAAATTGGTATGGTAATAGAATATATTATTCTAAATACAATGGGTAGAGTAGATTATGATTTAATGATCATGTAGAGCCCATTAAAGCAATGTTGCACCTGAATATTTCTGATATATATACATATATATAGATCCATTGATGCGTAGACAAACTGCACTATATTATGGTGCAGTCCGTTGTAAATTGGGTCCTACACATATTAGATTATAATAAAACTTTATACAATCATTTATCCATATAAAACTCATACATTAGATGGCTCAGATGTTGAAAATACCACTTTAAACTTGATATTTACATTAAACTATTTTATTACGTTGATTTTGCACCATTTTAAGATGGGGATCATCCACTTGTTGGATTTGAATGAAAATTGGTATGCTAATAAAGTGAACAATTCTTAATAATAGGTGGGGAGGATTTTCCATTCATGATCAAGTGGGCCCACAGTGCATAAGCCGCATGGTACAATCGCATACACTGGAACATTATATATATATATATATCTTAGAACAATTATGTAAATATTTCCATTTAATATTGAATTGAAGATTAGATATACTTTTTTTCTTTTTACCAACCTTCCCCATATGGTAAAATAGTTTTTTAACGGGATACCAAACATGTTTATTATCAAAAAAATTCTAACCATCATTAACCAAGGTAATGTTTGGTAATGTTCATTCATGAGAAACGATAGGATGGCCTAGGAACCATATTAATAACCCAACAATCGTAGTTTTTAACTTTACCCCTACATTTCAATCATTTTTACTTCTAACTATTATATGTATTCCAATTTTACTCTTATCATTTTATATCAATCACATAATTTTTAAAATATTTTCATTTCTATTTCCTACCTTATTCAAAATTCCACAAAAGTACACATTACTAAGCATCTCCCAAATTTCGTCATTAGGAAAACATAATAATTGCCCTATCTAGCTTGCATAATAAGCATGGGATCTCCTTATTAATGATCTAAAACTACCCCCACCCCAAAAGGGAGTATTAACCACTCAGGGGAAAATATTTCATTCTTCTAAAAGTTTTTTTAAAGGCGTATGTTCTAATCATTGACACAATCAAGAAAAATGGCATCTCGGATACTTAATTTAGTATGGATAAATATGTTTCTTTATCCCTTCCGGAGTTACCCTACTAAAGATAGTAAATGTCTTATTAGGCATTCATTTACCATCTTCGTGTGAGGTAGTTACTACTATATTATATATAAAATAGTTAAGATTTGAGAGAGAGGTGGGAGAGGGGTGAGAGAGAAAGGGCTAGATTTAATTCATGATTTCATGTCGATCGTCTTACATTGTCTACTTTCTCAAAATGGCCTCTTGCACAGGTATTATTGTGTTATTTTTCTCACCAAGTCAGATTTTATGGCTAAAAAACACCCTACCTAATCACAGAACTATAGAGGCAGTAGGCTAAGTATGTAGAAACTTAATTTGGGTGCATAGTATCATCACTCATTTTTTATTCCTTAATTTGACAAAATATCAAGGATAATAAATGTCTTAATGGGTCTTCTTTTACTTTTTTTATGTCATGTAGTTACTGTTATGCCAAATATAGAATAGTTATCAACCCTCGAGGTGAGGCCCTTCATCCATTTGTTTGCCACCTAGTAAAGGTAGATAAATGTTTCTTCGTCCCTTAGATTAGATACTCTGCTAAGGATAACGACAATGTCAGACCTTCATTTACTATCGTTATTTATACAAGGTAGTTACTTACTAAATATAGGATAGTTATAACCCTCGATTTGAGGGCAAAAAGGGGATAATGATGACCTTCAAATTGAAGGCTACCCTCAATTTGTTCACCTTGCCAGTAAGGATAGGTTGTTTAGCTTCTATTCTATTCTATAAATAAAATATCAAGATGTCAGCTTTTCAAGTGTCATCTCACAAATGAATCATTGAAGTTAAACTTTTTATTTTTCTTTCTATCTTAGGGGACGTTTGGAAAATGCCAATAATAGCGTGGGATGGGGCTACAATGGGAAAAGTATTTCCACCAAAAAATTTTATACATGATTTAACAACCTAAAAACCTTATTTTTCAACTTTACCCATGTACTCTAATCACTTTTCCTTTAAGCTATCTTATTTATTTCAATTTTACCCCTATCATTTCATATCAATCACGAAATTATCAAAATATTCTCTTTCACACTCTCCGCTCCATCCCAAAATCTCACCCACATTTATATTACCAAACGTCCCCCTGGAGAGAGTAAACAAAAGATATCCAACTCAAGTAAACTAAGATAATGAGTAAGAAAAGGGATTCCCTAGTCAAGGAGCCTAGGTATATTTTTTCCATTAGAAAAAGAAAAAAAAGGCAAGTAATTATTAATACTGTTATACATGAGTTGCATGCGGAAAGACAACCTCTATACTTATATTCCTTCTTATCTTATACGATAGAAAGTGTTTTTTTTTTTTTTTGCCTCATTTGTAGGTGGAATTAAATCTTAACCCTCTCTTCAGGATAAGGAAGCTAGGAATCTCCAAAGAGAGCCTAAACATAACTTCTTGCTTTTAAAGGAACTTAGGATTGAGTTGAGTTAATTTCAAAAAACATGAAAAATAACTAAATTCAAATACATATTTTAAGAAAAATTGATTGACTTTCACGTCATGATACTAAAAAAAATCAAACATCTATCTTATTTTTATTTACCAATATGGAGCCATGTCGGTCGATTAGCGACCAGTCAATTACTTGGTAGCAATTGTGTACGAGCAACCTAGCAATAGTAAATTACCCTTAAGTGATATTGGTAGTTTTCCAAAACTCAAGGAGGATCACTAGCCTCATATTGTTTATGTCTCACCTCTAATAAGAGCAAGATCAATGTGTACATGAGAAACCAAGTTATATGTTTGCTTTAAATAATTTTAAATTTTAGGAATATATAAGTTTCCGATCAAACAACTTTATTCATTTTTATTTTTTATTTATTAGTGAAAGACTAAAATACCCTTTTCAATATTAGTAATGATAAAAAAATGATAGATAGATAATATAGCTAAAATATTTAAATAAACTACCACTAATACGTCTTCGCAAGTTGATTTGAAAGATAAATATATGAAAAAAATTAATTTTAAACTTGAAAAAAGTATTAAAATATTACAATCCTATTTAAACAGATTAAAACCATTTTTTGAAAAAAAAATTATTCATGTGTATTTTTATTGTAAAAGACTATTGAAATTTTCTACAAGGCAAGATCAACTAGACATGTAAGGATATTTAATGAATTAAATACGCTATAAACCCGAAAAAAATTTAAGATTTACTTGAGATCTTCTCTGAATAAGAAAATGCGCCTTTCCATATTCAGGTTCAGGCATTAGTTATTTTGCAGGCTACTAATTTTATAGATCTCATATGCCAGCCAACAAACAAAACGTAGAAGGCAAAAATATGACACTACTAATGATGAAGTTAGATTAAAAAAGAGTGATGTCAATTATTAAGTAATTAATGGTAAAATAAATAAATTTTAAGAAAATATGTAAAATTGTGGGCAAAATAAGATATATCAAGTTATCAACAAGATCAGAGTTAGTAATTTTTATTTTTATCTTTTTTAATATACTTCCCCAGTACACTCGCGCCCAACCAAACAGAGCCAAGAGTTCCATATCGATGATAGCTGTCCTGATTTCTCTCCACACGTTCTGAGTTATTGACCCTTTTCGACCATGCATTTGGTGGGCCACCTGATGAAGATGGCATTTTGGTTAAGCCCGTGGAATCCTTTGACAACTGGCAGATGGATTATGCGACGATTCATCGGTCGGATTGTCCAATTACATGCGCTCCACACGCGTGGAGTGTGTCCTGGGAGGAGCACCAAAAAAGAGATACGTTGATTTTTCTCGGCTGTTTCCATGGTTTTTGAGATTGTAAAATCATACCCAGTTAGTTTTAATTTTCTATCCATTTCACATAGCACATGATCCTGGGAATCCATGGCTCAATTCTCGCATGTGTAAAGAAATCAGGATCGAATGTGCACTTGATAACAATAGACTCGCAGCGCACCGACCCTGTTCGGGATTCCGTCTAAGTAAATCCAGCACATGCAAAGATAGCGATTCTATTTGGCCAGGGTCAAAGCGAGACATTGACTGAGTGATCTCTCAATTGTTTCGTGCTCTGCGTCACTTCAGTATTCCACACACAAGCAATCAGAAAAAAATAAAGGCGTTTAAAAAATAATTCCCAAATTATTTTATTAATTTTTCAATAATCCACAATTATCAAAACTCATTCATTCATCGGTCGGTTAGCATGACGTTTCTGTCCAGTTCTGACCTGTTGCCAGAATTCCTTAATTTGGGTATGATTTGTTGATGGACGGATTTTATCTTTGGAGATCCACTCCTTGCTAGTGAAATTGCACATGAGTATCACTGCGGATGTCTTCTAGAGCATTAAAGATTTTGCACCTGTTTCGTAATATCTAATTGGATTACATGAGATTAAATTTTTCTATTTAAAAATGTACTTTTAATACAGTCTCTCATTTTCTAATTCATCATAGTAATACCTTTTTCATTTCTAAATGTCCGTTTGCAAGCACGTCCTCAAAATCCTAGACGTTGATCATTGGCATATGCCTTGAACCTAATGCAGTAAATGTAAAGGCTAAAAACATTTAAGGATAATTTGCAAATAACTTTACATGAGTTGACTATAATTATAAATATATTCATATAGTTTTAGAAATTGTAAATTAATCTTACATAATTGGACCGTAATTGTAAATATATCTACCGTCATGGCACCATTATAGTGTGAGTATATTTGCAAATATATACAAATTATATATGTATATTTGCAAATTATTTTTATACCGTATTTTGCAAATATATTTACAAATATACTAACATCGTAACAACATTGTAATCGAAGTATGACAGTGTGGGTATATTTGCAACTATAATCAATCCAATTGCAAATTACCCAACATTTCATGTTAGGATTTGAACTATAATTCGTACTTAATTTTTCAAAATTTGGGATTAAATTGGAATTATCTATTAATTCAGGTACTGTTGGATATAGGATTTAGGTGTCATAGAGAAAAAAAAACCAACTAGAAAAGAAATATAATAGGAAATAAGAAAATCGATAAAAGAAAAAATAAGAAAAAGAAATATAGGAAGTTGATGATTACTTATGGACTGAAAATATTAGTAATACAACATCCCTTTCATCATTTACATTATATGTGAAAATATTAAAGAAAAATCATACGCAACTACATGTTTTGTGAAATAGATTTTCAACTTTTTCCAACAAAACTCTTTTATTTATTGCCAATAAGAAATAAACGAATAAAGAAAACCAACATGGATAAAATGATTTGGCCAAATATCTCTCTATTTGTTGCACATAAAAGAAATTCTCCCTTGCTAACTATTATTCTACTCTTAATTCAATGAATCATTTACGAAGATACTTTAATGACCTTATCTGTACATGACAACATATTGTACGTACTTGTTGCAACAATATTTGTCATTATTGTTGATGGGCATCCATATTAATTTTTCATAGTCATTAATTTTCATCAACTACAGGATATTGACTACTCCTGATCTAGTACTTCAATGTGCACTTGGCTTTAGTTCTGCACAATCCTTTTCTTTAAATCCTTTTTGGTTTTCTTTTTAAAAATTTATATATGGACCCAAGCAAAAATGTTATATATATGTGTGTGTAGTTTTTACATTTTTTTATTATATTTAATATTTTATATTGAATTTTGAAAAACAAAAAAGGCATGTCTCAAGTGCCCAAATAAATATGTAAAAAGATTTTTAAAATATTAAAAACAAATTATGTATCGTACTGGTGCATTAAAGCTACTAAATCCGTTCTCGACGTCAACCGGGGCAAATATTGATGATATTCATCAGCAGCGGGACGCATGAGGCCAAATATTGGTTAATGTTCATTAGCAGCAGCAAGACATCAGCCAGGCCAAATGCTGAGGTCATCCTCTTTTGTATGCAATACTATCTATTGTGGATTTCAGTTCATAACTTCAATTCTTCAATTCATACTTTCAACTAATCATAATATCTACTTAATATTTTTTATGAAAATTCGATACTTAATATTGATGTGTGAATGACAATAAAAGAAAATATTGATGCAAGAATGATGCATGCAATAACTTTTGAAAAAATTAAGGTGCATCCACGGTGCAATTGGCTGCACGCGAGCCCCACGTTGACGATGAAATTAAAAAAAATCTAATATATTTTGCTTAGCATTATCTATTTTATTATATTATTCAAAGTCATTTAGATGCAAATCTTTGGTCGATTTTGTCTATTTTTTTATGTATATATAGTTTACGACCATCTTAATTTGCATTATATTTAAACTATGAGATATTTTTACAATTTTCTAAAAGAGAAGTAAAATATCCGGATGCACGTCCAAAACGAGTCACAGGCGTTACCACCAAGATGGACCCCAGCTGGTGAATTTTGTCTACTTTAAAATTTATATAATTATACATAAATTATTAAAATACTTAAAATCCATTATATATCCATCACAAAATTATAATATAAAAAATGATGTTTTATGACTTAATATCCGTTATAGGTCCATTAAAAAATTATGATATAAAAATGATGTTTTAGGCCGCACAAATGCTTAAAATTATATTTAAAAACTAATATAATAAATAATTTAATTATGTTGATTTTAAACCAACTTTGTCAGACGATGCAGGTTCCCATCTTTCCTCTTGATGAAACTTGGTATACTAGCCAATTAAAAAATTCTGGATATAATAGGGGTCTTTTTGCGGCACTATTTACTGCAAATTGCACTCTAGTTAATAAATGCATTTGGCTGCATCCTTGCGTATCAATTTCTTCTTCTTTTTTTCCGAAGAAGAGCATATCGATTTCTTCATCTACATGAAATTATTCACAATCTTGTTGTTCATTAGCTCCTTACATGCCTTTTGATATGACTTAATATCTTAACTACACGGTTATTATTTACTTTAATTTTATTGTAACCTTTATATTTTAATTATTTTTAAGATCTTTACTTGCAGCTACAACATTTATTTTATCTAACTTTATTTTTTATTCTTAATCACATAACTACTAATTATTATTCTTTCATATCAGATCATTCTGTGACTCTTTTAAAATTTTTACCATTTTTACTTTTGTACTTTTATATTTACATCTTCCCAAACACACCCTAACACTAAACTTCATTTTCTAAATGGGTCTCCCTAATTTTCTTTATAATACTGCTATTTACGGAAAAAGACTTTTCTGATATTATTGTTTTATGAAACTTGATTATTGTGGTCCTATCTAGCCAAAGCTTAAATTACTATATACCATGTGGAAAATTGTCCTAATCTTGGATAAGATTGAGGCTCAGCTTATGGGACTAGGCATTGATAAGTATATGAAAGATAAAATGAGAGGGGGGAGAGATCAAACTTTATGAAAGTACCGTACAGTATTAAACCCAATGTCCCAGAAATCGTGTACCACAATGCCACGCATCAAATACTGTTTGTGCAAAGGGACAATGCATTCACGACCTTCAGCTCACATAATTAAACCCCATGCCTCACACTTATGCTACTTTTCTTATGACAACTATCACCAGTGTCCATGCATATTACTACAGTAATGACCCACCTACTATATTTAAATATCATTCATTCTATGCATTCTAGAGTACCAAGGGATCCTTGATGGAGTACACTATTTCTGACAATCAAATCCTTTACTAGACTACGATCCACTCTTTGATCCAGTTGAGTTTAATTCTTTGTGGGGTTGATTTTGTTTGTGGTAGGAGCTTGTTATTTCCCCTGTACATAGATTGATGGAACTTGTTGCCTGCCTTGTAGGTTATTGAACTTTATTATAATATGAAATGAAATATAATAATATACACCTAATAAAAAGAATCCCAAGACTAAGCTAGTGAATCCTTGATGTTAGCACAATATTTCTGGCAGTTAAATCCCTACATATCAAACAACTGGGCTGAATCTGAAAAGAAGAAAAACGTTTTTCATTCATGCTTACTCTTTTTTACATAACTTTTAATGCAATATCCTCATTAATAAAAATAATGTTAGTTGTTTCTTTTCTTTATCCAATATCACGTAAATATTACTTTCTTTCTTTTTCCTAAATTGTATCTAACCAAATAAGTTGGAATGCCTATTTTCTATTAAAATTTTTTTATTAAATACAAATAACAATAATAATATCCATCAATCTGTATTCATGAATATTTCAAAATAAAATTGCGTATTCATTTTCGAAATTTAATATTACATTTTCAGTATAAACTGTTTTGAGTTTTTAGAATTTAGATCTTTGTTGTGAATGTAACTTTTAGATATTAAATAAAAGTAATGATTAAATGCTTTTCGTAAGCATCAAGACTCCCTACTTAACCTTTTATTTTAAATTTTGTAAATATTTTAAAAATATAAAATATTTATCATGTTTAACCCGTCTTATTTTATCAAGCTACAAAAATAATTCTCATTAAAAATTAATATCTTGTAAAAAAAACTTATTCTTTTGCACTATAAAAATTTTTGAAAAATATATAATATATAGTTTGTAAAAGTTTGCAACACATATGATTTTTGGAATTATAAATAAATATAGATGGATAAACATGATAAATGGTCTAGATTTAAGAAAAATAATCTAAAATGAAAAATAATTTATTCATTAAATAAATAGATATCCATAAATATGATTATTGGTTTGAATTAAGAATGATTTTTAAGTAAAAATCAATGATTTGCATGGAGTCGTGCCATGAATTACTAGATAAAAGAGGCGGCCCAAATTCGCATAGTAATAAGGATAATTGGTTGCCATGGAAGCAATAGGGAGATAAGGATAATGTTATCTGAATCCAATCAATCCGCGGCCTAATCCATCCATCCTCTCCACTAATCACATGTTTTTAACATGGAATCAAATTCCAAGAAGAGCGCCAAAAATGATAAGAGTGGCAGGTGCGTTTCAGTGCCCCAGCAAGTCTATCTAATATCAGCCGCCAATTGCAGAAGGTCTACAAAGGCTCTTTATTTTGGTTGCTCATATGAGGTTGTTTTCATGGGGCCAGCTTGGTCTGTGTGCCTGCCGTTACATTCCGGCGATGCAGGATCAAAACCCCAGATTTTAAAATAAAATAATAATAATAATAATAAAAGGAAATAAATTAAATAAATAATAAAATATAATAAAATGACAGGCGTGCCCTTCCTCACCCAAAATAAAAACTTCCCAGCACGCTCTTCTCAGACTCCCACCCTTCGCTCTCTCTCTCTCTGCGCACAACACTCTTTCTGCGGAAAGAAAGAAAGAGGGAGAGGAAAGAAAGAGAAAGAAAGAAAGAGGAGATGCCTCTGCTTTTGAGGCTTTTCTCCTTCCTCTCCTTCTGCCCCATCTCTTCTATTGCTTCTTTCATATCATGAACAGAACCCATCTTGTCTTCTTCTCCGAAGAAGATGACCCAGCAGCACCAGCCTTCTCCTTTCTTCCTCCTCGATGCTCTCTACTGCCAGGAAGAGCATTGGGAGGAGGATGAGGAAGAGGAAGAAGAAGCAGGTGAGAACGGCAGTTCCAGGGAAAAAAGTAACTACAGCGAAGCAGAACATCCGAGGGAAGAAGACCTCCTTTGGGATGACGAGGATCTCGTATCTCTCCTGTCCAAAGAGCAAGAGACCCATCTCCATCTCTTGCCTTCCTACCTCGAATCGGACCTTTTTCTGGCTTCTGCTCGGAGGGAGGCCGTGGAATGGATGCTCAAGGTCAATGCCCACTACGGATTCACGCCGCTGACGGCAGTGCTCTCCGTCGATTATCTCGATAGGTTCCTCTCCAGCGTCCATTACCAGAAGGACAAGCCGTGGATGACACAGCTCGCTGCTGTCGCTTGCATTTCTCTGGCGGCCAAGATTGAGGAGACCCAAGTGCCCCTTCTCTTGGATTTGCAGGTAAATGGAGGAAAAAAAAAATCTGATTTTTCTTTCGTTTTTAGCCCTGGAAGGTAAAAATCTGATTTGGGTTTTTTTTTATTTGTTTATGATTGAGAAAAGGTTGAGGATTCCAAGTTCGTGTTCGAAGCGAAGATGATTCAGAGAATGGAATTGCTGGTGCTCTCGACGCTGAAATGGAAGATGTATCCCGTGACGCCGCTGTCGTTCATCGATCACATCGTTCGACGGCTGGGATTAAAGAACCACCTGCATTGGGAGTTCCTCCGGAGGTGCGAGCGGCTGATTCTCTCTGTCCTTGCTGGTGAGATTGAAATCAAATCGGATTCCTTTGAATTCATTCCTAGAAGTTTTCGCTTGTAGAATGGAAATCTTTTAATAATTTGGGATTTGGGTATATGGGATTGCATTCAAAGAACGGATTTTTTTCGCCCATCTTTGGCTGCAGATTCCAGATTTGTATGCTATCTCCCTTCTGTCTTCGCAGCCGCTGCAATGCTGCATGTGATACATGAGCTGGAGCCCTGCAATCCTGCGGAGTATGAGAATCAGCTGATGGGTGTCCTCGACATCGATAAGGTACAACATCAAACACATCTCTATACGTGCGATGATTCTCCTAATGCCAAAATCCCATCCATCCATATAGTGGGTCACACCGATGATTGATTGCCACTGAAAAATCACAATAATTAATTAATGTATGGGTATCGTACAAATGGAGTCTACAAAATGCAGACCTTGGCTATGATCTGCAAATTGGTGTGATCCGTTCATTGATCGTGGGGCCCAAAAACCAAAAACTCCACCCATGTAATTTGTTAGATTCTCATGCAACTAGTTCTGTCTGGACAGGAGAAAGTGAAATGCTGCTTCCAGAAGATGATGCAATCGACCTCTGCGACCACCACCTCCGCAGGGCTCAAGCGCAAACACCTGTCGTCGACGCCCTCGAGCCCCAGCGGCGTGATGGACTCCTCAATCTTCAGCTACTGTGACAGCAGCTCGAATGACTCTTGGGGGGCGTCGGTGTCGTCTTCCCCGCAGCCCCATTTCAAGAAGAGCAGGCCGGAGGATCCGAATCTGCAGTTGCCGTCGCTCCACCGGGCTTTCGTTCATGCTCTGGGCAGCAGCCCCTGATGAATGAATGAATGAATGACTTCCCATATTCTCTCTTTGAACTCTCTTTTGATTCTGCAATCTGCATTACATATATAATTTCCATGTCCGTATAAATATTGGCCTCGAACTCCAAGCAAATTGCTTTCCATCTCTGAATTTTCTAGGCTGTGGTGGGTGCTTGAAGAAGGGAAGAACAGAGATGGGTGGCAGTTACCTCTAAGTTATTTCTTTGAAGAATATCATCAGCTATCCCATGAATTCCTCTCTTTTTCTTTGTAGCATATGAGCACATACATCCTCTCGGTTTCCCAGTGGCATTCTTTCTGCGTAGCTACACGTGCGAATTCTCAGATTGTTTTTGGTCCTCCGACGTATGCGTATGCGTGGAATTCTCTTTTTTATTTTCTCGCCGGTGCATGGCTACGTACGGTGACAAAAAGAAGGAAAAAGGAAGTCGACGCACCTCTGTGGTAGTTGCCACCATTTAAAATTTACAATGACACTTTCAGGCAGATACGTACCGGCCAAATTTGTTGTTGTTGGAATTTTGCTCTCAATTTTCGCCTGATCTTAGTTTTGATGGGGTTGGTATGTAGCCTGGTGTGCAAAATGGTTGAAAGCGTCGTCATAAACGGTGGTGAATTCACTCTGGATCATCGGAGAGACCCGGAAATGATAAAAAAAAGATGGCGGAGGGAGGAAAGAGGAGGGAAAGAAAATTCGGGGGATTTGCATTTTTGGTGATCGGTTTTTGGTAGGACGAGGGACATGGAAAACAGTAGTAGCTCAGAGAACTTGGGAAGGGGACCATCTCGGTTAATGGCTTGTGGAAGCCGGAAGGCAGAAAATGGTGGTGTACAGGTGGACCTCGAGGCAAGACGACTTTTGTTGCCCGCTAAAACAATGCAACATATCCCAGAGTGTGAACTGTCCCTCCTGTTCCTTGAGTCATAGGATGGTGGTCCCATACACCCCATTTTCTATTCCCAACTCCTGACACATGGAAGGGAAAAAAAAAAAAAAAAAGAGGAAATGTCTTGGGGCCCCACATGCATGTAATGAGAAACAATTGACCATGCATGATAAGGTGGTGAAATGATCAATGACCGATACGAATATATGATGCACAGCTTTGAGTTGGGGATATAGATATGGTACAGAGGGTGTGTATGGAAAGATTGGATGGGCCCCAAATGAATGGATGGATGATGGGAAGTGAAGGAAGTGGGGATGGAGGGTGTGGATTGGATGTGGGAGGGGAGAGAGGTCATAAGGAATTCTACTTTTGTTTGCATGTGAGGGGGGGAGTAAGTTGTCGGCCACTGGGGTTTGGTTAGTTTGGACTTTTGTAGGGCAGAGGTTTGACCTCGTACGTTGAGCCCTAATGAGCGAGGGGGAGAGATTTGTTTTTTAGAAAATAAATTTTAAATAAAGAGATGAGACCTAAACATAAGCAAGGAAATGGCTTCCTACTTCATCTACTGAAGTTAACATCATTAGCTCTTGAATTTTTTTCTAAAAGGAAGTAGTAGAAGTCTTTGTTGAATGAGACAACAATGAAATCGACAGATCTATTGGCCTTCTTCTTGCATTTATATATATATAGAAAATAGGAGAAATCTTTGCTGCATGAGACACAATCTTGGCCTAATTTTTCAACTAGGGGCTATTAGAATTATTGAGGAGCCAAATGATCAGTTGGGAGTAGGCAATTGCCCTGTTCTCAAAAGTTAAAAGTATTTTATAATTGGTACAAGCACAACTACTGATTTTGGGAATTTCCTGGTAGATTACCCCTCTCCAAAAATGATTAGGAGGGAAAAGACAAATTTAATAAATGAAAATTTCTTATTACAATTTTATGTACTATAAGATATTATTTTTTTATGATAATGTGTACGTGCTGTAGAATTGTTTGAAATGTCTGCTTGATTATATATTATGATAGAGCCAGATTGCTAATATTTGGATAGTGTCCGAGAGTGTATTACAAAAATGTATTTGAAATATATGATTGATCATGTGCTTGGATAGACTATAATCAATAAACTATATATTAAAATATATGCTTATTGGGAATACTTCGATGGTGCTGCTTTATTCTTGCCTAATTTGATTATTAAATCAAAATTAAATTTACACAATTTGCTTAAAATTATTTTTTCTGTGATGATACAAAAAATTTTTGGCCGAAGTTGTGTCGAACACACCTAGTTTAAACGGTTATGGTTACACATAAAATGAAAATTCACTTAAATCCGTTCTCTAATTTATTGGAATATTAAAATATTTTAAAGAATCATTTCTCTATGTAAAATAATTTTTTTGAAAAAATTCCTCTTATACCCACAATATTTGCCTATAACTTCTATTATACTCATAATGTTTCAAAGTTTTCTTTTATATTCATAACATTTTATCCTAAATTCTTATCATATTCATGAAGTCAAAACAACAACTAACTATTCCATTAAGAAGATGATTTGTCCCTCGATAATTTTTTAATTAAAATAATTCAATCCTAATATGACTCATTAATGTTAGTAAACCATTAATATGTATCATCTAAGTGATTCAAGTATTATATTATAGCTAAATCGTTTCAATTATGAAAAAGTTGAAAAAAGCAAAATCATCTTTTTAATAGAGTAGTTAACGATTATTTTGACTACTTTCGTATGATAAGAATTTAGGATAAAATGTTATGGGCATAAGAGAAATTTTTGAAATGTTGTTGGTATATTAGGAATTATGGGTAAATGTTGTAGGTACAAGAGGAATTTTTCCTAAAAATGATATGGTTGCTGAATTCACATTATTAAATAAAATATAAATAAAAATAGTTTTGTTATGTTAATTTTATATGATTGTTGTGTTAATTTTACAAATTTTTGATAATCATTTCTCTATATAAAATAATGTTTTAGATGATATAAATGTCAAATTCACACCATTAAATAAATATATAAATCAAATGGGTTCCATGTAAATATTTTTTTCATTGTTGTATTCATAAATCATCTGAACATACATTTTTAATAGGAGACCATGCTCATAATACAAATAGAAGATACAAGCTTTCTCTAATAAGTGAAAGAGAAACACTCCTCCTTGTTCGAACCCTGGTCACTTGGCACAAACGCCATGGTGTCATCCATTCAAGCTACGCCTTGGTGGCAAATACTTGATTTCATTAAAACTCACTTTCTCAATTAAAAAAGTAATTTTTGATGGAATGTATAAATTGAATTTTAATTTAATCATCCCTACTAATTTTAGCATGATAACAAGCACAATAAACATTTTCTGTAGTTAAGAATTTGGACAATTATTTGAAGTTTATATAATGATAATAACTAAAATTTTATCCAAAATGGTCATAATGTTCTATTGGCTGAAAAAGTGCAACTAATATAACACCTTTTTTATGTAAAATATAACACTTTTTAAACGCAACTTTTCTAAAAAATTCATCACAAAAAAATAGAGGTTAATTCTGCTTGCTGAGCGTTGAATATGGTGGTTGTAGTGGAATAAGCGTATATAATAATTAAGTGGGTCATGCAACAGTGACATTAGGTGTTAAAATTTATGCATGACTTCAAGTCCTGAAGAGTGACGAGGTGACTGCACCAATTAAAGTTTAAAATCAGATGGTTGGTTAGAAAATTCGTTGTCGTTGATATATGGCACAACTGCTTAGTTGAAATAGGAGCATTAATTGGACCTGTTCATACACAGATGTCACATAATCTTGACTCTTGGTCTACCCAACATAGATGGTACCTAAACCAAAGGCCCATGCATGCAGATATATAATTAATTAATTAATTAATTTCGGCCGCTTGTTGTCTGTTGGTGGTCCAATATGTCCCAAATGTCTGAGCGTGTTGTTCACCACCTTTGTCAGAAAACACAAGCATTTTTTGTGTTTGGTATTTTTCATATTTATTATCGTTCATTTGACAGCACCAGATCATTGGGGATATTTTTACCCATAATAGTAGTCCTTCCCCTGATAAATTCAGGATCACCGGGGATTTTTACCATATATAAAAGAAAAGACTTCGCTCTCTTTCTCCCTCTATTGTATCTGCACGACTCTTTATTTATTTTTTATTTTTTTGAGATGATGCACGTCTCCTTTTTTAATACAATGCACATGTCTCTTTTAAACCCATCTAATCATCATTTCTAATTGCTTATTTGTTTATCACTGATAAGCCTCTTTACGATGGTTTGGTGGGACTATTTGAGGCTGTAATAATGCCATACAGACTAAACGACTTCTATTGTCCATACCTCTGACTACCTCATTATTGTTTCTAGTAGGCCTAATGCATAGATCAACAGTGTCTATGCTTAGCTAGGTAGAGACTAAGAAAATTACAATTCCAAAATAGGAAATTGAGTAGACTACTAAACAGGTGAAAAGAAAGAGGGAACTGGAAAATCATAAATGAAAATATTTTAAGGAATATAAGTAATTATTAAATAGATAATAATAACAACAACAATAATAAGTAAAGTTATTAGAGCATTGAAATGTTATACTTTAATACCCAAATCTGTTAATGCAAACTGAGAATCCAATATGAATGATTATTTCTTGTGCAAAGTGTGCAATAAACCAAGATGTTGTACAACTAAGATTGGAGTACGTTCGTGCAATTGCACAGAGTTTTTGTCGCTGCAAATTTTTACATTGAGAATTTTTATACCAACGAAAAACTAAAACAGTGTTAATGTGTCATAAATCATATAAACATTAAAAGACTTCGCTACAAAACTTAAGTCAAACCTATATGTGAGATTAATTATGGGTGTATCTAGGAAGTGATATGATGTAAATTGAGAGAAAATGATGTGATATAATATGGGCAGTTATGGGGAGTAAATAGAATAAAGTTAAAATAGATAAGTTAAATATATGCATGGTTGTGTAGATACGATCGAATATTAGAGTCATTAGATAGGAAGATATGAAAAATAATTAAAAATAGAAGAATTATGGAAAGGGAAAAATTTTATATTTGAAAGTAAACAAAAATGCCATATAATTAATATCTTGCCTATTTGCCTCCGCATTCCCATCCTTTTTGGATTTTGTAACTTACTTCGAACTTTTAATTTGAAAAATACTAGCTATCTATTTTGTCCAGATTTGTGACTTATCTAGACATGACAAGAGTCATGCATGTAATGTTGTCGGTCGTCACTCAAGAAAATGTACAATTTACAGTGCTGAATATTGTCCTATATGTACAGTGATGTTGCAATAATTAAGCTGGTCGCAGAAGGCTTTAATTAATAATATTTTTGACTTTTTTGTTATTGCTAGAAAAATTGCTTCTTTTACTGCTACTCGAAGCCCGCAAAACAATAATTGAAAATCGCTAATAAGTATATTATGCAATAAAAAAATTATTCATTACAATCACGTTGCGAAACATTAACTTTAATATAATGTATTTTAGATTTTGTCTCATCTGATCTTTATGGTAAGTGGGTTAAACAACCTACTTAACGGTTTTGTTTGACATCAGCGACTTTACAAACACAATTTAAAAGTAAGGATAATTTTGCAAAATCAATAGTTTTTGACAAAAATTATAATAATTTATAATAGTTAGAAGGTCATAATAAATTACAGAATCGTTGATCTATGTAGAAAAAATACGTTAGCCAACATAGATATTGAATCAACATATTTGAAATAGACATATAATATTACTGTGATTTTACACTTTAAATAAGGCTCATGCAAATATTTGATTAGGTGGAACTTTTTCTTAGCTAAAATATAGTTTTTTTAGAGAAGTTAAAACATAGTTTTAATGTAATGGCGAAGTGGATTTCATATCACCATGAACGTAGACCAAAAATTGAATGATTACAACGAAATTTAAAGTATTTTCTTATATAATAACGCTATACAAAAACACTAGCAGTTCCTTGCAGGATAATTTATTGATATATTCATTTAGTTTGATGTTAATTGCTGATATACTTATATTGTTTCACAAATTGAATATTACTCCTATAAAGTTTCATCAAAGTTGCTTGCTTACTCATATTAATGGTTGACGTTTAACGACCGTTAAATAAAAAAATATAATTTATTGATATACCTACTTAGTTTGATTATAATTGCTAATATACATACATTGTTTCACAAATCGCATATTATTGCCTTAAAGTTTCACCAAAACCGTTTGTGTACTCATGTTAACTGTTGACATTTTACCCTAGCTAAACCCCTTTCACTTCCATAATTGGGTATTTTATTGATCATGAGATTCTAATATAGCTTTAAATAAAGTGATTTTATCATTATTCAAAATTTTAATGTATATACTAACAGTTTCTGATGACAAAGAGACGTCATGGGGTACACGAGCAATTTTGATGAAATTTTGTAGGGTAATATGTTGTTTGTGAAATAATGTAAATATATCAATAATTAACGTCAAACTAAGTGGGTATTTCTGCAAATTATTCTTTTCTATTTAACAGCCATGTACTCTCGTTAGATGCCAGTCATTAACATGGGTACACTTGTTGAAATTTTATGACGACAATATTCGATTCATAAAACAATATGGGTGTATCAGCAACTAGTGTCAAACTGAGTGAGTATTTTAGCAAATCACAATTTATGACATTGAGATCGAATCCTCATACACAAAACAAGACAGAATTTCAACTCCCCTATAAATTAGAATTAGGCCAATTTGTGATCGATCATGTATTCATGTCCATCAAGGGCTGTGAATCATCGCTCATACGTCATTAACAACGTCACGTCTACAACCAACTCTAACATTCTAGTGGCAGACCAGACAACAATCGGATTTTGGCCATCTAATCAAACTTTCTTGTGTTGTATACCAGGGCCTTAAAGATTTTCAAACCTGCTGCAAGAGGAGGGTGAGTGGATTTGCTTTTTCTGATAATTATCGAAATGCGATAAAGGAGGGGGGATTTTTGTGGTCCTCAGCACCTCAGAAAACACACTCCCCTTCTCCTTATATATATGTACAACACGGCCTCTCTCCAAAAGGTCTGTCAAGACGCATGAAAGATGAGCCCTGCAGCTTGAACGGTCCAGATCGCCAATTTCTGGGTCCCGAAGTCTCCAACCACCCTCCTGCATTTTCAATACATACTCTAGATGAGGATGATACACATGCCTGTAAAAGGAGTGTGAGACTTTTGGACTCCAGCCAGCCAAACAACTTTTAAAACCTGAATGCTAACAGGACTAGAAAAAGGAAGGAGAGAGAGAGAGGTCCACATCATGATCAGAACCGTCGGCTCATGAGCTGCACCCACCACCCAGAAAAAAAGTGTATTTGGATTTCAAATGGGAACATCAGAATGCATGCAGGGATTTGAATATATGGTAGTGGGGAATGCATGCATGGTTGTCTTGTGTAGATATTATACTTTCCGAGGGAATGGATGGATATGATGTTGTTTTTGGGGGGGATTGTTTTTCAACGGGAACAGCTGAGAAACTTCACAAGATCCATTTGGCCCACTCAATAATTGTGGAATAATATGATGGCAAGTCTCCCTTTTATGAGTTTTTCCTTCTTTTTGACCGAGTCTGGAAGACAGACAGGCACAAAAAGCAAAAGACCGACCTTCATGTGTGCAGTGTGCAGTAGCTAGACGAGGTGACTCGCATGGCTGCCTCTAATTATAACCCCACCTCGTGCATTTTGTACATGTCCATCTTGTGGACCCATTTAATTTGTCTGTCCACACCTGAATTGTATTCATCGATCATGATGGTTCCCATAATCATGGCCCATCAGAGGATCAGGTGCTTAATTTTTTCAGCCGGCTAATTAATTAAGAATAATGGTGCAAGATTTGTGCATGCATGGGGTAATCTTTGGCTCAAGCCACATAACTCTCCAAATCATTGGGCAGTTAACTACATTACCCATCGATAATTAATAATTCAAACCACCATCATTTTTTCTCTCTGTGTGTCAACTGAATTTGTTAAAAGAAAGAAAATCAAGCAAGCCGTCTGTAATTTGGATAGATGCAATATTGACCAGTTTAAGGAATTTTACAGTATCAGCCTATCACTACAAAATGTGATTCGAGTATGCAACAATCTATACACCTGCATAATATAAAACGCATATGCAGCTATTTTTATCGTACTTTTTGGTTGCTTAAACAAGTATTAGCTGCATTTAAACACACGACACAATGCAAATGCAGCAATGTGGCAGTCTAAATATTTTTTTTGACTGGTATTATATACGCCGTGACATTTTAATATTGCATATAAGTCCTATTCACAAGTCTCACACTTTGAAGAAATATTTTTTGTAAATGCCCCATACACTTAAGAGGAACAATTATATTACTTCAAAAAAAAAAAAAAAGCAACAATTATAAATACTTACATTAACAGAAGGACACATCATGAAAGGAGATACGATGCTCTCAAAATGCTACCCCGAAATTCAATACCAGGTCTGCGCCGAGGCAGGCGGCAGTGCTTACCAACCATGCTGAGCGCGTGTTAGCTATGACAGTCTAAATATTGGGTGCACAAATATTTATATAGCAAAAAGAATTTGCTAAACCAACTTTTTTTTCTTGTAGTGTACATGCAGGCTGCTACATGCTTTGTGGGATATAGATAATTACAACAATTTTTTTCTTAAATAACAATAATTCAAGCAAAACTTGTGGCATATATACATGTTATCTGCAACCGATTTCTCATGCGCATTACAATACTTATTCGCAGCAAAATCGTTACTGCTTATGATATTATATCTAGCAAAAAAAAAGATTTTGCTGTATAAAAACTATTGCATAAAATAATTTTTTAAAAGTGAACATATGATTTGGACCATTGAAGATTGACATGCACATTAATTGTACTTACGGGTACGTTTCATTTATGGCCGTAATCTACAGGAGTAACTACGAGAATCTATCTAAAATAATGTCATGCGGAAGGTTTTTAATTTCTCGTGGTGGTCCATCCACAGTACTAGGACCTTAAATAAATAAATAGTTGTGTTATCCAGGTGGGCCCCCCATATGCTGCATTGCTATCAAGATCATAGATTTCGGTAGTGCTAGGAATTACTGAACCTAACGTCAAACAGCAAAGTAGAAAAAAAGAACAGGAAATTAAAGAATATGTATTTCTTTATGTGAAGGAATTGGCGCCTTGGCTCTACCTCCCTCCCTTTACTATATTTAGTAAATTTTTTTTTCACGACCTCTGCGAGAAAATGGAACAACAGCTGTAAAGAGCCCAAAGACAACAAAAGAGACGGATTCTGATTTTTCCCCATTTTCCATTCTCATTGAAACTCTTCTCTCTTTCTCACCAAAAGAAAAGAGAATAAAAATATTTTTCAAAACGACACTGTCAAAGCTGTAGGACCCCCCTTTCGATAAGTCATGGTCAAGCTCATCAACATCCCTTATCAAACACAGTCGGATCTTTTCATTGAGATGGGTAGTCAACTAAATAGATGCCTAATGCTTGCAATATATTGCAATGGATGATGGTCGCCAAACCAGGCTTTTGTTAAACTGGGTAACTTGTACGTCATTTGCATTGTTTTGGTGCCTGCATGTCTATCAGCAGAGGCTGCAGGAGTATCAGCCTTTTCTGATCTCTACCACACTATTCTTCGTTTGACTAGTCTCAGATCCATGCAATATATGCTCTGATTTTGAGTGTTGGCTCGTGTGGGGGTCTTTGGAATGCATAATGAATGTGATCTACACCATCCTTCAATCAAATTACCAATCAATTAATTATTGGAATTGAACTGCTAATCATACAAAAAAGAAAACCCCAAAAGCAGCAACATCTCTCTCTCTCACTCTGAGTGTTCATGCATGCATGCAGTGTCTGAGCAGGCACAATGTTCGTGCCTGCATGCTGAGGATGTCGGCCCACACCTGCTGCATGCTGCACGGGACCAAATAATTAAATAGACGGTCCACATTTATTTCCATTTAGATACTACCACAAAAACTCTATTATTTTTCCAACCTTATTTTAGCATTTTACTTTAGGTGGGCTGCTACAGCCTTGAGGTAGAACTTCTTGTATTTATCGGTATCCATGCAGAAAAAGGTAAAAGAGGAACGCATGCTCTTAATGTTGGAGTTCTACTCTCATTTGGGCTCCTCATAAGGTAATCCTATCCAAAAGGATTATCTTCAACTTAAACTAGAATAGTTATCATATGAGGGAGTTATCCTTTAGGATAGCTGATAGAGAGGAATCTCTAGTAGAGAGATTTCAAGAATCTCCAGTAGAGAGATTTCAAGAATCTCCAGTAGAGAGATTTTTCAGGACTCTTAATTCCCCTTATTATAAAAGAGGGATCCGGGATCCCTTTTGGAAGACATGAAATCCCATTGCTCCCGTTCACAAATACTATAGACACTTAAGTGGTGAAAATGTGGTTAGTTTTCATTTTGTGATCCCAATCCGGCTAGACGAGTAAGCTAGGTGGTATAAAGCTTGAGGCCCAGCATCAATCCGGCTTCCGCAAATTAATTCTAATGTAAACTCCTAAGAGGTAGGCTACCCTATAAATTTATTGGGTTAATTTCACCATGCGGATTATAAAATTGTGCACTTAAAGTGTATGTAGCTTGGTTCATTTGATGATGATTTGGTACGAATTCCAGTGCACTTGATTAGGTTAGGAGACAAGGTCTCGTGTCCTTGCCCATATACATATATAGGCTTTAAGAATTTGGACCCAAGTATACATACGGGGCAATTAACTTCAAAAATGAACAGATACACATTGTATTAATTAATAGAAATTGGATGATGCCGAAATATGACAGCCGAGAAAAAATAGATTTCTCTCTTATATATTATTTAGAAATGATATTATTTTGAAGATGAGACGCACTTTCTTCATTGTAAGGTTCTTTGGAAGGTAGCTTTAATTTCCATGCTGAAATAATAGGGTTTTATTCAAGATCAGTGCAGCCGCAACAATGGATAGTTAAACAATGAAGTAATTTGGAAAATAAGAGATAGAAAAAAAAGGGACACATATTTACATTAAAACCAGTCGTTATGAAAGAAAACTCTACATTGGCAAAGAAGTTACCATGTTAAGAACTCAAAAAAGAAAATTTTTGAAATAAGTGGTTAAAAAAATTATAATATACCTTATAGATTTTGAGAGAAGGTACAAGAATAATATAGTGATAGTTCTCTTTTAACACTTAATATTCAGATTAAATAATTATTTCATTCAACTGTTGCTATTGTTGCATGTGAAACCCGAGACTCTAGGTACTCTCATCTCTTAATTTTTAATCTTTGTTCTACGTATCTAAGCCAAGTTTAAATCAATTTTCAATTTCAATCACTCCCATCCATTCCACCATTTGTTTACTTCAATTGAACTTGTTCTCATCATTTAAAACATCATGATCTTCAAATTATTGGAAAGTAACACCAAAAGAGTAAGGAATAAGAGTACTCTCCTATTTTTGCTTATGTCATCTTATGTTAATGATCTAGTTGTGCCAATTATAACATGAAAAATCAAAATCAAAATCAAAATCAAATAAGCAAAATCCTAACTAAAGTAAAATCAAAAAGCTGAAGCAAGAAAATCCTATGTTGTGTTGCCTCCCAAGAAGCAGTTGATTTATAGTCTTAAGCCTGACTATATTCAAAATGTCTTCCAAATTAAATCATTCAATCCCAATTATTGCACAAATTTGATCTTATAATTTTCTTTCAACTTTAAATATGCTTCCTGTCTTTTGAAGAAACTATTAATTCATATTTATACTATATATTTTAGATTATGATTAGATGAAAATTTGAGTGTTAAAGATTATTTGAATCATATTTAGATTGATTTAGCTTTGTTTACCACAAAACACTCACAATCAGTTGAGATATGAAAAAAGCAAGAAAATTACGTGCATTTTTTATGCAAAAAATGGTCAAATGGACAAGCCTCGATGGAAGTGGAGTAAAATTCAATTCTGAGACTCAAGTTTGAAGCAAAATAAGGATCAAAGCATGTAAAACATAGCGGGAAAGTTACAACATGATTTGGGGCACGACAAGGCAGAATAGTGTGAAAATTCGAAGCAAACTGAGCATCCCAGAGTGTCACAATGTTTGAATCGTGTGGATCTAGGTGGCATAGAGTTCAAACAGTGTGAAACCTTGGCTACATAAATTTGTGCATAAATCAGACTATATGCACATGTCCTCCCCCTTTCTCTATATAAACACTCATTGTACACGTCTTGAGCCATCTTAGAACATTATTGCAGCTTAGGTTGAGGTCTGGGAGTTAAAGCAAGGAGCGAGACCACAAGTTGTTTGAAGTATTCAAGACACCATTGAAGCTTCCAATCAATAATATTTCTTTTCTTCTTTCTTTCTGAGTTTAATTGTCTTATTTAAGATAGATTTTAGATATAATATTCTTTTGTATTTGGATTTTATCATAAACATGTTGAGCTAAATCTTTAATCTAGGGCTTAGGATGTAGCACGTGTACAATGCAACAGATATTGTGATTTTGATTTATTTATAAAGGATATTGATTGTTAATTTAATATCTTGCATTCTTAACGCTTACTTTGTACATGGGTCCACACTATAGCATAATTCCATCTATAAAGTGATGGAGCTGAAAGGTGAAAGTCTAATATATCATAATCAAGATATTAAACCTACAAATCTAAGACCACGAAAATATGCATGATGACCTTGAAGAATTTCATAAACTTCCACATAATTTAATGTGGATAAAGAAAATGTTACACTTATTGTTGATGAAAAAATTGCAAAAGATGAAAATGATCCAGCCACCAATTACAAACTTACTTCTTCAGTTTGGAAACATTTTACTAAAAATGAAAAGAAGCATAGTAAAGAACCAACTGCCACATGTAATTACTATAAAAAGGTCTTTTAAGTGTGCTAGTAAGTATGGTACTAGTTCACTTTCAAGGCATGTCCAACATTAATGGAGAACAGGTTATCAGTGTGTGGAAATTTAATCAAGATAAATGCAGAAAGAGACTTGCTGAAATGATTATCATAGATGAAAAACCATTTAAGATTGTAGAACATGAGAGACTGAAGAAATGGGTTAGCATGTTGCAACCACAATTTAAGTCCGTAGCTAAGAAAACTATCACCAATTATTGTCTTGCAATTTATGAAGCTGAGAAGAAAAAATTGAAGAAATTTTTTGAAGATAAAATTCAAAGGGTGAGTTTGACCATAGACTTGTGGACTTCCATTTCAAATGATGGTTTCGTGTATCTCACAGTGCACTACATTGATGATGAATGGAAGTTATACAAGAAAATAATTAACTTTTTTATGCTTCCACCTCCACATACCAGCGATGTTATTGCTTAAGCAGTTGAGGATTGTTTGTTAGGTTAGGTATTGAATAAAATCATAGATCATGCATCTGCAAATGATATTTCTTTCAAAATTCTAAGGAGAATATTAGTTAAAAGAGAGTTTCTAGCAGGCGAGGGTGACCATTTTCATGTTCGTTGTGTTGCATACATTGTTAACTTGATTGTGGGAGAAGGTGTAAATAAAGTTAATGAATCAATTAATAGAATTCGAAGGTGTGTTAGATTTGTAAGAGGTTCCCGATAAAGAGAACATAGTTCTAAAGTGTGTTGTGAGAAGGAAGGAATTAGTTCCAAACTTGGATTGTGCATGGATGTTCCTACTAGGTGGAATTTCACTTATTTAATGTTGGACAAAACTTTGAAGTATCAAAAAGTTTTTGACCAGCTTGTCTTATATGATACTACATTTGCAAAGGAAGATACTCCTAGCGATGGTGATTGGAGAATTGGCAAAGCTATGTGTTTTAGAACATTTTTATGAAGTTATAACCACATTATCTTGAACCTCATATGTTACTTTCTCTCTTTACTTAGATGAGGCCCACAAAATTGAAAGGCTATTGTTTGAATTTTCTATAGCAGAAGATCTAGTCCTTAGAGACGTGTTTAGAAAAATGAAAGAAAATTTTGATAAGTATTGGGGCAGTTTTAATAAAATTAACATGTGGTTGTTGGTTGCAAATGTATTGGATCCAAGATGCAAGTTGAAGTTTTTGAAATTCTGTTATTCACAAATGTATGATGTTGACAAGGTTAAGGAGATAATAAATAGTGTTAGGACTTAATTTGCAACCCTTTTCAAGGTCTATGAGGCTAAATTTTCTACCTCAACCAAAACAAAAATTGAAGCCCCCACTCAAGCAAAGACAAAATGACCATCAAGAGCAGCATATTTGAAGTTCTTAGCAGTGGATGAGACAAAAAATGAGAAGACAGAGATTAATCGATATTTAGAAGAGCATATTATGGTGGAAGATGACGGTTTTGACATCATAGCATGGTGGAAAGTAAATGCATATAAGTATAAAGTATTATCTCATATGGCACGAGATTTATTAGTCATTCCTGTGTCCACTGTTGCCATAGAGTCGGCTTTTAGTACAAGTAAACGTGTGCTTGATTCATATAGAAGTTTCTTATCTCTAAAACTCATGAAATGTTTAATTTGTGCTCAAGATTGGATAAGGTCAAAGTTAAAAGTAGATAAATTTGAAGAAGATAAAGATGAACTTACAACCGACATTAAAGGAAACTTATATAGTTCAATATCTAACTTTCTTACTTGAACTTAGGATATATATTTTATTTTTCATAAATGAAGTTAGTAACTAATTGATTTTTTATGTGTTGTAGCTATTAAAGATGAAGTTGCAGAAGGTAGTTGTGGTGCCCCAAACCGAGCGTCACATCCTAAGCCTTACTTCAGGATTGTTATTGATTGGTGAACATGATTAGGATTGTTGCCCTGTCACACGATGGGTCTATTGGATATTTATCCATTTAATCTTTCAGCCCTAGGAGTTAATATCAATATGCATTCTCCATTTTTAATCATTTTGCCCACTTAGGCCATCATCAGGACTTAGTATAAAATCCATATTTATTCATAACATTGCAAAGCATGCATCCAACATTTGTCCATAAAATTCTTCCATCAATACATTACAACAATAATGTAAATTTCATACATTCATTCAATCATAATGTCATACACAAGTAATCATAAAATATCTTCCTTCATCATTTAACATGTGCTCCTATGCTATCTCCATCCTTTTACCTATCTTAAGGTTTGGAAAACAAAACGTGAATCGAAACTCAATAAGCAAGTGGCATAGTTTTCAGGCAATTCATTTTGCAGGCAACATTTTTCATTTAAAAACATCTTCGAAAATAACATTATACCCACTCGTGGGTATATCATCCAAACATAATCCTTATACCCATCACAGGTGCATTGTAAATAATGCGATGCATTATCATAAAATATGAACATCATAGGATGAAGGCTAGCTAGACGACCATCCGTCTTCGTCTTCTCCCATCTCGGGGAGGGCGTCGTCGGCCTTTGGCCTATCTTAGTGACTTGGTTACACCAAAGGAGGACAATCGGTCCGCTTATACCTTTGAAGTGGATCTAATGCCTTGTGCACATGAACTTATCATAAACATTATCTTTAACATACTAGCATAATTTTTCATACATAAACTCTTAAATCGTCAATTTTCATCAATATTTGATAAAGCATTGTGCAAATCATTTATCACAGGTTATAACAGCATTTCAATACATATTGAGATAAAAGAATGGTCATCCTTAAACAACTTAGAAATAATTTCAATAATTATTTGCTAAATAAGGTATTTAAAATATCATTAGCAAACATTTTATCACAGTTTTGTAAAAGAAAAAATCTTTTAGAAAGTTGTTTACTTACATGCGTCACGTTAGCTTTCCTGGTCAACCTTTTTTTGTCTTTGCCTATACACATAAGATTGACATTGCATTCATATAATTCTCATTTTTTTACATACAACTTAGTTTTCCAACTTATTAATCATCAACATACATGACCCACTTAGATTTCAAGTCGGGTATTATTCATAGCACGTACTTGTGCATCATACTATTCATTCATTTCATACCATGTTCAAAACCCATACGTAGGGTAAAGATTCATGCACATTATAATTATTTATTGATTTATCATATGGAGGTTCATTACCTCCCATTCATCATTTTTCACATGTTTTTCACATTTTAGACGTTGATGCTCATTTTAAACACATATTTGACGTCTTAGACCTCATATATTAATCCCAAAATTTGAGATTATAATTATTTATCAAAACAGCAACTTAATCATTCATTTAATCTCATATTCATTCATTTTTACATTTTAGCAAATCATATAAGTCATTTATCTTTCATTCATGCATATCCTTTCATGTATACCCATCTTACAACACATATACTATGTGTTCCTTAAAAATTTTCAAAACAGTAACTTGTCTTATGATTTGGCATGATTAAACCCCTTAATTAGTACATAATTTAGGGTATATTTATGAAATTTTGATCCATTAATCATAGGGTTCCAAAATAGCAACTTTGGAACCCCTTTTTCACACTTTCAACGTTTCTTTTGATACTTAAATCTTAATAAATTTTTAACTCATAAATTTCAGTCATTAATCATGCTTTTCTTATCCCGAATTTAGGCTAATATCATATATTTAAAGTCCATAAATTAGTTTCTTACAAAACAACAACTCCCATACGTGTTTTGGGTACCCTTTTGCACCCCTTTGAACGTCCACATATGTATGCCCTAAATTTTCAGAATTTGGGTAATCCTTCTCAAACCTTTTTGGACATCTTAAGTACCCTTAATTTAGGGCACTTCACCCTTTAAATAATCCATAGATTCATTGATTCAATTCATGCATCATCCACATCATAAAAGGGTGAAAATCGGGTCAAGTTGTTAACCCTAAGTTCCATCCTTTCTAAGGTTCATATATTATACCCAAATCAACTTATATAATTCATAAATTTATGATTCATAATTTAATCATAAAAATAATTCAAAACAAAAACTTCACATGAGGAATTAAGAAAATTACAGTTAGGTTTAATGACCCATATCATCTCTAACATCCAACTTAACATTTTTAAACCCTTGAATTCATTCCTTTTATTCAATTCTCATCCAATACCCTAATTAAGGGCATCATAAATCATCTTTTAAGGTTTTGTTATGAATCAAATTCATGACTCATAAATAGAGGTAAGAACTTAGAATTAAAGAAAACTCAATTCATACTTACCTGAATCTAAGCAACCTTTGATCCAATCTTTCCCAAATTGGATTCTTCTCATTTCTTTCTCTTTTTCCTTCTCTTTCTCCCTTTATTTCTTGCTGTTTTGGCTTGCGTTGGGGACAACTCTAGCTGCTGCCTTGCCCTTGAGAGAATTTTCTCTCTCTAACTTAGCATATGGAACATCTAAGCATGCCCTCCCTTTACATACATATTTCTGATTTTTTTGGGGCCCACTTTGACACATCGCATGAGGGTAATTTGTAGCCCACTGATCCATTGATGTGTTGACTTCATCATATCCAAGTAAAATGTGTATTTACCATATATCAAAAATCATCAAATCTTAGCTCATTTAGAGTCTACCTTGCTGTCCCCTATTCATCACGTTCACATGGCCTTGATTTTGGTATCTTTTGCCATAAAATTCAACTTTAATTTAATGATATGTACTTACCCTAGCTTCCTAGGTAATTAGATACATATTTTGTATTTTTAAAAAATCAAAAAATGCATGTCTATCCCACCTTGGGCGTCACCATGCTTGCACCTTATCATGCCTCCTTGAGGCTACACCTTAGCCACTTAAACCAAGCATTAATCACTTGATATTATCATAAATTTTAGCATTTTAGGTAATTCATAAAATCCACTCAAAATTACCCTTGTGTGACACCTCGTATATGTCATAAATCAAGCCATTAGCACACTTACTTTTACATAAATAAACATGTCATTTCATGGGACAAAAGTCGATTCCTCTCGTCCTTTTATGATTAGGAATTTTTTATGATAATTAGCTTAATCAAATTCTTCTATAACATTAACCATAAAGTTTTATCCGTTCATATCAAATTTCATTTTAAAACGACCTTTCTATCTCAAGTTATAGTCATTTGAGTTTAACTTGTGAATTTCGGATGAAAATAAATAATTATCTTCCTAATCCCATCATAATTTTTAAAATTAAATCCTTTCATAAGATCAGGCACAGAATCATATGCTTACCTTTCAAATTTCATCTAAATCCGTCTTATACGAGTCAAGTTATGAATTTCCAAACATTTATCACCTTAATTTCATAATTATCATTATAATCTTACTAATTAAATCATGATAATTGTAATAATTATTCATTGCACATTAACATGTTTCAATCCTTATTAGTTCACTTTAATCACATTGACCCCATTGGGCTATGGCGATTAATTTAATCATCATTCCTTAATCATTAGCCCTAATTGCAATAAATCATCAAATTATTGAATTATTCATAAATCAATCAAATAATACATAACATGTTTACTTGTCAAATGCACATGTATGATTCCTATTTTGGTCCGGTATCACAGTAGCAATTGTCCTCCTCGTTCTCATGCTAGTGCAACGGTTTTAAGCATTAATCTTTTTTTGTATTTTTTGTTCTTTTTTCTTTTTCCCTTGGCTTGCGTTGTTACTGTATATACTAATAAAATAATATTTTAATTTTTCAGGGAAAGGGCATTGTTATCGATGGATGAAGTTAGGAAAGGATGACAATGAAAAACAATTGGCATTTTGTTTTTATTATGAACATTTTATGATAGAAACATATATTTAAACTTAATGTGTTGGATAAAATATGTGTCTCGTGTTTGCTATACTTAGAACTTGCATGAAGGATTTATGTTATCAATTAAATTAGTTATACTTTTTGTTTTTATGTGCATGTATGTGTTATTAATTGTGATGGTATTGGTTGTGGTTTTGTTTTATTCATTGCATTGCATAGGTGTTATTCAGGTCATGCCTTCTAGAAGATTTTATTACAACTCATAAAGTATTATCAATGTTCTTTGCACTTTTCAGGTAAAACTACTATCCTACTACAAATTTAAACAATTTTTATTTTAACTCTAAATGTGACATCATTATTATTTCTGTTGAAGGTAAACAACAAACGACATGGAATGAGTTCAAATAATTAGTGGTTCAAATATTCAAGTTGTAAACAAAATTCTAAACGAGGTAAGTTTTATTACTTATTCTTCTATAGTTGAATAAATATTCATATTTTACTTAAGTATTAATATTTTTCTTAGACTGATTAGTGATAGATTGAAACATATAATAGTTAAATTTAATATAAATTTGTCTTTATTCTTGATAGGTTCATAAATTCTTAAAAACTTCTTACTTGATCTACATTTTTTACCCGACTCATTGTCCTAATATCGACTCGAATTTTGACCCGAGACCTACTACAAAAAAGTAAAAGTCAAACCGACTTTGTCCCAACCCGATATAAAAATAACGGTCAAACAAGATTTTTGAAAGATAGGGTCAGGGTTGGACACACCCTGACCCATCTCGACCCACCTCGATTTCCAACCCTAATTACAATGACCATGCTACATGTAAACTCTATGAGCTACTATTCTTACTCTATTTACCACTTCTCAACTTCCTTGGTGGAAATGCGCCTGATGACCACTTCATTTAATTCAAATACCAAATGGGGCAATCAAATCAAAGGTTGAATTTCATGTTTAGCTCCTACTTCCTAATCCATTGGATCAAGGCTAATACATAAATTTCTACTAAGAGGTAGGGTACTTTCCTGACTTTCGTGCTGAAATGAATAATTTAATCTTGAAAGGTGATGCGACCTAAGTGGTTATCACTAAGAGCACTATGATCATTAATTTAATTAAATTAATCAAAACACATTAAAGTTAATACTGTACAAAAGATAACATAAAATAATGGTAAGTTTTGTCAAATCCACAGAGAACCAAAATGAAAATTTGAAATGTTGCAAGAGTTATAATTTAAAATAATAAAAATGAGATGATTGCTAGTTTAAGAATAATTTATAAAGTAAATTATAACTAAAAATTAATCTATGACTAACAGCTGGAAATAAATAAAATCTAAGAATTATAATGTAAAAGGGAGCAAACTAAATCTAATCTAGGAAAGCAAGAAAGTAATTTAATCTACTCAAGCACCAAAAGTATTAAAAGCAAAAAAGTAAATAGATCTATTCTAAGAAAGCAACAAAATTACAAATATAATCAATAATTTTACTTTTATCCCAAAGATAACGTCGATCACTTCATGAAGAGCAATCCTCACAATCTCTAAAGCTTGCAATAGCTTGTGTGTCCCACCCTTGAAAGGGACCCTCTATATACAGCTACTAATGAGGGGGAGTCTCTTGACCATTCTACTAAAAGCTTCATTTTCGTGCTTGTGTGTTATTCAACTAGTTGTAAGTTTTGTTTTATTTTTATTTATTTTACCTTGAATTAGAGTTTTTCTAATTCAAGAAGAAAATTTTCGTCGTGATTTGTGAAAAGTTTCGCGTGCTATCTGAAGTCATTTGTATAATTCAGAAGATGATTGAGATCATACCACTGTAACTTGAGTTCTAAGTTGGCTAGTGGAAACCTGAGTTAAGGCGTTGACTTGGAGAGTGGAATAGGTGCGTTAATCGAACTACTATAATTTGTGATATCTTCTTTGGATTATTTTTTGTGGTATGTGAAATTTATCTTGTTCTTTCTTGGATCTCTCTTTGTACTTTTATCCCTTTCTTTTATAAGTTCCATATAGGCCTAACATATAATAATGGTGATCGTTAGAAATTAAGAAAATAAAGTAAAAATAGATGAGATGGTTATGTAAAAAATATGAAAATGATTAAAATGTTAAGTTATAATAGAAAAATTAGAATAATTAGGTAGTTAAGCTATGAAATCATATCAAAAGATGTGTATAAAAGAATAGTAAACTTTTTTTTCTTTTATCTGGGTAATGTTGGTAAAATTTATACTAATGTATTTATTTATTTTTTTATTACATTGAATTACAATAAAGACTATATTCCTGCCAATATTCAAAGCCAAGATCAAAATTCATACACCCGAATGTCTACGACTTGGCTATGCCCTAATTGACTTCGTTTATTTATATTTGGTATAATTTATTCTCCTCCTGATCAAATGGACCCTTACGAACAATAATGTCAGCCTCTGCAACAATTACTTCACAATATCTAGAGAAGAAATGACCTGATTGTGACTCAAATATTTTATATCTTAATATTCCATTAAAAAATAAAAGTCACACTACAATGGAACCTCACGTATTTATACATTTTTATTTTTTATTTTTTAATCATTTTATGTCGTCCTACATGTATTTAATTCATATATTATATTTTACAATTTTTATATCCTTATACATAATTTTTACAAATCTCCGAATAATAAAAGTTTTTACCCATTTGAGTCTCTCCTGCACATGAAAAAGGCTCAAATTATTTTATTTTTAAATGTTGTTTTAGTATATGAACCAACATGATTCACATAAAAATGACCAAAAAAATTTAAAAACAAAAATATATTGAGTACAAAATTTTGTTACTTAATTAGCTAAATAATAATCCATTTTGCTTGATCATTATCATACGTACATGAGAGAGAGAGAGAGAGAATTGATCATTCTTTTATAACAATGAATTTTCCATCTTTTTGAAAAAATCAACTCAAGTGCTTTTGAATCATTGATTTATATTGCCCTTAAGCTGGGCTACATAAGTCTCCCATGTGAAGTCAATTGACTTGAAATGTTTGAATCATCTAGGCTAGAAATAGACAGTGTCTGTTATAAGCTATATGTATTTTCTTTCTAATCAAAGTCCAGTATTGTACTTCCATCCAATGACTTTTACCAAGACTCTCCCTTCACCTTTTTATCAATGTCATATGATCTTTTACGACTGGATGCATGGGGGCAGCTATGAGTCCGGCCTAAAAAAAATATTTTTAAAATATTTTTTTCGTTTTTCATGAACAAATAAATCTAGGTGTATTAAATCTGTAAACCAAAATTTACCATTTTTTGATATTTTTTAGTATTTGTTTCGGATTTTTATATGCAATGGCATTTCTGTGATTATCTATTAGTAAAACTTAGTTTATAAATTTAATACACCTAAATTTACTTGTTCATGAAAAAAATAAAAAATATATATGTTTTTGGGCCGTAAAAGATAACAGCTCTTTATCAATTACGAACTTCCTTTTATTTTACATTTCCTTTTTCTCAAATAGAAACTAATGGAATATTGTGGTTCTAATCTCAATCGTCACATATTCTCTAAATCATTTCCTGGAACTATATCACCTAAGTAATATTGTAGGTTAATTTCAATTCAGGGTGTGTTTGGTTGGAGGTAAAATTTTTGATGAAAAGTTTTAAGAATAGAAGTTGTCAAATTGATAGAAAATGATGTGATATAATAGGGATAATGATGAGTAGTAAAGAGAACAAAGTTAAAATAGATAGGTTAGTTGTATATGTAGTTGTGTAGAAATGATTGAAAAGTATGATAGTTTATATAGAAAAATGTGAAAAAATAATTAAAAAATAGAGTAGTTATGGCGAGTGAAAAGTTTTAGTTAACATATTTTGGCCCCAAACAAACACACTCACAATATTTAAGTCGTCTGCTAGCTACTGTTGCTCGAGTACCATTTAAGCCAACCACAGAAAATATAAAATATAAAAAGAAAGAAAGAAAGAAAGAAAATGCAGGGATTGTGTTCGAGATAGTCAGAGTCAGTGTGGGTCCTTTGAACTGTGTGACTTGCCGACAGTAAGTTGCACGCATAGACAAGCGAGGTACGTTATTGGACTGTCCAGAAAAGAAACAGTACAAAAAGTGGCCATAGGCCGTCTAACAAATAGAAAAATAAATACAATTTTGGCTGGAATTCTTTTTTTTCTTTTGAAAGTCGTTTGCATAATATTGCGGACAATCTAAGTCATGCATGAAAGCAAAAGAATATTTCTCATGATTGGAAGTGCGTGGGAAAGCTAAATGGGAATACAGTCATGCACGCATGGGCGGATCCAAAGAATTTCTTAAAAAAATTATTTGGTAAAGTATAATTAATTTAAACTTAAAAATATAGAATAATAATTTTCTCTCTAAAACTTCGAATTATTTGCATACATCCCAATTTAAAATTAAAATATTTGCATGCGTACCAATTATTTTTCATTTTTCGCATTGGGTACTTGCCTCTCAAAATGAATATACTCTTCATGACTTGTTTTTGATAGATAATAATATAAATATATTAGAATATACATTATTGTATAGTACATATAAATATGTGATAACATATCTATCACTCCTAAGGAGTAGTTTATTTAGGGTGTGTTTGGTTAGATGTAAAACTTTTCATGAAAAGTTTTTAGGGTAGAAGTTGTTAAATTGATAGAAAATGATGTGATATAATAGGGATAATGATGAAGAGTAAAGAGAATAAAGTTAAAATAGATAGGTTAGTTGTATGGGTAGTTGTGTAGAAATGATTGAAAAGTACGGTAGTTTATATAGAAAAATGTAAAAAAATAATTAAAAAATAAAGTAGTTATGGAAAGTAAAAAGTTTTAGAATGAAAAGTTTTAGTTGACAGTTTTTTACCCCAAACAAACACACCCTTAATAGTACTAAAATCTAATTTCTGTAATTACAACAGAAAATATAAGAAAATAATATTTTTATTTAATATATTTGTATTATTATATATTTTTGAATGAAGTCTTGGAGGGCATACTAACCATATATATGGAGTTTTACTCTTTTAAGTATCTATAGCCGTTAGATAGTCATTAGATAAAGACTAAAACTATTGATATGAATGCAAGATATTTTAAAAATTAATAACATAAATAAAAAATAAAAAATTTTAGCATTAAGACAAATAACCCTAAAATTTAAAAATAATAATTTTCCATCCCAATCACGAGCGTTCAACTCTATGATTGGAATGCATGCCTCATGGGCTTCGTGGTCAAGATCAAAGCTCATATTTGGGATTTGGTCCCGTGTGTATGGTAGAGCAGTTAAGTCTCCTGTGTGTGGTGCGAGTTGTGGCATCTCAAATGATGTAAGAATTCTTTAGCTTCATTGCAATATGAGTTGAAATTGTAATGTAACATTGTAACATAACAGTCATAACAGTGATAACAAGAACTCCATGATTGGACAATCAAAATCATGGTTTTTTTTTCAATTTCAAAAAAAAAGTTTTTTTGCCAAATATGTCTACTATGTTTGACTTTAATCTCAAATATAATTACAATATTTTCAAAATCTCAAATATATCAACTATATTTGTATTTAATTTTAATAATGCTCATTCCGTAAGTTAACGTCGTTAGTTAATATGTAAAATTACTAATATGCCCTTCAAATTTAAGACGAGATTAAAAATTTTGAATTTTATAACTTGTCGATGCCTTAATTACAAATAAGCTCTAAATTTAGATAATGCTAATTTCATTTCATTTCATCATTTATTATTTTATAATAAGGGTATTTTGGGCATCCACAAAATTTAACTAATGGTTGTTTATCAAATGCGCTTTTTTAGAATTAAATATAAATATAGTTGATATACTTGAGATTTTGAAAATATTAAGGGCATATTTGAGAGTAGTACTAATTGTGGTGAGTATATTTGTGAAAAAGAAAAAAAAAACCATCATTATTGGAATTACACATTAGAGATGAGATCATGATCCAATGCACGTATGGATAAACTCATGAAACCCATTTTCTGCGACAGTGTGATGTAGCAGATGGACGGGTCCGATTGGCCCCTTAACGTCCAGACGTTAGGTAAAAAGATGGGTCCCCATGTGCCAGTGTCGCATCATCCATCCTTCCGTACTCCGTAGAGCCCAAATGGGCGAACGCAGTAGCCGAGGCCTGAAAAGGACGAGTATCGAGTATCGACTCGTGCACTGGCTGATGGTCCCACCGGCGTTAAAAGACAGGGAAATCCCCAACGCGACTCTTGGCGTGCCTGGCCTTCGGATGGCTACTCCAGGCCCGTGGTCCACCACCGGGGTGGAAAACCATGCTCCTACAACCAACACGCGTACTGTGCAAATGAGGGCATAATCACATCCGTCCATCAGGTAAAAACCAGATTACTCTTTCACGTGTGATTCCATTGAACGATATGTTCGGCGTATTTTGTGATGATTTAATTAGGGAGATTGCCTTCCGAGGATCGATGATTTGGTTGTGGATTTTGGAAGCATACATACCAAGATACTAAAAATTATGCTAAGCATAATAGATTAAGTGGATTTTTCATCAACAACAAAAATATTAAAAATAAAAGGAGTTTCGTAAAAAAAGATGTTTCATAAAAATAGGATTGTATACGGTATATATACTTAAGTTACAATACTTTTTTTTTTTTCTTCATAATTTATTTTTCTAATTCTATTTAATTCATATATCAAGTTTTTCCATTTTACAAATATTTAAAAATTCAAAATAAATATGTAAAAGTATTCTAAAATAATGAAACTTAGTATATATATTAAATGCACTTAGGAAAATCTATTTATAAAGAAAAATCAAAAAAATAAAATAAAATAAAATAAAAAATGAATATTGTAAGTTAAGCATATATACAATATATTGTATATAATCATGCATCCTGTTAGTGTTAATGTATAATTGGCAGCCTTCGTGGGCCATGCACACGTGTTTTGGGCGATCGGCTTGCAAATTTAATTGTTTCATTTTTAAAACTATGAAATTTGTCAATGCGGTTTCATAAAAAGTTTAAAACACTTCCAAAGCTGGCTAGCTGAGTTCGATATACGGATCCGAAATTCCCTTGTCAACATAGAAGTTAGGGTTAATTTCACGGTAAAGTCGCTGAAGTCTTAGTGTTGCTGCCTCATTTTGGATCACTTTTAAGTAAATGAAAATCCAATCCACCACTTAAATTTAAAATAAACCTTGGATTGATACACTTCTAAAAAGTTGATTTTTACATCTAAAATTTTGTTGCAAAATATAGAAATTTGGTCGCTTAGTTGGAAATGAGTAGTATCATATGTAATCTAGAAGTCATGCAGGGAAAATCTTCGGTTGCGCTATGATCTTTAACAACCAAATAAGAAATTGGTTGCAAAATGTTTAAAATAGGAAGGGTTATTTTTTTAATTATGTTATGAGGTGTGTTCTTAAAAAAACCAGTCTTCCCCTTCTAATAAAGAACAATGAGGAGTGGAAAAACAGTACACTCATAGTTCATTCATTTAGTAAAATTTGGTCTTTACATAATGATTCAACAATATAATCAGGTGGCTTTCTGCATCAAACATGAACACTATCTGGACTAAAGGAGGTGGAATTGGCAGAGAATGAGCAGACTGGTTTCCACTCCGGAACATATGAAGGAAAATTGCATTATCAAATTCAGGCAACTGCTCTCATCTCTTAAACTAGAAATCCAACACTTTACTGGAGGCAATCATTGTTAATGAGAAAATTAGTAAGTACCAAGAATTCACTTTCTACCTCAAAATTCTTTGTACTACAACACAGAAAGCCATTTAATGCCTAAAAGTGGTAAAATTTGCCTCCATCATCTGAGCATCAGATACACCGCTTAATACCTAACTTCTAACTGCAAAAATGTTACTATTCAAATATCTAATAACAGCTCCAAAATCTATTACTTCTTTGTTTAATCTGTGACTGTCATTTACATTTAACTTAGCTCTATATTCTCTAGGACTTAATCATCATGCTGGACTTGCCTCAATTGGAGTGCCCCACTAAGAAGGGCTTAGTTCCTCACTAATTGTTAGTCGTAAATAATGCAGCGGTTACTTGCCAATAATTATTGCATCTAACTATTTCGTAGTGTTCGATAAAAGGGGAAAAAAACTATTTAGTAGTGTAAATATTTGGTTGCTAAAAATTAGGACTGTAAATATTTTGGGTTAATGTTATCTTGAGGTGAACTCAAACTTAAATACCCAAAGCTATAACATTCTATACCAGGTGGACTTCAGAGAACTCAATCGTAACTCTAATATTTTAAAAATAGGTCAGGCTTAGTTAGTATCGAATTGGATTTAAATTGGTAATGTGGGTTAAAGATGCGAGTCGTTTGTAAAATATTTAATATTTTCTACCATATAATAAGCTAAAATGTTCAACTTAAATATTAACTATGAAAATATTTGATTGATTGAACCTACTTTTATAAAACTCATCTTCTACGTAACCTCCTCCATTTTTAATATCTTGATGTTTGTTGAAAAATCTGCTTCATTATTGTATTTAGTATTATTTATATTATCATGAAAATACTGTCATTTGTTTAATATTACTATATATGGGTCTCATCTACAAATAATAAAATCAACGTATAAAATAATTTAAGACTAAAAATAATTTCAAAGTAATATTTTCAGCATTTGAACTATCTCAAATATTACTACTGCATGGATAAATGATCTTATAAAATATCATTACATTCTAATACATATGTGAATAAATCTAAACATTTTTTCCTAATTTATACATGAATATATCTATGTTTGAGCGAATGTTGCCTATGCACATATTTGATTTGAAGAAAATTTGATCTTCTAGTCTAAAAATAATGTTAAATACAATGAACGGGTTAAATTCTACATCAATTATCAACATCTTAAAAATGGAGAGTATTATAGAAAATCTCTTCTATGTAAGTTACACAGAAGTAGAAGCCCTTAATTAATAAATTAAATTATTATATAAGTTATTATAATCAGAATTGAAAATGAGACATTTAATTTAGTTTTTTAGATAAAAAGTTTTCAGTGTAAAAGTTTTTGAAATGAGAGAGAATGATATGATATGTTAAAAATAATGATGATGAGTAAAGATAATAAAGTTAAAAAAAAATAATTAAGTTAGTTATAGAAGTAGTTGTGTAGAAATTATCGAAAAATATAATAATTGTACATGAAGATATAAAAAAAAATTAAAAATGAAGTCATTATGAAAAGTTGTGAATTGAAAATTTTTGGTTTAAAAAGTTGTTTTCGTTACCAAACATACCTTTAATACAAAACTATATGCACAACTCAAGTCGTAAGCTTATGTGGTCTCCCGTATAATAGGTGGAGCTTGTGGCCTCCATACAAAATGGATAGGAGCTCCTTGTTTCCCTTGTGCCGGATTATAATATGAAACAATAAGATATAACATTGCACCAATAAAAATAAAAATAACCAAAGTCAGGCCATAATTGACCCACGACCGACCTTATTTGTAAATCAAGTTAAGGATGCGCAGGTCAACCAAGTCGCTGCCTAATGCTCAGGTTAGCCAACTAGTTGTCTAATCTAATACATGATGAGTCCAGTTGGTATCGGTCATGAGTCTACTCAGACCCATTTACACCCTTACTGAAAGGGCTTTTTTAGTTTGTATTGAATGCTGACAAAATATCTTATAGTATAAGGTCTACTGTGTAAAAAAACTCCAGAGTCCAATAAAAACTAAAATTTCATAATTAAAACATCGAATATAATTTTTTTTTATTTTTTTGATTGGGCTTGGTACGCAATTTTATCACAGTGATTTTACATCCAATGCCGACAGCTGATTTTCATCAAAAAAAAATAAAAATGCCGACAGCCGACATTTCTTTGAAGGTTATATATCGCATCCAACAATTTCACTATACCACTTCGGCCCACCTCACTCAGATCCATATACATTCCGGACCCGGCGGTCTTTTCCGCATACATTATTCAGATGAACAGGAAGGAATGCATCAATATACAATTATACAATGGGGAATTTTTGCTGCCTTTGTGAAATTTGCACTTTTTGACCCATGAGATTCATATTTGCAGTTTAGAAATATGCACTGTTTGTCCTGTTACCCTGTTTGCTGGAAATTGTACATGCAAATGATCATTTTACACTTAAAATGTAAAATGGGTACGGCCATGATCCATCCGATCGACTTCCGGCATCTATTATGCCCGTAACACTTTTCTCGTTTACTTTTATTCGTATGTAAAGTAATTAATTCTTATAAGTAAAATAGTCAGTATTCATAATAGACAATGGCCTTCAGTATGTAAAAAATATATATATACTTTTCCAAGGAAATAACTTTAAATAATAAACTAAAATAGTCATTGTAGAACAGCTAACTAGAATATAGCAAAAAAAAGTTTTATTCTGTATTATAGTGTTTTAGAAAAATATAAGGTGCACCTTATTTTTTCAGTAAAAACTATTCTCTTTTTAAAGATTAGTTGCTCGATAACATATTACATATTATCAAGTAGTGACAAAGCATATCCACAAATTTGTAGTAAAGATAAATTTTTTTAACAAACATGATTGTTTCTTAAGATTAAATTTCCTGTAGTTAATTTTTCATTACAAGAAAACAACTTTTTGTTAATGAAATATTTATTGAAGCGAAAAATATTATAAGCTAAGTAGTCATTAGTAGGGAAATATTAACGTTTAATACATAATAAACAGTTATTTTATAAATGAATAACATTCAGTAATAACTCTAAGTAGTTTTGAAAAAGATAACCTTTAGAAAAATAATTATTTTGATTATAAACATAACTAATCTTTGAAAAATATGGTTATTGTTATTAAAAAAAAAAGTAATCTCTAAAAACAGAATAGTTTTCATTAAAAACAAGGTACACATGAGTAAAAAAATTATAAATGGTACAAGCCAAGAAATATAAATTATAAAGCTACAACGCAAATAAAAAAACATCACATAAAAAGACAATACTAATTTATTTCTAAATGATACTTATACTTAATAAAATTTTCATCTCACTATTTTTAAATAACGACTATTATCTTATTAATTATTAATTATTTTTAATAGCAAAAACTACGTTTTTAGAGTTTAATCATTTTATAATTAAAAGACAATTTTTTACTAAATGCTATTTATTTTTTCAATAATGAATCCTTCGATTATTGTTTAAAATTATTTCATTATAAAAGTATTATTTATTACATACTAAAGGCTATTATTTCTTATGAATATTGACTATTCTAAATATAAATAAATAAATAAATAACAAAAGTAAAGGAGAAAGGCGTCAGTGGGCTATAGCCTATAAATCGAATGGATCGTGTCCATCCCCATTTCACATTTTATATAAGGGTAAAATAATCATTTGCTTGCACCATTTTAAGGTGGGGGAGAATATGTCCATTTTTAAAACCGTAAGTCATCTGCTGCAGAATATGAAACATGAGGTTAAAATGTACAAATTTAGCAAACTTGATGTAGCATTATACAAATACCCCAGAATATATCCCAATGATATCGATTTCCCCGTACACTTTTTTTTTTTTTTTTTGGAAGGATTCATACGCTAATTTTAGTTAATGAATACCTGCGTGTAATCTAGGCAACAGAAAATAAGACCATCTCGATTCCATAAAAATTAAGGGGCATGAACCTTTTGCTCCTACAAGGAAATTTTTTTAACCATATACGTAATATTAAATGCAGTCAAATATCTGCAGCAATTTTTTAAAATATCTGTATTTATTCATATGTTATGTAGCTGCTTATATGTAGTCAAATATGCAACCATTTTATTTGCTGTATGTACTTATTTGCAGCCAAATGATATCAAATAAAGCCACATTCATATTATATGTAGCTAATTAATTACTCTATTTAAAAAGTTTATTGTAGAGTAATTTTGTTGTTCTTTATCTAAATTCATGATATATCCATCACAATCTAGTGTTTCTCTACTTATATTATGATTAAGGATGTTAATAGTCATGTTCAACTCGTCAACCCTCCCGTCCAACAGTTTATAAATGAGTTTAGGTTAGAATTTTTTATTAAATGTTTTACGATCCATCAATCCATTTAACTATTTAAATAAATAAATAAATTAGAGTTGAGATTCTACAACTCATGAACTCCTTCAATAACTCTTTTAACCATCAAACCATTTTGTAACTCATTTAATCTATTTACTGTCAACCTTATTTACAATATGTTCAAAAAAGGTATATATATTTCCTAAATCCTAAATCTCTTTTCCTTTTTCCAATTTCTTATTATCTATTTTTTCCATTTCAATTTCCTATTTTCCTTCTTTCGCCTACAACTATATAGCATTTTCTCTACTATCATGCTAATGGCGTTACTTCTTTCCTTCTCTCTTCCTCGTCCTCTTCCTCTTCCTCTTCATCTTCATCTTTGATCAGCCGCTTTTCCATCTTTCTCTATCTCTGATCTTTCTTCTTTCCATCTCTATTATTGTTTTTCCCTCTTTGTCTTTTCTCTATCTCACTGAGTCGATTTCCTTCTTTGTGCTAGTACATTGAGGGTGTGTTTGGTTGGGGATAAAACTTTTGATGAAAAGTTTTTGAGATATAAGTTGTCACATTGATAGAAAATAATGTGATATAATAGGAATAATGATGTGAAGTAAAGAGAATAAAGTTAAAATAGATAGGTTAGTTGTATAGATAGTTGTGTAGAAATGATTGAAAAGTAGGATAGTTTGTATAGGAAAATGTGAAAAAATAATTAAAAAATAGAATAGTTATGGAGAGTGAAATGTTTTAGATTGAAAAGTTTTGGTTGACATGTTTATATCCCAAACAAACACACCCTGAATATACACTCTCTCTCCTAATAAAGATTTAGTCATGTTATGCATTCCATCAATATAGGTCAATTCACCATGATAATTTCAAACTGCATACACTCAACTTTAAATTAGTTTGATTTTAACTTGTTTGTAACATATACATAACTCGTTAACAATCTGCCAACCAGTTTATTAAATAAGTTAATATTGAAGTTTTTCAAATGGATTAGGATTAAGATTTTTTTTAATGGATTAGAATTAGAATTAATATTTAATCTGTCCAACCTAATTTTTTAGCACCCCTAATTGTGATCCTTGCAAGGTAATTTCTTACTTGAATTAGCATCAATGCTCGTAATGCTGAACTACTTATTTGGCTTGTTGGTATCCTTGCTTAAGAACAAATTGTAGGCGTGAGTTCCAATTCAAAACAGTATCTAGGCATTAAAAGTCTTGTAGTGTCTACAAATATTATATATAGGAGCACACTTAAGTTACATAGTTACATAAAAGTGATTTTATGTAACCTTTTAACCTCCTCAATTTCAATTTTACTTGCATTTCACTATAAGCAACCAACTTTAAGTATTACTTAGTCAAATGAATATCATTGTTTATAGCAAAATTTAAATGACTACAAGTAATCTATTTTTTGTAGTAAGTATATGAAAATTGGATGCTTTTGATGGCTTGCTGCCATCCTTAAATTGTCAAGTATTTATAGGTAAATCAGTATTTGTGACCAAACTGATACATATGCAACCAATTTTAATTTATGTATAGGCAAAAAAATAACTACATGTATTAACCTTTGCTATGGTGATAATAATAACCAGATATCAAACATTGACCATTTCTATTCTCAGTTAAAACTAAGCAAAGCTGTGAACCTGTCTTAGGGCAGCTGGTATCACATGTGGGCACTAATGTCCGACGTCCAAGATTCAATTTCCGTATCCACAGAAATGCAAAATGTCATCCAGCAGTTAGGCTATGGCAAATCCAAAAAAAAAAAAAAAAAAAGCTAAGTAAAGCGGTTGGGGCCCGCGTTGTTCTAAATAAAGTCCATAAAAAATCCCATAAAACACAAGTTAAGAGAAAATTAAATTCCATTAATTGACTTAGCACTACAGCAGAGCAATGTTAACATGACAAAAATAGCAACAAAAAAATTTTCTTTGCCAGCTGAGCCTTTTTCATTGGAAGTCGTCTATAACTATTGCCGCAACGAATTTCAAGCTTGAAAATCATGCCCTTTGGCTAAAAGCCACAATCTTGGGCAACAAAAAAATTGGTTTCTAGCACCTAAGACAATAAATCTAAGCTATGGACAACAAATATTTTTGTTGCCATTGATGAAGTTTGTTGTAGTGTATAGTAAGTACTCGAGTACCAAAGGATCCAAGAATACCATGAAGTAAAAAATTTTAAATATTAAAAAAATAAATAAATAAACAACATAGTTGTTTTTCGGGCCTCCCTTACAACTTTTCATGGAGATGAAATATTATACATTCCTAATGTTGATTGAGCTTTATATACGTATGTTCAACATCTATCATGGAGTAAACCAATGTCCAAATTAAAATAATGCAGCTAACCAGCCAAATAATCACTCTGCAACGTCTCTTCCCTTGATGATGAATGGACACTATAAAGTGGATATGTTGGTATATACCCGAGTAACCATAATGACTAGGTAGTATGAAAAGGGCAGCTGAACATGTCCAAAATCAAAGGCCTTCACTGCAACTACATCTTTGTCTTTTATTTCAATAGAGATCTGCGTCAGTTGTTACCCCCCAGCTGCCATCAATGGCGATCCAAAGTTGGCATTGGGCTGCGGCATGATGAATATGGCAATACATGAACATTGTACCACTTGACGAGTTGTGAGACTGAAGACTGAGTCAACCATGCATCCTTCGGGGGAGGAAATTTGTGGTGGGCTATATGATTGGCTTCCGAAACCAGCCGCAGCGACATCGACGTTGTACCGACCACAATGCATTATGGAATTCAACTGGTGCTGCTGGCTCTGTGTGGTCAGTTTTGCTGAGCAGCATTTGTGAGAGGAGAGAGAGAGAGAGAGAGAGAGAGCTGGTAGCACAGCAAACAGGAATTATGTCATTCACTCATTTGTGGCCTGTTTTATAGAATAGCAGTTGCACTGGTGCAGCTGTTGTCAGTTCCCACGGGTGGTCCCTGACTCTCCTTCATCAGCTGCATCCTGCTTGCCTGCTTGTCCTGATTGGTTTGGCATTTTCAACAGAATTTTCCTTGGAAGCGAGGCTCTGACAGCCTATTTTTAGTTGTTTTGATGTATTGCAAGTCTGTAGTTGGCAAGAATTCATTAGAAGCAAGCCATTTCATGCAAAACAGTTGCTAGTAATCACCAATGAGTGATTTACTTCAAATTTTCTTACAAGGTTCTTAAGTCTTTTGGCAACGCCATCTGACAAGCCCTTTTGGGAATAATTTCAAAAGAGAGTTTAACCGATTTGAGGAAGGGTTACGATCTCGTTAGCTAGAGATTATGCCAGTTCGGGCTAATATATATTATCTTATTTTTGTTTTTCATAAAAATAATTTTTCAATTATATTTAATTTACATACCAAATTTTACAATTTTGGATACGTGAATATGTATTGCTAGGTAACATATTTCAAGCCAATGATGTCTAATTAATGGCTGTGTGTTCTATGACTCCATATGTCAACTTTACGATAATATTCCGCGTGGTAAATCTTGTGTTATTTTTTAATAACATAATATATTTTTTATTGACATACAAAATCAAGTTAGGTCAATCGTTATTTTTCATGAATTAACAGCAGTTTTTAATGCTGTTATAAGTTAGGGCTAAAAGGGTTTAAAATACGAAAAACCCCACATCCGGAGTTGAGCAACTTATTTTTTTAATGTCTAAAAACCCAACTTTATTATAAACTATATCGGGTCAGTTGGGTTACAGTTGAAACCAACCGTATTTACATGCCTCTCTACCATTTTTTTTTATTTTTTTTTATTTTTTTTGGCATTGCTTGAATTTTCAAATAGTCAACCCTTCTGCTTTGTTTCGTTTATTTCTCATTGTTAGCCCCATATCACAATCACATTATTTCCTCTAATCTTAAGTGCCATTTCTCTCATTCTTAAGTAGAGCCAAACTCTGTTCTTGCTATTCGATTATCACCCACCACAAATAATATTAGATTTCTTTTTCTTCTCTGTTTTTTTCTTTCGAATAAGGCTGATATCTTCATCGGATTTTGCATTCACATTCACAATGGCACAACATTGCCGGAGAAATTGACCAAATGTAAGCATTCTCTATTCAGGGATTATAATCGTTGGGATGTTTGTATCCTCATAGAGTTGGCTTTGAACTTATAAAGTCCACCAACCTATGTAGTTCAGGAACTTGCATCATCACCAATGACATCAGAACCTAAAGGCAATCTTTCAACACTGCGCTGGAATGAGAAGTGGGAGGCAATTTCTTAGAAATGCAATTAACATTAGGCGGCTTATAAGAACATAACACAAGAAGCAGCAGCAGCAGCAGCATAAAGAGGATTTACCATCTAGATGCAAGGACAAAAAAAATGTCCTCACATCTAGCACAAGCATCATACAAAAGACTTAGTCAGTAAAACCTAAGAACAAGTGTGTTAGAGATGGCATATGACAGCATGAGAATATCACCAAGGGCTTTTGCATTTTGAATTACTTCCATAACAAGATTGAAGGCAGGGCGGTGAATTAAGCATGAAGTCCTAAATTGCTTAATCCATTCCCATCATAGACCACCTCGGATATGAGCGCCAAGCTCGCCAAACTGGTCATCAGCATCTGCAGTGTCCATGGACAGCCGAACAGCATCCAGCTTTTGCTTAAGCACTTCAATTGCATTCATCACCAATTGCGTAGCTTTGATCGCACCAGTGGATTCAACGGTGAAAATGAAACTATCTTCCCTGGCAGTAATATCCGCCAGCCCTGGGTATCCCATAGCCTCCGCTTTCTTGATCACTTCATCATCGTATGTGTATGCCTCAGGATCAGCCACAACCACCTGCATACAATCACAAAAAATCAATCCAATCCACATATCACATATGCATGGGCTACAAGAGAAACATTAAAGTTTTTGTTATGTATCCTGATGAGATTGTATTAACATCAAACCATTTTTGTATTGCCTAAACATCCATCATTATACCTGTCATTGTATTCCCAGTTTTCAGATCATCTTTTATATCCACAAAAGGAAAAAGAACTCACAAAATTTTGCTTTTCATTACCAAGGTCAAAGATAAGATATGGAAGATCTAATGAAATGAGGTATGTGGAAGGCTGATGCTTGCTCTCTGTGCTTGAGACTGTCAAATCTAAGAGCCATCTTTTTATCGATTACTAGTTATTGAGAGTAAGTTTGCAGTAAAATTCTGCTGGTTTAACAGGGAATAGGTGAAGTCCCAAGTCTGCCATTCATGCTGCTGGAATATCGCTAGGAATGGGTCCAAACTCAGATGGCACACATTCCCTCCCATGGCAATTTCATTTTCGTAGTTGGAAAGGAATAATCAAGATCTTAATAACTCTAATTATCCCTTTCTGATTATTTTGCTGCTGGAGAAATGAGCAAATTAGTTTTAGGCATTTCCGATGAGTAATCATCATATCATATTTCACGTTTTGGACAGGTTTACAGCTGGTGGAAGCCTTTTTCGCATTTTTGGTGCTAATGCATTATTTTTCCTCTAAAAAAAACTTGGAAATGTCCCAAGCTAAAGAGTGATCATACAACTTTGTCTCAAAATGAAAGGGGTATCTATAATTTAAGGATGACATGAAATGGACCAAATGACGAAAATTATTTCAAAAAATTAAGCAGGCCCTTGAGTCATGACTGAAGATTTTCTAAGTTCTCACTTTTCAGAGTACATCATCTAAAACTTGATGAAAATAGAACAATATTATAGCAAATACTTCTGCTTCATATGGAAGTATCACACAATCACTATCAGATATAAAATATACAAAAATCATGAATTTTCTTTAAGAATCACATGCGAATATTCTTTATTGCGGGTATTGATTCTGCCAATCTTCTACATTGTTTGTTATTCATGTTCCACAGAGGATATTTTCAAATGAATGAAGGAAGAACAATGTTGAAAAATCTATGAAGAATAGATGGCAGAAAAAAGTTGCACAAACTATCAAGGGGCAAAATTAATAAGATAAATTACGAGAGTTTGAAAGAGTAGTTAATCCAAGAAAAATTAAATACAAAATTGGGGTTCATTGCAAGGAAAGTCAGCCATGAAGTCCATGCTACTACTTGCACAATCAACAAAAAAATAAATAAGAACAAAGGAATGAAACTCAATCAAGTTTATGTTAATTAGAAGAGAACACAAGATCATACACCAGAAGAGTTATACGAGGTCTTCACTAAAGAAGTGAATGATATCCTCGTTCTACTCATGATCAATGAAGCAATAAGATATAGATCCCATGCCTCTTTCCATTGGTTCTGAACGAAGTAATTAAACACACAAAAAAAGAGAACGCCTGATCAGTCGAGGACAGTGGCAAAGGGCCAACCAACACATGATCAACTCCCCCCATGGGAATCTAACATTATGGTGGGAGCTTGGTCTCCCGTGTAGATAGGTAGGAGTTTGTTGTCTCCCGTGTAAATGGTGGGGCTTGTTGTTATCTCCCATGTAAATTATTGAGTTTCATTGTAATAAAATAAGATGTAATATTATACAACCAGTCACAAAAATTATTAAGAGATGTTGTACTATTTGTTGTGGCTTAGTTTGATATATGAGACGAGGGAAAGTACAAAACAAAAGCCAAAAGAAACGGCTTGACATATTAGAATCCAAGGCTTTTAGGATTAGTTGAACTAAAAACCAATACATAAATGTACTTTAACAATAATAGGATTTTCTGTGAGTAATCAAGAAATTTCTGCAACTAATGATTTGAATGCCTTGGTTATTATAATTCATATGATTTAAAGATCTATATAAATGCTGCATATACAGCACAACCAAGGTACAAGAAACAGAGGTGCTCTTCAAGGGTATAATGATAAACCACCAATCAAACTAGAAGAAAATTTCACAGGATCACAGTAACCATTTCCATCCCATGCTTCAGCTACAAGATTCTAGTTCAATTGGATGTAAGCATAGTTGTTAAAGTTGCAAGATGCACTTAGGTATGAAGGACTATTGGGCCCTAGGCACACGGCGCACAAAAAAGTGAAACAAGACGCATAAATATAAATTTCAATGAGGAATAATCATGTTAGTCCAGGCTAAGCAAATGGCTCGCTTAGTCCACCTTAAAAAACCCATTTAAAATACTTTTTTTTTTACTTTTTTCTTCATACGCTTGTTTATTTAAGTGTATTTAATATATAAACCAAGTTTTACCAATTTTGGATATGTGTATATATTTTCTGAGATTTTTAAACATAAGGGTCTTTTAAAAATGTTTAAAAACACATACAGATACATAAATGTTTAAAAATATCAAAAAATATATACACATATCCAAAAATCATAAAATTTGGTTTATATGTTAAATACACTTAGATAAACAAGTGTATGAAAAAAAAACAAAAAAAATGTTTAAATGAGTTTTTTGAAGTGCGTTAAGCGAACAATTTACTTAGCCCGAGTTAACAGGATCACTCCTCAATTTAAGGGCACGTTTGGTAATGTGTAAAATTATGGGATTGTGAGAAATTGTGGGAAATAGAAAAAAGAATATTTTGAGAAATGTATGATTGATCGGAAATGATAGGGATATAGTTAGAATAAATAGGTTTGTTGTATGTAGTTGGTAGGGAAAATGATTAAATATAAAGGTAAAAGTATGAAAAATAATGTGATTGATAGAGCAATGATTGGCCTTGGGAAACCAAATTCCATGGGTTTTTCATAGTTCCCACACTTGACGATTAACAAACATCCCCTAAATAACTCTAATAAGGTTCCAATCCTATAGAACTGGTTTCATAAAAAAATTTAATTCATGGAACCTCTCAATTTGGGACCCACCTTAATAGTTACATGAAGTCTACTCCACCCATTGCATTTGAAGTTACTTGTTTAACTAGGAAACCAGGTTTCATCCAAATCAAACCATAGCATTGGCCCCTTTTTAATAAAATAGTTTGATTTAAAGACCAATTTGAAAGCTATTAATTAACATCTAAACAGTCCAAAACATTTGTCCTAAGTTGATGAATGATTCTATTAATTATCATAATATTCTACTACCTATGTGTATGAATCTAAGTAATTTTCATAATTTACACATAATCGTATTTTTTAAACACGTATAATTTACCCAAGACTCTACTTGAAATGTCACCAATCAAATTTTGATTTAATCATCAATGCAGGCCCCAAATGAAGTTTGAGGAATTAGACTCTATGGAACCAATCCCATAAAATCGACCCAATTTGATAATATATGTAGTTTGTAAGGAAATATTCAGTATGTTCCTAAATCATAGCCATTATGAATAAAGACAGTCTCAAATTTCACTAATCTAACATTTAATTGAAAAAGGAAAGGATTTGTTTGAATGTTTGAAGTTGGGTTTTTTTTTTTCCAAGCAAACTACGTCAAGCACACTAGCATACCTCAAGGCTCAACAAGTGTGTCTAAGTGAGCTTGAGCCTAGGCGCAACTTTAGCAACTATGAATAAGAGAGTGCTTTTTGTTACTTCATCTCCAAGCTTCGTGTCTTCTTAAGCCATATATAGGGTGTGTTTGGGAATAGATAAAACTTTTGATGAAAAGTTGTAGAGAGTAGAAGTTGTCAAATGATGTAATATGATAGGGATAATGATGAGGAATAAATAGGATAAAGTTGAAATAGATAGATTAGTTGTGTTGGTAGTTGTGTAGAAATGATTAAAAAGTAGGGTAGTTGTATAAAAAAATGTGAAGAAATGATTAAAAAATAAGGTAGTTGTGGAGAGTGAAAAGTTTTAGATGGAAAAGTTTTAACTTGACAACTTTTACTTATTACCAAACACACCCATAATATTTAAATTTTTGAAATATGTTTTCTATCTTGGGTTCTTCAACCAGCTTGAAAAAGTAATAACCAACGATCAAACATGTTTTGGCAACAGCGGCTGAATCACCATGCTGTTCATAGTCTCAAATAATAATAATAATAAATTATTACATCGGCGGCAAGAGGGTTACCCTGAATCTCTGGCATACAAGCCAGAATGTTAAACCAACTAGGCAGCGTGGCTCACTTTATGGCACACTTGAATTTCAGTAGCAAACCCACGTTAACAATGTGCAGAGAATATAATGCCATATATATGGACCATTCAAAAGATTAGAAAATACGACGAGGCAGCTGAAGTGGCTCTTTGCATGAAGAAAGCAAGCATTTACACCAGTGTTGTCAAAACCGGACTGGACCAACTGATCCGACCGGTTCAACTGGGAACTAGTCCTGCTCCCGGTTCAACTGAGGCCGATTCCGGTTGCCTGAAATGAAACGCCAGAAGCAGACGAACCGCTGTCAAACCAGTATTCACGGTCTAACCGGATTAGGCCGGTTCGGCTATAAAACAAAATCACAAAAAAAATCTTCATGGATTCCATCCCGCCCCAAATTGACATCTCGCCTGAACACTCACAAGACCCCTATCTCTCCCACCCCCAAATCTACCTCTCCAATTTTCTTCTTATCACCGGCATCCTCCCCATATCTTTTCCCTCTCCGGCCATCACCACCCTAGCTCACTAGCCGTCAAGAGTTTACTGCTCCAACCTCTTCGGCCCCTATTCTTCTCCCTCTCCAGCAGACCCTTCTTCTCCCATCTCCCAATGATTTCTATTTTTTATTTTTTTTACTTTCCCCGTTGCCATTTGCAGTCAACTCCTTTGTCTCCGATCTCCCATTTTCCAGCTATTTGCAGCAATTTACAGTTGCTGACCGTCATCTCCCAGAAATTTGTTGCCGTTGCAAGCTTGCGGCCATCTCCTTTGTCTCCCGTTTCTTCTCCACTCTGCTTGCAAGGCAGGTAACCAAGGTTCATATCTTCTTTTCTTTAACAGTTTTTATTTGGGGTTTTTCTTCAAATTAATCATATTAAGACTGGATAAGTTTTTTGTAGCCATTGTAGACTTCCATTAACATTGCTACAGCACTTAAAAGAGAACAAGAAGGCAACTAATTATCCTTAATCTCTTAAGGAAAATTATTCTATCATGTTGTGCAGATTTGCATGTTGAGTGAATTAATTTTGTATGATATACTAGTGATTACAAATGATTATATGTTTTAGTTAGTGTCTTGTGATGTTACGGTCTTAAAGATTTTGCTGTGATGCTTAAAATCTAATATATAGATTAGGATTTATAAATATATAATTTTAGTATTTTACCCATATATAATTTTAGTATTTTACCAATATATAATTAATTAAAAATTATTAAACATTTATGACATCAAAATTATATCAAGCTAACATCACCGATTCAAACCAGTTTGCTTAACCAGTTAAACCGATTCGAATCAAACCATTTCCTTCACGGGTTCAATCACCGGTTCGGTTCTAACAACGTTGATTTACACTAGCTAAAACCTTCTGTCGCAATATCTAAAACAAGCATGATTTCAGGGATAGAATGTTGACATTTAAACTGTCTAAACCCAAAAAGAAAAAGACTCATCCAGCAAAAAACAAGAATGTTAAAAATCCGAAAAAAAAAAAAAAGGAAATAAGAGAAAGGCGGTAAGAATTGAAAGTGGAGAGGGATGATATACATATTGATTTCCTTATAAGACGATGCACCAACAAAAATGTATAGCATGGACTAGCACACCCATCAATAGTCACAAGATATGAATATACATAGGCATTCATAGAGTGCTTCACGTAGTGTTCCAAAAGGAGAGGACCGGAAAGAGAAGCCAAGCTTATCATGAGTAAACAAAGATCTCACAAATAAAAGATTTTTCAATAAAAATATACTTTCTAGAATTGGAAGAATATGCACCCTGGCATCCAAAAGACTACATCTTTAATTTTTTTTTAAAAAAAAAAAGAATTTTACACAAAACCTTGATTTCTTCCATTACAATTTTCTACTTTTTATGCACAGTAACTAACAACTGATCATTTAAGGGTTTACTGGAGTAAAAACAGTCCAGTCCAAAAGATCAGACCAAGCACAAACACATACATACATACATACAAGACATTGCACAAGTGTGGCACAAAGTATGCGCAAATATGTACACAACATGAATTCATTGTGGAGTCAAGTCCTCATAATCTCCAAGCAAAAAATCTAGCAACAGATTTTAGAAGATAGACCCGTTCATTCCTTTTTTGAAAAAATGAATCCGTGTCAACTATAGCAGGCTTGTATCATTCCTTTTGAAGCAATGTATGAACCTCAACAAAACCCAAATACATTTCAAAATGTGCTAATAAGTCAATGATGCCCCTCCAACAAAGTATACATGGCTCTGCATGTGTTGTACAGTCTCCTCACACTCTTCAAAACAAATATGTGTTTGGAAAGTGATAAAATTTTTGATGAAAAGTTTTTGGTGTAAAAGTTCTTGAAATAAGAGAAAATTATTCGATATGATAGAGGTAATGATAATTAAAGAGAATAAAGTTAAAATAGATAGGTTAGATGTATGGGTAGTTGTATAGAAATAATTGAAAAGTACGGTAATTGCATAGGAAAATGTGAAAAAATCAATAAAAATAAGGTAGTTATGGAGAGAGAAAAAATTTAATTTGAAAGATTTTTTTAGTATTAACAAACACGCTACGGATAAATTCCAAATATGATCTCAATTTGTCACAAAACATTTTTAAAATGGCATAGAGGACCAAAGATTTTACCCCTAATTCCAAATATGACAATGCAATTAGGACTGACCTTAAAAATGATGTGACATTACAAAATTACTCCTGGTAAAAAGCAAAAGGGTAAGCAAAGCAGAAGCAGCAGCCATTTTTTACTTCGTAAACCAATATTGCAAAGGGGCATAACAATGTCTGGGGTGTTGGAACAGTTAAATCAAGATGAATGGATGACAAAGCACCAAAGAAGGGTGCTCCATCTTGTACCAACGGCTTATGCATGCCCACTGACAGCATCCATTATCTCCAATGTCCATCTGTAATTCCAGTGGTTTCCCCATGAAAACCTACTGCCATCATCTTCCACATCTCCTTCTTCAAGGTCAGCAATCTTTGCCATAAAACCCAACAGCAGTAGCTCTTCTTCATTGTCGACCATCAATATGCTATCTGCCTGAAAAATCCTACAACAATATCCCTGCTTCTAATCTGGCAAACATTGGAACCACTGGCATCGACAGTAAAAGCCAACAGATCTGCCAACCCTCAGTGGAATCCCCAGCGGATTCTCCATTGAAATTGGCTGAAAACCTACCATCTTCATCTTCAGATCAACCACCACTGTCGCCTCATCACACCAGTGATGTTCTACACTCTTATCTTCTGATCATGGAATGGACTCTGGCATCTCCACAACAGCCCAGTCCATGCTTCTAATTTGGCCGAAAGAAAGTGGACTCAATTGATTTTGGCCACAAGAATTTCATCGACTCTATCTCCAATCAAAAATTTGCCTGTCCATGTTTCATCTATCATCCAAATACAGTGCAGTCTTATATTATCAATAAACTAATTAGGTTGAAAATCATGAGGGATACTTTCAATTGGCACACAACCCCTTTTCTAAAAAATGACAACGGCAATTTTGTCATTTTAAAAAAATTTTACCACGTTATCTAACAACTTAACAGCGTTGTCAATTTTGGAATTAGGAGTAAAATCTATAGTCATCTATGCCATTTTCATAAAAAAAAGTGTGGTCATATATGTAAATATTGGTATAAATTGTAGTCATATTTGGAATTAGCCTTTTTTAAATCATGAATCTCTATCAACAACAGCAAGCTTAGTTTGTTTCTTTTGAGGCAACATATGATGCAAGGAAATGTATAAACATACGGAAGAAAATCCCTATTACAAAAGTATTAGCCAAACACACCCCTTACAAACATATAAGACAAGCTTCTTCTTTCTCATTTCCCACATTTATGTTCTGAAAGAGAATGCCCATGCAGAAGAATTGCAATATCCTGAATGAAGTCCATGTTGCCTTCCTCATTTGTTCAAGAAGAGAAAATGATGTTGAAATAAGAAAAATCTCTTCATGGCAAGCAATGGCCTCAACTTCCTGAGGAATCCTTAAATGTAAATGTCACCATAACCATACCAATTAACTCTATGTCTAGGAATTATCTAGCAAAAGGACTAAGATCTTAGCTTACACTGTTTGACCATGTGAATAATGTTCAGTTGGAAGCATTGATTACAAAAGCACTCTAAGATAAGCATGAACCCAACGCATTTTGCAATTCAGTAAACATTAAACATATTATCCCTTAAATACCATTGTCTCCTTAAACAAAAACAGAGATGTGTCGCAAAAAGCTAGAGAAATTTTGACAAGGACACATATGGATGAAATATCAAAAGAACTTGTCAGCAAGTCTTTCTATAACTATACACTTGACATTCTTAACATTTGTAAACAAGGTTTGCATGCGAAAATAGTGCAAAACACTTCAATTTTACAATTTTCTAATATTATAGTGGAAGAATACCCAAATTTTAAGTACGAATCATGTAGAAAATGGAGATTAAATACACTCGCTGTTTCCAAAGACATTATTCACGATTTTCATGGTTCAAAGAAAAACAACTAGATACTAGCCTAAAATATCCAATATCAATAGGAATCACTGCCATACTAAATAATTTCATGAACTAATCCAAAATTAAGATATAACCAGGCTCATTTAGTGCTTTGTAACTCTCATCCATGCGAGAGCACCAAATGACCCCTCCATGTCATAGCACCAAATCATAATACAACTCTATCACATAGAAGCTTCTAAGAATTTAAGAAAACAACAGATAGTATGATTTATTTTCTGAAGCAGATTAAAATAAAGGGTGCAAAGGTGCTTCCTACCCTCAAAGAAATCCAACAACAACTTCCAAGGACAAATAAAAACAAGACGATACAAGGACTTAAATAAATAAGACATTTAGCACAAACAATGCCTGCTTTTGGACAATGCTACAACTTGCATGCACATAAAGGAAATATACAGACATGTATGTAAAAGGAAAAGCAATGAAGGTTCCCCTGGACCTAACAATCAGTAGAGAATAATTTACTGTGAAAATAGTATCAAGGGACCAACCTGTTGGGTGTTTGGGTCAATGTCGAAAACTTTTGTGGGGCTACTTTCAATCCAGTTCCTTTTCTCTTCAAGTGACAACTTCTCCATCAAGTCCTCATTAATATGAATTTCTGGCTCATACATAAAAGTAACAGTTGCAGCAGGTGACCATTTGGCGTGGTCTTTGCCAATTCCTTTCCTAGCTATTGCTCTCAACCTCAGTTCCTGCCCCCGACGTAGCTTCACAATGATAATGCCCCTAACGACAACAGGGGGAAAAATCAAGTATTCAAATTGAGTGCGTAAGACCAGAGAGTAAAGGAAAACGAATAGGATTACGGGTGAATATTGAGGACCAAGACCAGATAGTTAAAAAATGGAAAAGAAAAGAATCAATCTCCTCTTAGGAATTATGAAATCCTGTAAATGGTTGTTCTAGTGTACCATGAAAATTCTTTGGGATGCAGTAACGCGATAATTCCGTGTTGGAACAAAATATTTTTCAATGCACCCTCGACAATTGATTGAAATTGGCTAGTGCATTTCTAAGTTTTATTCCCCTTAGCCAAAAAAAGGGCAGAAACAAAATAGATGAAATGCATGCTGTTTCAGATGCAACAATGTTATGCTTTCCCCCATTACTACTGATTGTCTTCCTTCGATTTCACCAGAATCCATAAAATCAAAGCACACCCAAGAAAGAAAACGAATAGAGAAAGAAAAATAAATAGGATTGCTTGATGGGGTGTGAATGTTGTAATTAGGAAAAGTGGAGGACAGAAAAGGATTGGTATGGAAATTGGACAATGCATCTCTGGGTTTCACTCCCCATTGCGGGAAAACGGGGAAAGAAAGAAGACGAGAAGATGAAATGCATTTGATTTCGGAAGCGACAATTTTTCCACTGATTTCCAGCAGAATTGAGAAATTCCGAAACATACCCAAGAAAGAGAAATGAAAGTAAAATAGCAAGAATGGAACCTCTGCTCGTTGGGATCGAAGCCAGCGGAGTGGTCGAGGGCGCGAGGGGGGACATCGACAGGGTAGACGGAGGGGTCGGTGCTGCGGAGATCGGCGCTGGTGACATCGAGGGTCTGGTCGGAGGTGCAGCGGGCACTGAGGTGGAACTCGACGGAGCAGTATTCGCAGGCGCCGTCACCATCGCAGGCGTCGCAATCGCGGGAGAAACGCATAGACATGGCGCGTTCGCTGCTGAGGGGAATGAGGCCGAGGCGGTGGGCGATAAACTCGTCATTGAGGACGGAGGAGTTAACCTCGATCTCGACAAGGTCGATGGCGATGGTAGGGACTTCGGCGATCATGACGCGGCGGAGGGCGTTGGCCATGCTCGCGTCCGTATCCCTCAGCTCGAACTTGAGGTAGTCGTCCTTCACTTCCCTTACCTTCACCCTCGGGAATCGTTGGTAAGAAACGCCCTCCATCTCCGTCTCTCCCTCTTCCCCTGGGGTTTTGGGGGGTTTTGGATTCTCTTTCAGGAGCGGAGTTTTTGCGCTGCACTCTCACAGAGTCACAGCACAATTACAAAGGAGACTTGGGCTGCCTATTTGCATATACAACCCCGAGCCTGAGTTTGTTTATAGCTTACCAACTGAAAGGCCAAAAGAGCGGAAGGAATAGAATAAACTATGAATTGGTGTTCTTTACTAAGGGTGCGTTTGGCCCAAGAGGTGATTGTACACGAGGCTACCCAAAACGGTTTTGGACAGTTTCAACGACCCCGAATCCAACAGATGGTAGTCGTGGGCCTCATGCCCAACCGGCGGATTGGGTGCAAATTAAATGATTGGGCCACACCCCTTAATAAGGTTTGGAATTTGGATGGGGCACATACTGTAAATTTGCAAGATCACACGCTGGTAAAATGGACAGTTCAATTCGTTTGAGTGAATTCAAGAGTGCCTTGGCCAACTGATTTGGGTAACCAAATCATCTTGCTTGCTTTCGATTAAAGAGAAGTAATGTTGTTAGCCTCTATTAAGTAATCACTTATTTATTGGGATAATTTCTCTTATACCCATAACAATTGCACATAATTTCTAATATACCCGCAATATTTCATAAATTTCTTTTATACTCATTACATCTTATCCTAAATTTCTCTCATACTCAAACCGTTAAAACTACTATTATCTATCCCATTGAAAAGACGATTTTGCCCTTTTAAAATTTTTTTTAATCAAAATAAATCAACATTGATATGACTTTCAAGTTATTTAATATATTATATTAATTATTTACTACTATCAATTGAGTCATGTTGAGATTAAATTATCTCAATTAAAAAATTTTAAATGGGCAAAATCGTCTTTTCAATGGAGTAGATAATTATGGTTTTAACGGCATGGGTATGAGTATAAAATATATTTATGAAATATTATAGGTATATTAGGAATTATTTACAATTGTTATGGTTATCAGGGGAATTATTCCCTTATTTATCCCACTATAAAAAACTTTTTTAAAAACTTTTTTTATACATTTTTCCAAATAAACTTGTTAATATAGATATATTTAACACGTAAATTAAGTTTTACTATTTTTGAATATGTGTATATATTTTTTTTAGATTTTTAAACATTGGAGTATTTTAAAATGGCTAAAATACTCCTAGGTTTAAAAATCTAAGAATATGATAAATTTTAGTTTATATGTTAAATGCACTTAGATAAATGTACCAGTGTGTGGAAAAAAAAAGAAAAACTGCTTTTAAATGAATTTTTTGATGTAGACTCAATAAGTCATTACTTCGCCCAGGATCATTTTTTGTTGGTTAATAACTGAACTGGGCTAATGGTATTCTCGTAAGTGAAGTAAGGGGAAGAAGTTGAATTGTGCAAAATCAAATGTATACTTGTGAACGCCTAAGGTTTCGAAGTGGCCTGAAAACATTATTTAAACAGACAGTTCTAGTTTTGGTGTAGATCCAATGCAAATGAGGCTGCATTGTTGCACGGGTGGTGTTCCGGCCTCTTTCGTGAGAAAAATAAAATTCAAAATTCATATTCATTCGGTTGAAAATTGTTTTCCCTGCGGTTTTGAGAATAAATGCTTAATTAATTTCCCAGCAAAATTTTAAAGCATCCAATTCTTTAACCGAGTCCGAAAAATACATCACAGAAATATTTTGCATTGTGTTCCACATTCTGATTTTACATCTCTAACGAGAAAACCCTTGATTAAAAGAGCTGAATACAATGGTCCATAAAAAAAATGCTTAATAATAATGAAGTGCGTAGAAGATCCTTCTACGTCTTTACAAGTGCACGAAAAATCGTGTCTAACAAAAATATAAAGATAAATGAGTACACTTCGCCCCGCGCCGTGACTCGAATGTGAGGTATATGACGCCACGCGCCATATCTTTACGTATGAGGTTCATGACGCCACGCGCCATGACTTAAATGTGAGGTACATGACGCCACGCGCCATGACTTAAATATGAGGTACATGACGCCACGCGCCATGACTTAAATGTGAGGTACACGACGCCACGCGCCATGACTTGAATATGAGGTACACGACGCCACGCGCCATGACATAAATATGAGTTTACGCTTAGCCCGTCGACCAGCGATGACTCGGTTTGGGAACTAGTGAGGGGCCCGTCGGCTACACTAGTGACCTTACACAGCAAACTAAGTGCGCTCTTAGCTTCTGGATTTACACAGCAGACCAGCGTGTCCCGCTTTCAGCTTCTGTATTTATACAAGAAACCAGCGTCTCCCGCATTCAGCCTCTGGATTGAACAATTGGGTGGTTTTACCAAGAAATGGATTCAACCGGATTTTAAAAGTATGTTTGGGTCATTTTTGACCAATTAAAAAGGTTTGGGCCCAACTGGGCTTCTTGACAAGAGTTTGGGCCATCTTGGGCTTTTTGGAGAGTTTTGGGCCATCATGGGTTTTTTTGAAAAATTTTGGGCCATCATGGGCTTTTTGAAAAGTTTTGAGCCATCTTGGGCTTTTTGTAGAGTTTTGAGCCATCTTGGCTTTTTTGAGGGTTTTGGGCCATCTTGGGCTTTTTGGAGGGTTTTGGGCCATCTTGGGCTTTTTGGAGGGTTTTTGAGCCATCTTGGGCTTTTTGGAGAGTTTTTAGCCATCTTGGGCTTTTTGAAAAGTTTTGGGCCATCATGGGCTTTTTGGAGAGTTTTTAGCCATCTTGGGCTTTTTGAAAAGTTTTGGGCCATCATGGGCTTTTTGAAAGGTTTTTGGCCATCATGGGCTTTTTGTGGAGTTTTGAGCCATCTTGGGCTTTTTGAAGGGTTTTGGGCCATCATGGGCTTTTTGTAGAGTTTTGAGCCATCTTGGGCTTTTTGGAGGGTTTTGGGCCATCTTGGGCTTTTTGGAGGGTTTTGGGCCATCTTGGGCTTTTTGGAGGGTTTTTGAGCCATCTTGGGCTTTTTGGAGAGTTTTGGGCCATCATGGGCTTTTTGAAAGGTTTTGGGCCATCATGGGCTTTTTGTAGAGTTTTGAGCCATCTTGGGCTTTTTGAAGGGTTTTGGGCCATCATGGGCTTTTTGAAGGGTTTTGGGCCATCATGGGCTTTTTGTGGAGTTTTGAGCCATCTTGGGCTTTTTTGAAGATCTAAAAATATATATATATATATATATATTTTTTGGGCCCATGGGGCAAATACATATATATATATATATTTTTTTTTTTTTTTTTGATGGCCTGCGGGACAAAATATTCATTTTTGGAGGCCCGCGGGTCATTTTAGAAATCAAAATCTTTGTTTTTGGATGTCTTTGACTATACATGTGTATTTTGATATATTTTTATAGAAAACACACATATATTTGTTTTTATTTTTAAAGGAGAAAATATACTTAATCCGTGTGTCAATTCAACCCGCCAGTCGGGAAGTATCCACGTTAGGAAAAGTAATTTTTGAAAATAATATATATGTATATATTTATATATATATATAATATACACATATATATTTTTTTATTTTATTTTTAAAAGGGTAAAATATACTTAACCCGTGTGTCAATTCAACCCGCCAGTCGGGGAGTATCCACGTTGGGAAAAGTAGTTTTCGAAAATAATATATATGTATATATTTATTTATATATATAATATACACATATATATATTTAAAGGAGAAAATATACTTAACCCGTGTGTCAATTCAACCCGCCAGTCGGGGAGTATCCACGTTGGGAAAAGTAGTTTTCGAAAATAATATATATGTATATATTTATTTATATATATAATATACACATATATATATTTAAAGGAGAAAATATACTTAACCCGTGTGTCAATTCAACCCGCCAGTCGGGGAGTATCCACGTTGGGAAAAGTAGTTTTCGAAAATAATATATATGTATATATTTATATATATATAATATACACATATATATTTTTTATTTTATTTTTAAAAGGGTAAAATATACTTAACCCGTGTGTCAATTCAACCCGCCAGTCGGGGAGTATCCACGTTGGGAAAAGTAGTTTTCGAAAATAATATATATGTATATATTTATTTATATATATAATATACACATATATATATTTAAAGGAGAAAATATACTTAACCCGTGTGTCAATTCAACCCGCCAGTCGGGGAGTATCCACGTTGGGAAAAATAATCTTTTTGAAAATAATATATATATATTTATATATATATATATATATAAGAGAAAGAGTTAAAAGAAAATAATAAAAAAAAATAAAAAAATAAAAAATAAAAAAAATGGAGAACTCACGTTCTCTCTTCAGCGCAGGAGAGCTCTCTGGAAAAAGAAAGAGAAAAGAAAAATATACGGAGGATCCGTTCTCTCTTCAGCGCAGGAGAGCTCTCCCTCTCCCGTTCTCCTTGTCGTTGAATGAAGGGCCGAATGCGGCTATTTATAGGTTTTCTGCCGGCTCGTGATGGGTTCCGCGGCTGTGGATGCAAGCTCACGCGGAACCGTCTTCCCGCGGAACTGCCTTCCCGCGGAACCATCTTCCCGCGGAATCGCTTTCACGCGGAACTGTCTTCGCGCGGAACCGCCCTCACGCGGAACCGTCTTCGCGCGGAACCGTCCTCACGCGGAACCGTCTTTACGCGGAACACATTGGCATGCTGCACACAGCTTCGGAGCGCGTTCTTGAGTGATAAGCTGGAATATAGTGGCCGCCACCCCGTCAGCAGCTCAAGTATTGGAGAGCAAGTCCCGCTGCTAACGTGCGCACCAGCTTCAGCATCTTAGCAACGAGGTATTCGAGGACGGCAGCAAGATAAACGGGCGCTCCAGCGCCAACGCGCTCGGCATACTTTCCAGCTTTCAAGAAGTGAGCAATCCGGCCTACGGGGAACTGCAGGTCGGCCTTGCTGCTCCTGGATATGGCCTTCTTTGAAGATTCCGATCCCAGAGTCTTCCCTCTCCCTTCTATTTTTCCGCCGTTGCTGCTTTTCTGCCCCGGCGGTCTGAGAAGCTCTGCTGAACATCACCGGCCGCCGCCTCGTCAGCATCGCGTCGATCACGACGTCGTAGTCCGGCACGGGGTGGGCGACGGGGATGAGGTTGTCATCTCCGCCGCCGCCGACGTCGGCATCATCGTCGTCGTTATTCTCGTCCTCGAGCCACTGCTCCATGGGCGTGCACTCCTCCTTATGTCGAAGCTTCCAGTCGAGTGCCTGGCACGCTCGGGAGCAGTAGTTCACGGCGCTACAGACAGAGCACCAGCGGAACTCATGCCGCCGAGTCTCCTACCGCCCACAGAGCGCGTGGGAGCAGAGCCTCAGGCCTTCACGGCCTAGCATGATCGTCACGTCCACCATCGCTTTCTTCCGGTGAATCCCGGCGGCCCTGAACACCTTGGGGCTGTAGTACACCACGGCATCATTTCCCGATACCTGCATACAGAAGTTCAGACCAACCGCAACGGCAAGCATCCGATCCGATCTTCTTCAAGCCAATCCTCTTTAGAATCGCTCTGGATAGCTTGTGCTATATTTAAAGAAATCCTGTCAGTGAAAGCTTCAGTAGCTCCAGCATCATAGCAAGCAAGTTTAGAAAGAAGCCATAACGAGTCCCGTGCTTCCTTCCGAGTTCCTTAGTGAGCGGCACGCCAAGCTCCGCCATGCATGCCTGTATCATTTTTTTTTTTTTTTTTTTTTGGCAGCCTTTCGTCGTCGGATCGCAGCAGCTGCCCGTCCAGCACCGGTAGATCGCAGCGCGTCTTCTCCGGCAGCAATGGACAACGCCGTCGTCCTCATCCAGATCGCCAGATATTGCAGTTCGCCGTCAAAGCAGCAGATCGCCGCATCCAGCGCTGGCCCCGTCCCGGTACTTCTTCGACTTGGCTTCCGGACTGTTATCGTCTGCTATTTCTTTGCCCGCAACTTCACACCGAGAACCCTCTCCAACTTGGTGATAATTTGCTGATTTGGGATGGCCTTCCCAGATTCATATTCTTGGATTACCTGTGGCTTCTCGTTAATCAGCTGAGCAAGTTGAGCCTGCGTTAACTTCTTATCAATCCGAGCTTGCATGATGTTCTTCTTCAGCTCAGTTGAAATTCGCGAATGGGAAAGATTTTCCATCTCATCATCAAGCTTTCTTGTGTTCAAAGTTGTGCTGCTAGAGGCGGCTTTGTTTGTACCAGTATTTGATTTTTTTTTTTTATTATTATTATTTTTTTTTGACGGTTTCGATCTCAGCGCCGTTGCGACGGGCAGCGTTCACGGCTTTTTCGTCTTTCTTGGCAGCGGCATTGGGAGCCTTCTTCCGTATCACCACCGGCTCCCAGCCGGACCGACACCAGCCATTTGCTATCTCGATTTTCTCTGTGCCTACCGCAAGGATTAGGAATCAGAATTCGTGTCTGTAGCTCATTGAGTGTGCTCTCAAGCCCACACTTGGTAGTTTCCCATGCATGGGTCTTCTTGGCACTGTAGATGTTCAGCTTCCTCGTCAATGGCTTCTCCCAGAACCGAAACCATCGTCGGTCGTCCCTTCCGCGAGCAGCAGCTCTTGTCCGGCAGGCTGTTGTTTCCAAAAATCATCGTCGGGCAGCTTCTCTTCCTCAGTTCGACGAGCAGCAGATCATCTGGCGATCAGAAGCTCCGGCGAAGTCGCCATCCCCCCTGCTGGCAGATTCGGGGACGACGACGGAAAACTGGAGTCAGCGTCGGAGTCGTCACGGGTGCCGGAGAAGCTGCCGCGAGAACTGAAGCCGGAAAAGCGATTGCCTTCATTGTCGATATCCTGCAAATAGCTGCACTGTTGAATCTCCAACGGGATCTCCTTCAAACTTCTGCCAATCGAGGTCTTCTCCATCATCAGCAATTCAAGGGCTCGCTCTCTTTCTTTTTTTTTTTTTTTTTTTTTTTTTTTTTAAACATGAAAAATCATATAATTTCATAGATCAAAATATACCTCATCAAATGCCCCCTCAGGAATTATGCCGTCGTGGGCTACTCGTAAAGGCGTTATTCCTGACATGTTATGCGGTAGGCTCTTCTTTTTTTTTTTTTTTTTTTTTTTTTTTTTTTTTTGGCGACTAATCATAGAGCTTTAAGAGTCAATGGATCCGTAGCCCTTATGATTTTTGAAGTATTGCTCCACGGCTTAAGGGGTTTCATTTAGTGCATAGGCCGTATATTTTCTTCTCTCTCTTTTTTTTTTTTTTTTTTTTTTTTTTTTTTTGGGTCATATATATATATCACAATTCTTTCTCTCAGGCAAAACGCAGAGAAGAAACTGAGGGGCTCCTGGAAGCTTTGACTGAATGATTTTGAACATCTTGTCGACCCTAGCAGTAGGTGGAGCACGCCTAAATTGAGGATTCTCTTCAAAGTAATCAAATGGTTCTGCAATGACAATGCCTTTCATCGCCCCTCATTTGTGCAGATCACGAGCAAGAGACCGAACATCGCAGCGAGCAGAATAGCCCATCTCTTTTTTCTTTTTCTTTTTTTTTTTTTTTTCTTTTTTTTTTTTGAGGGCCCACAAGTTTCTTCCATCGACTATTTCTAGGAAAGAATTCATCATTGCCAACTTTTCACTTTGGTGTATTCAAGACACGGCCTTCTTCTTGAGTGAAGTTACCATTGATTGAAACACCGCATGCCTTCAACATTTCATTAGCACCATAGTTGCTGCTTCTTAATGCATTACTTAAAGTTTGCATCCTTTCTTGTGGTTTCTGTCGTGATTTTTCAATCAGTGATGATCTTTGCAAAGTTGATAGAGATTTAGTATACCTTTGCAATGAAACCAGAGAGCAGGGCTCGACAGGATAGTGGGGGCGTTTTGGCTTTCCAACATTAATGCATGACATATTTGCAGAAAACCTTCAAACTCTTCAGAGTTCTCTTTGCTTTTCCCCAATCAATTTCACCATGATTTCTAATATTTTGATTAGCCATCAGAAATCCATCAACAGGGTCAGGCCTTATAATCATTGTAGTAGACACATCAATATTTAGAGAGAAGCCCCCCTTGACTGGTTCGGAAGCTAGAATGAAAACCACGACGACCTAGAACTCCACCTCCGGAGTCAACAAAGTTACTAGGATCATTGTGAAGAAATGACTACCGAACCAGAAGGCAACCCTGCTTTGCAGTATGCTGCCTTAGGATTATATCTAGAACCCTTAAGGCTTCTTGAGAACTCTAGGAATCGTGTCCACGCAGAGCGTTTGCAATAACTTTCATTGGAATTTTGGCAGCAAAACATATCTCAACTTTGAAAGTCTTGGTCTGATACGATCGCCTTTGCCTTTTCCGATCTCCCTCCCCGGGGCTGTTACTACCATGAGGGCTACTATTCCCACTAACTTTGTTTGAGGACACGTCTTCAAGCACAACACTGAATTCAAAATTCTGTTGTGGAAGAGCCCCCACTGTAAACAAGCTCTTCTCACCATCATAAGCGAAGTACTTTCCCTGAAAGTCACCAATATAAGTCTGGTGAACTCTATCCATGATCTTTTTTCCGATACCTTTGCCATCAATAGGTTTGCCATCTTCATAAGACAGAGAAACCTTTCCGCCTAGTGCCAGACCTTGCCACTGGAACTCGATTCACTGACACTTTTTTCGCGCTTGGGGGTATGATAGGTGGGGGTGGCGACAAAGATTTCTCCTCAGCCTCCGTCTCCCCCATCTCCGCAAGAACCCGAGAAGAACGGGAAACCCCTTCTTCTTCTTCTTCTTCTTTTTTTTTTTTTTTTTTTTTTTTTTTTTGACAGCTACCTTAGTTGTCGAAGTATCTGATGACGATGCTCATGGCGGGGAGAATTTGACACTGATAGAGTCGTTACCTGTTTCTCCTGCCGATGCAGTGAACTCCATTCGAGTTTTGAAGGAGTCCCTTCCTTCTACGAGGGAGGCTGTAGAGATTCTTTTGATATATGACTTTCTTTGTAATTTCATGGATAGTATCTTTTTAAGTAATTCCCATTCACGGTTGCTTTCATTTGATTTCCGCAATTAACAACTTCATATGTGCCATTGCCATGGACCCTCTCAATGATGTAAGGCCCTTCCCATTTAGGCTCGAATTTGCCGGTAAGTTTGCCCCCGGCCATAAGCTCTGTGCGTAGCTTTAGCACCAAATCTCCTCTTTTGAATGAGCGATGCCTCACGACTTTATTGTACGCTTCGACCATTCGAGCTTGATAAAGTTCGATCCGTTGCCGTGCTTGAACTCGTTTCTCGTCTAGTGCCTCAAGTTCGTCGAAGCGAAGTTTGGCTTGTTGTTCAGTGGTTAACCCAGAATGGATGGCAACCCTCAAAGATGCTAACTGAATTTCCACTGGTAAAACCGCTTCCGTGCCAAAGAGCAATGAATATGGTGTTGCTCCCGTTGCAGTTCGATGTGTGGTTCTGTAGGCCCACAATGCTTCGGGTAACCTCTCGTGCCAATCACGCTTATTTTTCACAGTGGTCCTTTTGAGGATTCGAATAATATTTTTGTTAAATGCCTCTGCTTGACCATTCCCTTGTGGGTAATAGGGCGATGAGAACACTTGTTTGATTCCAAACCTTCGGCATAACTGATTTACTTTATCGTTTTTGAATGGCGTGCCATTATCTGAGGTGATTTGATAGGGAACACCATAACGGTAGATGATTTTGTGCTTGATAAATTCAACCACCTCTTGCGCTCGGACTCTCTTGTAAGCTTTAGCTTCTGCCCATTTGGAGAAATAATCCGTAGCGGCTAAAATATGAAGGTGTCCTTTAGATGACGACGGGTTTATTGGACCGACAATATCAAAACCCCACCAAGAGAAAGGCCATGAAATAGGTGCTGGAGACATTACTGAAGCAGGAATATGATAAATATCTCCATGCATTTGGCAGGCTTCACAGGATTTTGCAAAATTGATGGAGTCTTGGACCATTGTGGGCCAATAATAGCCCAACGTTTTGATCCTATGATAAAGACGACGTCCAGATTGGTGGGCGCCGCATTCGCTGGAGTGCGTCTCTTGAAGAACTTGACAGATGTCATTTCCATCAATACAGCGAAGCCAAAGCCCATCAAAAGCAATCCGATACAAATCGTCTTGAAACACAGTATATCGCGAAACAGCCTTTCTCAGTGACTTCCTTGCACTTGGATCATCTGGTTCAATACCATATTTGAGGTAATTGATGATGGGGATGCGCCAATCATCATTGTTTGTAGTTACCTCGGATACGCACCGTCCGATTTGATTTACTTGGAGCTCTTCATCATCTTCTAGTCTTTGTACTCGAATTGTCATGTCATCGAGCTCATTAAAGGCGAGAATACTGGCCAACTTTGATAGTGCATCAGCAACTATATTTTCTGATCGAGGAACATGCTCAACCGAAACCATTTCGAACTTTGCCAACAAAGTTTGAGCTTTGTCATAATATTTTCGCAAATGAGGCTGGTGTACTTCATATTGATTATTTAACTGTTTAATAACCAATTCAGAGTCCCCAAATATTCGCACAAATAAAATATCTGATTGCAGAAGAAGTTCCATGCCGATGAGTAAGGCCTCATACTCAGCTTCGTTATTTGTTGTACTTCTTCCAAGAAAGTAGGAGTGCGGGAATAAGTCTTTATGAGGGGAGACTACGACAATTCCAACACCAGCTCCGGATGGCTTTGAAGCGCCATCGAAATACATTTGCCACATTGGATCATCATTTGCATAGAAAACCTTCTCATCAGGTAGGTTTTCTAAGATGGGAAATTCTTCTTCAAGCGGATGGGCTGCTAGAAAATCTGCTAACACTTGTCCTTTCACTGCCTTTCGTGGCACATATTTGATATCAAACTCAGATAGCAGAAGTGACCATTTTGCTAGGCGTCCTGAAAGCATTGGTCTAGTGATCAGGAACTTGAGGGGATCAGCCTTTGATATAAGTATAATTTGGTGCGCGAGGAAGTAATGTCTCAGCTTTTGTGCCACAAAAACCAGTGCTAGACAAATTTTCTCGATCGAGGAATAATTGCATTCAGCTTGCAATAGTCGTCGACTGAGATAATAGGCGGCTTGTTCTTTGCCTTGGGCATTTTCTTGTGCGAGCAATGCCCCCAGTGATTGTGGGCTGGCAGCAATATAGAGAATGAGTGACTTTCCTTTTACTGGAGTTGTCAAAACAGGAGGATTTTGCAGCAATTCTTTGATGGCTTCGAAGGCCTGTTGGCATTTCGCGTCCCACTGGAAAGTCGTATCTTTTTTCATCAACTTGTGAAAAGGCTGGCACCGGCCGGATAAGTTGGAGATGAAACGTCGGATATATGACAATTGACCTTGGAGACTCCTAAGCTCTCTGAGATTTCGTGGAGGCGGCATATTTTGGATTGCTTCTGTCTTGAGTGGATCGACCTCAATTCCCCTTTGGCGGATTATGAATCCGAGGAATTTTCCGGATGATACTCCGAATGCACATTTGAGAGGATTCATCTTGAGATCATACTTTCTTAAGCGCAAGAATACCGATCTCAAATCTTCTTTATGCTTATTGTGACCTTCAGACCTTACAACCAGGTCATCGACATAGCACTCGACATGTTTGTGTAACATATCATGAAATATATTTTGCATAGCCCTTTGATAAGTTGCGCCAGCATTCTTAAGACCAAAAGGCATGACTTTGTAGCAAAAGACACCCATCGGTGTTCGAAATGCTGTTGCGGCTTCATCTGCTGGAGCCATCTTGATTTGATTATATCCCGAATATCCATCCATAAAGGAGAACGTGTCGTACAGAGCTGTGCTGTCGATTAACACATCAGTGAAAGGAAGAGGAAATTCATCTTTAGGGCATGCTTCGTTTAGATCTCGAAAGTCTACGCAAATGCGGATCTGCCCATTTTTCTTTTTGACAGGAACAATGCTAGAAATCCATTTTGGAAATTTGATTTCCCGAATGAATTCAGCATCAATGAGTTTTTCAACTTCCTTGATGATTTGTTCTTCGAGCTCTGGTCGAAATCTTCTCGGAGCTTGCTTGACTGGCTTTTTATCCCGCGTAATATGCAGATGGTGCATTGCAATCGCGGGGTTGAGACCTGGCATTTCAGAATACCCCCAAGCAAAAACATCTTTGAATTCACTTAAAAGCTGCCTCAATGCCACCTTTTCTTTTTCGGCCAGGTTTTTGGCGATAAAAATGGGTCTCGGGTCCTCCTCAGTCCCGAGATTGAACTCTTCAAGTACGTCAATAGTAGGCTGTCCTCCATCCTCAATCGCAGGTGGAGCATCCTCTGGTTCCATTAATGCCTCTTCATCATTGTTGGAGTCATCACTTGTGGAGACGCAGTAGGTGGTGGCGAAGTTGCCGTCTTCTTCTTCTTTATACCCAAGGCCAAGTCGTTTGTTTCCCTTTAGATAACCAGGGGGTCTTTCGGATAACGGGATAGGGATGTCACTTCCGAGGCCTGATAAATGTGGTTCATCAGGATAGAACCCCATCAAATCCATAATTTTCTTGCTTTCTCTGCTATAGCGATGGAAATCCCATTTTTTGAGCTTAGCCGTGGGCAAACAAGAGGATTTGTTAGGGCTACCGTAAACCTTGCCATATTGCTTTATGAAATATTTTTGGGCAAATTTTTCATCTTGAGGTTCCTGCACACATGGAGCAGATACATTAAACCCCACAAGCATTGCTAAAACCTCATCGAGCGTTTCCTTAGGTTTTTGATTTTGGTGAGCGGCCTCAGTGGCCATTCCGTCACTCTCACAGCAAAGTGACTTGGCTTCCTCATTGGCCTGATTCCGGAATCTCCGAAGAGCTTCCAGATCCACCTCAAACCTAGGGAAATTGGCTCGAGGCGGTTTAGCAACCTTTTTCAGGACTTCGAGGTCCAAGTAGAACCGTGATCCTGCAGCAGTGTTGCTATAGCTGGTAGGAGGTGGTATGGTTGCCCCCTGTCGTTGTCGTGGTAGCGGATGTACTGGATCGAGACTCATATTTTCAAATTTCGTTTGAAATTGAGCCCTTGGTTCTGTCGTTCCTCGTCCATGACCGTGCCCTCGACCACGACCTTGACCTTCCATCTTCTCACCCTTTGAGAATATGTCTGTGCTTACTGGGGCGGGGGGTGCCTGAGATACCTCCTGCTGACCTTCGCGTGTGGTCGCTTCAACTGATTTTATTGATGTGTTGACAGCAGATGCCAAGTCATAATACTTAGCATCAGAGTAAAATGATTCCGCCGTTGCGAATGGTTTATGGTCAGCAAAAATCCTTTTTTCGACTCCATCCTTGCAGTACTTGAAGCATTGATGTACCGTTGATGCGATGATCTTATTACTGTGGAGCCAAGGCCTTCCTAACAGCGAGTTATATGAGGTCGGAGCATTAATCACGAAGCATGGGATTTCGGTGCAGAAATCTTCTATGCTTAGCTCCAACTCAATCAGGCCCATGGCCTTTTGAGTCCCTTGATTAAACCCGTGAATCACCACACTAGTTTCTTTTAACGCTGATGGAGAAATTCCGATCCTTCTGAGTGTTCGAAGGGGCAGGATATTAATTGCAGACCCAGCATCGATCATGATTCTGTTGACCAGTTCACCGCCCAGGTTGCCCGTAACATATAAAGGTCGATTGTGATTAATGTCTCCAAGCAACATATCCTCATCAGTGAATGAAATGACCTCATCACATTCAGCGGCGTCGACCAGGTAAGCAAGACGGACATTTTCATCTGTCAGAGCACTCACCAGTGCATCCCTTGCTTCTTGTGACAACTGCAACGCATCGTAAATACTGAGTCGAGCAGGGAGTCGCTTCAAGTGTTCAAGCACGTTATAGCTTACTGAGGATTTCTCATGATTGGCTGGTATGTGCTGTTCTGGCTGAGTACGATTTTCTTGTATCGGGGTTTTACCCTTATTTTCTGGTGTGATTCGACCAGATCGAAGAATTGCGAGAACATCCTCTTCAACTTGCACCATATTGCAGGAGGCAGAGTCCTGAATATTTGTAGCCAATGTCCGTAGTACATCTGAGAAAAATGGCTGCACTTTTGGGATTTCAGGAAAATACCCACTCATTGACTTGATGCACTGATGAACCATGATTTCTTCTTTGTCGAATTTTTGGTTGATTATTCTGCAGTTTATCCATCTCAAGATGTAGTCATATTGAGATTCTCCTGATAGGGGGTGCATGACTTCGATCATCTCTGGAGGGAACTCTGTTTCATATTCGTGGAATCTTAGGATAAACATATCGACGAACTCTTCCCAAGAACCAAATGCTTCTTCGGGAAGCGAGGAGATCCAGAGAAGGGCACAACTGTCATGGGCCAAGCTCAAAACAAAGTGCCCGAGTGCAAACTCTTCTGTTTGCCCCATTTGACAGACCGCCAGTGAATAATCGAACAAGTGCGGTAATGCGTACTTATGATTCTCATGGAATAACTGAATATGCGGCCAATCATAGCTTAACTCCCTAGTTAAGAAAGGGAACACTCGAAGAATGGGCGCATCGTTTAACTGCAGCACATGCAGAACTTGGAGTTGATTTGTCCTCCCAAAACCTTCAGCGTCGCTAAAGATTGCCTCTTGTTTGAAGCCTTCGTTACTGACCCATCGGATCGCCTTTATGAAAGTTTTGGCTCCAAAGGTCTTGTACCCGTTGTCAGTCGGAGGGCATACTGCGTCCGAAAGATACTTCATGACCATTTCAGGTTCAGGCAACCATATAGCCAAGGGATCACACCATGTACTGTCTCTGAGATAATTTATGTAATGAGCAGTAGATTCTTGACTGTATTGTATTTCCCTCAAGTAATTACTAGGGAACTGCTCTCTTTGTCTTGACAAGAAGCGGACCAAGAACGCGTCTATCAAGATGACCCACTCGGTAATTTCTTCGATATGATTATCTCGGTACCAAGACATCACTGATTCCCCCAGTGAGTACCGGAAGTATTCCACTCTGGTTTCCCAAGATGCTGGCGAAATCCGAGATCCTCGCAAATACGTGATGATATGGTTTACCGGTGACATCCCAACTTCAAACTTGGTGTAGTTAGGGATGAGCACCGAGACAGTTCTTCGCCGCTTTGCAGGCTTGGATGCAGACGCATTTATATGATAGCAAGTTTCGATTTCTCTGTTGTTGCTATCTCGGTCCCAAAACAGACCATTCTCATATGGAGTTGTATTTGGTAACTCCTCGAGAATGTATCTTTCTTTTTCTGGTCGAGGTGATCTTCCAGCAAGTCGTTGGTAGAATGGGAGTAGCAACTCGGGCTGCAAAAAGTCCATGATCATGAATGGTTGCACCCGTGAGGATTGCCTCAAATGCCTTGAGAAGAAAGGGAGAATGGCCTTATCCCTTATTCTTTTGTCTTTTCTGCATAAATCTTTGAGACATCTTTTTGTCCGTCTTAGGCTTGGTGGTTTTTGAACCACTTCCCAATCACCCTTTTCTGCTATCTCAATTGTCACAACATTTGATGAAGCTTGCGCTGGAGGACTGAGTTTTATAACCCCCTTATCAATGTAATCTTGTAATATTGCTTGGAGATCCCAACACTTCTTAGTGGGGTGACCGACATATCGGTGGTAACTGCAATATCGCTGGTGAGAAGTGCGTCCAACTTCTTCTGGCCTTTTTGGGGCAGGCAACTCGAATAGCCCGGTCGACATGAGGTGCTGGAATAACGTCTCCACGTCATCTTCTCCAAAGGCATATTGGATTTCCTCTCTTCGGAAGGGTCTTGCAGGCTGCTCTTTTACAAGCGGCTTTGCTTTATCTGGCTGCTTCTTAACCTCTGTAGTATTTGCAGAGGTCTCTCCAGTTTTCTTCTTCTTGAACATAGTAGTTGTGGATGACTCCTTCTTCCAGGCTTTTTGCTGAGACAACAAATATTCTTTTCGACAAGCTTCTGTAGCTAGGGCCTGAAATGTACTTAGTTGTTCATTCATCAGCAACGAGATTTCCGTCTTGATGCCATTTCGGCAAAGATTGACCTTCATTGCTTGAGAGAGGGGTGCTTGACATCGATTAGCGGCCCTTTGCCATCTAGTGATGTAGTCTTCAACCGGCTCGTCCTTCTTTTGGGACAAGGTAGATCATTCCGATAGTTGTACTTCTCGTGTGGTATTAACGAATCGGGAGGTGAACATTTCTTTCATCTCTTCCCATGTTTGGACCGAGCCGATTGGGAGAGATATGTACCACTGGAAAGCATCACCGGAAAGAGTATTGGGAAACATTCGAAGACAAAAATTTGAATGGTGCGCCCAATTGCCCATGGCATAGTGGAATGATGCCAGGTGCTTTAACGCGCTCCCAGTCCCATCGAATTGGATTTTTGGCGGCTTCAAATCTCTAGGTAGCAGCTCCGCTTCAACCTCTGGGGGATAAGGCCTGTTGATTGTCGTTGTAGGGACCCCAGTGAGTTGAGGTGCCTGTCGACGAAGGCATTCGGCCACAAGCTGATGTACCATCTCCTTCTGTGCAATATACCTGGGTGGAGACCCCATGGGTGTGTTTACCCGCGCGTCTTGCGTTCGAGGGGTATTGATACGTAGGTTATTGAACTGCAGAAAGCCTGGCTCCAATTCTGCATTTTCATCTTCCTCGGTCCGCTGCCTGACTGGTTTCTCGGGTTGATGGACCGATTGACGGTTCCTTGGTGATGGCGGTTGATGGGAACCTGATGTCTTGTTGCCTTGAGTTTCCATAGCCCGTTTCATACTCTTAATCTCCTCCCGGAGGTCATGAATGAGCTGAGACTTGGGTGTAAGAACCTCTTCTTCTTCGCCCACCATGTAAGAGGCTTCAAATTGACCTCTTGGGAGGGCGGCCCTGACCCCTTCAGGATGAGAGAGGCTACAGAATGGCGGCGTAATGGGCATTGCGGCTGTCCTTGACCGGGTTAACATCTCCGATGCTTTGGAAGTGCTTGGCTGGGTGAGGTCCACCATGTTGACTTCTGTCGTCTGGAGGAGACGTCTCCTCCTTTTAGCTTCTCTCTTGGGGTGCGGCATCCGGTGCTCTCCTCGGAACGGGGCCACAACAGGCGCATAAGTCATATCCTCTTTTAGTCTGATTAACGAGGCGAATTGATTTTCGTGTATAAAGTTAGGGATCAGCCTGAGCACCGAACGTGGATACGTCGTATGGCGCCTCTGGGGATACTGCCACCCGCTAAAGAGTCTTGGCTTTTGAGGCACTCTCAATTTGCGAGAGTTCTGTAGTGGCTTCTTTTGTGGCCTACCCCTTTGTCGGGGGTGTGAGAACAGCATATACCTCGGTCCTGGTGGCAGTGGCGATGAAGCCTTCAAGTTTAACCGGGAAGTTGTTTTCCCGAACTGCTTTTTCTGCTGCGCTTTTCTCCTTTGTTTCCTTGATACGTGATGAGGAACCGTCACTATGTTGGCAGTCTCATAGTGACCTGGAGATTTGACTCTAGCTCGTGAGCTAGATGGAGCATTTGTTGACTGATGGGGCGAATGTGTCGGATCAGGGATGACGAATCGCAATGTGCCTAAACCGGATCGGACAATAATAAGTCCTTGCGGCTTGAATTGGTCGTCCCCTCCATCGGCCAATGGAGCCTCCAGCTGAGAAAACTTGGTTTGTCTTCTTGACTCCTTCCGCTCTTGGGTGTCACTTTGGTTAAGTCGGGGGGCTAGGTCAACAACCCTTGAGGCAGCCCGACCAAATTGGCGAGTGATGGCGCATTGAACAGGATTTGGCACAGTTTTGCCCCCTTTTCGGGGAACATTGGCTTCTGGTTGGCCAGTTGGCGCTAGCCGGGTTGCAGTAGATCGTTTTGCAGGCCTTTTCATGGAATGGGACCACAAGACAGGTTGTCCTGCAGGCTGTCGTGCTGCTGGTTGGGCTGGTGCAGCAAGCCTACGGGCAGACTTTTCGGCATAGTTTGACCGTAGAGCAGGTGTGCCCATTCGGATTGGCGCCTGCAGAGACTTTGTTTGTCGAATAGGAGTGGTCTTCGAGCCTTGAGCAATAAGAGGCTCCTTGAGTAGTGCAGATCGGTCTCTTCTTTGCTTGATCGCCGCAGGAGAGTAGTCGACGTGTCGATAGACACGATGCTCCGACTTCTCTGGTACGCGAATAAAGTGATACGGGATAGCCGCATCCATGTGGTTTGGCATAGAAATGACAAAACCACCATTGGGCAGGAAACCAAAAGCCATCGAATGCGCCATGAAATCTGCAAAGAAGCATTTCAAAGTGTTAGTAGTGAGAAATTAAATAAGCATATGAAGACCATAGTTTTCAGCTCTTAAAGATGAAGGGAGAATGTTTCACGTCGGGTTCACCATTTGTTCCGGCCTCTTTCGTGAGAAAAATAAAATTCAAAATTCATATTCATTCGGTTGAAAATTGTTTTCCCTGCGGTTTTGAGAATAAATGCTTAATTAATTTCCCAGCAAAATTTTAAAGCATCCAATTCTTTAACCGAGTCCGAAAAATACATCACAGAAATATTTTGCATTGTGTTCCACATTCTGATTTTACATCTCTAACGAGAAAACCCTTGATTAAAAGAGCTGAATACAATGGTCCATAAAAAAAATGCTTAATAATAATGAAGTGCGTAGAAGATCCTTCTACGTCTTTACAAGTGCACGAAAAATCGTGTCTAACAAAAATATAAAGATAAATGAGTACACTTCGCCCCGCGCCGTGACTCGAATGTGAGGTATATGACGCCACGCGCCATATCTTTACGTATGAGGTTCATGACGCCACGCGCCATGACTTAAATGTGAGGTACATGACGCCACGCGCCATGACTTAAATATGAGGTACATGACGCCACGCGCCATGACTTAAATGTGAGGTACACGACGCCACGCGCCATGACTTGAATATGAGGTACACGACGCCACGCGCCATGACATAAATATGAGTTTACGCTTAGCCCGTCGACCAGCGATGACTCGGTTTGGGAACTAGTGAGGGGCCCGTCGGCTACACTAGTGACCTTACACAGCAAACTAAGTGCGCTCTTAGCTTCTGGATTTACACAGCAGACCAGCGTGTCCCGCTTTCAGCTTCTGTATTTATACAAGAAACCAGCGTCTCCCGCATTCAGCCTCTGGATTGAACAATTGGGTGGTTTTACCAAGAAATGGATTCAACCGGATTTTAAAAGTATGTTTGGGTCATTTTTGACCAATTAAAAAGGTTTGGGCCCAACTGGGCTTCTTGACAAGAGTTTGGGCCATCTTGGGCTTTTTGGAGAGTTTTGGGCCATCATGGGTTTTTTTGAAAAATTTTGGGCCATCATGGGCTTTTTGAAAAGTTTTGAGCCATCTTGGGCTTTTTGTAGAGTTTTGAGCCATCTTGGCTTTTTTGAGGGTTTTGGGCCATCTTGGGCTTTTTGGAGGGTTTTGGGCCATCTTGGGCTTTTTGGAGGGTTTTTGAGCCATCTTGGGCTTTTTGGAGAGTTTTTAGCCATCTTAGGCTTTTTGAAAAGTTTTGGGCCATCATGGGCTTTTTGGAGAGTTTTTAGCCATCTTGGGCTTTTTGAAAAGTTTTGGGCCATCATGGGCTTTTTGAAAGGTTTTTGGCCATCATGGGCTTTTTGTGGAGTTTTGAGCCATCTTGGGCTTTTTGAAGGGTTTTGGGCCATCATGGGCTTTTTGTAGAGTTTTGAGCCATCTTGGGCTTTTTGGAGGGTTTTGGGCCATCTTGGGCTTTTTGGAGGGTTTTGGGCCATCTTGGGCTTTTTGGAGGGTTTTTGAGCCATCTTGGGCTTTTTGGAGAGTTTTGGGCCATCATGGGCTTTTTGAAAGGTTTTGGGCCATCATGGGCTTTTTGTAGAGTTTTGAGCCATCTTGGGCTTTTTGAAGGGTTTTGGGCCATCATGGGCTTTTTGAAGGGTTTTGGGCCATCATGGGCTTTTTGTGGAGTTTTGAGCCATCTTGGGCTTTTTTGAAGATCTAAAAATATATATATATATATATATATATTTTTTGGGCCCATGGGGCAAATACATATATATATATATTTTTTTTTTTTTTTTTGATGGCCTGCGGGACAAAATATTCATTTTTGGAGGCCCGCGGGTCATTTTAGAAATCAAAATCTTTGTTTTTGGATGCCTTTGACTATACATGTGTATTTTGATATATTTTTATAGAAAACACACATATATTTGTTTTTATTTTTAAAGGAGAAAATATACTTAATCCGTGTGTCAATTCAACCCGCCAGTCGGGAAGTATCCACGTTAGGAAAAGTAATTTTTGAAAATAATATATATGTATATATTTATATATATATATAATATACACATATATATTTTTTTATTTTATTTTTAAAAGGGTAAAATATACTTAACCCGTGTGTCAATTCAACCCGCCAGTCGGGGAGTATCCACGTTGGGAAAAGTAGTTTTCGAAAATAATATATATGTATATATTTATTTATATATATAATATACACATATATATATTTAAAGGAGAAAATATACTTAACCCGTGTGTCAATTCAACCCGCCAGTCGGGGAGTATCCACGTTGGGAAAAGTAGTTTTCGAAAATAATATATATGTATATATTTATTTATATATATAATATACACATATATATATTTAAAGGAGAAAATATACTTAACCCGTGTGTCAATTCAACCCGCCAGTCGGGGAGTATCCACGTTGGGAAAAGTAGTTTTCGAAAATAATATATATGTATATATTTATATATATATAATATACACATATATATTTTTTATTTTATTTTTAAAAGGGTAAAATATACTTAACCCGTGTGTCAATTCAACCCGCCAGTCGGGGAGTATCCACGTTGGGAAAAGTAGTTTTCGAAAATAATATATATGTATATATTTATTTATATATATAATATACACATATATATATTTAAAGGAGAAAATATACTTAACCCGTGTGTCAATTCAACCCGCCAGTCGGGGAGTATCCACGTTGGGAAAAATAATCTTTTTGAAAATAATATATATATATTTATATATATATATATAAGAGAAAGAGTTAAAAGAAAATAATAAAAAAAAATAAAAAAATAAAAAATAAAAAAAATGGAGAACTCACGTTCTCTCTTCAGCGCAGGAGAGCTCTCTGGAAAAAGAAAGAGAAAAGAAAAATATACGGAGGATCCGTTCTCTCTTCAGCGCAGGAGAGCTCTCCCTCTCCCGTTCTCCTTGTCGTTGAATGAAGGGCCGAATGCGGCTATTTATAGGTTTTCTGCCGGCTCGTGATGGGTTCCGCGGCTGTGGATGCAAGCTCACGCGGAACCGTCTTCCCGCGGAACTGCCTTCCCGCGGAACCATCTTCCCGCGGAATCGCTTTCACGCGGAACTGTCTTCGCGCGGAACCGCCCTCACGCGGAACCGTCTTCGCGCGGAACCGTCCTCACGCGGAACCGTCTTTACGCGGAACACATTGGCATGCTGCACACAGCTTCGGAGCGCGTTCTTGAGTGATAAGCTGGAATATAGTGGCCGCCACCCCGTCAGCAGCTCAAGTATTGGAGAGCAAGTCCTGCTGCTAACGTGCGCACCAGCTTCAGCATCTTAGCAACGAGGTATTCGAGGACGGCAGCAAGATAAACGGGCGCTCCAGCGCCAACGCGCTCGGCATACTTTCCAGCTTTCAAGAAGTGAGCAATCCGGCCTACGGGGAACTGCAGGTCGGCCTTGCTGCTCCTGGATATGGCCTTCTTTGAAGATTCCGATCCCAGAGTCTTCCCTCTCCCTTCTATTTTTCCGCCGTTGCTGCTTTTCTGCCCCGGCGGTCTGAGAAGCTCTGCTGAACATCACCGGCCGCCGCCTCGTCAGCATCGCGTCGATCACGACGTCGTAGTCCGGCACGGGGTGGGCGACGGGGATGAGGCTGTCATCTCCGCCGCCGCCGACGTCGGCATCATCGTCGTCGTTATTCTCGTCCTCGAGCCACTGCTCCATGGGCGTGCACTCCTCCTTATGTCGAAGCTTCCAGTCGAGTGCCTGGCACGCTCGGGAGCAGTAGTTCACGGCGCTACAGACAGAGCACCAGCGGAACTCGTGCCGCCGAGTCTCCTACCGCCCACAGAGCGCGTGGGAGCAGAGCCTCAGGCCTTCACGGCCTAGCATGATCGTCACGTCCACCATCGCTTTCTTCCGGTGAATCCCGGCGGCCCTGAACACCTTGGGGCTGTAGTACACCACGGCATCATTTCCCGATACCTGCATACAGAAGTTCAGACCAACCGCAACGGCAAGCATCCGATCCGATCTTCTTCAAGCCAATCCTCTTTAGAATCGCTCTGGATAGCTTGTGCTATATTTAAAGAAATCCTGTCAGTGAAAGCTTCAGTAGCTCCAGCATCATAGCAAGCAAGTTTAGAAAGAAGCCATAACGAGTCCCGTGCTTCCTTCCGAGTTCCTTAGTGAGCGGCACGCCAAGCTCCGCCATGCATGCCTGTATCATTTTTTTTTTTTTTTTTTGGCAGCCTTTCGTCGTCGGATCGCAGCAGCTGCCCGTCCAGCACCGGTAGATCGCAGCGCGTCTTCTCCGGCAGCAATGGACAACGCCGTCGTCCTCATCCAGATCGCCAGATATTGCAGTTCGCCGTCAAAGCAGCAGATCGCCGCATCCAGCGCTGGCCCCGTCCCGGTACTTCTTCGACTTGGCTTCCGGACTGTTATCGTCTGCTATTTCTTTGCCCGCAACTTCACACCGAGAACCCTCTCCAACTTGGTGATAATTTGCTGATTTGGGATGGCCTTCCCAGATTCATATTCTTGGATTACCTGTGGCTTCTCGTTAATCAGCTGAGCAAGTTGAGCCTGCGTTAACTTCTTATCAATCCGAGCTTGCATGATGTTCTTCTTCAGCTCAGTTGAAATTCGCGAATGGGAAAGATTTTCCATCTCATCATCAAGCTTTCTTGTGTTCAAAGTTGTGCTGCTAGAGGCGGCTTTGTTTGTACCAGTATTTGATTTTTTTTTTTTTATTATTATTATTTTTTTTTGACGGTTTCGATCTCAGCGCCGTTGCGACGGGCAGCGTTCACGGCTTTTTCGTCTTTCTTGGCAGCGGCATTGGGAGCCTTCTTCCGTATCACCACCGGCTCCCAGCCGGACCGACACCAGCCATTTGCTATCTCGATTTTCTCTGTGCCTACCGCAAGGATTAGGAATCAGAATTCGTGTCTGTAGCTCATTGAGTGTGCTCTCAAGCCCACACTTGGTAGTTTCCCATGCATGGGTCTTCTTGGCACTGTAGATGTTCAGCTTCCTCGTCAATGGCTTCTCCCAGAACCGAAACCATCGTCGGTCGTCCCTTCCGCGAGCAGCAGCTCTTGTCCGGCAGGCTGTTGTTTCCAAAAATCATCGTCGGGCAGCTTCTCTTCCTCAGTTCGACGAGCAGCAGATCATCTGGCGATCAGAAGCTCCGGCGAAGTCGCCATCCCCCCTGCTGGCAGATTCGGGGACGACGACGGAAAACTGGAGTCAGCGTCGGAGTCGTCACGGGTGCCGGAGAAGCTGCCGCGAGAACTGAAGCCGGAAAAGCGATTGCCTTCATTGTCGATATCCTGCAAATAGCTGCACTGTTGAATCTCCAACGGGATCTCCTTCAAACTTCTGCCAATCGAGGTCTTCTCCATCATCAGCAATTCAAGGGCTCGCTCTCTTTCTTTTTTTTTTTTTTTTTCTTTTTTTTTTTAAACATGAAAAATCATATAATTTCATAGATCAAAATATACCTCATCAGGTGGAATTTGATATAATCCGATTTCAAAATTAAAAAACAGAAAGCTTTAAAAATATACGCGCTGATGCTCAGTACATATGTATATAATGAGTCACTACTCATCCACAATATGTAAATGTTTTTTCCAATATCTAACTTTTGAGAACATAACTAGAGATATTTAGGTGAATATTATAAAAATTTTCGATATTAGAAATTCATATCATGATAAGTCTAAAAATGATCATTTATACAACCCATTATATAAAAACATTTGTAGGTAATCATAGTAAAATATAAGAAAATACCTTGAAATGTAAAATATTATTTGTCTTAAATTTTTCTCTCATTGATGTGTCAGGAAAAAGGGAGTTTTTTTTTTTTTTTTTTTTTTTTGGGAGGTGGAGGGGAGGATTAGATTTGCCAGAAAATTTTAAAAGGGATAATGTGATATGATATTAGTGAAAGCGAATTGATATGTCTTCACTTAAGACATTTTTGGCCGTGCTGAAATTTTAATGGAAAAAGTCTAATATTTTTAAAAAAGAAATATCCCTATTAGCCTTAGCTAGCTCACATCGGAAAACTCGTATAATTTTTTTTTCTTTATATGCTTATTTATTTATGTCTATTTAATATATAAATCAAGTTTTACTAATTTTAGATATATATATATATATATATTTGAGATTTTTAAACATAATGTTATTTTAGTCATTTTAAAACACTTGTATATTTGAAAATCTCAAAAAATATATACACGTATCTACAATGATAAAATTTAATTTATATGTTAAATACATTTATATTAACAAAGTTATGAGGAAAAAGTTTAAAAAATATTTTTAAATTAATTTTTGAAGTGGATTAAATAAGTCATTTACTTATTTAGCCTGGGCTAACGGAATTATTTTTTAAAAATAAAAATTCAACTTTCCATAAAAGCGAGGACTCTGTCTTTTACGCACGAAAAACCACAAAAACTGACTTTTTAAAATTCATTCAAATACAAATACACGTGTCTCAGGTAAATCAACACTAAAATTCTTCGTATTGCGTGGTCAGAAGCGCTACAAAAGCTTGGTCTTTATCTTCCTACTCCGCCGGAATCATTAACTATGTCTAACATGTAAGTATCTTTTCAATATTTAACTTCTCCCATTATAACTGGAGATACTTAGGCGAGTATTATAAAAAGTTTATGTATTAGAAGTCCATATCATAAGTCTAAGATAATTTATACAACCCATTCCATAAGTTCATGTTAGGATAGGATGATCCTAGAATTAATTACATCTTATTTTCTAAAAATACTTTTCTTAATTTCAAAAAATAATAGCTCACCTTTTCATTTCTAATACAAGCTTTTTCAATCTCAATATATCTTTTTCTTCAATTCCTAATACACTTGTATTCCAAATTCTCATTTCATCCTCGTCTCATTCAAACTCTAAACAACCAAATATTTGCAAGTAATCACTCCATGGTATGTGAGTAACTAAAGATTAACGAAAATATAATAAAATACATTCAAATGTAAAAAAATTATTTATCTAAAATATTTCTCTTATTGATTTGTTTCGTAAAGGGAGATTTTTTGGGGGGCAAAGGTGCAGGCGGATTAAGTTTGGTGAAAGAAATTTTAAAATAGATAATGTAATATGATACTAGTGAATTGGTATGTCTTCACTTAGTACTTGTTTGGCGTGCTGAATTTTATGAGGAAAAAAATTTAATGCGCAGCGCTTACTTAAAAAGCTACGAATCCAAGCTTTTCATAAAAGCCAGGATTCTAGCTTTTATGCACCACAACAAAAACGGACTTTTTAAGAGTCCGTTTAAACACAAGTATACGTCGTTTGCGGTAAATAAGTGTGGAACTTTTTCACACTGCATGGCCAAACAGACCTTACTGCTAAAAAAGCTTACGAGGTTATGCAATAATCAAGTTGCAATGAATATAATTTCTATTTATGTGTTCTATAAAAGAACAAAGCACATAAACATTACAACTAATATGCACTTTTTATGTTCGGAACAAAGATTAACTACTGACTGGTCGATAACAAACACGGGGTGTTATCAACAAGCTGTTGGATGGCGCGGGGGAGTTTACGGCCGTTGGATGAAAGGGATGAAATGCGGCGTGGTCAGAGAGAATTTAATGCTCAGAGATTTGCGCACATGCCCTGAAAACCTAAACCCTAATCCTATTTTTGAAAATCGGGTTCGGGCTGAGTTTCGGGTTGAAATTTATGTTGATGAATTTACATTTTATTTAAAAGTGATAAGTTTAGAATTTCATATGAATAAATAATAATAACAAATTATGTAGGTAAACATAATAATATATAATCAAACTACATATTTTTTAAAAATAGTAATGTAAAAAATATTTCTAGAAAAAATTTAACATCAAAACTAAGATAAAGAAAAAAAATTAATAAGTATAAAAATGAATGATAGAAATAAAAGATAAATATAAATGAAATAATATACTTTATTTACAATAAAATTACAATGTGCCAAATATGTATTTAAATATAGATATAATAACATAAAATATGAAGAATATAAAGAAATATTGTTTAAATAGTATGTATATAATATATTTTATAATAAATATAAAATGAAAAATCGGGCTCGGGTTCTTCGGGTTAACTCGAACCCTAATACTATCATATTTACAAATCGGGTTCCTCGGGTTCGAGTTATGAAAAATCAAGTTCCAACGCTGCCCAAAATCGGGTTCGGTGGGCCGGGTTCGGGCTCAACCGGCCCAAGTTGCACCCCTAATCTCACTCTCTCTCTCTCTCTCTCTCTCTCTCTCTCTCTCTCTCTCTCTCCAGGCAATCTCCCTCCACGCCAACAACACCGTCATTCTCCTCTAGATAATTGCTCTCTCCCCCTCCTTCTCTCTCCCCATTTCTCTCATTCCCTCTCTCTCGCTCTCTCTCCCAATTTCTCTACTTCCCTTCCTCTCCTGATCTGTCTCCCTCCCTCCCTCTCCCTCTCTCTCTCTATCGATTTCTCCCCCTCCCTCCCGCTCGTATCTCCCTCTCCCGGTCTGTCTCCATCCCTCCCTCCCTCTCCCTCTCCTGATTTCTCTCTTACCGACAATCTTTTTCTTGTTTTCATTGGGGAAGAAATTGAGACCGAATTGGGTTGAAACTCATAAACGAATTATGGTAATTCACTGCATTTTAATTCATTCTCCCCTTCATTACTCTACAGCACAGGGCCATCTTGATGTAATTCACTGCTTTTTAATCCATTAGGTTATATGGATTTAGTTAGTGAATGTGATTAATGTTTGTTTGTTTGCGAAGGATGTCTTGTTGGAATCCATGAGCAAGATCCTGCCAATCATCCTCGTCGGCCCGCTCGTCCCTCACACATTGTTGGGGGAAGCAGCGGCTACTAACGATGTTGTGCCGACATATGGAAGGCAAAAAACGACAGCATCAGATGGTTGCACAAGCATGTGGCAGTATTATCACATACATGTCATTCGGCAATATTGTTGTTTTGTCCCTAAAGCAGATAGAGAAGATTACATGGGGGATCAAGAACAGCGGTCAACCGTTTCTGTGGGTGGCGAAGCCAAATGAACATGTAGTCAAGGATCACACAGACCAACTCCCGCTTGAATTCATCATAGAAACAGGGGTGGGGTTGAGGGATTGTTGCGTCATGGTGCAAAGAAGCCAAGGTGTTGTCTCGCCCATTTGTGGGATGCTTCTTAACTCACTATGGGTGCAACTCAACATTGGAAGCTATGGTTGTGGGTGTGCTGATGATTTGTTATCCACAGTGGAGTGATCAGCAAACAAACGCGAAGCTGGTGACGGATGTGTTTGGGACAGGCATTAGGTTACACGCAAGGGAGGACGGGGTAGTGAAGTAGGAGGAGGTGGAATCCAAGAGCAAGATCCTGTCAATCATCCCCGTGATTTGCTTCAGAGTAATGAAGGGGAGAATGAATTAAAATGCAGTGAATTGCCATAACTCGTTTATGAGTTTCAACCCAATCCTGTCTCAATTTCTTTGTTATCTCGTCTCAATTTCTTCCCCCACAAAAGCAAGAAAATGATTGCTGGTAAGAGAGAAAGTGAGAGAAGGAGAGGGAGAGGGAGGGAGAGAAATTGAGAGAGGGAGGAGGGGAGAGCAGTTACCTGGAGGAGAATGACGAAGTTGTCGGGGCGAAGGGAGAGCACCAGAGAGAGGAGGAAGAGCGAGAAGCGAGAGATTGCTAGGAGAGAGAGAGAGAGAGAGAGAGAGTGTGTGTGTGTGTGTGAGAGAGAGAGAGATGAGGGAGGGCCTGTGCGTAAAACCCATGCCTGGCAGAGGCCTATGCACAATACCTCCAAGCATTAAACTCTCCCTGACCACGCCGCATTTCGCGCCTTTCATCCAACAGACAGAAACTCCCCTGCGCCATCCAACGGCTGGGAGGCGTAGTCGATAAGACCCCCTGTTACCAACTAGTCAGTAAAGATCACAACTCAACTTGTAAATATTGTTATTAGATCCTTGCCTATGTTGCAATTTGAATATATGTATATTATTTAAGTTAGGCTGGATTAATATCTTTGCATCAACTTGATGGTTATTGTTAATTATCTTTTTTTATTGGTATTTATACAAGTGATCATTTTCATATTAAAATCTAGCAAATTCACAACTCTTACACTTTATGGAAAAAATTTTAAAACACCCCGGTACCAAGGTAAATTTGTAAAAACCCTACCCCATGAAGGAAATTATTAAAACCCTTACTTTTTAGGGAGGACACCAGTAGAACTCCTCACCAAGGAGGAAAGATTTGAACTCATGGCTGGTTGCTAGCCCCCTAAGTTACCACCAAAGCAACTGCTAATGTAAATGTTAATTATCTTTAACATAATATGAAAGTAGATCTATTTATATCATATTATAAAATTTGATGGATGGTGATTGATTATGCAATAAGTTGTTGATAGCCTAGTTGATTAGTGCAGCAAGTTTATAAATAGTGAATTAAGAATGTGTTATGATTATATATATCCAAATGCATAAGAGCAACAATGAGTTCAGCCCAAAAACATATTTTTAAACATTTTATTTCTTCATAAAATGGTTATTTTATGTATGTTAATCCATATAACAAGTTTTATCCTTTTCGAATATTCTTTTAAATTTCAAATATAAGAGTATTTTCAGTATTTTCAAATGACTAAATTACTCCTATATTTGAAATTCGAAAATCATATATACACCTCTGAAATTATAAAACCTGTTTTTTTATGGGTAACTTGTTAAATAGAGTAAATATACCTGTAATAATAGTTTTATGAAAATAAAAATTTTAAAAATATATATTTTTGGAATGAATGCATGATTGCCCTCATGTATGTAGATGTATAGAATCATCTTATAATAAAGACCTAAAAGACATATGAAATATTAGGTTATCCACCATGGAATTGGTGTTATGGCCGAGAACAATGTAAATTATCGCGTGTATTCTTTTTATTATTTTAACACTTGTTCACAATTATTACCAAGGGTCTATCCTTGTGGTAACTCATGTTAACCTATAACGTTGGCTGGTTATGAGTTCAACTCTCTCCTCTGTGATTTAGGTGGTATGAGAGTTTTTCTATTTTATCTTTTTGGTGGAGATATTTGTAGTTTTCTTCCCTGTGTAGGGTATTATTGAAAATTTTTCTCCATTGTATGAAGGTTATGAATGTGTTTAATATAATAGTAGTTGAAGGATATGAATGTGTTTAATATAATAGTAGTTGTCACGATGTATATAAATAAATATTCATAAAAAAAACCCACCTGGCTAAAGTGAGGCATATGCGTGACAGTAGAAAATCCGTGTGGGGCTAGCAAACCCCCTCGACGTAGAGACTAGAATGGGAAATTCATGCTGTCTAGCTTTACGTTTGAACGTGATTTCTTACGTGGGCGACATTTAAGTGGAAGCCGTGTATCACACTATTAAAACTATCGTGGAGCTGATGTGCCATTACTTCCAACTCCTCCAATCTCGATCGTTTGCCATATGCCTTGAATTGTTCCATCCATATATATCTCCCCCGCCCCCCAACAATTCAGATTAATCATCCAATTAATCAGCCTTATCGTCTTCTCCCTGGAATTCTATTGGTCAGACTTGACATCCAATTTCAAAATTATATATTCTAAGAAATAAGAATCATCCCTTTCATGTGGAACTTGCTTCCCAAGTCATGTGTAATTGGGAAACAGCTGTACGTGCATTAGGGTAGAAAAAACATATATACAAAATGAGGTATACCCTCGAATTTTCTTATTATTTTTTACTCCATTTATTTGATTTAGCAATTTTTCAAACAAATATTTTAATTTTACAAAAAGTGCCCTCATTTGCGAGCTTTGTCTGCAAAGACGCGTAATTCTGACAGATGTCAACAATTAAATTAGAAAATTTTGACTGTAGTTAATGGCCCATGTGGAGTATAGACATGGTTAGAGCTATAAATTACAAAAGATTGATGATGCCCAACATGATCTTGATATTAGTAAAATGATGGATATAAACCTTTCAAACGTTTATTTCTAACTATCATCTTATAGGCTTGTGTAATTACTTGCTTTCCTGTCCAAACACGAAGGGGGAAAAACTCCACAAGATGACCAAAAAACAATAAAAGAAAATGATCCCATTAATTCAAATTGCCCTTGACCGGATAAAAGGGAAAAAAATTTCACCTTGCACAACTTTTGTATCATTTTTCATATTAACTGCCAATCTTACTTTTTCTAGTATTACATCTACATTTAATATTTTGATATAGTTATCTTATATATCTTATCTTTATTCTCTTTACTTAATTATTATTCTTATTATATCGCCCCACTTTTACTTCTTGTAAAACATATGGCATGGAGTTGGTATAAGTCGTCCTCAACCATTTTTGAAAATTCAAAAATATTTTTTAAAATTATTCAAAACTATAAATCATTTTATATAGTTGTCTTCCTTAAATAATAGACAGCAATTATATGCGGCCGCCGCTTATGCCGATCACGAATCATATTTTTTTAGTTTTCTATAAACATGTTTATGTATGCTTGTTGAATCTATAATTCAAGTATTATTATTTTTGAATGTATTTAATCTATAATCAAAGTGTTTCTATTTTTGATGTTTTTATATATTTTTATTTTTAAACATAGGGGGAAAATAACCACGACACTCTTGTATTTAAAAATAATACATAAATATATTAAAAACGATAAAACTTTTTCCATAAAAAATGATAAAACTTAGATGTTATGTTAAACACATCTAAATACCCCTCTAAATAATATTGTAAAGGTGAGCTTGACGCCCCCTTGTTAAATGTCCTATATTTGCGAATCATTGACCATCTTGGGCTGACATCCTCGGAATCAAGATATGAGAGAAAAACAAGAGGACATAAGTCTTATGGTGTACCTTGAAATTGGAAATACGCAGGAATCTTGTATATAAGATGATATGGTAAATCATAGTATACACATTTGCATAGTGTACATATTTACTCGCAGATGATTTAACGACCCAACAATCATATTTTTACAATTTTACTCATATATTTTAATTATTTGTCTTTTCAACTGCTTTATTTATTCTAACTTTATATCTATTATTTTATATTAATCACATCATTCCTAAAATATTCTTTTTCTCATCCTCATTTCGGCTTAAAATTCTACCAACTTTGTGAGCTTGTTAAGTGATTGACAATAGTGTCATGTTTCGAATTTTGGTTCTGCATACGTGGGAGCTTTGTCTCCCCACTATTATTTAGAAGCATGTGGTTTCTTCATTGATATTTGGAAGTTCATTGTCTTCCTCTTAAAATTTGTAAGAATTATTTGAGAACTTTGATTATTATAAAACTTGATATATAGGGTGTGTTTGGGAAGTCGTAAAACTTTTGATGAAAAGTTTTTTATGCAAAAGTTGTTAAATTAGTAGAAAATGATGTGATATTGTAGGGGTAATGATGAGGAGTAAAGAGAATAATAAATTTAAAATAAATAGGTTAATTGTATTGGTAGTTGTGTAAAAATAATTGAAAAGTAGGGTTATTGTATAAAAAAATGTATAAAAAATAATTAAAAAATGAGTAGTTATGGAGAGTGAAAAGTTTTAACTTGAAAACTTTTACAAATTGCCAAACACATCCATAATGTAAAATGGCCTGATAAAAAAAAAAAAAATTTAAAACTTCTAAATTCCCAAAAATCCTTTGACGGAGGGGATGTTGTATGGGAAAAGGATTCGACGCTTTCAAGCCGTCTCTGCCGAAAAAAACGGAGTAGCGGCCTATGAGGCTAGCGAAAAGCCATGCAGGGTAGGGTCAGGAGCAGCCGGGCAGGTAGTAGGGCAGCTCCAGCATTCTCGCGTGGCGGTGGGCCCCGCGCTGTGTCGGATCAAGATTCCAAAAGATGCGCACGTGAGTTTTGTGGAGGGGCTGTTGGAGGCCACGACAGCATCTTCTGTTTTGTGGGCCCCACCAGCGAAATCTGTGGCCGCCGAGAGTATCCGGCTGAAAGGAAGAGCAAATCTCTAGGGATATAAAAAGAAGAAAAAGAGGATGATAATAATAATAATCACACGCATGAGTAGATTCCTGATGAATCTTGCCAATGCAGTGCGATTTTTCTATCTTATTTGTTAATGGTTATTGTCCTCCTGATTTCTTTCTGGTACCCATGAAAATGTTCAGTTGCACCTGACACATTTAATTTATTTTTTGTGGATCAGGCACCTGTGAAACATTTTTTGTTTTGGGTTATTTAAGTACAGTATATTAAATTATTAATCTAGCATATTAATAAATAATCTAATCAGCACCACTAATGATGTCAATGTGCTATCCTCATTTTTGGCATATTTAATGATGAATTAAAATTCAACCCACCCAATATGGTAAGTACCTGGCTTCTAACTCTGCACATCCACTTGATCTTTTTTTATTATATATTAAAGTCTCAATTAATAGTACAATCAGTTTCTTGGAGACATTCTTCAAAGCATCTAAACTAAGAACCTAAATTTTCTAACGAAATTTTTTAAAATAACCACTTGGTGTATACTCCCACAAAAAATTCAAAGAGAATAAATGTCATCAATAAAAAATTTCAGAAAAACCATTTAAAACACACACGTCCTATGATTAAATGACTTTTAGATTTGTCGCTAGGAGTTGCCACGTGTTCGAATCCCTCCTTCTTTAGCGTGAAATGAGGGTATCACTTAATTGTTTTACGGGGTAACTGAGAAAATGTTTTGGACAGGCGTATTTGAAACGAAACATCCACAAGAGAGTGTATTAACAAAAGAGAAAAATAATTAAAAATATCAATAATAATAAAAATAAGATGGTTAACGGGAGCTAGGATGTTAAGGGGTGTAAACAAAAGTGGTTTTCGAATACCCCTTTCAAATGCATCCTGATCAACATATATACCCTCATTCAATACAAACTCAATTGAAGTGGGAGATGCATGTATGCATATTTGGTTAATTACATTTAATCATGTTATTTTTATTGTTCCATCTTTTGAAACTTATTTATAATATTTCTTGATATTTCTCTCTTACAGTTTAATCATGATCAAGTAATCTTTTCTAATTTTTTCCTTAGCTAATTACAACCAGTTCTATCATCAGGAAACAATACGCTTTGCAGTAGAGGCCAGCCAGTCACTTGAACCAATTAATAATGTTGTTAAGTTGCAACTAATTGTCTCTTTCGGCTTTAAAAATTATCTCAATTACAAACTTACCTAACCTACAAAGAAAATAAAACAATAGATTCACGATTATTTAAGGATACCGATCCATACTGTCAATGGATTCAAAGATTATTTAAGACTACCTTTTTCAAAAAAAAAAAAAAAAGACTACCGATCTATGGCAACTTCAATGCAATGCTTTTTATAATTTAAAATATGTTTCTAACCCACAAATCATTTTTATTGTTCATATATATATATTTTTTGATAATTGTTAATCTATATATTTAACTACTATTTTTTTTGAAAAATATTTGACTACAAATTTTTTTTGAAAGGTTATTTAACTACAATGTTAAAAACACTTTGACCGGAAAATTGTATGCTATAAGCATTTAACATCATTTGAAAGTAAATCTATAACTATTATAACTTGAAGATATTATATGACAGAATAATAGAGAAATAAATGTAGATGGATGATATAAATGGTTTATACGATAAAAATTTTTTTTAAATATCAAAAGAAATAGGTTGCACCGATAACATTAATGCAAGCTCGAGCCCTTGCTTTTTCTTTTAAAAAAATTGTAGATAATGCATTTGGCTGAGATTTTTTTAAATACTATCAAATTTTGCAAATACACTCACTTAATTTGATCATAATTGTAAATATATGAATGTAGTTTAGAAATTATAAATAATACTGACAATTTAACCATCATTATAAATATCCGTATGCCGTTACAGCGCCGTTGCTACACCATCGTGACATGGGTATTGCAAAGATATGTAAAATTACCTAAGTACGTTTGCAATTTAAAAAATTAAATGAGTATATCTAATTTTTAGAAATATAGTCACATAGTTTGCATGTATTTACAAATATATTTATACACGACATAGATATTGTATGGAAATATTATAATCAAACTGTGCAGTATATGAGATTTCTTAAATTATATAGGTATATTTGTAATTATAGGCAAACTATATGAGTATATTTATAAATTCTGCTAAATATTGTAGTTAAACAAACGGTGACAATATAAAATCATATGTCAAATGACCATATGTATTATTAATCTTTTATATAAAAAATTTTCATGCTTTGATGTGGTTCAATTTTTGCAACTTAAGGCTTATTTTATTATTGGCTTATTTGCAACTTAAGGCTTATTTTCTTATGGGCTTATGCTCCGTTGCTTATTTTAAGAAAAATTTTTAAAGGACGCATTCTTATATGATCGTAATTAAATTGGGCTAGAAAATATATTGTTTTTATTTTTAAAATTTTATGTGTTCGCGGGCTCCATTTTGATTTTTCACTATGTGCAATTCAACTTTCTTCAATTTAATTTCTATCATTTTTAAAATAAAAAAACTATCTGTAATTTTTAGCTTATCAAATTAGTTTCTAATTTGTCAAATTAGTCATAGGCATAACTTCGGGCTCTTTTTGGCATATCAAAAATTTTCTTTTCTAAATTAACTTTATTGAAGTTATGGAATTACTTCATCATGAAGAATAACATAACCGTAGGTAAAAGATTATGATAGTATGAAATGTATTAACTTCATATTTTAATGAAATTTTTTTGTAGAGTACTATTCATGAAATAAGCTAATAAATAAAATTTTCAAATTTTTTGATACAAAAATTTTCAAATGTAAAAATATATACATTTCAATGAAAATAAGTTATAAATAAACAAATATAAGAGAATTAATACTGTTTAATGAATTAATTTAATAGATGAATTTTTAATATAAAACTAATAATTTGCATAGGATAATTTGGTTTATGCTAGTTGTGTAGCTTAATAACCAATAATGTTTCATTACATTAGGAAATATTGAAATTTTAATATACCTAGGTGCAAAATTTATTTTTAAATGAAATTTTTTAATAAAATTGTTAATCTAGATGTATTTAATTTATAAATCAAATTTACTATTTTTTGAGTTGCATATATGTATTTTTTATTTTTAAAAAATAAAAAGGTTTCAGTCATTTAAATTTTATAAAAGATTTAAATTTAAAAAAATAAGTTTTGCACTCGGGTACATTAAAAAATGCATTATTAAGAGTAGTGTTTCAGTGCATTCGGATACACCAAACTTTCCATACACTTGGGTGTAAAATTTATTTATTTTTCATTTGTTGAATATTTTTATAAAATTTTGAATTTAAGTGTACTTAATCTATAAATCAAGTCTTACCATTTTTTGTATTTAAACTAAAATTATCTTCTTTTTTAAAAATTAAAAATATATACATATATCCAAAAATTATAAAACTTAATACATCAGTGAAAGCAAACTGGCCAGTATGCCTATGGCACGTTGGTCACAACAACGAGAATAGGACATTCATGCTGTTGTGCATGGGTTCGAACCTTGGCAGTAGGTTTTTGGCCTAGAAAATTTATTAGGAGCAATTAGTCTCCCTGGATAACAAATGGGAGCTTAGTGTTTCCTTAAGGGATTATTGTTGCTTATTGTCTCTATTACGAATGAATATGATTTGTAATATTTGATGTTATGTTGTACAATATCAATAAAAAAGTTAAAAAGAACTAATCTTGTTAGCCTGGCTAAGCAAATGTCTAACTTAGCCCACTTAAAAAAACTCATCTACAATATTTTTTTTTGCTTTTTTTTCATACCCTTGTTTATCTAAGTGTATTTGATATATAAAATAAATTTTATCATTTTTAAATATATGCATATATTTTTTGAGCAAGAGTGCTTCTATGAAACTCACTTTATTTTAACATCCAGATAGTAAATGGAAAATTCATTCTATTTAGCATCATTTATTGTAGCGCCCCGACCCATGAGAGTGCATTACAATGTGGAACCTTACTCCACGAATCTTTAAGTGGTGAAACTTATGAATGAAACTAAAGTTTCATCTTTATACGAGTGGAAGCTTTACTTAATGTTTCAGAAAATTAGCCTAAATTTTTTCTTTTTTTTCCCTTTTTGAACCTATTTCGGTTCCATTTCCTTAACAAAAATCCGCCGGCATGCCATCTGTATTTAAAACATTTGAGTAATACAAAACTTGATAATCATTATAAGTTTAACATTTTTTACTAAATCACTAACATCTACTTTAATTCTTCTAATACATCCCTTATACAACCGTACTTCACACAAGAAGTTATATATTACATTAATCAATCTCATCATAATACAAATTTAATACATAGAATTTTAATAATTATGTCTAAAGCTCCAAATACCTCAAAAGTACTAGATATCATATCTTCACTGCTTTATTTACATTAAAGGCTCTTCTATTAACCCTGTATCATCTACATTCACTGGCTATTTAAAAATAATGAATATAAAATACTTAGTAAGCAAGCCTTTTAAAATTTTATTTTAAAAGAATTTTATTGTAAGAAAATCTGTTCCTTTTCATTTTACGAATGATTAATATATTTTCTTTTATGTGTTTGAATTGTGCATTTTGAAATAAAAATTTCTAGTTTGTTTTACAATGTTATGCATATTTCTTCACCATGATCATGATTCATGGTATGCTTTTATGCATTAAGTACCCTTTGGGTGAGACAAGAGGTGATGTTTCTGAGGAAATTGAAACTAAGCCCAGTCACCTAACCTTGGGTCTTAAGGATGACGCTAGAGGCGTTTCAAGTATCTTATGGAGTTAAGCAAGATATATATGATTAATGCATTGCATTATTAAGCATACAAGATTTTAAAGTGGCATTCTTATAAGATTGAGAAAATTATTATAGGTGGATGATTACCTAATAAGTGACATCTGCTGAACGAGGAATAAGTCATGAACTCATGATGCATGTATGCACTCATTTCATTTTGATACATGTATAAAAAGAATTTAAGAATTTTATGTTTCCAACACGTTGTAATGCGCTCCCGTGGTCAGGGCGCTACATTTATATTATCATCAAAACTCTTTCATTTGTCGAGTATCACCATATATGAGCCCCATCTACAATGAGATTTTAAAAAGTAGAGGCATTTTAAATACGAGAATTAATTCAATGCATCAAGGTACAAAATCCCATTTTTTAGTATTTTTTAATTTTTTTTATAAGATTGTTAATATAGTTGCATTTAATCTATAAGCCAAAATTACTTGTAACTAGGAGCGTTAAAGGATCATGTTGAACGGGTTGGAACTTAATCCTAATCTTAATTCTAACCCATTTAAAATATCTCAACCCTAACCCGTTTATTTATTCATTTAAAAAACCTCAGTCCTAACCCATTTACAACCTATTTAATAAACAGGTTGTTAATAGGTTATGTTTATTACTAATTTTACTGCTATTTACCTTCAATAAAGTCTAAAAAATTAAATAATTTGAAGTTAACATACCTGAATTTAATCTATTTTGGTTTGAAAACATGAGCTCTAATCTTAAGCCATCTCTTTAATAATAGTTCCTGTTCCAAAATACAACATATTTTATTTCTATTTAACAATTCAATCGATATTATTAATGCGGAACTCATAAATATACATTTGAGAAGCACTAAGTAAAACTTGATAATGTATTAGATGCAACAAGACAAAACGTATATTATACAACCATAACATGATAATATAATTTATATGAAACAATCACAATATCTAGTATTCACAGCCATTTGATTGCTCACGTTGTTGGTCCCGAGTTGATGACAATTACCCAAGAGGAGAGGGGTGAATTGGGTATTTAAAAATTTATAACTTAAACAGAAATTTTACCCCAGATTAATCTAGTTCCCTTAATGAAGAAATGAAATGGAAAGCAATGTAATGTAGAGAGCAGAAATAAAATCAAGCAAACAAGATTTTATAGTGGTTCGGGCAACCTCCCTACTCCACTTTTTCAAGCTCACACTCCTTGTGACTTGGGTTCCACTATTGTATTCTCTCAATACAATTAGAGTCACTGCTCTCTTCTAGATTCCAGCTCTAGGGGGCCTCAACAAATCTCAGCACAAGTAGGTGATGAGTTCCACTCCAATCACACACTACTTTGCTTACACTTGATCTTAGTTCCTCAAACTAAATCAAGTTCAATACAACAAAATAAAATAACAAAAAAGAGTCTACACTTTACAGATGTGTAGAAGTAATTTGGCGCAGAGCAGAACTCGTAATGTAGGCTTTGAAGATTCAGAAATATAGCTTTTGCAGTTTGAAGCAAAGTTCTTCCTCTTTGAATGACTTGATCTCTTTAGAGCTCTTGAATATAGGAGTTAAGCACACTTAATGATTCTCAGCTGCTTCCCTCGTCCACCATGAATGCCTTTTATAATTTTGGAGGGAATCCGAACGTTAGAAAGTAGGTGGCGCGCATTTAATGCGCCAACGTTCGAATAAATTCCGACCGTTGCGACCCAAGTCGCATGCGGAGTCAACTTCGGGTGCGACTTCGCCCAAGTCGCAGATGGAGTCGACCTCGGGTGCGACTTCGCTTCTCCGTAGCGACTTCAAGTTCCAGGTCGGGTCGACTTGAGTATCGACTTGACCCAAGTCGCAGGTGAAGTCGACTTCGGGTGCGACTTCACCTCTTCAGGTCCCAAGTCGGAGTCTTGAGTCGACTTTGGCTTCAGACTTCAACTCAAGTCGATCATGGAGTCGACTTGGGTTGCGACTTGACTTGGTCTTTGCAAAATATGCTTTGATCCTCATTGATTTGCTTCTATCTTGTTTGGCTTTCTTCCCTTAGTTTCTTTCATTCTAGAATGACTCTTTATACTTGTAGATTTTGTGATTCTTGAAGAGCTTGACTTTGATTCTTCTTGGATTAGCTTGAACCTTGTGAATCTTTGAAAAACTTGAATCTTGCATGGTAGATTCATGCACCTTGCTTGCTTTTGATTCATATTGATCTTCATGACTTGGTTATTTCTTCATTTTGGAGCATGCTTGAATCTTTGCCTTGGACTTGATAAACTTGATTATGATAAAGAGCTTGTATCCTTGATTTGGTCTTGAGAATACTCAAGTTGATTCTTGGAATGAGCTGAAAACTCCATCTTTGAGCTTTGATAACATCAAGTCGAACTTGGGGTCGACTTCGTCCGCGACTTCGCCCAAGTCGCAACTGGAGTCGACTTCGTTTGCGACTTCGGCATTCTTCCATCCCAAATTCAGCTCTGGAGTGATTTTCCCGACTGAAGTCGATGCTGGAGTCGACTTCGTCTGCGACTTGGCTTCCCAAGTCGCAAGTGGAGTCGACTTGGCCTGCGACTTCACTTGCTCTTCTCCCATTTTCAACTCTGGACGGTTTTGGCTCTTTGAAGTCGATCTTGGAGTCGACTTAGGGAACGACTTGGCCTTTCATGCTCTGTTTTCTTCAGATGTATACGCCTTAAACATTTCCACAAATATGTTAGTAGCCAAGACTTACTCAAATTGATTTGTTAATCATCAAAACATAGATTTGGCTTTGTTTTTCACATATTTCCAACACACGTGTCAACACAAGGTCATCAAAGGAAAAGCTTCAAAACAGGAAACATATTTATACCTGTAGCGAGTTGGAGAACAACAACACTTGATGAAAGAGTGGCTAGAGATCTGAGAAAAGCAAGAGCAAAGTTAGAGAATATGACAGAGAGAGAGAGAGGAAGGGAGGGCAGAAGAGAAAAATTGCCTTACCTACCTGGAAAGCTCGCATTCGACACAATCACACAGGGGCCATTGTTGAGAGGAGCAATCGAGGTTGCATGCCACAACTTGAGTGGCACTGAGAAGGCAGCGCAAGAGAGTTCGAGGGACAGCTGGGGGAAGAAGAAGGTTGTGGCGATTAGGGGATGCGGCTAGAGCACGATGACATGACACGGAGAAGACTGCCACGATTAAATGCTAAGGTAGTGCTGGGGGAAGAAGAAGGGTGGGGGATTCAGCTGCTGCAATTAGGGGATATTGCTGCACTAGGGGAAGAAGAAGGGTGGGGAATTCGTCTGCACCGAAGGGGACAATGAGCGGAGAGCTGTGCTGGGGGAAGAAGAAGGGTGGGGATCTGCTACAAAGGAGACATCAACTAAGGTAAGAGGTATAGTCACCTGGGGAAGAAGAAGGGTGGGGGATTCGGCTGCGGCAAAGGGGATGGCGAGGGGAGGGCTACGCTGGGGGAAGATTAAAAGGGTGGGGTCTGCTGCGAAGGAGACGGCGGCTAGGGCATGAGGTACTATGGGGGAGAAGGCTATAACACCCTATTTCTAAATATTCTCAATAACTAGTCAATATGTACCATACAACTTAAGAAAAATTCGACATCATCTCACCATAATATATAAAGGGTGGAATGGAATACACGACATTATATCCGTAAGCATTTCAATTTCATTCCAAAATGTGACATTCATATAGAAGGAAAATCATTGAAATTTATCCTTACATAACAAGAAAACTAATGATCATATATATATGCATCCACATAGATTATAATCCAATTCAAAATACTAAATACAATATGTCTGTCAAAGTAGAATTTAACTCAGTAATCGTCTACATATTCTAATATCAAAAGAGCATAAATTTCAAAATAACTGTAATTAGAGATGTTGTCCTAATGGTCTCCAAGATTTGGCCTTCCACTTGTCCCACCTTGAGGTCTTCCAACTGCCCTGTGATCCAAAAGCAAAATAAAAAACCATATAAGTCTAAATAGACTCAGTAAGTAGATAGTGATTAGCACGAAGTGGAAGTAAATAAAATTATAGATGTGCATGTCATGATCAATATAAGATATATGGGTCCAATACCCACTTAGGGGTGCAACTTGGGCTGGGTTCGGCCCGAACCCGGAAAGAAGCAATGTTGTAACTTTGAAATTTTCGACCCGAACCCAAATTTGCATTTATATAAAATATATAATTTATATTATAATAATAATATATCACTGATGCTGATGGATGGATGATGGACAACAGGAGTACGAGCATCGCAGGCAGCAGAGCAGACGTTGCATAACACGTTTTGGCCTTTTCTAGGCGACAGACACAGCGACCAGCATTTAACGTTTTTGGCCTTTTCATTTTCCAATTTGATTTTGACTTTCGATTTCAGCCCGCCATTTCTAGCTTCTCCTTTCTTTCGAGCTGATTTTATTCCTCAAGTCAACGAAAAGGAGGATCACGCCCTTCTGGCCATCTCATAAGGCGACGTCTTTTTGGGTACGATAGATTGCTATTCCTTGCATCATTAAGAGTTATGGCTTCTATGGCGTAGTCAAGATAAGATGACTTTGATCTTTCCTTTGCTTTTCTGGAGCCGGATGTGAGCTTCTCGCCTACTGATCTGACTCCAAATAAAAGAAAGAGTCTACGGCTGCGGACGCATCAATAGCAATAGCTGCAGATGCAGAGGAAGAAATCGGGGTCAAATGCTGATTTTGCCTGGGAAAGAGTAGTGAGAGGAAAGCAAGGCACTTTTCAAGAGTCGAAGTGGGAATTGAGAGGCATGAGATAACCCTCATAAAAGGCGAAATCCACAAGAAGGCCTCTTTAACTAAAGAGAATCGCATTTTCCTACCCTCCTAATGGTCTTGGTGAGCAAACCCCGCATGTCCGAACCCTCCAGCGTTTCTTCTCCGGCGGTGGCAAAATCTCGTCTTCCCTGCTGTCCGAACCCTCCAGCTTTTCTTCTCCAACGCTCGCGAAATCCTATCCGAAGTCTGAACCCTCCAGCCTTCTTCTCCGGCCGTGCCTCCGCCAACTACTCCCCTGCGGCCTGCGACTTTGCGAGCCTGTGACGTCATCCTGATTCGCAGTGAGATATTCAGCCCCCTGCATCCTTGCACCGGTAACAGGTCTATCCCTGATTTTTTTTTAGAAAAACTCATTGCTTATTATTTAATATACAAATTAACAGTACCATCATTAATTATTAAAAGCCGGTTCAATGAAAACCTATTTGAAAATGAGAGCAAAAGAGAAGAAGAAAAATATATGTAATGTGATTATATATAGGTAGAATGAATTTTTAGAAATAAACAAATGAAAACGGCATTAATTACCTAAGAATTAATTCTTATTAATAAAATAAATAGAAACAAAATGGACTGATATTCGGAAATATTTATTTTTACTCAGCATGCAGAATCATTCAAATTTCAAACAGTGTAAATGGTAATTTAGAAACATATACTTTAGTGCTAAAAAAGATGCGCTTGTTTTGCATTTTTTTGAACAGGTATTTCTATAGCTTGAATGCTTGCATTCAAATATTTTTGCAATTTCAAAAAATTATTTCATTTATTTTTGTTTATGTTAGTTGTTGATAACTTGATACACATGGTTAATATTTTGATTTTTGAATTAGTTTGTTATTGCTCTAAAACGGACAATTTCTAATTTTTTTATTCATGCTAAAAAAGTGATATTTATTTGATCAAATCAATATGGATAGTTCAAGTAATATGCCAGACAAGATTAGCGATTAGGAAATCAATAGTGAGCAAATAAAAAATATGCCAACTGGCTCGAACACAGTTGATCTTAAGCAGTATTTGAATTTTTCTTACTTTTGTATAATAAATTATTTTTTAAACTTTTTTATACAATAGGTGTGTGATAAAAATTATATATAGGATGAGAAACAAAAACATATTAATAGGAGAATATCAACCTGAAACTCAACCCGAGCCCGAAAAAATGGAGTTAGGGTTGAAGTTTACAAATAAGGTTAGGATTATGATTAGGGTTGAAGTTTTACAAATAGGGTTAGGGTTAGGGCTGAGGTGAAGCCGAGTTTCATAAGCCCGAGTTGCACCCCTATACCTACTCCCAAGATCGTATGCATAAACCACGTATAAATAGAAGGACACAAATAATCCTCTACACATGTCAATCAAGGGCCATAAACAATCATCTCCTCATATCAATCAAGGGACATAAACAACTCTTTTACAATCAATCATTTTAAATAACATATCATACATAACAGATAAGAATAAATTTCACAATCCACACATACGACATCAACAAGGTTTACTTTAAATTCAATATATAAAACTATCGCACAAGCATTTTACGAAACACATAATAGGTGCAAAAAGGAGAATCTCTAGTTCATACTCTTGTTTGATCTGAATTGACTATCATCATTTTTAATGATATAAAAATTGCTAACGAGTCATTTACTTCATAAAAAATATACATTCACAGCAAATTCTTATAAACTCTGCTTACCCTAATTGTTATGAACCCTACGCCCCATACCATGAAATTGTTGAATGCTACACATTCCCACTAGTCTTATATTATGTTTAACACTAGATTTCATTAGTAAATCAAGAAGGAGCGACATTTACTTACCTTGATTGTGATTTCTCTTAAAAATAGTGACTCTAGACTTGAATTACTGAGATTTTGAGCTTTCTTGATGTGAATCAATGATCTTTAAGGCTGTTGGTAGAGTTTTTAAAGAAATGAAGGGCTAGATCAAACTGAACTAAAGGGGAAAAGAAAGAAGAAACAGAAAATGGGAAGAGAAGAAAAGGGGAAGATAGTTGGGAGCAAAAAGGATGGAGCCCTAATGCGCGCGAGCTCTCCTTTTAACTGAACCACCATCAAGTCAAGCTAGGCCGGAGCATGGGTCGAGTCTAATCGTAATTAATAATTTGCTTTCCCACTGCTACGACTCAATAATAAAAAATTTCTCTGGGGGCGCTGCCCCCTTCGGCCCCGTGACATGACCGGGCAAGTCGAACCTAGTACATACTCCGCGAGGTGAAAAATAGTCATAACGCTCAATAATGGCACACTAATCATACACTTTTAAATCTATACCCAATGTGCTAAGATCATAGCACATGCATATATGTAATATACGTCCCCTAGATGTCACGTCCATATATGTTATGCATCCATTAACATCATAAATTTCTAGTAGCATGTTCGTAAATTACCTTATAAATAGGGAAGAGTTATAATAAAAATGAAAATAAAATATTTGGTCCTCATAGAGCTAAGTTGCACGAGTGCATTAGAACAGAGAAGGAATTTAGTCATGTGGGCTGGAATGTGCCGCACGGGACAAGGAAGTGGGAAGGGGACTTAAAGGGGAGAAATTTTTTCACATAATATATATATATATATAATATTTTGTAAACGGATTATACGGGTTATATAAACGGATTGACAGGTTGTGAAATCTCAATTCTAATTCATTTATTTAATTAAATAATTAAACGGGTTGACGAATCATAAACTATTTATTCAAAAATTCTAACCCAAATCTATTTGTAAACAGTTTGGACGGGCGGGATGACCATTACTATTAATACCCTTACCTGTAACAAACCGGTCTAGAAAAGTGATCATGAACTGTGCATTCAATGTAATTTTCCACGATCAATTTTTCAAGATTAATCACACATTTATGGCAAAATTAATTATTATAATTTCATAAATAAAAAATTTTAAAATTCCACTTCTACTTGTCATTTTTCCATTTTTATATTCAAACATAAAAAAAATATGTGTCCACTATTTGCAATACATGCCTTTAAATAATTTTAAATAAAATAAAATTAATGTTCTTGAAATCTTCACGCAATCCAACTCTAGTGTCCAACTTGATTTGGTACACTTGTAAAAATAATAAGTTAATCCCAATATGAATAACAAGTAGAAAATTATTTGAACATGGATACTGGCCCAATTTAAAATTTTATTAAATGAAGAAAATAATCATTTAATTTAATGACTTTAAAATTAGGCCTCAAATGAAAAATCAAACCCTTTCATCAAGTCTAGAAGTATCAAAAATATAAAATTTACTATTTGATCACAAAAGTCAGATTTAAGATGATTATTCTATCATTAATAAGAGCTTCTGAAATTACTATAATATTTGGCCCTTTCTGTAAAATTTCCCAGGATGGACTTATCTGCAAAAAATCCAAACACAGAAACGTCAGGGATGAACTGTAGATTCGAAAAAATAATAATAATAAATTTCTTTTACAACCCATCTGACCGTTCTTTACCAAAGCATGATTCTGACCGTTCTTTTCAAAAGCATGATTCTTATATATATATATATATATACTGGAGCTATTCCGTGGCAGTTACAACAGTGGTACATTTAATCACAAGTAAGCCTCACATATATTAGAATACAACGAAACTTTATATAATCATTTATCAATATATAAATTTTATAGAAAATAGTTTACATGTTGAAAAAACCACTTTAAAGTTGTTATTTATATCAAACTATTTTATTATGTTAAATTTATACTATTTTTCAGATAGGGCATATCTGATTGGGATGAAAATTAGTATGGTAATAAAATACATTATTCTAAATACAATTGGCAGAGTAGATTATGATTTGATGATCATGCAGAGTTTGTTTTAGCGTCGATGCACAGGAAATTCCAATGCAGCATCGCTGAAATGGGATCCCCATGATTATGAAATCATAATTTACTTCAGACATTGTATTTAAAATAATGTATTTTATTATCATACCAATTTTAATCACAATCAGATATGTATATGGGCTCCATCTGATAATGGTACAAATTTAACGTAATAAAATAATTTGATGTAAATAATAATTTTAAAGTGATTTTTTTAACATATAAACTGTTTAATATAAAATTTATATATTAATAAATAATTGTATAAAATTTCATGACATTTGATCACAAATGTGCCCCTGATATGTATCCAACCGACGGCTCATGTCAGGAGGTTCTGATATTCCATTAATTTCTCCTTCCAAAAGCAACCAAATTTCGTTGCAACATTTCGTGGTGAGTGGTAGGCGTATTCTCTCACAGAAATCTGTGAGAGCGTCACCGTTTGGAATATAAAGAAAAGATTATGTATAGAAAAATTAATATATGGATAAGATAATTGCAGATTGATATTTAAATATTGTAAGAATGTCTTGCGAGCTTAGTGCAGTACAAATCGAGATGATGTAAAAATATGAATATCGAAAAAAATATATATATGCACGGGTCAGAATTCTTATGAGATCCGCATGCTCACATCCCATGCTAACAAAATTATTCCATTCAAACCAAAATAAAATATCTAAATCTCACGTCTATTTATCACATATTTTACATTCATATGCACAAAATAAATTGCAGAAAATCAAGAAATGTATTTTAGGCTATTTTTCTGCAAAAATTTATATCCCAATATGAATAATGCCGATCACACTAACTACAAAGCCTATAAAAAACACCACGACATATGATAAATATATGTTTTATACCATTATTTAGAGCAACCTAATTGATTGTATAAAAATAGTCATAATAGAAAATTCATAATTATTGAACCAAAATCAACCTTCAAATTAAATTACACTTGCCCCAAAATTTCTCTCGTAACTTATTCTTTCCTCATGTAACTCTAACTTCTTCAAACATAAAATTTGGTTTAAACCTAAATTCTATCTTAATTAATCTTATCTAGAAGAGTTCTTATGTCATCCTATCTTATCCTGTGGAGCCCACATGCTTGGGGAGGCAAAAGTAAAGACCACTAGACCACTTATAAACCAACTGAGCTATAAAGGTTGCTAAAATAATATTCAAAAATAAAAATAAAAATATAGCATGCAGCTTATATAAATAATAATTAGGCAAAATACATTATTAACTAATTGGCTAGTTGGTCAAAGGGTCAACTCTTGTCACGTAGGGTATCCTACATGGACTTTGACCGGTCAATTTAAAAAAAATATATTATTATTATTATTTGATATTCTACATTACCATTTTTTGATATATGTATATATACACATATTTATTTTTAAAAAACAAAGGTACTTTAGCCATTTTTAAGTGACTAAAATACTCCTACTTTTAAAAAATATATATATATATACTTATATATCTCCAAAAATTGTAAAACTTAATACATAAGTTAAATATATCTAGGTTAACAATCTTATAAAAAAAATTTAAAAATATAAAAAATGGGGTTTTGCACCGTGGCGTATTGAAATTTCAATGTAATAGGGTGCATTGAATCATTTGGGTTTAAATACATACATGCACAAAGATGTTTAAAGATTTCAAAAAAATGTATACATGTATTCAAACAATAGGAAAACTTAATTTATATATTAAACACACCTAGGGTGTGTTTGGGAATTGATAAAATACTTTGTGAAAAATTTTGGAGAATAAAAGTTGTAAAATTATGTGATATGATAGGGATAATAATGAGAAATAAAGAGGATAAAGTTAAAATAGATAAGTTAGTTATATGGGTAATTGTGTAAAAATGATTGAAAAGTAAGGTAGTTGTATAGAAAAATGTAAAAAAAATAATTAAAAAATATGATGATTGTGGAGAGTGAAAAGTTTTAGATTAAAATGTTTTAATTTAACATTTTATACTCATTGCCAAACACACCCCTAGATAAACAAGTATATGAAGAAAAAATAAACAAAGCGTTGTAAATGGATTTTTTGAAGTGAGATAAGCGAGACACTTGGTTAGCCCAGGGTATCAGGATCATTGTTTTAAGTTAAATATACACAGATTAATAGTTTTATTAAAGATTTCAAAAAATAAAATTTTTTGCATATGAGTGCACTTAAATCTCAAAACATGAAACATGACTTAAAATAAAATAGTAAAAATATAAATAAATTATTTATTTAAATAATCCATATTAAAATAATTATAAATATTTTAACTACTCTCTATTTTTTTATGAACACCTCTCTCTAATTTTAAATTCTATTTTGTTTGTCTTACAAATATTTTAAACTAAATTATTATTTAAAATTTTAAATTGAAAAAATTTCTTTTATGCCTATAATGTTTGCTGCTAACTCTTTTTATACTATAATATTTTATAAATTTCTTTTATATCTATAACATTTTACCCTAAATCCCTCTCATGTTCATGCTGTAAACATAAGCGTTATCTACTCTATTGAAAAGACGATTTTGCCCACTCAAAATTTTTTAATTGAAACAATTCAATCTTAATATAATTCAATTGATAATAGTCATTAATATGTGACGTTAAATTATTTAAGAGTCATATCAAGGTTGAATTATTTTAATTAGAAAAATTTTAATGGGGCAAATTCGTCTTTTTGATAGGTAGATAACGGTTGTGTCAACGACGCAGGTATAAGAGGATTTCAGGGTGAAATGTTATGAGCTAAGAAGAATTTATGAAATGTTATGGGTATAATAGAGTTTATGTGCAGACTTTGGAGTATAAAAGGAATTTTTCCTTTTAAATTATCATTTTATCGTCACAAAATTATAAGAATATTTGAATTTTTTACGTTAATATTTTAATATTTAAGCTTCCGTTTCACACAACACAACTTATTTTTTCTTTTATTTCAGCCGAATCAGATAATCTCTATTTATTCTGACTTCAATGCCATCTAAGCAATAAAAGGCCGTTGTACCGAACTGGTTATTGTTTTTCGAACGTGGTATAATAAAAAGTGCTTAATATCATAAATTTCTTTTTAGTAAAAATAATCAAAATACAAATAATGATAACAAAAAGTAAATTTTTTAAAATTTGCAAAAGGATTACTTATAAGAAAATTTTACGTGAGATCTAAAATCTAAAAATTTCCCTATTGTGGTTATAATTTTATTTGTATATTCTTTACCATTATTTTCAAACATTGTTTTGCTAGAGGAGTCTTCTTTTTTTTTATGTTTTAAAAAGTTAATTCCTCTTTCATACTTATTTAATTTCATTAATTTTCTTTAATTATAATAATTAAGTAATTATTGTAATTAAAGGGTTAGAATGCATTCGTGTGGGTCTATTTGTCAATGACAGAATAAGAATTGGGAATGCAAAATAAAATGGATGAGATTGGGATAAAGTAAAAATAAAGTAAAAATAAATAGAGTAGTTGTAGAAAAAATATAAGAAAGTGATTGATGTATGGGTAAAATTAGAAAAAAAAGTACGACAATTGGGAAATTAATATTCTGAGTTTATCGTTTACCTTAAGAAATTCTATTTTTTTTTTATTTTCCAATCTCATTCTTGTTGTACCAAACACGTAGTGATATGTGTCTAGGGAGGAAACTGATAAAGAAAATATTTTGAAAAATGTATGAGTAATATAACATGATATGGGTGAACTATAAATAAATAGAATAATTGTATGAAAAATAATTAGAACATAAGAATAAAAATGAAAAAAGATAGTTAAGTGGTTAAGATACCATCTTATTATATTATAAAGACAAATGAATAGAAACATCATGCGTTCGACCTAAAAATATATTAATTAAATTTTTTTTTTTTAATAAAGCCATTATCTCAGTTGTCCAGGCCAACGTCCGAGAAGAGTCCACATATAAGAGAACAAAATCTTGGTTGTCCAGGCCAGATATAATAAGGTCCATTGCGTGGTTCTGCATTCATGACACAGCTGGTTAAAGGATAGGGTATATTCTAAGACAAAATACCCAATTTAGTTATAGTACCATAAGTTCCAAGGTTTGGATAATGGATTCGATCCAAATTACTAATATATATTCAACATATTTTTTTATAAAATATATTATAGATTTAAAGATATATTTTATATCTTTTAAGTATATAAAATTTGGGTGTGTTTGGTTGGAGGTAAAACTTTTGATGAAAAGTTTTAGAAGTAGAAGTTGTCAAATTGATAGAAAATGATGTGATATAATAGGGGTAATGATGAGGAGTAAAGAGAATAAAGTTAAAATAGATAGGTTAGTTGTATGGGTAGTTGTGTAGAAATGATTGAAAAGTAGGGTAGTTTGTATAGAAAAATGTGAAAAAATAATTAAAAAATAGAGTAATTATGAAGAGTGAAAAGTTTTGTGTTGAAAAGTTTTAATTGTCAAGTTTTGGCCCCAAACAAACACACCCTTGATTAATTTATCTATTAGTTAGTATATTTAATAAATGTATTTTAATATTATATTATTATCATGTTAATTATATGTTATTAAGTAAAATTTATAATTAAATTATAGCTTTCAAATATAATATGAAGAACATCTTACATAACCAAAATCGGAATTGACTCACCTTAACAAATATGATTGGGTAGGTTTCGAACTAACTTGACCTAAAATAAGATAAAATTAGAATTTTTTAAAATAAGATAAAAATAAAGTTGATTCCAAACTATACTTAAGTTAAGTTGCACCTCTTTTCTATAAGAAGTAAAAAACACAAAAGTTGGGAATTTGAGCACAAGAGTAGTATGCTCACTTTTACAAATTGAAAATAATACTTGTATCTTCAAAATTCAAGAGAAACATATGAGTATCCAAAAAATAAAATTCGATATATGGATTATACATACCTAGATTAACAGTTTCCTTGAAAATTTTAAAAACAAAAAATAATATTTTTGATGGGTTGTGATTGGGGCTATGACCAACCAATCATAGAAGATTGGCGGTCATATATAAGATCCTTATCTAAGGGTTTTGATCATTTCAGATCTATTCAAAAACATATATTTTTATTTTTTGAACTTTTTTATGCTAATTTAAGCATATTCAATCTATAAACTAATTTTTATCATTTTTGGATACATGTATATATATTTATTTTAGATTTTTAAACATAGGTGTATTCTAGTCATTTTACATTATTAAAAATGACTAAAATACTCTTGTAATTAAATTTTTTATAAAAATACTTAGATTAATAATTTTATAAAAAATTTCAAAAAGAATTTTAAAAAATATGTTTTTGGATTGGTAAAATTGGTCTAACATGTCATGGCTCAGAAGTTCAACCTAAATTAATAGGTTTCCTTCTAAAGAGTTGCAATATTATGATCTTTTTATGCTGCTATTCTTGATTGGTAGATTGTTTAAATATTAGAATAAATGAACCCATGAAAAGACTTGCTTGATTATTAGAACAAATCAACCCATAAAAAGACCGATATTTGCAACACCATTCTAACTTTCCCTTGTATCGAATCTTATTTAAATTGATTTTTTATTCGCACCTTTCTTTTCAAAAAAAGAAAAAATTCTCCAAATATGCACAACATCAAGCAATTATTCCTTCCGTACAACATTTCAGAAATTTCTTTGACACCCACGATATTTCAACTCTAATTCTCCACATGCTCATGTCATTACTCTTTACGGAAAACATAGGCAGAAATGTTAATTTTGCTACCACACTATTTGTAAAAAAGATTCCAAATTAAATCTCTATCATATTTTTTTATAAAACAAATCCAATGTAATTTTTGTTTAAATTATAATAAAAACGGAGCAAAAAATTATTTCAACTTTTTTTAATTGGTGTGTACATGTTACTTCTCATTTTATATACTACAATCAAGCTCAAAGGAGACCACAAGCCTTCAGCTATCTTTTAGGAGAGATCATAAATTCTCATCTATCAATTAGTGAGACTTCATCTGGAGAGGCAAAACTCCCACCACAATGTGAGCACTAAGACTTTAACCTAAGCAATGGGTGAAAACGACGCCATGCTTGACCAACCGGGCCACTCTAAGTCATCTTTGTTTACATAATGATGTGGGGCAAAATCGACATTTTCACATATAGTTAACGTCAATTTTGGTTGAGAGTAATGATATAGGTGTTCCAGAAATTAGGAGTAAAATCCCGTGAGTGTCCAGACAATTTTTAAAATGTTATGAGTATAAAATAAATAATGGCCAAATAATGTGGGTAAGAAAAAAAATTTACTTAAAAAAAAAAAAGTTTAGTGATGTACTGGTGTGGTGGCTCATGAACTTCCATGAACCAGCGGCCCTAGATGCCATACCAGTGAAAATTAGGGAATTTCTCTTTCATCCTTGAAAGTGCTCCACTTAACATTAAATTCAGTGCTGGACAAACATATCCGAGGTAATGAAATTAAGTTCTGAGCCTTTTGGGAATGATGCCCACTGTGTGTACTTTGGAATAATTTTTTTTTTATTTTGTGTACTTTGGAATAATTAAGAAGCTTTTGACGCAAGTGAAGGGCAACATCAAGCCTCAATTATTTCATGGGCATATTTAAGGGTTCCCTTTATGTGCACCTGGGTGCATTAATGCTTAATGCATTTGTGTGTATTTCATCTTTTTTAAATTTTTTTTGAAAATTTTTTACGAAAATTTTAATATAATTGTATTTTACTTCATTAATTTTTAGTATTTTTAAAGATATTTAGATAAAACTTATTAAAAATTTCACTGATTTTTAAAAATTAGAAAAATATCAAAAAATCTCTAAAATTGATAAAAATTTATATGCATTTAAATACATTTAAATTAATAATTGTGTAAAAAATTTCAAAAAACTTTAAATAATGGGTATATGCACGGAGCCTCAAATATATAAAACCAACACAAATGAGTACACGTGTGGGTATCTAAAATTGTGTTTAATTTTAGATATTTAAATTGTTATTTTAGTAATTTAGATTTTTGTTTTAATTTTTTTAAAAAAATATTACAATTTGCAAACAAAGTAGGGTAATGTTTTCTACCTTGTCATATCCAGATTACAATCCATTCAATTAGACTCATGATTATTATATTCAAGTTGCATCCTAATCCTAAAAATTACTTAAATATTTTAAAGATTATTAATTTTTAAATTTATAAAAATATACACATATATTAAAAAATTATAAAAAATACTTTGCAAATATACCCATAGTTTGATCGTACTATACATATGCTTTTACAAAATAGCAAATTCTTCCATTGTTTTCATATATTTTCAATTATACCGATGCTGAGCGGTCAAGGTTGCGTCGTAGTATAGTATAAATATACACAAATAATGTTTATATATATATATATTTACAATTATCGTTAAACTATCACGATATATTTGCAAATTACCCATATATAAAGAGACAATTAAGGGTGTAACAGGCATAACATGCAGCGAAAGTCACATTTTATACATTTCTTTAGACTAATATGACAACGTAATTATTTTTATCATTTCTAATAACATAAATTTTTTTCCTTAATAATAGTATTTTAATAATTTCTCCATAAAGCTCATTATGAACTATCTCGTGTGTCATTTGCATTGAAAGTTCAATGCACACGTTTTTTTTTTTTTTGCACTAACATGTGGACACAGGTATTTACTTCTTACCTATGTAATTAGCAAATCTTGATTTATTTAATTTTTTAATTTTAAAAATAAAAATATTATCCTGCCCGCGAATAGCAATTTTTAATTTTTAAAATTTAAAAATATTAAATAAAATTATAAATTATAAAATTGCAGATATTGAATCTTCATAATTCAGCATGCATATTTGTGTCAAAAAATAAAAAAGTTTAAGTATCATATATTTTTAATTACTTTTTCACATTTTCTACACAATTACTCTATTTTTCAATCATTTCTACACAACTAACCTATCTATTTTAACTTTATCATTTTTATTCATCATCATTATCTCTATCATATCATTTGATAACTTTTACTATTTGTCGATTCCCAAACACACTCGTAACATGCCAATTGAAGCTTCAGTATAAACCGGGCCCAAAATATATGTATGGGTTTGATCCAAATCATTCAAAAAGCAGACATTGATCATTCAAAAATCTCAATGTCTGCTTGGCATTTTTAAAAAAATTGAAAAAAATTATTGATGTAAAATTTTTTAAAATAAGAGAAATGATGTGATATAATAGAGGCAACAATGATGAATAAAAAAAATAAAGTTAAAATAAATACCTTTGTTGCATAGATAGCTGTGAAAAATAATTAAAAAACAAGATAATGATATACGAAAAAGTGAATAAATTGTTAAAATATTGAGTAATTGTGAAGAATGAAAAATTTTAAATTGAAGAATTTTTTAGTTATCAAACACACTAGCATAATTCCTAGTAAAAAAAACACACTAATATAATTTCTCTTTATAATATAACTTTTTACATTTCATGTACCACTTTTACATTCTAGGTATACAAGATTACATTCTTATCCCATCCCAAGCCCCTTCCAACAGCCCCTAATTGAACCTTGGAGTTCGTCGGCTGCCTTTCTTTCCGATTCTTATATCCACCTTCCATTTAACGTAATGAAGACGCTTTACGTGGACCACTGTAATTAACGTGCACAAATCCAATTCCTCCGTTAAATAATAAATAGTAATAAAAAAGGCTATTTGCATTTGTGTTGCCTTCATCTTTTTACAATTTTATAAAATTCACCCCTGAGAATGATCAATTTTGCAAAACACCCCTATTTATATAGAAATTCATTTCAAGCAGTTCATTGCGTTTCGATGGAAGCTTCAATCATTTTTGGCAATTGGTAAAAAAAGTTCCCATTTTCTATGCTTATTTTACAACCACTTCTTAACATCTCTTTATGCAATCATCCTTTTGTTACTTTTACTCTTAATCATTACTCTTATGGGATCGCATTATTACCTTCCTTTTTCAATAGTTTTCTTATAATTTTTTTAATCTAAGAAAGTATTTGGCATTCTTATAAGATTATTAATCTAAAATTTTTCACTCTCTACAACTATCACATTTTCTTCTCATGTTTTCATACAACTACCTTATCATTTAATCATTTTTCAACAATTATCATATCTATTTTGACTTTATTTTTTATTATTCTTCGTTACTTGCGTCGTATCATATTACTTTCCCATTTCAAAATAAAATTTACACTATAAACTTTTTATTCAAAAGTTTTTAAAAAAAAATTATCAAATTTTTTTACCAAAGGTGAGTTTGTTTACACCAAAAAATTTATAAAATGAAATTGTTCGATTTAAAAGTTTTTACTTTTCACAATTATCTTATTTTTTTGATTATTTATTCACATTTTCATATACGACTACTGCATTTTTCAATTTTTCTACACAACTAACTTATCAGGTACACTTAACCCATTTTTTAAATTTTTATAAAACTGTTAAGCTAAGTGTATTTAACATGTATATCAATTTTTACCATTTTCGAAGTATTTTAGATTTTTATTTTTTTATTTTTGAAAATCATTGTCATTTTAGGTATTAAATTACCTAAAATGCAGCTAATTTCAAAAAAAAAAAAAATATCTAAAATACTTCAAAAATGATAAAAATTAATACACGTATTAAATACATTTAGATTACTAGATGTATAAAAAAATTTCAAAAAAAAGTTTTAAGAAATGAGTTAAAGCACCCGGGTGCATTGTATCAACCTCATAACTTATCTACTCTAACTTTATTCTCTTTAGTTATCGTTATTGCACTTGTTATCTCGCAATATTTTCTTTCATTTTAAAAATTTTTGCAATAAAATTTTTTATTCAAAAATTTTATTATTTCAAAAAATACACCACAAACGTTGCCTCTGGAAGGAGATGCTTAGAAAATTGTTGTCCCACGTGGCATAAATCCAGCGAAAGATGACGATGATTGATGAGATGTAGGTTTTTCAAGTGGAATTGATTGCAAAAGAGATGGTCAGAGAATTGCAAAAAAATGCCCCTTACAGGGATGCAAGGATTTCAACAAACGGAAGGGGCAGTTTGATAATTTGGTGGTTGAGTGGCGACCACGTGGAAACGGGATGGCGGTTCTCGGAAGATGGAGGGAGGGTCGGGGAGGGCAGCAAAATACATTGCAAAGTCCAAACGAAACTCCAATGTAATTTATGGAATTTCAAGTCCGAGAGGGGCTATAAAATCCAACCATCCTGCTGCCTCCATCCACGGGCCAAGGGAACTAGGGAGAGAGAAAGAAAGCCGTTGCTGAGATAGAGAGAGAAGGAGAGAACATGGGTGGTTGGGCAATTGCGGTTCATGGCGGGGCTGGGGTGGATCCAAACCTGCCCCTTGAACGCCAAGAAGAAGCCAAGAGACTCCTCACACGTTGCCTCAACTTGGGCATCTCCGCCCTTCAATCCTCTCTCCCCGCTCTCGATGTTGTTGAACTTGTAGTATGTCTGCATTTTCATTCGCTGTGTTCTCTCTCTCTCTCTCTTTCTTTTTTATCCGACAATTGGGTTTCTTTTCTCTACAACCATTTAATCATCATTTATCACCTTTCTAAATTCAAGTCGCAAAAATCGATTGATCATGTGTTTTTTTTTATAAATAATTTATGGACCATCCATGCGTGGTTGATTTTATTTTGTTATTTTGTTTATTTTTTAAACCACTGAACCATCATTGATTGTTGTTCACCGCTTCATCACCTCTCTAAATTCAAATCGCAAAATAAAGTTGATCGTGTGATTGTTTTTATTTATTTTTATTTTAATGGACTATCCACACATGTTAATTGTCTCAGTCTCGTTTGGCTGCTTGTCAGTGAGCGAAAACCCCGCCTTCAAGTTTTCTGATGTGTTAGAAAATCTACATCTCTCTGTTAAGAGGCTAAAATAGGAAAGACAGCTAAATTAACGAAATTTCCGAGTGTGGCGTTCCCACGTTAGAAGCGCTATTCCTCTGGTTTTACCGGTGTTGGGAAAAAATGTTTTGTATACCCAAGCATTCTTAACCGTATCTCAATGCATTTTTAACGTGCAAATAGCTTACTAGAAGTGCTGACCGCAAAAGCAAATATAAAATCATTTTCTTTTTTTTTTGATGGGTATATAATTACATGTATCTCAACACATATTATACTTGAAGATCTGAGACATTCTTACAAATCTGGGAACACATATTATACTTGAAGATCTGAGACATTCTTACAAATCTGGGAACACATAACGTCCCAAAGAAATCTGGAAGACACAGCTTCCAACAGCCACCTGGGAGACCACCTGCTCCCACACTTTCCACCCGGGAGACCACCTTGCTCCCATACTCTCCACCCGGGAGACCACGCTCCCACGCCTATACGGGGATTCGATCCCCCGCCAGCCGCAGCTACGGCTGTCTGCGCCGCATGGTAATATAAAATCATTTTCATCTTCAATATTCTAATAAATAAGTATCTTACTTTTCACATTTACAATCTAATTTTCAATATACAGGAATTTTTCCCCATTCAATCTCCTTACTCTATTCACATTCCTTCCCCAGCACGTTCACGTTTCATTCAAAAAGCTGCGGGGCGTTTTTATTTTCATGTTTGAATGCTTCAACTACCTCCATTTTTGGGTTTTATTTGCATTATTTTTTTTTTAGTCCCACGAAGCTCTAAATGCTCAAAGCGCTTCACCTAATCGTCAATGTTTGAATAATATATCCATCTTAATTGTTAAATGGAGATAGATTCCGGTTCCATTTACTGATCTTCATCATTCTATAGCCAAAAATAAAATAAAAAACTATATTATTTTTTTTTGAAGAGTATAAAAAAAATTCTAGTCCTGATTTTCAATTCATGCTGACCCCAGATACCAACAATCTGTCTTACGTCCGTATCGGTGACTGCAACTTGCCAATCGGCCTACAACTTCTAATCACCGTTTTAATAACCGGACTAAACCAGGTGGTTGGATCGGTCGGACCGTGTGAACCGGTCATGTCCTGAATCAATGGTTTTTTCTGTTTAACCACTATTTGACTGTCGGTCTGCGCTGGTTGAACTGAAAAAATCAAAACCGGTCACAAAACTGGTTCATTTCCTGGTTCAATTTTCAAAACATTGCTTGTAATGAACTTCGGGCAACATGCACGCTTGCTTCTCAAGATTCTTCCAAGTGGTCCTGATTCATTGCATGCAGGATCTGAATCTTGAGAATCCGCCCATCTGCCCCACCTGCCTATATAAATAGGACTCCCCTTTTCGGCCACTATCTTAAGCACCTCTTTTTTATTACTTCATATCAATGTCCGAAAAATGGCAATTACCAACTAGGCATGCATTTCGTTTTATTAATGTTTTGGCTTGGCAGGTGAGAGAACTGGAGACGGACCCAATTTTTAATTCTGGCCGTGGATCTGCCTTAACGGAGAAAGGAACGGTGGAGATGGAAGCCAGCATCATGGACGGCCTTGGAAGGAGATGCGGTGCCGTCTCTGGCCTGACCACCGTCAAAAATCCCATCTCCTTGGCACGCCTCGTCATGGAGAAATCTCCCCATTCCTATCTCGCCTTTGAAGGCGCCGAAGCATTCGCCAGGCAACAGGTAGGCAAAAAATGCAAGATGACCTTCCAAATCTGACCGTTCATCTCGTGCTATCGCTGATGGGATTTCGGGGCCCACATAGTGGCGGCGCATGAAGTGTAGTTTTGCGGGTAGAATATTCTGGCTGTCCATATCAGCTCGGGCCTTGGCTGACACACGCGACGACAGCTTTACGCCGGCCGATTCGGAAATTACAAGAATCGCCCGCAGCAATAGGATCTAAAAGGGAAAGAATCTAGGCAATTTCGCCATTTCCTACACGGTATCTGAGGAAGACCCCGCCCTACAACTCTGTTTTTTGGGTGGACCGCCAAATTCCCCCCTATGGAAACCCTGCGAATTTTGATTCTCCACTAATTTCGGGAACAATTTTACGGTGGTCATGATCATTAGATTCGAAAGATGTCCACCTTAATAATGTCATAAATAAAAAATAAGAAATTATGAAATAATTATTATTATAAATTGATGCGTTTAGCCATCGGGAAAAAAGAGTGGAAATCCTTTCCACCATTTTTTATCCTATCTTTTGAAGTGATCTATCATTTTTTAACTATTTAACAACATAATTTTCTTTTACTACTATTTATTGTTTCCGTTTTTTCATTTTTCATTGAGAAAGCTTATCTATATTTTGCTTTTTTAAAATATTATTCCTATTACATTACGAGTGGAATGGGATATATGAAATGCATGAAATTTATTATAGTAAAAAAATATTTTCAATTTAGTTTTTCATTTTTCATTCCATAACAAATTTACTTGACTCATTTATAATGCTAATTTTTCTATTTTTAATAAAATTTCTCATTTCACGTAACATTTTTTTTTTGGATAGACACGTAACAATTAATTCTGATGTAATTTCCTCATCTCATTTACTTTATTTATATTCTTTTGAATTTATATATATTTTCCTGGATTTTTTCCTCATTTTCAAAGGCGAGGTTAAATCTCATGAAATTTTGAAGATGATGAAAAATTGGAACTTACCCCTCAAGCTGATTTTCTTTTTTGTGGGATGCATTTGCAGGGCGTAGAAACGGTGGACAATGAGTATTTCATTACCGAGGAAAACGTCGGCATGCTTAAGCTGGCTAAAGAAGCGAACACCATCCTGGTATATTCATGCACCTTAGCTCGTATTCTTTTAAAGTTGTGTGTTTGGTAATGAATAAAACTTTTGATGAAAAGTTTTGGAGAGTAAAAGTTGTTAAATGATGTAATATAATAGGGGTAATGATGAGTAGTAAAAAGAATAAAGTTAAAATAAATAGGTTAGTTGTGTGTATAACTGTGTAGAAATAATTAAAAAGTAAGGTAGTAGTACAGAAAATGTGAAAAAATAATTAAAAAATATGATAGTTGTGGAGAGTGAAAAAGTTTTAGATTAACTTGACATTTTTTATTAATTGTCAAACACACCCTAAGGCATCCTTTTTGGATTCATGGTTCAATACATCTCCATGCAACTTTTTTTTATTTATAAAATATTTCTTAAAATCTAAACAATTTACCATATTTAACTCATCTTATTTTATTTTTCTATTAAAAATAATTTTTATTGAAAACTTATATTTTGTAAAAAAAAAAAAAGAGTTCTTCAAAAGTGAATATATAACTATTAAAATTCTTGAAAAATATGTAGTATATAAAATTTTGTAATTATTCTAATTTTATTAATCATAAATAAATACACGTGGATATATACGATAAATAATTTAGATTTTTTTTTTTTTTTGAAAAAAGGCAAGTGGTTCTAGAGGATTCATTGCTCTCCTCTGTGTAGCTCCGAGTGTATTGTTTCATTTCTCGCCTTTTTGGCCTGATTATGAAATTAGGCAGCCGGCTGTTGAAAGTCGTAATGGTCACGCGAGATTTAGACTCGTGACAACAGCTCATGGATTCAGTCCTTGCTGCCACTTGTCTGTTTATAATAAAATAATTACTAGCTACAGATTTGGAAATTGAGCTGCTTGAATGATTTCCTTGGAAAGGCAATGACCCATTTTGAAAGAAGATATCATTTTCCAAGAACTAATTTTGTACAGTAATAATCCAAAATTTTCTTATCATTATTTATATTTTCAATTAGCACTCAAGGATCTTAATGGTCTGCATCATCTGGTTACCAGTTTTTTAAAGGTGGTTCATCAAATTTTTTGGAAATTTTATGAGTGGCTATAGAATTTGCATCTGGACAAAATGGGCAGTTTGATCGCTTGTCTGATGGTCCATGCCTCGGAATTGAAGCCGAAGCTTTTTAGATTAATTTATACTTCTGACATTGTCTTGACATCCCTGCGGTCTAAGGACAGAATCTGGGAGAAAGATTGCTTTGCTTTTAGCTCAGAAGTAGACTGTCAAGTGGTTCCAAAGGCCACCTCACCAAGACAGAGCTTTAAAGAAAGGCATGGCCCATCTATACTCCAAGATGGAGAACTTTCTCCCAAAAATTTTCGTCTTCTTATGCATTGCTGTTGGTGCCCACACGAGATAAGCTGCCTTGCCTTTTGATTCATTGCAAACTGATTGTTAATTCCACTTTACCAAAAATGTGCCCACCCATATCATTTGAACATCACGAAAACTAGACCAAATCACTGAATCAGGTGTTTGTTTTGCTGCCTAGTTGGGTTTCGAACTTATGGTCTATGCGAGAGGACACTAGATTTGGAATTAGATTAAATATAATACTTAAAAGAGTATATGTCCAATTTTTGATTCCTTGGCCTAATGAATTTAAGGACTAATAAAGCCTTCCGTTTCCCTCAGTTTGATTACAGGGTACCATTAGATACATGCGGTGGTGCAGCCATTGAGAGCCCATTACAGATGAATGGCCTCCCCATAAGCTTGTACTCCCAAGAGACAGTGGGCTGCGTGGTCGTCGATGGCCAAGGTCGTTGTGCGGCAGCCACCTCCACTGGTGGCCTCATGAACAAAATGACTGGCCGCATCGGTGACTCTCCCTTGATAGGTGCCGGCACCTATGCCTGTGACCTCTGTGCTATTTCCTGCACCGGCGAGGGCGAGGCGATCATACGTGGGACACTGGCCAGGGAAGTGGCGGCGGTGATGGAGTACAAGGGCTTGAGCCTACAAGATGCCATTGATTATGTGATCAAGGAGAGGTTGGAAGAAGGGAAGGCAGGGCTGATTGCTGTGTCTAAAGATGGGAAAGTGGGATATGGGTTCAACACTACAGGAATGTTTCGGGGGTGTGCAACTGAGGATGGGTTCACGGAAGTGGGCATTTGGGGGTAGCGGGCTCTTCAAATGATTGTGGGTAGGTTTTTCATGTGGGACCAACTTAGGTGTTGGGTTCCCATGGACTGAGTTGTTGTTTGGGAGGGGGATTTAATTTCTCCATATCTAAATGGAAGGTACTTTTGGGCGCGCAGTTGATTGTTGTTGCTCTTTTGTTATGCCCATCAATGAAATCAAGGTCCAGTGCCTGTGGGAACATGTCGCTTGTATTTTTAGGATTTTCAAATCATGTTGGGTTTTGTTAAACAACAAATTTTGTTTTTTTTTAACTATGAATGAAGACTATCACTTCGGCTTGGACTCAAGATTAGGACTTTACTCACTCACATAGATGTCAAGCAACTTGGCTATGACTTAAAATAGGGTTGCAACTTAGGTGTGTTGAGCTTAAACCTGACTAACCAAACCCAAATTCAAATAGTGTTAGAGCTTGCCTTTTTACAACCGAGCCTAAACAATTCGAACCTAATTGGTAAATATGATATTGTGAGGGTTCGAATGAACCCGAACCTTAATTTTTATTTATATTTATTATAAAACATATTATATATAATATCTAAATAATATTTCTTTATATTTGTGTATTTTTTGTTATTTATACTTATATTTGAATACATGTTTGACATATTATAATTACATTATAAATAAAATATTTTATTTTTATTTATTTTTATCATTTATTTTTTCATCCATTAATTTTATTAATTTATCTTGTTTTTAATATTAAAATTTTTAGAAATATTCTTCATATTGTTATATTTTATAAAAATCTATAGTTTGATTTTATATTATTATGTTTACTTATATAATTTGTTTTTGTTGCGTATTCATATGAAAAATTAAACTTATCACTCTTAAATAAAATATAAATATGATAGTATTAGGGTTCAAATGAACCTGAACCCAAAGAACCCAAGCCCGATTTTTAGTTTTATATTTATAATAAAACTATTATATACATAATATCTAAACAATATTTCTTTATATTTATGCATTTTATATTATTTATATTTATATTTGAGTACATGTTCGACGTATTGTAACTATATTATAAATAAAAAATCTTATTTTTATTTATATTTGTCTTTTATTTTTATCATTTACTTTTAAGTCCATTAATTTTATTAATTTATCTTGTTTTTTATATTAAATTTTTTATAAATATTCTCTATATTGTTATTTTTAAAAAATCTATAATTTGACTATATATTATTATGTTTCTTATATGATTTTTTATTATTATATATTCATATGAAAAATTAAATTTATCTCTCTTAAGTAAAATGTAAATTCACCAGCCTAAATTTCAACCCAAACTCAACCGAAACGCAATTTTCAAAAATAAAATTAGGGTTTAAGTTTCATAAATAAGGTTTCAATTAGGATTAGGATAAAGGTTAATATTTTATAAATATGCTTATAGTTAGAGTTGAGATGAACCATTTCATGAACCCGAGTTACACCTATACTTGGGAGAGAATAGCAAATGATTATGTTCTTTTGTTTAGTAAGCAATTCTATGATAAATATAGCTATAAAATTATGATTGTTGACAATAAAGGAAGCACCAAAATGAACATATCATTCAACAAAAAAGAATAAAAGAGAAAAGGAACCAACCATCAAAATAAATAAATAACCTGTCAAAACGCCAAAACTAACATGACATTCAATGAAGGTATAGGAGAGGAGGAAACAAACACCAAAACTGTCATAACATTTAATAAAAGAGTGTGAGAGAAGGAACAAGTAGGAAATAGGGTTGGGTTGCCTTGCGTTGAGGTAAATACAACAATGACCTATCTTATAAAATCTCAACCCAACCTTACTTACAATCATAATTTCATACTTTAACTCAACCCTATTTTAAAGCTATAAAAATTAGTTCGGTTCGGATTAAAAAATAAGATTAATAATATATAATATTTAAAAATATTTTACTTAATTAATTTTTTTTTAAAATATAGACTTATATAAAAGAATAAAAATTAATCATTTATATATGAATACTTTCCAAACTACGACTTATACAATAATATAAGTGCTATATAATATTATTTTAAATCAATAATATCTAGTTAATTTTATGTATTATACACTAATATAAGACTATTTATTAATAATTTATTATATTGAAAATCATCCGAGCTAAATCAACCTACTTTTGAAATCAGGTTATAAAATTTTTTTTTTTTTTCAAAATGCCTAACCCAACCATTTATAATCAGGTTGGGTCAATCGGATCCGGAAACCTTATTTACACCCCTCGGACATGAAATCGAGAGAAGCACAAGCATGAAATTTCGCCATGATAATGACGGACGGAAGGGGGAGAAGGGGAGGCACACTGAAATGGATGAAATAAATACAGATCCAACTTTATAAAACATCTGTCGATATGTCCGAGTGGTTAAGGAGACAGACTCGAAATCTGTTGGGCTCTGCCTGCGCAGGTTCGAATCCTGCTGTCGACGGAATGCATCTTTTTTTCCCAACCCTCCCCAGCAAGCCAGCAAAGGAAATCAAGCAAAAGCCTCCTCGGCGCAAAGGTTTTTTTTCCTCCCATTTTACCATTTTTAGCACGTTGCAAATGCCCCAAGTGGGTACGAGGCAGTTACTTCGAGCCCGGAAGGAAATCAAGTAACCGGATATGAATATAATGATGTTTGCTGAGAATGAATAAAGTTGTATTGGAAATAGGTAAAATTATATTGAAAATTGAAAAAATTGTGTTGGAAATTAAAAAATTATCTTGCAAATGGTGATATAAATTTAATTTAAGAATTTTATATGATTTAAAACAGGCCTTAAATTTCTCCTTTTTGAGTCGATACTTCATTGGCCTGGCACGTTATTGTAGCCAATGTTATAAAAAGAGCAAAAGTAGAGTCAATAATCCGTTGTACTGCTATTGTGGTTGGGAGCCAAAATCCCAATCCCCCAGCGTGTTGCCAATTACTTTCAAGTGTTTGATATTCTTACTGTAGGACAGCAATCCTATTCTCCCGGGAGCGTGCAGTGCTGCATGCTCCGGGGAGCATATACCTATTTTTTTTTATTTTTTTTTCAAAATTTTTTCATGAACTTGTTAAACTAAGTGTATTTAACGTATATATCAATTTTTACCATTTTTGGAGATTTTTAGATATTTATTTCGAATTTTTAAAAATCAGTAGCATTTTAGTAATTTAAAATTACCTAAAATGCCACTGATTTTCAAAAATAAAAAATAAATATCTAAAATACCCCAAAAATATTAAAAATTTATACACATATTAAATACATATATGTTAACACTACTGTAAAAAAATTTTGAAAAAAAAATAAAAAAAATAGGTATATGCGCTCGGGAGCATGCAGCACTGCACGCTCCCGGGAGCATAGGATTGCTGTCCCTTACTGTACCCCTTCTCATAGTTTTTGAAACAACCACCACTAGACAATGAATAAGTCACCCGTTTAGTAACGGATGCAACCTTTGGGACCCTGTTTTGGACGATTTGAAACCTTTGGGACCCTGTTACACACAAAACATGTCAATACAAACTTTTCAATCAAAAACTTTTCACTCCCTATAACTACTTTATTTTTTTAATTATTTTTCACATTTTTCTATATAAACAATCCTATTTTTCAATCATTTCCACACAAATACTCATACAACTACCCTATCTATTTTAACTTTATTTTCTTTACACCTCATTATTACCCCTATCATATCACATCATTTTCTATCAACTTGATAACTTCTACTTTGACAAGTTTTCATCAAAAAGTTTTACCTCCAACCAAACGCACCCTTAATTTGACCATAATTACAAATGTATCCATGTTGTTATGACGTTGTTACTGTACTATTATGGTATGGGTGTATTTTTGTAAAGATATGCAAACTATGTAAGTATATTTGTAATTTCAAATATTCAGTAGATATATTTAGTTTTTGCAAATATACCCACATATTTGTAATTATGGTTAAATTAAGTGAACATATTTGCAAATTACATATCTTTTTTCTAAAAACAATAACAATTCATGGATCCTTTGGACGAAATAGGAGTGCAATTAATTTCACTGTGGAATTAAGATGTCCCACTTATCTTTCCCAACTGGTGTTATTGCGAGGGGAAAAAAAATCAATACTAAGGGTGCGTTTGTTTAAGGTAAAAAAGTGTCAACTAAAACTTTTCAATCTAAAACTTTTCAATCTAAAGTTTTTCACTCTCCATAATTATTCTATTTTTTAATTATTTTTTTACATTTTTCTATACAAACTCCCCTACTTTTCAATCATTTCTACACAATTACCCATACAACTAACCTATCTATTTTAACTTTATTCTCTTTACTACTCATAATTACTCATATTACTTTCTATTGATTTGACAACTTTTACTCCAAAAACTTTTCATCAAAAGTTTTACCTCCAACCAAACACACCCTAAGTTAGTTAATGAAGTCTCCCTTTTGTTGGGACTTGGGAAATAGCCATTTTAGATAGACTTTTTAAATGAAAAATACAAGCTAAAGACCAAGGGAAAATGAAATTTAAAAGTAACGGAAATTTCAATTCAACCAAGCACTTTCAATAAAATAATATATTTAAATTTGCAAATTCCAAATTTTTTTTTGTGAATATGTAATAATTAACAATTATTGTTCTTTTTCATCTTGATATTTATACTTCGAATTATAAGTGTCTCGTGTTATCATTCTTTCAGTATAAGAATGGGAATTTGAGACAGGAATTAGATAGCTTGCAGTGACATTACAAAATAGATTTTAACTTACTAATATATTTTAAAATTTTAGTTCATTTTATTTCATTCCGTAACAATCTGGGCTCAGATCTCTGAGCCCAAGTTATATGCAAAAGAGAAGAAACCCCATTTTCTACAAAATTACTGAAATGCCCTTTCTCTTCTTCAATGGTCGAAGCTGCGATGCTTTTTTCTTCTCATTTCTCTCGGTAATGGCGGAAAAGAAGCAAATCCCTCCACCTCCTTACGATCTTAATTCGAAATGGGACGCTTGCTCGGATCTCGCGCTTCGTCGAGTCTTCTACTCCTCCTTCGCTGGAGCTGGCGCTGGCCTCCTCCTGTTCAGTGAGGCTTCTTTTTCTCTTCCCCCCCTCTCTCTCTCTTTTTTTTTTTTTTTTTTTTTTTTTAAAAAAACAAAATTCTATGGAATGTAGGTGCCGATATAGCGAATTTTTTTCTTTTTTCTTGACATTTTATTTGGGAATTCTAAGTTAATTCGGTTAAAAAGATGTGCACGAATCCGAAATGTTTGAAAAATCCATCTTCACCCTTGCTTGCATGAGAAACATTTTCGGTGCATTGATGTGTTATACCGTTATTTAGTTGCTACATTGCGAAGCGAGTAACTGGGAATCTAAAGGTGGAAAAGAAATGTTTGGATGTCTGTATCAATTGTTATTGTGGGGAAAATAATGGTTGATTGAGAAAATTTTTATTTTCTTTTCTGTTGTATGAGATCATAACTTGAAGCTAAGATTGATTTTAATTTCATGTCTAGTTAGAGCACTTCGCTAATTCGTTATATTACTTATTTGTTGAAGCAAAGCTTCAATGGGGGACTTGTCTATATGACTGCTTGTACTAGAATCAGATGGATTTTTTGATTGATGGCATTCATTTGAATATGCCATGTTCACACCGTTCAAACCAAAATTGTGATGTTTTGTATCTGTGGCCCATACAACACTTACTCAAGAGTTTGTCATTGATTGTGTCATGCACTCTTCTTGCATGACCATTTAAGAGAAAGATGATAAAGATGAACATTGGGAATATCTTAGTTTAGATTTTTAAAACATTAAAAAGCAAGCCCATAAAATAACAAAACAAAAAAAAGCAAACCCATAATGCCATGTATTTGGCAATCTATATATCATCAGTCATGCTCTGTTGATTGCTCATGAGGTAAAACACTGCCATGGTGGACGAATAATGGAAGTTATTCCAAACCAGTGTGGCTTTTGATGCACAACCTCTAGGCACGGAGTGATGGAAACCAGAGTAACAAAGTATGAGAAGTTTGCAATCCTGGATAGCATTTTCTGATTCTCCCTGCAAAAATTCCTCTTGTTCTCTGAAGGTTATGAACACTCAATGTGAACCAAATCCAGGCAAAAAAGAAATGCATAGCGACCACATTATTATTTGTTTTGCTATATAGCCTTCTGATTATCAAAAATTAGTTCCTAGTGGTGGTGATGCAACAAATGATGTTGGTAATGGGACAATGCTTTATTTACTGTCCATTTCCAGTGTTAGTGCCTGCACCTATTGTTCAGACACTCTAGATCAAGCAAGTGTGCATTAGCAAATCAACTTGTTTAACTGCATGTTTTATTGGACATTGTTCCATCGATTACATTTTGCCATCCATTACCCATTAAGAACTTCGAAGCCATCAAATCCAGTTGTCCAATCATTCAACCACTACTTTGTCCATAAAAAAGGACCAAACCCAAGCAGTTAGCTGGATGCCATCTTAACCTTTTATATTCTCTATTTCAAACCATCTACATACAACTTTAACTTCATCTATTGCAGTCACAATAAGGTGTGATATAGCACGAAATTCAGGCATAGTGTAGTGGTCAAGGGTGCCAGGTGCCAGGTGCCCTTAGCAGCAAAATTCCCTAGGAATTCTAGTTGCACACCTAGAGTTTCTAGTTGAAATTATTTGTTAATTTAGTAAATTGGAAATGAGATTGGCATAGTGTAGTGGTCAAGGGTGCCAGGTGCACTTAGCAGCAAAATTCCCTAGGAATTCTAGTTGCACACCTAGAGTTTCTAGTGGAAATTATTTGTTAATTTAGTAAATTGGAAATGAGATTGGCCTACGCATTTGTCAACGAATATATTCACATGGGTATAGTAACTCAGTCATGTTTACACAAGCCCCTTAGCACAATTATGCATTCATATGTCAAAATTTTTCCATGGAAAGTGGTCTATACCTTTAAATTGTGCATAATGATAGCAATAAAAGGATCTCACATATATAACCATGCACTAAGTGTCATATGCCATGTTAGTAGTTAATAAACTTATCTTTAATCCGGTATGGTTACCATTAATCATTTCTATTAGTGAATATCCTAAAAGCTACCATGAGCCTATCTTTGATTCAAAGGTTGCTTTACCTGTGAACACCCTTAACTTTTAATGTGTTGGATATTTGTTGTCTTCTGTTTGTTATATCTGGCCCCAAAAATGAAAATAATTTGTGTATTCATCCTTTCTATTAACACACGTCATCTTATTCTACTTTAGGATAAAGGAAGTGCTTTCCATTGATGGAATAGACAAATATATATTTATTAAAAAATTTGTGGTCAAACATGCAAAATTCCAATTCATGGGAGCAAATACACATTAAAGGGGAAATTGAGGGCAGGAAACATGCAAAGTGCCCAACTGTAGACAATATATTTTCATATCAGAGAGGGTACTATTGCCATTTAATTCCAACTTTTGATATGATTTGACATCTCAACTACTTAATTATCCTATTTTTCTATCATTACCTTTAATTCCAATCATTTTTTTCACATCTTTTCATCCAACTATCATATCTATTTTAACCTTTTTCTCTTTAATCATAATTATTACTCTTATCATATTATATCATTCTCTTACATTTTAAAAGGTTTTCCTAATCCTACTTTTTGACTTTTAGATCTGCCTAGAGGGACCCTAATTGTATATTTGAGGTTTTTCAAAAAATTTTGGAAGGGCAATTGTAAAAAACTGAATATTAAGGGAGTTTTTGATGTTCTGTCAAATATTCCAGGAGGATATTTTATAACTCCAGTAAACTTATAACTTACGGGATGGATGTTTAGCAACAATTCTGCTGGTCCCACTAGAAACCAAAAAGCTTTTTATAGATTGTATTCACTCTCAAGTGTTTTCCTGTCAGTCCCACAAGAAATTTTGGGAAAAAAAAATTATGTTTTGATAATTTAATTTTTACTCTCAAATTTGTATGGTTAAGTATTCATTCCATATGTTTTCATCTCATCCCCACGAGAAATAGAAAAAGATTTTGTGGATTAATATTCACTCTCAAGTCTCAACTATCGAGTATTTATTTTGCTACAACCCATTGGAACGTTCAATTGGGATGATTTCTGAGATCTTGGATAGATAGTTGATACTAAATTCAATATTTGGGACAAACTGCATCTAAATTTCACAATAGGTGCAAATACAACATTTCTCGAAGAAGTTTCTGTAGAGTCATGCTTATGTTGTAAATGCAAGTTTTACTTGATTTCATTTCTACAGAACTTTAAAAAAAGATGTCCATGCAAGGACTAACAAAAATACATATATATATATATATATATATATATATATATATATTAAAAAGATGATTCAATTATGCATATACCTCAACTAGGCATTAGGCGCTAAGCTCATGCCCAAGCACATACCTAGAAGCCAAGGCAAACGTACATGCATCTAGCTTACCTTTCTGTAGAGAATTATTGGCTAAGTGCTTATTTAAATTTTTAGACATGTATTGCTTTGCCTTGCCAATAGACATCTAGCTTACCTTGCCAGTAGAGTTTCTATCTTACTGCCGGTCCCAAGCCCGGGAAAAAAGCGAGGGTTGGCATGTCAGGCTGGCAGCCGGTGCCATTAAAAATCACCGCCACATCTCTTTATGGATTCTGAAAATATATTAAAAATTGTTAATGCTAGGGCGTTCCCTGTAAGCGACGCGCTGCAGCGGAGCCCGGCTGTAGTGAGAAATGAGCAAGGGTTGCTAGGGCGTTTCCCCAGAAGCGACGCGCTACATCGGAGCCCGGATGTAGTGAGAAATGGGCAAGGGTTGCTAGGGCGTCCCCCCGGAAGCGACGCGACACAACAACGTCCGGTTGTGACGAAAAGTCAACAAAGGTTCCCATGCCTTTATGGACGTGGTTTAGGGAAGAAGGTGATATCAAAACGCAAGGTCCGTTTTGCCTCGTGGAATGTTGGGACTCTTTCAGGGAAAAGTATGGAAGTAGTAGATGTTATGAGAAGGAGAAAAATTAATATAGCATGCCTTCAAGAGACTAGGTGGAAAGGAGAGAAGGCTAAAGAGATTAATGGATTCAAATTATGGTATATAGGCAAGGATGATAATAGAAATGGTGTAGGGATAATAGTAGATAACAATTTCATAAATAAAGTTGTAGATGTCAATAGAGTAAATGATAGAATTATTCAAATAAAACTTGTATTAGGTGCAGAGGTTTTAAATGTGATTAGTGCTTATGCACCACAAGTAGGATTAGATGATAGAATCAAGAAACAATTTTGGGATGACTTAGATAGTATTATGCAAAGAACATCTAACCAAGAAAAAGTTGTGATAGGTGGAGATTTAAATGGACATGTAGGAAAAGAGAAGGTAGGATATGAGAGAAGTCATGGGGGCTTTGGTTTTGGAATAAGGAACGAAATGGGGAATGCCATTTTGGACTTTGCTATAGCATATGATTTGGTTATAGCAAATACCTTATTTCAAAAACGAGATGAACACTTGATAACTTTCAAGAGTGGGACCAATTCTAGCCAAATAGATTTCTTCCTTATAAGAAAATTGGATAGATCCCTTTGTATAAATTGTAAAGTTATCCCAGGTGAGAGTTTAGCTATGCAGCATAGATTATTAGTGATGGATATATATACACAAAAAGAGTCAACAAAAACTAAAGACAATGTTATTCCAAAAATTAAATGGTGGAATTTAAAAGGAAACAACATAGAACTTTTTAGAAAAAGAATGATAGAAGAAGTTAAATGGGACACACAAGAAGATGGAGTAGAATCGATGTGGGATAAAATGGCAATTAACATAAAAGAAGTAGGACAAAGTATTGTAGGTGTATATAAAAATCGTAGATCCCCACATAGAGAAACTTGGTGGTGGAATGAAGATGTCCAAAAAGCTATAAATGATAAACAAGAAAAGTTTAAGACATGGCAGGAAAATAAAAATGATGTCAACTTACAACAATACAAACTATCAAAAAAAGCTACTAAAAAGATTATTAGTGAGGCTAAACACAAAGCTTATGAGAGCCTATATGACAGATTAGGAACTAGACAAGGTGAAAAAGATATTTTTAAGTTGGCTAAATTAAGAGAAAATAAGGGCAAAGATTTAACACATGTTAGATGTATTAAAAGTGAGGACCAAAGAGTTCTAGTCAAAGATGATAATATTAAGGAAAGATGGAAAATTTATTTTTATAGTTTACTAAATGATACCCCACACGAACAATTAACATTAGATGTTAGTCTAAATAGGGAAGAAAATAGGAATATCAGTTATTCCACAAAAATTCGAATATCTGAAGTAAAGGAAGCTCTAAGGAAAATGAAAACAGGAAAAGCTTTAGGCCCAGATAATATACCAATTGAGACATGGAAGTGCATGGGAGATGTAGGTGCAACATGGTTAACAAATCTTTTTAACAAGATTATAAAAACGAAGTTAATGCCAAGTGAATGGAGGAAAAGCATTATAGTTCCAATTTATAAAAATAAGGGAGATATTCAAAATTGTGCAAATTATCGTGGAATAAAATTAATGAGTCATACTATGAAATTATGGGAAAGAGTAATTGAACATAGACTAAGACGGGAAACTAATATATCTGAAAATCAATTTGGTTTTATGCCAGGAAGATCAACTATTGAAGCTATTTTCTTACTTAGACAACTATTTGAAAAGTATAGGGAGAAGAAAAAGAACTTATACATGATTTTTATTAATTTAGAAAAAGCTTATGATCGAGTACCAAGAAAGTTAATATGACAAGTGATGAGGAAAAAAGGAATTAATGACAGATACATTGATATTATTAAAGATATGTATGAGGGGGCTGTTACAAATGTGAGAACCATTAGTGGAGATACTAATGTCTTCCCAGTTAAAATAGGTTTACATCAAGGCTCAGCCTTGAGTCCTTACCTTTTTACCTTAGTAATAGACGAAATTACTAGACATCTCGAAGAAGAAGTACCTTGGTGTATGTTATTTGCAGATGACATTGTTCTAATAGATGAAAGTAAAGAAGGACTAAATTTAAAATTGAATAGGTGGGTAGATGCTCTAGAATCTAATGGTTTTAGAATTAGTCGCACAAAAACTGAATATATGAAATGCAATTTTAATAATAGTGAGAACCCGGATGATGAACCAATTAAGATTTTAGATCAAACAGTAACAAAAACTAATCACTTTCGGTACTTAGGATCAATAGTTCAAGAGAACGGGGAAATCGAGAAAGATATAATACATAGAATTCAAGCAGGATGGAAGAAATGGAGAAGTGCGTCAGGAATTTTATGTGACCGTCGAGTTCCAGTCAAATTAAAAGGAAAATTTTATAAGACTGCGATTAGACCTGCTATGCTTTATGGGGCAGAATGTTGGGCAGTTAAAGAGCAACATATACAAAAAATGAGCGTAGCGGAAATGAGAATGTTAAGGTGGATGAGTGGTAAAACAAGAAAAGATAAAATTAGGAATGAAATAATTCGAGAAAACTTAAAAGTGAGACCAATTTATGATAAAATGAGAGAAAATAGATTAAGATGGTTTGGTCATGTTAAAAGGAGGCCTGAAGTAGCACCGGTTAGGAAAACAGAGTTTATCCAAGTAGAAGGTGGTAGAAGAATGAGAGGAAGACCAAAAAAAACATGGATGGAAGTAATTAAACAAGATTTAAAAATATTACATATTACTGAAAATTTAGTCTTAAATCGCCAAGAATGGCGTAACAGAATCCATGCAGCCGACCCCACATAGGTGGGAAATGGCTTATGATGATGATGATGATGATTGCTTTGCCTTGATGCAATGGTAAAAATTGTCACTGTATGGCCAGGTTTGTGTCATGCTTCGCAAGGTATAGATGCATCCTATAGACCCAAAGTGGTCAACCCTTTCCCAATCCCCATGCATAGTGGGAGGTTAACGCATTGGGCTGCCTTCTTCCATAAAAAAAAAAAAATCTGCCTTTTGATTTATACCATCCAACATGCACTGATTCGTACAAATTGCACAAAGAAATAATGAGATCAAGTTATCCTAGCCTTGGACAGTGGCAAGAGATGACATTATGGAGACTGTAAAGGGATCCCCCTATAATGGTTGATGAGATAAAATTGCCTTTTTTTTTATAATGGCTTACGTATCAGCCATGAGACCAATTTGATTTATTCAGATAATTATCCTTCTCTTTTCATGGCTGTATGCTTCAAGTATTTCTTACAAATGAATCAAGCTGATGGATCTTAGGGATCAGTACCTTGGCAGTTTGATGGATTAAGTTTGATAATGTTGATCCAAGTGTTTCCCACAAATTAAGAAAGCATGTAGATTTTCAGGAATACCAGATTTTGCAATTTTTAAGGACTGAAAATATACAAAGTTTGATGTTGTTCGTGTTTGACCTCTAACAGAATGAAACTCACAATTGATTTATCAGAATCTTTTGATGCTCATTTGCAACACAAAGGCTTATTAATCACCTCTAATTCTCATCACAGGGAGCCCTGTAACACGATGGGCATCTGTAGCTTTTGGTGCTGGTGTTGGCATTGGAACGGCTTATACTGAATGTTCTCTCAAATTTGATGGATCTCCTGCAAAACTCCCACCTGTGCCTACTTCACCTTCTTATCATGTAAGTGTTGCACGGACCATTTTACAGAAGATTTCCTGGAGATTATGATTTCATAGGATATCTTTGAAAGTTTCTGCCCATTTGACTCCTCTATATAAGGTGCTTCTATTGTTGAACGAAATCATTAGCATAGTGTGTTACAACATTTTCTTATTGGTTTTATACTGTCACCAATTTTTTGTGACACAGAACATTTGCAGCACTCCCAATTGGTAGAAATTCTCCATTGTTGGTGGTAGTATCATATTCTTTGCTGATAGTTTCTGCTACTAAGTGAGTACTGAACAAGTCTCACTTAAGTTCGTAGGGATGACAATATTCGATTATAAAAAGGAAAAGCAGGACAGACTTCCATGACAGTTCGTGGCAGTTGCCTTCTTGAGAGAGGGCATATATGCAACGCATTGTTTCATCTTAGAGGGAATGTGCAATATTGAATTTATTGGATTTAGGCAGTTATCATGGCACGAGATCTTATAGACTCATGATACATTTGCACGTTCAGTACCACATTTTTAGTGGCATCCTCAGGTGCAGTGGAATCCCAAACAAATTGTCAGCTAGGTTTTAAAAACTTTCAAACAGGCCCTCCTACTTGATAACTTTTGCTAAAACATCCTTGATTCAGAAAATTTCAAAAAACACAAACCGAATCTTTCTACAAGCCCCTTGGCTTGCTGACATTTGGAAAATCTGTTCGCAATTTCTGAAAATTTGCAAAACTGTCCCTTAGTTTACAAAAAATTTGCAGAACTGTCCTAGACTTTCAGCAATTACACAAGGCCTTTGAATTTTTTGAAATTACAAGTCTCCCTCAATTTTTAGAAATTTCAAAAAGGTACATTTTCAGAAAAATACAAAGATTACAATAACTCCAAAAAATTCAGAAAGCTTATTAGAACAGAAGTTGCAACTTTGGTGACAAAGTCTTAGTCGACGAACAAGATATCATTCCAAAGTCTTGAATTACACTATTACTTTTCATCAAAGTTGAAGAAAATTCACTGCAAAACTCGATGACGAGTTTTTTCCAAATCAAGGAGAATAATGCGGGACATGAAGATATTTTCATAAATTGAGGCTTAGTATGTTTATTTCTATTTTGGATTTGTTGGAATATTTAAAAAATATCCTAAAATCTCTTAGAATATGTTTGGAATAAATTTCTATCTATTTTAAGTGTACTTCTTCTAGAAGTTTACTTAAAATATGCAATTTCTTTTTCTAAAAGATTAGATATTTAATAAATGTTGTTAAAATAAGGTAACATATTCTCCTATAAGTACCACCCTTGTTGTAATCTCTAAAGAGCATCAGTTTTTGGAAATTTATAAAAGTGTTATTTGGTTCTTCTCCTATTTATTCTTATTCTTATCTTCCGTCTTTATTCTTTTGTTCTTTCTACCTCTTTCTTCTCTTCTCATCTCTTTAAAGGTTCCTTCATCTTTTTTCTATTTTCTCTTCTCTACCTGTCCTACATCAATTAGTATCAGAGTCATCCTACATCATGAATGTCATACACAATGAAAAATCAAATCCATATCTTATTAGACGAGATGAGAAATTTATTATTTTGAAACCAGCTAAACCATCAAACAGAGGAACATTACAGAAGAAATTTTCTCCCATTGAACCCCTAAAGAAACCATTATACATTTTAACTCAAATTTTTTTTGAAAAAGAAAGTAAAGAGACCCGTGTTGTATTAATGTTGGTCGGAAAGTCTGAGTCTGGAGTCCCTATAGGTGAGTCTGTTGTTCGATCCCATGAAATTGCTGATCTTTTGAAGGAATTTAAGGATATAGCCCCTGATGAGTTGCCTGATGAGCTACCACCTATGAGGAATATAAAACATGCAATTGATTTGATTCCAAGATCTCAATTGTCCAATTTGCCTCATTACCAAATGAATCCTAAGGAACGCACTAAACTCAAACGACAAATGGATGAGTTGATCAAAAAGGGTTTCATTTGTGAAAGCTTAAGTCCATGTGTTGTACCTGCTTTAATAACTCCTAAGAAAGATGGATCATGGAGAATGTGTGTAGACAGCCGGACAATAAACAAAATAACCATTAAATATCAATTTCCAATACCAAGACTTGATGATATGTTAGATCTATCAGTGGTTCTCCAAGATCAATCTTAGAAGCAGATATTATAAATTCGAATTAGAACTGATGATGAATGGCAAACTGCATTCGAGACTCAAGATGGATTATATGAATGGTTAGTAATTCCCTTTGGATTATCAAATGCACCTAGTACTTTTATGAGGACAATGACTCAGATTTTGTAACCATTCATTGGAAAATTTTTTATTGTCTGTTTTGATGATATCTTAATCTATAGCCATTCTAAAAAAGAATATCTCGGTCATGTAAGGAAAATTCTTGAAACTCTTTTAATTGAGTTATTTTCATATAAATGGAGTTTGTCTTTTTAGGATTTGTTGTTCTCGCCAGTGGTTTTGCAGTGGATCCTTCAAAGGTGAGTGCTATTAAAAATTGGCCTCAACCTAAATCCCTTCATGAGGTTCGTAGTAATGCATCCAAGGCATTCAATGAAATTAAGAAAAAGATGACAGAAGCACCCGTGTTTTTCTGATTGTTCAAAAGTTTTTGAGGTTGCTTGTGATGCTTTTGGAGTAGGTATAGGTGTGTTGAGTCAAGAGGGTCATCTCATTGCATATTTTGGTGAGAAACTCAATGAAGCTAGGAAAATACATTCCACTTATGATAAAGAATTTATATTGTAGTGCAAGCATTGAGGTATTGGAGACATTATTTGTTATCTCAAGAATTTTTACTTTATTCTAATTGTCAAACTTTGAGATATTTGCAATTACAGCGTAAACTCAATTCAAAATATGCCAAGTGGACAGAGTTTCTTCAGGAATACACTTTTGTCATTAAACATCGTGCTAGTATTGATAACAAACTTGTAGCTGCCCTAATCGTGTTGCAGTCCTTTAGACTATAAGTGTCAATGTTGTAGGGTTTGATAGATTGAAAGATGAGTATATAGGCTATCCAGAGTTCAACATTATTCTTCACAAAGTGCAAAATTGGAAACCATCATGATTTTGTTGATTTTGTAATTAAAGATGGTTATCTGTTTAAGGGTTCTAAATTATGTATTCTCAATACTTCATTGCGTGATTTCTTAATTTGGGAATTACATGCAGGTGGCATAGCAAGGCATTTTGGTAGAGATAATATTGTAGCACTAGTTGGGGACAGATTCTATTGACCTTTTGTGAAAAGGGTGTTGCTGGGTTTGTGTTTATGTGTCGGACTTGTCAACTTGTAAAGACATAAAAAGCATAACATGGGGTTGTATACACCTTTATCAGTGCCACACACCCCTTGGAAAGACATTAGTATAGATTTCATTCTTGATCTGCCTAGGACTCCTAGAGGGTAGGTATAATTCTATTCTTATTGTGATGGATCGATTCTAAAAAATGACTCATTTTCTACCTCGTTACAAAAGAGTTGATACTTCCTATATGGCAAAATTATTCTTTCAAAAGATTGTTAGACTTCATGGGTTATCTTCCACCATTGTGTCAGACAGGGATGTCTATTTTGTGAGTTATTTATGGAAAACATTATAGAAATTTTTTGGCACTAAATTGAAATTTTCTTCTTTCTTTCATCCGCAGGCTGGTGATCAAACCGAGGTTGTTAACTGAATTTTGGGAGATTTACTTAGGTGTTTGGTAGATGAGCACATAAGAACTTAGGACTCAGTTTTACCTATTGCAGAGTTTGCTTATAATAATTCCATAAACAGATCTATAGGAAAATCTCCATTCGAGATTATCCAGGGCTATGCCCCTCGTACTCCCATTCATCTTGTTCCTTTACCACCTGATTTTCGTGTCTCTGCTTCTGCCGATTCATTTGCACAACATATTTATGATGTTCATGCTACTATAAGAAGAAAAATTGCGCTTAGTAAGGACACTTATAAGATAGCTACAGATGTTCATTGTAGGCATTATGAATTTAATGAAGATGATTATGTTATGGTTCGTATGCGATCTGAACGATTTCCAAACAATTGTCTAAAAGTTGCACGTAAGAACCAATGGTCCTTTGCCAATTCTTTAAAAGATTGGACCGAATGCATATATTCTTGACTTGCCTACGGATATGGGAATTAGTTCAACATTCAATGTAGAAAATTTGATACCCTATAGAGGCACCTTCGAGCCTCCTCAATTGCCTGCAGATATATCAAGTCAACGAGCTTCATCATCTAATCTTGTACTAGTTCTACCTTGAGTTGCGATTGCATCTTCAAATTAGATTGAAATAATTATCCAAAATGAAATTATTACTTCTCTTTTAGGCGGATATCATAGATATCTCATTCAGTGGAAGAACAAATCAAATGCTGATGTTACCTGGATATCTGAAGATGAACTTCAACATGTAGATCTAGATTTACTTAAGCGCTATCATTGAGATAACTCTCCGAAAACGAGTTCTTTTTGGTCGGGGAGAATTGATGGAGATCATGTTTACATGCGCCCACTTTGTACCTATTCAAGGTGCAATTATAAAAATTAGGGGTTCTTTTATGAACGGTTTAGATTATTAGGTTTTTGTTTTTTAGTTATCTCTTTGTACGCAAGTTTACTTATAGAGCAAGCTTGCGAATTGCGTAGGGTCACGTTTTCTTATTACTTAAATTTCCTTTATATAAATAGGGTTATAGAGGCTTTATATAAGATAGTTTATTTTAATAATTGATTTTGAGATTTTGCTTTTCCTAAAATTCTCTTCTTTTCTCCAACCCTGATTCCTCTATTTCCTTTCTATTTCATCCCGCCTTTTCCCTTTGAGAGGATCCTTCCTCTTTCTTCTTTCTTCTTATCTACTTCTTTGCATCAGGTATTTTTGAGGCTCCTCTAATACATTTTAGCACAATTTCCCATTTTTTACTATGAGAAAGATTTCATCATGGATTTCTCCAAAATTCTGTGGTATCCTTCAACATCCACTGTTGATGTGTAATCATCAATTGAGTACAAAAGTAAGTAGGTTTCCACTTTTGCTCATGAAAACTAACTAAAATGGTTGACTGCTCATTACACATTGGATGAAGGTAGACCTTTTTGAACCTAGTTGGGCATGAAAAAATTCGAATGGAGCATCATTAGATCTTCCAATCTTTAAAAATTGATGATGGATTGTGTCTGTAGTGCTGGTCCCGTGTTTGTGGCAAAACGTAAGAGGGGAGGAGTGAATTGGGTTCTTGAAAAATACTTTGACCAATTAAAACTTAACCCCTTATAAGTTTGATCCCCTTGATGAAACGTGCTAAGATATAAAATGAGAGGATATAAATAGAATATAAAATATAAGTAATCAAACCATACAAGAGACAACAATATATAGTGGTTTGGAAAACCTTCCCTACTCCACTCTTCCAAGCACATACCCGTTGTGTCTTGGGTTCCACTATTGTATATTCAATACAATCTAGAGCACCCACTCTCTTCTAGATTCTAGCTCTAGGGGGCATATACAATAATCACTTGTTGGTGAGACCAACTCCAACCAACCAAGTCTAATCCGTTGGTGAGACAAACTCAAACCAATCAAGCAAAACCCGTTAGTGAGACAAATTCAAACCAACCTCCTGTTTTGCTTCTTTTTGAATTCGGTCTCCAACACTGATCCCAGGCAACAACCCAAAATGAAATAGATAAAAGAGAATTTGCACTTTACGACGTGTAATTAATCAGCTTCGGAAGCTCCTTGTTATGTGAAGAAGATGATCTTGTAAGCTTACTTGAAGTAATAGCACTTGAAGCTTCAATATTTGTTCAAATGATGTCAACAATCTTGAATATTGGAAGGTGTAAGCTCATCTTATGTTTCTCACCTCCCTTCACGTTCATACTTCAATGATATTTATAGAGGAAAAAAAGATCTAGCCGTTGGAGTGGAGGTTGGAGTGCGTTTAATGCTCCAACATTTAAATTTTCGACCGTTATAGGGTGAAGTCGCAAGTTGAGTCAACTTGGGATGAGTGGAGTCGACTTATAATGCGACATCGCTTTGGTTAGAACTTGCTGTCCAAAATTTTGCCTTCGAAGTTGCAGGCGAAGTCGACTTGGGTTGAGTCTTCACCTAAGTCGCAAGTGAAGTCGACTTGGGTTGAGATTTCATTTCGCTGTCTGTTCGAAGTTGTAGGCGAAGTCGACTTGGGCTGAGACTTCACTTTGTCGAACTTGTTATATATGGTCTTGAGCTCTTGAAACTTAAATTATTTCACATTTTCATTTTCATACATATAATTGAAGACAAAATACCTGAACACACTTAACACATATTCATTAGATCTTTTTAACGATATTTCAATTGTTTGTTAATCATCAAAATCAAATTAATCTTTCTTAAAGAAAGCATATGATCAACATGTAGTGTTTCTGTTAGCAACATCTTTCTTGCTGATGGACAACTAATGCATACTTAGATGTATAACTAGTTCTTTCATATAGTAAAATGTTCATGTTACCTTACAAGCTGAGAATATTTAGTATTTCTTTTTCAAAGTCAGCGACATTCTGGATGGCTTGCACTAGTAAAATCGACAGCATCATGGGTGCACATTTTAATCCTATTCTGTAGACATTCACCTGCTTAGATTTGATCATTTCATTCTGGTCAAATTTTCGACTCTAATCAGCTTCGTCCTGTTACTACATCCATGTTCCATACAAATTGTTCTTGGGAGATTTATTTTGGTTCAATGCGTTTATAGCCATTATGCAAGTCATTGGGCATCCAGCAGAGTGCAGAACAATGATAACATTTATCATGGGTTTCATCTATAGATGAGACATTGATCTCTGTCAATAACTCAAGCATGAAAATGCCCAACGGTCTGAGAATGAGATGAATTCACCACCATCATTCATGGTTTTACTTTGATTTTACTGACTGATGCCATGTTTATTTTGTTACACCATGCTGTGCTAATTATGTTTTTCTTTTTGTTGTAGGAAAGGAAGTAATCACTCGGGGCTGAGGCTTGGTGGCCATCGAGCTCTCATTCGTGCTGAAATTTTTTCCTGAAGCTGGGCATCTGCTGTCCAATGTTTTTTCCCCATATCATTTTTCAGCAAATGTAACACTTCCTCTGAATGTAACAGGTGTATTTTCCCTTGCGGAATTTAGCATGATTTTACTTCATGAATAATAAATGTGGAGTCGTCTTTTTTAGTTTTTTTTTTTTTTTTTTTTTTCCTTCTAGGTTCTTTGGAAATTCTGTTTCATGGGCCTATGTCTCTCACATAAATGTATCGGTGTCCTATCTAACATGGGTGAAGTTTTTTCACCTTCATGCCCGCAGGTTTACCTTTTTTCCACCATTTTTCTCTTTTTGATTAATAAAAATGATGATGTTGAATAATGTGAACCGTTGGTTTATTATTCCACTACCCATGAGGTTACAAAAAACCGTCCGTGTTGCCCACTCCCACTTTTTGATATTTTAATATTTACAGGAAATTAGCCTACTTGGATGTTTGGACTAGCATGTAGTTTTAAAAACAGTTTTAAAATCTTCTTCCAGACAATAATCTTCAAAATTTAGAGTTTCTTGCGACGGTAGTTGTCTTCTGTTTTAATTTTTTTTACCAAATGCATTTATTGCATTTGACACTAATCTCTCAATGTTTCAGAAATCCTAAACATATTTACTTTGTTTGCATTTCAAAAAAATTTCATTGGGTAAAGACAGTTAGGTAAGTTAAAGATGGTCAGCTCAAGTGCTGGTTATATTTTTATGAATGTTCAAAGTACCTCTAGTATAAAATAATAAAATATGTAGGGTGTGTTTGTGAAGTAATAAAATTTCTGGATGAAAAGTTTTTAGTGAAAAAAATTTTGAAATAGGAGAAAATAATGTGATATGATAGGAGTAACGATGAGGAGTAAAATGAATAAAGTTAAAATAAATAAAACGGTTGTATAAATAGTTGTGTAAAAATGATTCAAAAGTGGGGTAGTTTGTATAGAAAAATAGGAAAAAATAATTAAAATATAGTAGCTATAGAGAGTGAAAAGTTTTTGGTTTATTCAAAATAGAGGAAAATGAAATTAGAGCTCTCTAAGTTTCAAGCTTTTGTGCAATCAAGGCAATGATGAGTTAAGATGTTCAACTCTCTCTCTCTCTCTCTCTCCATCGACGTGTCATTTGGTTTGAGAGCTCTTAATGAATCCATGGCTTTTAAGGCATTAACCACTTCATTCGGCGATAGAGGCTTCATGAGAGCTTCTCTTTCATCATCACAAATTCTTTTGTGAACAAGGTCCCAAGCCTCTTTGGATTTGAGGGGCTAAAGGTAAAATAGACTCCTTTGAAGTGTAATATAGCTAGCTCTTGCATTCATTCCTTCTGATTTTGCACTCAATTTCCATTGCCATATAGAAGAGCTTCAATAAAATTCCACCATCTCTTGTTGCATGCCATCCGGTGGAAAAAAAGCAATATTTTTGTCCCCTTGATGGATCTAATAGTTTATTTTCATATTTCCTCTTCGTTCTTCAAGAGAAGATATATTTAATGTTGTACTCCCTTAATGGCATCATCTTTGTGGTCGGATGAGCTATGAGCATTCAGGTCGCACAACACCATTTGTTTATTCTTAATGATTTGAGATAAGTTTCCCCTCCTTTCACGATTGCACTTAGATACACGATATTTTATTTATTTTTCTTAGCAGAACATTGGTTGTAGGGGTCCCCTATTGATGGTTGGATGCCCATAGTTGACCGATAATGTGATAAATAACTCTACTTGAAATCACATTTGGGCTTCTTTCTTTTCTAGTTGTGTGTTGAAGACTAGCTTGATGGGAAGATGATCAGATGTAGTAGCGGAGAAGTGGAATACCTTTGCATATGGGAACAGAGTCAACTAGTCAGGAGTTGACAAGTTACAATCTAGGGTGTGTTTGGTAATGAATAAAACTTTTGGTGAAAAGTTTTGGAGATTAAAAGTTGTCAAATTATGTGATATGATAGGGGTAATGATGAGTAGTAAAGAGGATAAAGTTAAAATAGATAGGTTAGTTGTGTGGATAGTTGTGTAGAAATGATTGAAAAGTAGGGTAGTTGTATAGGAAAATGTGAAAAAATGATTAAAAAATATGATAGTTATAGAGAATGAAAAATTTTAGATTGAAAAGTTTTAACTTGACATGTTTTATTAATTGCCAAACACATCCCTAGTCTAGCTTCCAATAGCTGCAATCCTCTCTTGTTATTCTTGCATGTCACGGGAGGGCCAACAAAACCTAAATCCAGTAGGTTGCACTTGTCAAGCAAGTCACAGAAAAGATCCATCCGAGGTTTCGGTCTTGATCTGCTACTTTTGAATTTTATAAGACTAGTTACTTTGTTGAAATCCCTCATAATGAGCTAATATGCATCAAATTGACTTCTCAAATGAATAAGAAGGTTTCGGCTTTCTACTCTCTGACTCACATTAGGGTAAACACCCATAAACCTCCATTCTTGCATGCCCACATCAACATGATGTATCAAGTAGCTTCATAGTGTAACATAGGAATCCTTATTCTAAAAGAGTGCTAATCCTTCCCTTCTTTCCTCTGAACCAACCACTAAGCAGCATTGGAATTTCAACTTCCTCCTAAAGACATCCATTTCTCTTATTGATATTTTAGTCTCACTAAGAAAAATTATTTTGGGAGCTTGTTTTCTAGCCACATCAAGAAGGCATCAAATTGCACTTGAGTTCCCAAACCTACAACAATTTCAAGCAATAAATGTCATCTCATTCGAGCTGGGGCTGATCCCCCCTCCCAGCCTCGACATTAGCACACACATTGGTCATGTTCCTCTTTGGCCTTTTATTCAATGTATCTAGCTGCCCAAAATTCTCTTCAATCAGCTGTCTCTTCCTATATCATTCAATTGAACTCCGTCAGTAGGAATCTCCATTTCAGTGAGGTCCTTTTCTCTTGCCATTCTCTTCCATCTACCCCGGAACTTTTAAGTTTTCACTCTCTTGCCCCAACTTTCAGGACAGTCTTTTGCTGTAGCCCCCACGTTCCTTGGTGGTCTACAACCTTTTGGTGTTTAGATACCTTAGAAGACCTGGCCTGTGCTGCCATAGTAGGATCAATCTTCTGGACCATGTTTAATCTATATGATGGAATGGACATTTTTGGGAGGAATGGACATTTTTATGATTGGACGTAAATTTAGTAGGTATATTTGAAATTTTAAAAAAGTATATTTAGGATTAAAGTAAAGTGGAGTAGTTATATTAGAAAGAATCAGTTCCTTGAGACTTTATGAGAAAATTCTTTCCTTGAGACTTTATGAGAAATCTATTGTTAACGGCTCAATTTATGAAATTTAAACCGATCATAATGTCTAAAATTATTTAGTTAAAAGCGTGGCTTTTACGTAACCAGGCAACAAACTTAAATCATTTGGAAGTCAACATGAATGCTTAAATATGATTTTTTTGATATGTTTAAGAAATGATAAAATTTTTGGACGAAAAGTTCCACTTTAGAAGTTTTTGAATTATTTTTCTAATGTGATAAGAATAATAATGAAGAGTAAAAATAATAAAGTTAAAATAGATAGATTAGTTGTATAGGTATTTGTGTATAAATAATTGAAAATTAGGATAATTATATAGAAAGATATAAAAAATGATTAAAAAATAAGGTAACTATGAAGAGTGAAAAGTTTTAAATTGAAAAGTTTTATTTTGAAAAGTTTTATTTTGAAAAGTTTTAAGATGAAACAAGCATAAAAATAAAGGCTTGAGCATAAATATCTCATAATTTTAGGGGTAAAAATGATTTAAATACCCTAAAATATTGACTTTTGGAAACTAAAAAATTATAAAATTTTTAACAAGTTAAATGTACTAAAGGTGTGTTCAGTATTCGATAAAATTTTTAAACAAAAAATTCTGAGTGAAATTTTTTTTGAAATAGGAAAAGTAATGTGATATAATAACGATAATAATAAAGAGTAAAGAAAATAAAATTAAAATAATATAGTAATTTTATGAGTAATTATTGAAAAATAGGATAAATATATAAAAAAGTAAACAAATAATTAGAAAATAAGATAGTTATCGAAACTAAAAAGTTCTAAACCATAACATTTTATAAAATGTGATACGCATCTTTAGAAGATATATTCCTAATAAAAATTTAAAAATATTGAAAGAAAATACAAGTTTATGTTAGCTTGTGCTAACAAAATCTTAACCTGTAATTGGATACTTAAATTATTTTAATAAGAGGTCTACACATACCATAACATCTGAAGTGAACTGTAAAATATAAATAGAAACTATATAATTATTAAAGGGTCCCGTTGAAACTTGAAACCTAGGTTCCAGCTAATTTTGGTACGATAGCATTACTTATCATAAAATTACAACATTGCCTACGTATGTACACTTACAAACAAGCCTTGCGGGGGCGTCTTCGAAAATGAAAGATCCCTGGCTTCCCATGCTCTTCCCTCCCTTTCTCCTTACAAAGCATGCCCGCCATTTCTCCCCGCCGCTTCTCCCCGCCACATGATAAAGCCAGCTCTGTCCTTCCATTCCTTCGTCAGACAACTCCCTTCTCTCTTCCTTTCTCCAAAACTCTCTTTCTCTTCTTCTCCATTCTCTCCCTCGCCCTCCCTCTCCATGTCCCGCCGCACCATCGCCGACGTCCTCATGGGCGCCGCCCGCGCTGCCGCCGCCCAGAACAAAAACCAACCCCAATCTCCCTCCAAGAAGCAGAAAACCCAAGACCCCACTGACCCTCCCAAGCTCCCCGATCCGTTCCCTCCCAAAGCACCGCCGGAGCCGGCCAAGGACTCTACCTCGCCGCCCGTCAGCGTCGACGACCGAATCGCTTCCCTGAGGCGGAAGGCGTCAGAATTCAAGCCCTCCTCCGCCGCCTTCTGGAAGGAAGGCCAGCCCGTGCCGTTCTTGTTCCTCGCCCGCGCGCTCGACCTCATCTCCAGTGAGTCCGGGCGGATCGTCATGACGGAGATCCTCTGCAATGTGTTCCGGACGGTGATGGCCACGACGCCCACGGATTTGGTGGCGGTCGTGTATCTTTCGGCGAACAAGATTGCGCCTGCGTACGAGGGCGTTGAGCTCGGCATTGGGGATGCGTCCCTGATCAAGGCGCTGGCGGAAGCCTGTGGAAGTAAGGAGGAGCACATCAAGAACAAGCTCAAGGTTTTTATCTGTTTTCACACTGTCACTGATCTTCGCTTTGCTTTCTTCTTCTTTTGATGTTTGTCTATTTATGAATATTATTATGTGCTGTTGGACAATTTTCATGGAAAATGTTGAATGTTGTATTGAACACTCATCAGAGTAGTCTAGCTCAACATTTCCTGTCGTTTAAGTGTCTGCATCCACAATGGTTGGCTCTATGCTTCAAACGAGTTGGTCCGAAGTCTGAACTAGTGGAGTGGACTGGTGGATGGTTTCTGTGACTCAGCGGCTCAGCTGCTGATATGCCATGGCATTGATGTCAGTTCGAAAGAATCTGCTAACCATTTGGTTTAACTGTAACTGAAATCTCTCTCTCCAGTGTTCCCACTCCCCATTTGTTCTTCTAAAATTCAGTGAGAGGCCCCTCTTCTGAATAGCTTGTTGAGATGAGCTTTTTCTTAAGGGAGCTTTCCAAGGGAACACCATTGTAAGGTTCTTATAAGGAGCCCTGGAATGGTTGCCACTTTGTAGAATGTGCTACAGTAGTTTCGGGGTCAAAAGACTGCTACTTTGCAAGGTGTACATGTTTGATGAACTCAACTAGGAGCTCAAGATGGACTCTTACTTCCAGGAGGTGGCTTCCTGCAAGCTATGCTTTATGATAATCAAATAAGACTCTGAATAATATTGATGAATGGCTGTTTTCTCTTACTGATCTACATGCTAAAATTTGATGAATTTATCTTTTTACTGAGAAGACAAAAAAATAATCTAGTTCATTGTCGATGAAAGCACCAGTTTTGCTGATGGTCCTGCATAATTTTGCCTATTTTATATCTGACGAATGAAACAAGGAATCTAGCTAATCTTGATGCCTTCAATGAGTATAGCGAACTTTTTGAACTTAGCTAAGAGAAGGGTCCAAGGCCATGAGCTGGATGATTTCCATACATCTAGGTCTTGTGCAATTCAAGCAAAAAACTTAATCGGCAAGGTTTCATTCATGGATTTTTCATGTTTTTCATGAGGCTTAATGCTGTGGACGTCACTGAGTTCATTGAAGCCTCTGTCAATGACTAACTACCTAGTTATGAGTGCTGGTGTCATATTCAATATATGAGGACAGGTTAACAGTATCTTGACTGCTGAGTGCTGATCAGTACTGTGAGATTCTTCAGCTGCCAATATTTTGCTGCTTATACATATGCACATGTATGTGCATACAGTGTGCCATATATATTATTTTGTGCTTACTTAATTTGGTCTTTTCTCTAGTGCAGAAATTGGGCGATTTAGGGCTTGTTGCGAAAGAAATTCGTTCATCTCAACGTCTGATGTTCAAGCCCCTCCCATTGACTGTTGTTAAGGTTTTGGATACATTTCGTGTGATTGCCAAGGTGCGGGGTTCTCCAATCATCACACTCACTCCCCAGCCTCACCCCTGCTCCCGCTCTCTTTCCCACCCTCCTTCCCTCCACAAGCAAAAAGTATTATTAGTCCTTATCTATCTATTGCTGGGCATTGTATACATTAATAATGAAGGCAATTGTCTACAGTGTTATTGCTATCTTTGTTGTGGTTACATGCCTTTCTGATCAGAGATCATAGAGAGTGTCAACCTAGGAATGGACAATTGGAGAAAGACACGTTGGGAATGGAAAAGGGTTTTGGGGAAATTTTTTTGCTGAATCTGGATTTTCTGAATTTTAGGGTTGCCGCATCTGTAAATTTAGCATTTAGGGTCTGTCTGGCAAGAGGTAAAAAAGAAAAAAAAAAACACTTTCCACTATTTCTTATACATTTTTGATATGATTTGACATCTTAACCATTTATACCCTACTTTTTCTATTATTACCTTTACATTCCAATCATTTTTTACATCTTTCTATACAACTACTCATCTATTTTATCTTTATTTTCTTTACTTTTAATCATTGGCCCTACACATCAGTCTTTCACATTTTCGAAATTTTTCGCAAAAATTTGTACCTTTTACCAAATGGACCCTTAAATGCAATGAGGACATGCAGTTGAATTTTAATGAGCAATACAATTTTATTTTCCTGCATCAGATAAACTGAACTTAGAGCAGAAAGCCTAGTATTGACTCTCTGTAACCACATTATAATGCACGACCATCATCATACTCGCAAACATAAACATCTACCTCCTGTAGTCATCTTTACTGGATATCAGATTTGGGGCTGCAAATGTCATCCTCTTACATGCAACCTATGATTGCAGCATCCATCTTTCATGCTTGTGACCATCTGATGTGTATTTACATTAATTTCTGTTGTGATCATGAAGAGAACAAAAGTGCAAGAAGTTCACTTTACCAAATATCTGCTTTGCTGGCACTACGATAGTTAGTTATCTTGTTGGGGGCCAATCCTCATCTCATCATAAGATTGTGATATAAATTCACACTTCTGATGCTGCATAGTTTTTGTTTTGAAATTTCTATTTCTCAACTCTTTTTTCTTGGGGGTCCAACAGGAATCTGGAAAAGACAGTCAAGACAAGAAACGGAACCATATTAAAGGGTTACTTGTTGCAGCCACAGATTGTGAACCTCAGTATCTAGTTCGTTTGTTGCAGGTTATTATTTGCATGTTTAATTATAGCTGCTTTCCTTGCTGGATTTCTCCTGAACTTTCCTTGTTATTGTTGTAGTCAAAGATGCGAATAGGTTTGGCAGAGCAGACTGTCCTAGTAGCTCTAGGACAAGCAGCCGTATATTCCGAGAAGCACAGCGTTCCACCTTCACAAATTTCTTCACCTCTTGAAGAGGTTAGTTGCTGATGGAGTTGCTTTACTTAGAATCCTTACACTTCTGCCTCTCCTTTTTTTTTAAATTTTTTTAAAGTTATAAGATGATGGAGTTGCTTTTTTGATGATTATTTAACATTTCTTCGTCTTATAGTTGTTTTGCCAAGCAAGGTGTGTTTTGAACTTTAAAGCCGAAACACATTTCTGGTCTAGTTGGATGGTACTACCACTACCACTACCCCTTGACTCATATCCTTGCCTTTTGGACCAAACTCTTTAAGATGTCTCTTTGTTTTGAATCATGCTAAAATTTCTGCAAAATGATCATGTGTGCTGTTTGGGTAGAATCCCCTTGTTACCATTCCTAGGGAGCGACCCATATCATTGCTCCATTCATTTGAAATGCTGTTATGTATTTTTTGAAGGTTTCTTCATTTGGAACAATATTAATATAGGAAGTAATTAATGGAGAACGTAATAGGAGCAATGAGGCGGATGCTATCCAATTATCTTTTCCCCCATATTTCTGGGAATATATTTATTCAAGATTTTTAGTAATTACTTATTTAATTTTGTTTTTGAGTGCTAGCGTCTAATAGTCAAAACATAGTTTAACTTGATGATTGATTGGTTTAGATTAGTGTTTTACTTATCTGCAGTTAAATTATGGTCTTGCATTGCACATCAATTCTCTGGTTTTTACTTTAGTATTTTTATTTATTGACGGTTAAATTAAGATCTTATTGTTTTTTATAAGAATGTTAAGGTGGATGAGTGGTAAAACAAGAAAAGATAAAATTAGGAATGAAATAATTCGAGAAAATTTAAAAGTGAGATCAATTTGTGATAAAATGAGAGAAAATAGATTAAAATGGTTTGGTCATGTTAAAAGGAGGCCTGAAGTAGCACCGGTTAGGAAAACAGAGTCTATCCAAGTAGAAGATAACAAGAGAATGAGAGGAAGACCCAAAAAAAATGGATATAAGTAATTAAACAAGATTTAAAAATATTACAAATTATAGAGAATTTAGTCTTAAATCGTTAAGAATGGCGTAACAGAATCCATGCAGCCGACCCCACCTAGGTGAGAAATGGCTTATGATGATGATGATTGTTTTTTATTCTTTTTCTTCTGAATTATTCTCCCCCATATTGGCACTCATTTTGTTTGTTCTCGAGTTCTTCTCTTCCATTTATCTATCTATTTTCCTTTCCCTGTCACTGAAGGGTTTATCTCCTTTCAAGGTCTTTTCTTCCTTTTTTACAGCGTAGTTGTTTTCTTTTTTGGTCAAGTTGATATAATTTTTTTGTTTGACACCATTTTGGTGTCAAAGTTGAAGCATCTTTAAGAGTTGATGGTCTAGTAAATCTAACTTCAGTAACTTTGGTAACAAATTTGATCACCATCCCTCTCTGTTAATTCTTACCATAAACTCATGTTCCAACACTGCTATCTTTACTACTATTAGCATCCTGTCTCGTTGAGTATTTGAGAGAATACCTTACTATTTACTTTCGCCTTTTTAACTTCTGCTGCAATGGTACATTTCCTTTGTTCTTTGGATTCATCATCTTGCCCATGTGATGCCCAGACCATGAGATTAGAGCATGGTCTGATGTCATTGATGAAGTTCCAGTATCCACCAAAGTCAATCGCAATGTGCTGTTAAGGAAGAATTCCATCTGCCATCTAGTGCTGTGTGTGATGTTTGTTTTTAGTGTCCAATATGATAATTGAATTAGTTGCTTATCCATTCGTGTGAGTTTGAATCATGAAAATAGCTCTTAAGAAAATGGAGGTAAGGCTGTATACAGCTTACCCTACCCAGTGCCTCATCCACTGGTCATGTTGTTCAGTTGTCTGGATTAATTTGAATTGGTTCATCTGATTGACAAAATTAGGTAAAAGCATGATTTTGCAGATCGCGAAATGGTGTCATCGACGATTATGGAGGCACTATAAGGCGGGGAGTTTATGAGCTGTCTTATAAAATGCGTCATATTATGTACTTGTAAATCCAACCATTTAGAGTAGAGAGTTATATTAGTTTAATATTCTTTATTTCATTTTAAATCATCATCACAAACCATTTCTCACTTAAGTGGGATCAGCTGCACGGATTCTGCTGTGCCATTCTTGATGAGCAATACTCGTTGGAGATGATCAGTACTTGCTGGAGTTAGTTGTTGTTTATTTCATTTTAAATGCAAGTCAATTATCAGCGATCTATGTTGCATAGTGAATCTTTCACCTAGTATGACTTTACAATCCCTATATAATCACTAATCCATCTTTCTAAGAAGGAAAAGTCAATTGCCTCATTTCCAATGATCCACTTTTAACATAATTAAGGGTGTGTTTGGTAATGGGCAAAACATGTCTAGGTAAAACTTTTCCATATAAAACTTTTCACTTTCCATAATTACTCTATTTTTTAATTATTTATTCACATTTTTGTATACAATTTTCCTACTTTTCAATCATTTCCACACAACTATCTACATAACTAACCTATCTATTTTAACTTTATTCTCTTTACTCCTCATCATTACTCATATCATATCACATCATTTTTTTTCATTTTGACGACTTTTATCCCAAAAATTTTTCCTACAAAAATTTTATCACTTCCCAAACACCCCCTAAATGTTTAGTATTTTCTTGTAAAGTTGCATCTGTGTAATGGCATGAGCATTTTTTGCAGTTAGGAAAGCAAATAATGAGGCACAGGCAACTAGTTTACTTGTGCATCATGTTTCTTGCTCTCTCTCTCTCTCTCTCTCTCTCTCTCTCTCTCTCTCTGTGTGTGTGTGTGTGTGTGTGTGTATATCTGTAATCATTTTTAGTTGAATAGAGGAGGTAGAAGGCTATCCTTCTTACGAAGTAAATATGTTTTGTGATGAGCTGATGTTTGTATCCCATAGTTGGCAATATCTTTCCAAAGCAGCTTGCTTGGTGACATAATGTACGGTGCATTTTCAGGCTGGGAAGATCATGAAACAAGTGTACTCAGTGTTGCCTGTTTATGATAAGCTTGTTTCTGCTCTTCTTGACGTGGGGGTGTGGAAGCTTCCAGAGAAATGTGATTTCACATTGGGTGTGCCAATTGGACCTATGTTAGCTAAACCAACTAAGGGTGTGTCGGAGATCCTTGACAAATTTCAGGACATGGCATTTACTTGTGAATACAAGTATGATGGCGAGCGGGCTCAGGTAATGCTAATTCCTTGATCTAAGTGTTTGTCTCCATTCCACTGCTTGGATCTAACGTATAACATCGTGTACTTACACTCGAATTGTTTGCAGATACATTACATGCAGGATGGGACTGTTGAGATATATAGTCGAAATGCTGAAAGAAATACTGGAAAGTTTCCAGATGTTGTCAATTCAGTTTCAAGGTTGATTTACCTCACAAAATTCTCTTCTCTTTAATTGATCCTTTTGGCCTTCCAAAAAGGGGAAAAAAATCCTTTTGGACTTGAATGAATCTAGCATCTTGTACATATAAACTATAATCCAAGGAGTATAGCTAATCCTGAATAATGTAAAATTTTCCAGATAGTTTATTAATGTCGGCAGATGGCCCAATTATCCAAACAATCCCTCATTATGTCCTTGGAAGTTTGTATATGCAAGTGCCCCCTGTTAAAATACTAATGGAGGCATGTCTGCGCCCCATTTCTTTGATTATTTATGGTAAGCATTGGAGGGAAGATATTGAAGGAGCACTGAACGAACCCAAGCCAATCTGATCCTGACCTTGGATCGTTTTGTGTCTCTGGTTGTGGGCAGAGTGGCAGTGTCAGGGAAGTGCCTGATTGAATTGTTCCCAATCTGTTTAGAGCGCCAACTAGATGTTAATATCTTTCGTTCTCCTGGATACGTAAAGTTACCATTAGATTATCTGATTCTATTTGGTGTTCCTGTTGAAATTTGTATGCCCTTATTGTTCTGAATCCTTCCTCTGTGAATGTTTTAAAGCTTGCTATTTTAGTCATTTTCCTTGTAACTCACTGCTAATGAGTAGTTTCACATCCATTGGACCTGATCCTAATAAGTATACTGCGTGGAGCTCACTGGAAAATCTTGACATCTCTTTTGAAGTTACATTTTGTCTACGAGTAATGCATGCCCAATAATGGTTGCTTTCTTGCTTTTGTTCTGATTTAATATATCTCTGTTAATACATTGTGCTATCATGATAATTTTAAAAAGTCGATGCAAATGTAAATGTCATAGGGCTGATTTTGCTGCCACATTGCAGAGTCAAGAAGCCTTTGGTAAAGTCTTTTGTTTTGGACTGTGAAGTTGTTGCTTATGACCGTGAGAAGCAGAAAATTTTGCCATTTCAGGTTACATCGTTTGACTAATACCTCAAAAATTTTACTGTTTGATCTGTTGTGCAGCTTTCATGGCCAAAACAGTTTTATATGGGATCCGTTATTCTTTTTCTGCATTACACTCTTATTCTCATATTGTGCAACTATTTCCTCTGGCGTAAATGAAAGTTTTCCAAAACTGTATTCTTTCATGCTTGCTTTTAAATAGTCATATTATTTTAATCACTGTGTCAGATGAATATTTTCTGTGGAAGCATAAGCTCTTCTAGTAACCTGAATATGAATGTAGCTTTTAGTGGCATATATTTTATGCATTCTTCCCAGTTCCTTTGCTGGACTTTAATCACAAAACTTAATGAGGAAGATGCATCACAAGCTAGCAGTCCAGCTGGTGCATTATATTTAGTTGGTGATGCATCATAACTCAAGGTGGCAACACTTTTGGCCCTTAGTTGTGGTTCTGTCGTGCTTGTTCTTATTTTACTTTAGAAATTTTTTTTTCCTTCTTTCCTGTGTTATGTTGAAAGAACTTTTCATGCTTTTTGCTTTATGAATTTGTTTGAAGAATCTAGTAATTTTGAGAGTAATTTTTTGCTTCATGCAAATGTTTGAAGAATCAATTAATTTTAAGGGAGATGAGAAGCATAAAAGGCAATTCAAGGAGGTCATGGAGGATTCAAAAAGAAAGTATAGCTGATAGGAGCCAGATGCAGCCCTATCAGAATGGTGCTTTTACTTTGCTTTGAAAAAAAAAAGCATTGGACGTTGGCACTGTCTGCAATAAGGATGAAATACATTCAGTATTTGTTGTATGTCTTTGCTTGAATAGGATGATCAACAGTTTTGTTCCAATTGCCTTAAATGGATGTTGGCGTGAATGCCAAAGGTCTACTTAGAAAACTGACTTCCCATTTGCAATGCATTCATGGTAGCCTTTCTTGCTTCACAGTTCACACAGCTATTTATGTAGACTAAAATTTTGGGAGACTTTCTTCTCAGAGCTAATTTTGTTCGTTTGTTTATTTGTTTGTGTTGTTCCTAGTGCATTCTGCAGCAGATCATTATCTTGGTACTTTTGCCTTCATACTCAATATGCAGAAATTTTTGTATAAAAACTTGTAATCATAATACGCTTCTGCAGATTCTCAGTACTCGGGCTCGCAAAGGTGTGATCCTGAGTGACATAAAAGTTGAAGTTTGTGTCTTTGCATTTGATTTGTTGTATCTCAACGGCCAGCCTCTACTCCAAAAGCAATTGAAAGAACGTAGAGAGGTATGGAACTATGTGCATTTAAATTGTACATATCAAACAAAGACTAGAAAACCATATTATCTTGTTTCAGTCCTGTTTTATGATATTCCAATTTCGTAAAGCAATGAGTTTATTTGGTCTCTGTGGCCTTGATGTACTATTCCTCATCCATCTCATAATCCTTATTTCAGCTGTGATATGTTTCATCCTTTAATAGGCCCGCGTATAGGCACATCTGTTGTAAGATCTGGACTAGTCTGCTTGTTCAACAGGAATAGATTTCTGTGTAGTCTTTTTTGAGGTATGGTAACGGTGAAGCCAGGAAGCTGGAAAACAGATTAGAATTTTCTGGCTAGAGTGCCTGCCTGCTTCAATCAGTAAGAAGCATTCTTGTGTCATGTTCCGAGCTGTGTCATGTTCCAATCATACAATTGCTAGTATTGTCCATTGGAATTTATTATAAATTAAATCATAATTGATGGACATCACTTTTTGATACCATGTACTTGAGTGGCTATTCCTTCTCAAGCTTAACTATTCATGAAGTTAAATTACAAACTTGTGTCATTTTTGTTTAATAATAATCACGAATTGGACAACCATCGGCATGATAGCAGTTTAACCTTATGATTTAGGTATTCAATTGGATAGATGTTTTCTAGATCTGAAAAAGGGGCTCAAATCCTCAAATTGACAAACAACCAATTGGAAGATTGAGGTTGTATGTCCTGCTACTATAAACTACTAATTTTTACCAAAAGTTTTAATTAAGGTTATATCCTGTTAACAAGGGTGCAATTTGGACCATGCTATGAAAAATTTCAATGCTCAGGTTTTGTCTTCTTAGAACTTGAGTTCGAAGAACTTGATTTGTAAATGGGGTTAGGGTTGAAGCAAACTTAAATTGCAGCCCAATTTTCCAATTTTAATTTAATATAAAATATATTATATACATAATAGCATTTTGATCATTTCCAACTTGTCGAAAATGGGGGCATTTTCGACTGGTCCAAATACCCTTAAAATTTTTTTTTTTGATAAAAGTTTTTGTTTTTAAAAACTATAAATCTAGGTGCATATAATCCGTAGACTAAGTTTTAAGATTTTTGGATATGTTTATATATATATTTGAATTTTAAATATAGGGGTATTGTAGTCATTTTATCCTTTGAAAATGACCACAATATTCTTGTGCTTAAAATTCAAATTTCTACACACACACACACACACACACACATCTAAAAAAATCTTAAAACTTGGTCTAGGGATTATATCCTCCAAGATTTATAGATTGAAAAAAAAAATTTTAAAAAGGGATTTTGAACTAGTAGGAAATGCCCCCATTTCTAACCGGTCGGAAATGATCGTGCCCATATGTAATATTTAAACAATTTCTTCATATTTATGTATTTTATATTATTTATATTTATGTTTGAATATATGTTTGTCATATTGAAATTACATTATAATTCGTTTACATTTATCTTTATATTTTTATTATTTATTTTTGAGTTTATTCAATTTTCTTCCTTTATGTTGTTTTGAAAGGTTGAATTTTCTTCTAAAAATATATTATACATTATTATATCTGTAATTTTAAAAAAATTAATTGGACTATCTATTATTATTATTATTATTATTATTATTTTTGCTTACATGATTTGTTGTTATTGTATATCTAAATGAAAAATTGGACTTGTCACTCTTAAATTAAATGAAAATTTATTAACTTGAAATTTAACTCGAGTCCAATTTTAATAAATAGGGTGAGGGTTAAGATTTTACAAATAGGACTAGGGAAAGTTAAGATTTTAATTTTATAAATAGGATTAAGGCTAGAATTGAAGTGAACTCAAGTTTTATGAACCTGAATTGCACTCCTGGCCATGAATATCTAGGTGGTATAAGAGAAAAAATGACTTTATCTTCAAATCTTTGTTTTAATGCTATTAATGTGCAATTGAGTTAGCTGAAAATGAGTTTTTCACAGTCAAGGTAAAAAATCATAGCATGAGTAGAATAAAAATGGGAAAGGAAACAGGAATGGGGGGCCATTCTAGTGTTTTCTTAAAGATTTATTTCTTAACTTTTTCCTATTATTTTAGGCTATTTAATTGTTGTCCTCTCATTTTTCAAAATTTGGCATGAGATAGTGTGACGTATTATATGAACCAGTGGATGCCACAACGAGTGACTAGGCCAATTTTTTAGGACTTTAAAATAACTCTGCCACTATAAGAATTAAATATTTAGTTTACATACCATACATCCAAAAAAGTTACATGGAAGCAATTCTTTTGGTAAAGGTTTTTTATTTTTTATTTTTTTTATAGATGCAACATGTCATATTATGCTTAATATGATAATTAATCTCTTTCCAAGGTATTGCAGGTTATTGGCTTGCAGATAAAATACAAAATCTTTAATGTTTTAATTGCAGTTTGATATCTGATGGCCATGTTATTTAATGGTGTTATTTATTTCTATAAATAGGCGTAAAAACAAAATTAATAATTCAATATCTAAAGTATGTGTGACAGACAATAAAGGCACTAGCTCTTCTTAAGCACCTTCCCCTTTCCCAAGCAACAAAAAAATTACTTAGGGCCTGTTTGGCCTAGCTTATTTTTAGTAGTATAAGCTTAATGTACAGCTCTTTACAAAAAGCCTGAGTTTTAGGCTTTCCGAAAAAGCCATGAATCTGGCTTATTATGCATTAATATCATACAAAACACGCTTTGTATGATGGAACCAAACGCGTCTACATGTGTTACAAGGCAAAAAAGAGCTGTGCTTTTTGTTCACAGCTGGGCCAGACACATTCTTAGTAGGTTGTATAATAAAATAAACAAATGAAGTTGTCACATTAACTTAGCTGTGTGGGTGTAAAACCTGATCATTATTTATTTATTTATTTTTGACAAAAAAACCTGATCATTATTTAATTCCACTTGCAAACGGAAAAACTGAACTTGCATAATAGATTTTTTCTGAACCCTTTCTATCATTAATTCATGATGATCTGCATATTATGTTGGAATGTTATCTTTAAGTTTTCAGTAAAATTTAAATTCTGGAATGAAAATTCATGGCTAATATAGATTGATTATATTGTTGACTTATGCAATTTGTATGTGAAATTAATTAGTTTACTAAAACTTCATACCAAATAATATTTCAGTAATTTGTTTCAGTAGAATTGATAAAGTAAGATAAATAACTTCTTGAAATTGATTGAAGTGCTGAAGGCTAACTAATTTGTGATTTGCAAACCCAAGATGGGTAACCCTATGCTCTCATGTATGCTATTTAAAACTATTTTTTTCAGGAAGTGCTTGGGAAATTGGAAAATGCTTATGAACATTTGTGATATATTGCAGCTCCTTTATAGTTCTTTCGAGGAGGCAAATGGGGAATTCCAGTTTGCAACAGCGATTACTTCAAATGAACTGGAAGAAATTCAAAAATTTCTTGACAGTTCCATCAATGCCAGGTACTCACGAAATATTGGTATTCATATTGTATTAGGATGCTAAAAGTTGATCATATCATCCAGCTTAAACCTTTAAACTTGTTTAGTTGCAAGGCCTTTCATATTTCTGTGCAGAAAAGATGATAAAGATGCATTTGGTGGCTTAGCAAACCAGAATGCAATGTTATAACCATCTTTCCCATTGTCATGACCACTGTGTTGTGTTAAAGAACAAAAGAATAGCTCATATTGCATCATTGTCAGAATTAACTGCAGATAAAAGTCGCAGTGAACTACATAAACCTCCAACAAATAATGCCTCATTGATTGTTGACTGCTCATAGTCTTTTGCAGTTGTGAAGGATTGATTATCAAGACATTGGATAGGGATGCCACTTATGAGCCTTCGAAGCGGTCGCTTAATTGGTTGAAACTAAAGAAAGATTACATGGAGAGGTAAGGGGATAAATTGTGGTTTTATATTTCCTGCTATTTGATGTCCATATTCCCAGTTTCTACCTCTTGTGGGAATTCTTGTACTATTCTTAATTGTAATATTACTTATGTTCTACAGTATAGGAGACTCGCTAGATTTGGTACCCATTGCTGCATTCCATGGCCGTGGAAAAAGAACAGGTAACTGTTGACATCATTTTATTGTCATATGCACTGGTGATTTCAGTCACATTGTTTTGTTAATAAGTGTATTGAACTGGTATAAACTTTGTGAGTCCTGGCTTCAAATTTGACATACAGCACCAACCAGTTGAATTATATTCTTGATCTTATGGTTTTATTTTGAGTAGTCCTTACCATTCTTTTTACGGAAAATTTTCTTTCTTCAGGTGCGTTAGTTCCTCGATATTTTTTAATGCCTTCCTCAAACATTTCAACTTATTTTTTCTTCCATCATGTTAAAATTTCAATCATAAGCTTTTTTTCTTGCTCAGATGACTTCAATAATGCTGTGCTATCACTTTCTGCAGGTGTTTATGGTGCATTTCTTCTTGCTTGCTATGATCAAGACAAGGAAGAATTTCAAAGCATATGCAAAATAGGTAATGTCTATGGATCTTGATGAAATCATGAACTATAGTAGGGAATCCAGTGGCATAACATTTGAACTTGGATAGTGATTTCTTTCTGCTGATGCTTTCAGTGTATATGAACTTCTATTTACTATCATATAGGTACTGGCTTTTCTGAAGCAATGCTGGAAGAGCGTTCTGCCAGTCTACGTGACAAAGTGATCCCCACTCCAAAGGTAGTGGAACGTCATTTCCTACTTGCTGATTTTCTCTCCTAGTTTCTCATTCTACTAAATGTTCTTCAACTTGCTGTTTTTCACCAGCCATACTATAGATATGGGGATACAATGAAACCGGATGTATGGTTTGAGCCAAGTGAGGTAACAATATATCCTATGGAATTTACATTATCAAACACTAATGTTTTATTACTGAAAGGGGCTGGACTTTTTGGATGTTACTGTCCTTCTATATCACATTAATGCTTTAGAGTCATGATACACTGCACCTGGATGCAAAAATCCATTTTTGTATATTTTTTTTGAATTTTTTTTTATACAATTGTTAAGCTAGATGTATTTAACATGTATATCAATTTTTACTAATTTTGGAGACTTTTAGATATTTTTTTATTTTTAAAAAATCAGTGGCATTTTTGTAATTTATGAATTACAAAAATGCTACTGATTTCAAAAAATTAAAAAAAGTTAAAAATCTTCAAAAATGGTAAAAATTGGTACACATGTTAAATACACCTTGATTGACAGTTGTATAAAAAAATATTTCAAAAAAAATTAAAAAAAGTGAAATGCACCCAGGTGCATTCAGTTAGGCGCCAATGTTTTATTACTGAAAGAAGTCGACATTTTGGATGTTACTATTCTTCATTGCTCTGTGCTCTCTGGAATGTTTTGGAATACGCCCTTTTACAGTGCAAACAAAGCTCACCCTAAAGTATCTAACAGAAAATTTTCATTGATTTTCTAGTGCCTGATATTTGATAAATTATTTAGTGCATATCCATGTGGCTCAAGGCTATTTACTTGAAAATGCTGTTTCATCTGATGTCCACTGGGACGGCCCCTGGGTCATTTAACACCAAGCACACCCCGACTTGACCTGGAATCAAATGCTGGGATCCCTCCTTTGATTGTTTCCAGGAAGTCCAGGCCAGGAATAGGGTTTTTTTGGATATACAGGGCCAACCTTATCCATACAGCTCCCGCACATTGTGGGGTCTTGGCCTCCTGGGAATGGTGTCTATGTACATAGCGCTGTTTATGTATGTGTTTCGGATAAGAGGCTGTCTTCCTTGACTTGGACCTCTGGCCTTGAGTCTCAAATTTTAACAGAAATTGTTTTTATACTTGAACACACTGTCGAAAGATACAATAGTACAACTATTGCTCATTTTTTTGAAAAGATACTGAAACACAATTGAAAGAGCTGAGCTTTTTTCATTTGAAAAAGAAATAAAGCATAATTGAAGAGTCAAGGTTCCACCTTTTATTGATGCTATCCATTATTAAAGTCAACAAAATTAAAAAATTAGTTGACTTTTGAAATGACTAAAGATAGAAAAACAATGATATTAGGAACTACATTAACCTGTTGCATCATTTATTACTCACTGGAACCTCAAGTTCAAGTGAAATATTTGAATTTAACCAATTTATCACTAGCGTAGATGCATATTACAAATATTGTTTTCCGATATCATGTCATGCACCCACTGATTTTCCTGTTTGCTGTCTCAACTTTCTCGAACCAGCTTTCAAAAATTAGGAAATGGGAACTGAATTTCTTCTCATTATGGTTTCATATATGAAATGGCTCATTTCCCTTAGCAAGAGGTTTTTTTCTTTTTATACTTTTAAAAGTCAAGAATTTCAACATATTTGCCTCTTCATATGATATCTTGACTGGTATGTTTGTAAGAACGTCTTTTCCTTTCTGAAATTGCAGACGCAGGATAGGAGATGAGTTAGAACTTTGCTCTTGCTATGATTCTCTCTTTTGTTTTTGTTGTGTCGGCAGTTGTTTTCCCCTTTTCAGATAGGGTTGCTTATTTTAGCAGGCATCTATCTGCAACTCCTCGTCTCTTCTGAATTTTTTCTGAATTCAATCTTCAAATGATTACTGGCTTTTACTGTTGGATCCTGGTTTTATGTCATTCAGATCTCAAATTTGTTTTAGTTCCTTCCTAGAGAAATATATACAAAATTCATTGAAATTTGTTATTGATTTGTCTGTGTATGGCATTGCTAATGCATTTTTATTCTTTCTCATCCTAGGTTTGGGAGGTGAAAGGTGCGGACTTGACGATTAGTCCTGTCCATCAAGCTGCTGTTGGTATTGTAGAGCCAAATAAGGTTAAATGCTGTTGTTTTTTAATTTTCAACTTTTGTCTTTTTCTTCTTTTGTATGACAATCCCTTCTAGACTATTTATTGATCAAAGCTTTGGGACAAAAATACTAACTCAAACTTGGTCATTTCCCTCCATATGATTACCATTGAAAAGGGCATTTCACTACGGTTTCCACGTCTTCTACGGGTTAGGGTGGACAAGTCCCCCGATCAAGCCTCCACCTCTGAGCAGGTATGCCAAAAGCATTACTTTTGGCTGATCATTTATTTGAAGCTGGAGATGTTCTTCCAGATCATGCTTGTGTTCCAACTAATCTCTCTCTCTCTCTCTCTCTCTCTCTCTCTCAGGTTGCTGAGATGCATGGTGCTCAAAATAACCATACAAGCAACCAAGATGATGAGGATGACTAAGATGGGCCGATTTTATGTCACATTGTGATTTATGTGGTGATCGATGATTTTATAAGCTGCAGCTACTGGCAAATATCACAATATCAAAACTGCTGAGGCTTTGAATTTCTTAATGGAAAATATTTATTTCACTAAATGAAATTGTTGTGTATGTGCTACCAATTTCAGCATATTGTGTTACTAGAAGTCTATTGTGAAATTATCTTGAAACTTTCTTCTGGCATGCAGTTGCTTTTCAACATTGTTCTCTTATATGGGGATTTTTTCTGTCCATTTATTTTTACTTTAAAAGAAACCATGAAGAAAAACTGAGGGAGACTTTGTTCTTATTATTCTCATGTGCATGCTAGGTTTGCATTTAAGAATCCGTCTCCTAAGACACATAAAGATGGGATTTGCCACCATTTTAGATAACAGTAATTAGTGTCAGTGAGCTCTCTCTTTAGTTCATAATCTTTTCTTTTACTTCTCTTACTGTATTGGTTAGAAAAGAGAACTGCACTAGCGATCCCTAATGTGTAATTGCTAATGAATAAAATGACTTGGTACTCATTCCAGACATTTATCAGATTGGCCTCCCTCAGCTTTGACATTCTTCACATCTCATCAAGGTGAAAATTATATTCTGCTTAATACTTCTTTTTCTTTGATTATATGTTATCATTACTTTAATTTCTTTTGATCTTTGTTCCAGGCTTGACAGTCTTCAGTCTCCTCAATCTCCGAATTGTCATGGCTGATGGAGTTGGTGAAGCAGGTGACTTGGAATTGGAGCAATTTGGTAGCAAGCTCTCCGCATCTCTCCACTTGCATTTCCTGTTATATGAGATCTTGTGGGAATTTGTGATCCGTACCTTTAGACAATAATAATAGAAAAGCATTGATGGTTGGAGGAAGAGTAGGATCGAATCTTGGCCGATCCAAGCTCAAGTATGGCAAGTGTGCTGTTCCTATCGCAAGTCCTGATCTGTAGTCAGACATTAATCTTCCCAAGTGTAATTATTTCTTCTGTACTTGGGACCATGGCAGCATCATCTGCGCCGTTTGTGCTTTTCCTTGATTGTAACAATGTTGGATTCATCATCAGTGACAATATTGATTTTTCTCAAATTATAGTCGGAGGAAAATTAAAGTTAGAAAACATGTCGTTACTGATGGAGTGACCAAATATGGGGGTGAATATTGATTTTAAAGTCACTAATTCAGATAAAGGTTATTTTGAACTCGTGTTCTTTTCTTTTCAGGTTGTACTTTTCTACTATATATATGCATACAAAAATTGTAAATTTTAGTATGTGAATTAAATACACAGGCTCATATTTTCATAAAATTACAAAAATTAATAAAAACACCTATGCACCGAGCTAACAAGAGCCCTTACGATCCCGGGATAACTGGATCATAATTCATACATCCCAATGTGAATAACTTTAGTACATTCTATCCGACTAATTTACTTTGTGACGGTCTAGTTTGGGCTTCATCTAGATGATATTTTCAAATTTAATCCAACATTTTATTTAACATTACTTGTTTTACTTAGATATCAAAAGTAATAGTCCAATCCAAATTAAGAATCACAACTGGGTGTAAGGATCATAACTAATGTGTGTAATGAACTCGTAAACCTGGTTAACGAAGAATCAACGGGTATTTTATATGTATTTAAAATTTTCTTGTGGGTTTAAGTTTATTTAGTTTATATATATTTAAAATTTTCTTGTGGGCTTGAGTGTAATGAACTCAATACACGTTCGTCCAAACAAGTATTTTTAAAAATAAAATAGTATAAAATACACAATGTTGTTGCTTAGCTAATGTAGTTGACATTGGCATGTGTAATTGCATGCGTCGGTGAGGTATGTATTTTTTGGTACCATGATAAAGCAAAACGCGTTAAACGTGGTTAATAAATTTAAATTAAAAATATTTTAAAATAAAAAAATGACGAGTAAGGTATACAAATCTTAATGATTTTGTCAAATTCAATTTCCAAAATTAAAAATCACGTAAGAGTAATTTTAAATTTAGTAAAAATGATTTGTTTATTATAAGACTTAAAAGATCCCAATTAAATATCTAAACCATCTAACATATTCATCCCAATTAGATTAAAGATTTTATAGGATTTTATAACACTATAAAACCTTAGCATATGGATCCAAGTGATTTTCTAAATTTATACACATTTTAATATAATTTTAAAAGCTGTGCATTACTTTAGTTGATATGATTTTTGGAATCTAAGTAAAATAAATAGTGATAAAGATAATAGATGGATTGGATTTAACAAAATAATCAAATGTGACCCAAGTGCCTTACTAAAAGGAGTTGGTAGGAAGATCGACCTTGTGTCTGTCACCATTTTTTAATTTCTTTAAAAACTTTTTTGCTATTGACATGTGGGCCTAAGAATGAAGATTCCATGTATTCACATGTACTTTTTTATTTTATTTAATTTTTTTAACTAAAAATCCTTTCCCTGCGCTTGTACATGAAAAAGAGTTTTTTCATTTCAAATTCACAAAAAATTATAATAAAATATAAATTGCATATATGAAATCTTTGTGCTTGCGCATACATATGAATGCCAAAATTTTTTGAAAACTAGCTCACAAGAGCAGCTCAATGCTCTCAGGGGCATATGATCAAATCTCATTAAATATTCTTGGTAGAAATAAATAATTTTGTAATTCCGGTACAATGATAAATTTATATTTTTCTGAAGTTTCAGAAATACAGTTTGTATGAAAAACATCTTCCTCATATATTTAAATTTTCAAATACTAAAATCTATTTTTTCATATTTTTCTCGTAACCCAAATAAATATCGACTATTCTTGAAACTTCATAAAAACAGAATAAATACATCTGAAGATATTCTTAATAATTTTAGAATATTTTTGAGCAATTAGTTCTAGTAGTAAATGTCGTGTCTTATTTTTCAATGTTTTTCCATGCATAATTTCTTACTTAAATTTGAAATAATTATCAAAACAGAAATCATGTTTCTAGAAAATTTTCATGGGCTTTATAAAATATTCCAAGGTTAATAAATATTTCACGTAATTTTTCATGGATGCCAATACATTGCACCGGGGTGCAAAAACTTATTTTTTATTTTTTTTCAAAATTTTTTTATACAACTATTAATTTAAGTGTACTTAACATGTGTATCAAATTTTACCATCTTTGGAAATTTTTAAATATTTTTTGGATTTTTAAAAATCAATGACATTTTCTTAATTTGTGAGGCTAAGTGTAACAAGGTGTATTTGATAAAAATTCATTTTCATAGCCATTAGATATCATTAGCTCTTTTCTTCTAATTTCCACAAATAAGTAATTACATACAATTATTCAACAATAAGAGCCCCGATTCAATGTTTACGGAAACACCGAAGGCAAACGCAATTGCTGCCATCAGCGTTCAAATAGGTAGAAGAAATAATAGCAGGGTGTAAATAAAGTTGGTTTCAACTTGAACGCGACTAACTCAGCCGGATTTATAATAGGGTTAGTTAGACATGTTGAAAAAAATAAATTTTATAACTCGATTTGAACCAACTCGATTTTATATATTAGTGTACAATATAAAAAATTATTGATAAATAGTCTTACATTAGTACATAATACATAAGAATTAATCAGACATTATTAATTTGAAATAATATTATTTAGCACTTATATCATTATACAAGTCATAAATTGGAAAGTATCCATATAGAAATGATTAATTTTTATTCTTTTATATAAATTTATATTTTGAAATATATTTAATTAAGTAAAATATTTTTAAATATTATATATTTATTAAGTAAATTTCTAACTCGAACTGAACTGATTTTTAAAGAGGTTAAAATAAAGTTGGGCAAAGATGTGAAAAATAGGGTTGACAGTAAGGTTATGCCGAGATTTTATAAGGCGAGTTAAGGTTGTGTTTATCGACACCTGAGTCAACCCGACCCCATTTACTAGAGGTGCAACTTGGGTCAGGTACCAACGGGTCGATCCGATGGGTACCCTAAATAGGGTCGGTTCGGTTCCATCATGGTTACTCGCAGGGTCAGTTCGGTTCAGGGTAAAAAGTACCCGTAGGGATTTGGGTAGGGTCGGTTCCAAGTGCTGGGTACCTGGAACCGGCCCGAATTGTATATAATAATATTATAATGAGAGATGATCGTTTGCGGCTGGGCTAAGTAGCCGTTACTGCGCCCGCAGAGGGTCGATGCATCGTGCGCCGTCGGATTAGGCGGGATGAGAGGGAGCCGTCGGATGGGAAAATTGCCCACGGCTCCCCCTGACAAGTCCCTCTCTTTCCGGCTCTCGCTCCCTCTCTCCCCGCTGCCCTCTCTCTCTCTCCCGCCCTCTCTCTCCCCACTCCGGCTCATTCTCTCTGTCTCACGCCCTCTCCGGCTCCCTCTCCGGCTCCCCCTCCGGATCCCGCTCTTCCCAACAGATCCCAGATCCCTCTCTCTCTCACGTCCTCTGTCTCTCTCCCGCCCTCCAGCTCATTCTCTCTCCCCTGCCCCGCGCCCCCCCTCTCTCTCTCCAGCTCCCTCTCCGGAGCTCGCGCCCTCTCCCTCTCCCGTCGCTCTGCCCCAAACCCGCTGCCTCCCTCTTCAGCTCCGGCTCCCTCTCTGGCTCGCGCCCTCTCCCTCTCCCTCTCCCGTCGCTCCGCCCCGAACCCGCTGCCTCCCTCTTCAGCTCCGGCTCCCTCTCCGGCTCGCGCCCTCTCTCCCTCGCGTCGCTCCGCCCCGAACCCGCTGCCTCCCTCTTCAGCTCTGGCTCCCTCTCCGGAGCTCGCTTCCTCTTCTGGCCCCACAACCCCTGTGCCTTTCCTCCGCTGGTGCGGTTGTTCTACATTATCATTCCTTTTCGATTATCTAAGTGGTGCCGCATGGTTTGATGGATCTCGTCACAATTGTTTTGTTTTGGTGCATTCATAATTCTTTGGGCGGCTTTCTGTCTTCTGGTCATTGTCTAGTGGAAGCAATCTGCATACTCATGTTCAAAGAGGAGAAATCAGGACCTGCATACTCATGGTCAAAGAGGAGAAATCAGGACCTGTTAGCTCGTGTTCAGTTCTTAGTAGTAATGAATTATCATGCAAACTCATACTTGCCTCAAATGTTTCGTGGAATGTATCTCATTGATGATTGTATCTCATTAATGATTGAACGTCTTTCACATTCTTCATCACTCTTGCCTTGCCTTGTAGCAAATATACATTCTGCTTCACATTCTGTTTCACTTTTATTATCTCAAATGAACTATCGTGGCACTGTTTTTTCATTTATTTGATTTGATTCATCAGCATATTGTCTAATTACAGATGATGTTGCGGGGAGATAAAACCGGATTGTCTAATTACAGATGATGTTGCGAGGAGATAAAATCGGAAGAAAGGGCAATTTGTCAGTAGGCGGTTCATTTCCAGTGAACATCTTCATATGATCATCTTCATATGATCATGCCATGAAGCTCTGAATGTTTTTGTCCAGCAAGCCATAGTTTTATGCTTGAGTGTTAGAGAGGTGCATAGATAAGTAAAGGTGGCTTGCACAGAGCCGAATCCAAAATTGAGGTCGACCCTAACTGGGAAATTGAACTTAAGCCTGAGCTTTTTGAAGCTGATCTGTGACAGTTCTTTCTGAAGTTCTTTCTAAAGTTATTTATGACCTTTCTCAAGTTATTTATGACCTTTCTCATATGGTATGGATTCATATGAATGATTTTTGAAATGGACCTTCCGTGAATTCTGTTTCCTCACATTGTTTGCAGTCATATGCAGCGCGCAGCAATCTAAGCGTTCCTGAGAGGCTCTTCAGTCGTAGTTTCTGCTCTCACAAGCAGTGGGAAGACCTTGATTGTGGAAGCAACGGCAGCAGCCACACTAGTTGATTCTTCCTTTTCATTTTTTGTCTTGGTTTTACTTCAAATATGGCCTTTTTTGCAAGCGTTTTTTCATACTTGAAGCTTCTTAATATTTCAACACTCTCCGCTGACAGGTTGGATTTTTTTTCAGATGTGATTAGTTGGAGGTCTTCCATTCAAATGCACATAAATCGTCATTCATGCTTCAAACTCTGTTTGTTACCATTTGAACCATTAGTTGGTGATGAGACTTTGTTAAATCGTCATTCATGCTTCAAACTCTGTTTGTTACCATTTGAACCATTAGTTGGTGATGAGACTTTGTTAAGAGTTTGGTGATGAGAATTTGTTATTTATCAGAAGTATTGGAGGTTCTTGATGAAGGAGTTGTGGGAAGAGTTGATGAAGGGCAGCAAGTGATGGAGAGTTGTTCCGGATAGCAATACATACAAGAGTTTTCTTCAAGATGTGTGTAAATTTTTGTAAAGTTGGATATTATATACATGAATTTTTGTAAATTTCTGTAAATGTGGATATTATATAGCTGATTTTTTATAAATTTTTGTAAATGTGGATGTTATATAGTTGTTTTTTTGTAAATTGTCCACAACCATTTGTATTGAACATATATATATTAATGAAAGGGAACAGTTGCAGAATTATTTGTCCACCGTATATATTGAACATATATATTAATGAAAGAGAACAGTTGTAGAAATATTTGTCGACCGTATAGATAAGCTGCCAAACAACATTTGATAAGAGGAAATGGGCAAGAAAAATATTTCATTCAAACACGCTCAAAGATAATATATTCCATTATAAAGGACTCTATTCAAATAGAAGTTCTCCAAAATACTATAGTACTTTAACAAATATAAGACTTCCTCATATCGCTAAATAGATAACAATCACAAGAACAAGACCACATAGAGTAATGAGTAAGACTTCATTTCTCATGATGCTTTTGGCTAGCTCCATTTCTCTCTTATCCCTCTTTTCAAATGCTTCTCTCATCTCCAAGGTTCTCATCTCAACTGTTTGTTTCAATTGGCGCATTTCCGCTATATGACGCTCCCTCATATCATCAACGCAACGTATCAACTCTCCCATATCCACCACTAATTGCTCCTGATTGAACATGGGGACTTGGTCTTGGGGTTGGACATCAAGTGGAATATCGTCTTTTATAACAATCTCAGTTTTTGGTGAGATATCATCATCAATCCATCTAAAAAACTTACAAGCTTGGGAAGCATCCTGCAAAACACAACATACAAAACAAAAGTAAAATCAGTAATCATGAAATTCTTAACATGATAATGAAAATATGTGACATACACGATATCGTGGGCACCGAAGAAACCGCCGACCCGGATTTTTTGCGGTATGAGAGGTCAAAACTACAGCTGCTAATCCACATGAACAAACACAAGTCCTACCCCCACGTGATCTAATTCTTGTACCCGCAGATGCCATTTCACGTATGTCCACCTATATTTGAATCAAGGAAAATTTACATTATTCAAAATATGATTGAACTTATTATTAAAAACATGAGTTCAAAGAGAAAACATGAGTTCAAAGAGAGATCAAAGAGAGAAAACTATATTATAAAAAGGAGAACCGATAGAGGTGAATGAATCATTACCAACTGAAGACGATACATTACCAACTGAAGACGATACATCAATTGAACTTTTGACCTTCAACGTGGGGCAATTCCTTTTGTCATGGCCCACAACGAATTTTTTGCATCCACGACAAAATTTTGTCCCACTGTGCGACAGTTCTAAATGACCTTTCATGCGTTTTGAAGATCTTCCTTTTGTTAGTGAAACATGTGCAGACAAGATGCTACAGGCCTGTGAACTTTGTGAGGCTATTGTGGCATTACCAACATTTGCACTTTGACCTTCGCCCATAAGGTTGAAGTTATCATTTGATACCATGATAGGAGACCCCCCATCTGCAACCTCATCCCTACCAACAATCTTTGTTTGTGGAGGCTTAGGCACTGCAGAAAGAGCAGCAATTATCTTCTCCATATTCTCTCTCACAACTTCATATGCATCTGGGTTATGCAAGGCTTCATTCCTAACATATGACCAGCACTTGGATAATGTGTGATTACGAACTGCAAGAGACTGTGTTCCTGTCTTGTCCATTGTTGTTAAAGGACGTTTGAACTGTGATTTAGCATCTTGTGTCCAACGTGGTAATATATGATATGGAGGGATGGTTTTTAACTTTAGGAAACGGAACAAAGCGAGGATATGTTGACAGACAATTCCGGACGACTCAAATTTCAAGCACGGGCATGACGCAATCATTTCATCTGCATTCCAAGTTAACATCTTTCGTTTGCTCTCATCGTCTCCCTCTAACAAAAACACTTGCCATTGTTCATTTGACCCTTCACCTCCAACCTTCTCTTCAACATAATACATACATTCTACAACTTCTTTTTGGAATTCTAAGAAGATATTTCGGGTATATACTTTTGCCATACGAGCTTCTATGCCACATTTAGTTCTCAACTCGGGATTAGCATAAAAAGTCTTGAAATCAGCATCGGCCTCCGCCTCACGCCTCCGCTCAATTGCTTTGTCATAGCCATTTGAAAAATCAATTAAATTTGAATTTCGCGATACAAATCCATCAAAAAAAGCATTAATACTTTCACTTCGTTGAGTGGTTCTCATGCCAGCTGAGAACACTTTTCTTGTGTAAGTAGGAATCCACATTTGGCGAATCTGGTACATATGTCGCAACCACGAATTCTCCTGCAATCCAAGCTCTACTATCATTGCTTCCCAAGTACTCTCAAATTCTTCCTCGCCGTTAGTGCCGAACAAACAAAAGTTCCATTTTGCCTTGAATGTAGGATGTTGATGGATAATATGAGATAGCTTCTCTGGCAATTTCTTATGTATATGCCATAGACACAAATGATGGTTAGAATTCGGGAATACTGTCGCTATTGCTGCTCCTATTGCTGCATCTTGATCCGTAATAATTTTCTTAGGATGAACTCCACCCACTGCATCCAACCAAGTTTGAAATAACCACTTGAAATCTTCAATTGTCTCCCCAAAAAGTAAGCCTGCACCAAATAAGCATGTCTGTTTATGGTGATTCACGCCAACAAATGGGCCGAATGGCATATCATACTCATTCGTTTTGTATGTAGTGTCGCAACATCAACGAATACCATATAGTCCTCTTTGGATTTTCCATCTATCCAAAAACACGAGGTAAATCTCATATCCTCATCAACTTGGATTTCATAAGAAAAATGACTATCATCACGGTTCTTTATCTGAAACATATGCAGTAGAGTGTTTGCATCATTCCCATACATAATTTGACGCTTTCTTCGTAAAGCATTCCTAGCATCCCTTGCTGAATACTGGAGGTAAGAAGAACCACCTGCTTCATTCATCATAAAATCAATGGACCTCGCAACACCGACTCCAGACTTCTTTAAAGATGATATTATACTTACGTCATCCTCTGTCAATTTCTTATGTGATCGCAATTTACGAGTCTTTGTAGGGGTACAAAGTGCATGATTATGTGTCTCTATAAATTGAGAAACATAATATACATTTTTTTCCACATTCAAATTCACGTATAGCTTAGCAGGGCACGAGCAACAACTGATATACGCAGTCTTCTGTTTGCTTGGATCTTCATTTCTTGCTTTTTTTTCAGTCCAACCGGCCTTAGAGCATCTAAAAACACGCCTAGAAATTACCCCAGACTTTAACTTACGAGTGCTGTCTTTTCTAACACTAAAACCACAATGCCAAGCATAAGTGTTATAAAAAGTATAAGTTTCTTCAAGAGACACAAACTCCATGCCAACTTTTGGTTTCAACTCCCCTGCAACATCAACCGTAAACAACCTATCTGCATTTTCATTGCTAAGGATGTTGGCAACTTCATCCTCCCCATCTGACGCATTCACCGAACCACCTATATAGGCAACTTCATCCTCGTGTTCATGAACCACCGATGCGACACCAATAAAAGCTTCAACCTCTTCATTCATTGGATCAGGTAGTAGTGTGCGGAAGTCATTTTGTATCAAACTTTGGTTATTTTCATCTGTTCTCGTATAGTCTTCCATAACTAGATTATATAAATAGTCTGGTAACAACTACAATTTAAAATGCAGAATAAGTATTCAATATATTCAACTACAATACACTATAAAGAAAGCATTCAAAGTCACACAGTTGAATGTTCTAGTGATCTAAACAATTGCAAGAAGGTACTTAGTTTCAATTAAGCACATTTCTTGTAGTGATCTAAAAAGCAGGTACTTAGTTTGCAATAAAAGCATGTCAATTGGGAAGGGAAGCTTGTCGCTCACCTGAATCTGGAAGGAGTTCTATCAATGGAACAATGGAGAAGATTGTGGGGAAGAGCAGAGAAGAGGGAGACAAAGTGGAAGAGAATGGGAGCACAGGGGTTGTGGGGCCAGAAGAGGAAGCGAGCTCCGGAGAGGGAGCCGAAGCTGAAGAGGGAGGCAGCCGGTTCGGGGCGGAGCGACGCGAGGGAGAGAGGGCACGAGCCGGAGAGGGAGCCGGAGCTGAAGAGGGAGGCAGCGGGTTCGGGGCGGAGCGACGGGAGAGGGAGAGGGCGCGAGCCAGAGAGGGAGCCAGAGCTGAAGAGGGAGGCAGCGGGTTTGGGGCGGAGCGACGGGAGAGGGAGAGGGCGCGAGCTCCGAAGAGGGAGCCGGAGAGAGAGAGAGAGGGGGGCGCGGGGCAGGGGAGAGAGAATGAGCTGGAGGGCGGGAGAGAGACAGAGGGCGTGAGAGAGAGGGATCTGGGATCTGTTGGGAAGAGTGGGATCCGGAGGGGGAGCCGGAGAGGGAGCCGGAGAGGGCGTGAGACAGAGAGAATGAGCCGGAGTGGGGAGAGAGAGGGCGGGAGAGAGAGGGCGGGAGAGAGAGAGAGAGGGCAGCGGGGAGAGAGGGAGCATGAGCCGGAAAGAGAGGGACTTGTCAGGGGGAGCCGTGGGCAATTTTCCCATCCGACGGCTCCCTCTCATCCCGCCTAATCCGACGGCGCACGATGCATCGACCCTCTGCAGACGCAGTAACGACTACTTAGCCCAGCCGCAAATGATCATCTCTCTATTATAATATAATATATATACGTAATTACGTATTCGAGCCTCTGATCGTGTTCGTGCCCTAAAATCGTGCATCTCTCTCGCCGACGCGCAGCTCGCGCTGCCCTGATATCCATTTTTCAGTTTCCCAAATCGATTTCCCTAAACCCCTAAATTCCCTTCCCAATTAGATTTCTGGAATTCGTCGCTGCCAATTCTGCGTTGCTGCCACCTGCTGATTCTGCATCGCTGCTGATTTCGCGTCTCTGCCGAGTTGCGTTCCGTCGTTCCTCCGCCAAGTCGCCGACACCATCCTCAGCTTGTCATTCAGTGCCAAGTCTGATCGTCATCCTCGACGCCGTCAGATCGTCAACGTCGCGTCTGATTGTTGTCCTCAACGCCGGCAGCCAGTGAGCACCGCCGCTTATTTGGTTTGTATTTTATTTTAATTTTTAAAAATTGGTTGGTTTTTTATTTAGATTTTTTTAAAATAAAAAAGGAAGTCGATAATGCACTGGTCCATATTTCCATTCCCTGTTTTTTATTTTAAAAATTAGGAAGATAAATGTAAGTGAAGCTCACGTACTAATAAAAAATTTTAAAAAATCTTGATTGAATGTACAAATAGGTTACATGGAAACGGATTGCACTTATTTGACAAATTTTATCTACCATAAATTATGTGGATTATGGTAGTGTATAGGTTGAGCATTAATATAACAAATGTATTTGAAGCATGACTTCTTTAGGAATCGATTTGGAACCGAACTGGAACCAACCCGCTCTTGAGAAAATTAGGTAGGGTAGGCTCCGGACCGACCCGGTCTAAAATAGGGTTAGGTAGAGGTTTTTAAAAAATGTATAAGGGTAGGTTTCACCCTTACCCGGACCTACCCGACCCAAGTTGTACCCCAATCATTTACACTCTTAGCGATTCAACTATCATGTTTGAAATGACATTTTACAAATAACGCCCTGTTAAAATGTCAGAAAGCACCCTAACGTACGGAATACGAACCCCTCTTACCCATTTTCGAAATCCATCTCCCCATTCTTCCTTGCGCATTCATCGGCGTACTAGAAAATCGATGCTCCGACCAGTTTCTATTGGGATTTCTTGCTACATTTCTTGTTTGAGGTACCCAGAATGGTTATCATGTTCTGCATTGTAAATACCCTCTCTGAAGGTAACGTCATTTTACAAATAACGCCCTGTTAAAATGTCAGAAAGCACCCTAACTTACGGAATACGGACCCCTCTTACCCATTTTTGAAATCCATCTCCCCATTCTTCCTTACGCATTCATCGGCGTACTAGAAAATCGATGCTACAGCCAGTTTCTATTGGGATTTCTTGCTGCATTTCTTGTTTGAGGTGCTCATAATGGTTATTATGTTCTGCATTGTAAATACCCTCTCTGAAGGTAACTTTAAAAAAAAAACACAAGAAGCTATCAAGAAGTGACAGATGAAAGCAATAGGAAAGAGACACTTACCAGTGATATAAGTAATTTCTACATCAGTTCAAGACTTCGATCCAGTGAGTAGCTTAGTAGCTATAAGTATAGCCGGAGTACCTGGAGGGTTGTTTGGTAGAAACTATCCTAGGGTAATATTTTATCGCATATTGTATATAAGTACTCAGCTGATTATAATAAAATTCATCTGATTTTGGACATGTAATATTCATTTTCTTTATTATTTGCTGTCCATTTTATTTATTTTATTGTAATACCAACTTTGGCTATTACGATTGGTGCCGGCTTCCCAGCCACACAGGTAAGCCCAAATAGATGTTAAACTGATTATCGTGAGCTCGAAGCATGTTATCCAATTCACCTCTCCTATCAACCCCGACATTATGGATGTAAAAGACTACTGTTTTATCAGAATTTATGCACTGTTCAGACGCTTTCCCATAGCTATTTAAAATCTTCCACCTCAGCTTTGTCTGCCCTTATAAACAATAGTATGTCATCTACAAACAAAAGATGTGACAGAGTAGGGCCATGTCTGGACATTTTCATCTCATGAAGATAACCATCCCTATGAGCTACCTTTAACAAACCTGACAAACCTTCAGCGCACAGGATAAATAGATAGGGTGAGAGAGGATCACCTTCTCTTAATCCTCTAGTTGGATAGAACTCATTTGTCTCATAACCATTCACCAGTACCCTATAAGGCATTGAGTGAATGCAATATTCAAAAGATGAGACACACAGAAGTTTCCAAATGGGAGAGTGTCTAGATGTCCTAAATCTGTAGTGGAAACTCAAAATTCCAAGAAATGTTAAATTATTTGGATGGAGTATGATAAAGAAGGCTCTCCCTACAAAATTTAACCTTATCAGCAGAGGTATCCAGATTGATTTGAGATCCATGTTCTGCAAAGATGAAGGCTCTATAGAGGACGTAGTACACGTTTTTTGGAGCTGCGGAAAATTAATTGTTGTTTTCACAAATGTAGCCTTTATCAGTTTGAGAAAGTCAGGAGCGAAAGATCCTAAAGAAATCCTGAGGAAGCTTATGTTGAAAAAAGATTGTTAAAATTTGGCTCTTTACATATTATTATGTTGGAAGATCTTGGAGATCAGAAATCGAGTTTGGGTGGAGGGAGATCCTGCTGAATTGAAGGGCGTGTATATCTGGTGTGTTAACTAATTATATTTTTATGAATCTGCTCTTTTTGCAGGAAATGCTAAGATTTGCTATGAGGAGAGGCCTATCAGATGGAATCGTCCAGCTCAAGGGGTGTACAAAATCAATATTGACATAGGGACAAATCAAAGGGAGAGGAGAGGATATGCTGCTGTATGTCGAGACTGGGAAGGAAAATTCATCGCTGCTAGGAGCTGGGCAGATGGGGTGTTATTGACCCTTAATGATGGAAGCTAGGGCGATTATCCATGGCCTCTCTTGGGCTTTAGAATCTGGATGGAGAAAAGTAGAGTTAGAAGGTGACTCAATTATCCTCATTAACCGTTTATCTAGGGAGGAAAAATATCGACTCCCATTCGAAGTTCTACAGCCGTGATATAAGGAGGTTAAACAACTATTTTCAGCAAAAAACCTTTAGACATATTATGAGGACAGCAAATCAAATAGCTCATATGTTAGCAGAATTTGCATCATCTGATATAGGGCATAGTCTTCGCTGGTTGGAAAATCCAGCAGAATTCATTAAGAATTTTTTGTATGTAGATAATACTAAATACAATTCTTTTTTCAATAGTGTTCTTGGGGATCCTAATCCTACCTTTGACCCCCCAATTTCTGCGAACAAGGTTGGAAGGTGATCCCTTCTTTTTTGTTTGTTCGGTTTTGCTTTGTGAATATTATAGAAAATATTCAAAATAAAAAATCAAAAATTGAGCTTTCATTACTCTCTAAGAAGGTCTTGCTTCGGTCTTGAAGATCAAGTTGTGTAGGAAAGAATACTGACAAGGCGTAAGAGGCGTCTCTTGAAGACAATTTAAATGGTTGAAGCTGGTCATGAAGATGAAGCCAAGATATCCCATGCTAAATTGGAGAACTTATTCGGCCTGGTTCAGGAACTGTCAGAGGCAAGCAAGAAAGCATAATCCACCACATACAATGGGGAGCTTCTTGGTGCCCTGGACGAAGATAAACATATATGGCTCATTGAGTTATTTGAAGAATTAGTAAATTCCTTTTTCTTTTTCTTAAAATAGCTTTTTACGCACTTTATTTATTTTTTTGGAGAAGTTTTTTACGCACTTTATTAGTCAGTCTAAAAGGGTGAAACCTACCACTGGGCGCCATCACAGTTAGGTGAGATGCTGGTGTTTTTTCTGAAGCATCTGGCGTTCGACTTATAGGGAGTCTGAACATTGGCTATTGTGGAGCATTTCGTCTCCCAAAAATTTGATGAGAGTATTAGGTCTCTGATAAGTCTAAAAATTTTCATGTAATTTCATATTAAGTTCACGTTATTAAATATTAAAATGTTAATTAAATGCATGTTTTAAGTGGAATTTCATGAAAATCATATTTTTCGTAAAATCTTTAATTTTGCTATAAAGTAAGCTATTTTGCAACGTTCTTAAAAATATAAAACTATGACACAATCCCCTAGAAAATTTTAATGTTAAAATATGTATTAGCATATTAATATAATTTAGGCAAAATTATAAAACCATCTAATTTGGAAAATCATAAATCAAATTATAAATATAATCTAAACTATGGTTATAAAACAAATTGTCAAAACATTTTAAGATAAAAAATAATAATAATAAATAAATTCAAAAAGGGCTAAAAAGAAAAGTAAATTAAAAAATCTTTGCAAGCTTATTAAAATCATTTTGACAAGAATTAAATATTTAAATCTGTTTTCGTTTTCTGCATGTGCACGGTTACTGGAGCACTGCCGGAGCACCATATTCTGGTGCTCCACCTTCCCCAAAACGGCAGCAAGCAAAAACGCCCAAATCCAGCCACCGACAAACAACCCATCTCGTCTTCTCCGGCCAAGGCTTCCAGCTTTCTTAGCTATCCGCGATGAAGGCACCCATTTTCGTGATAGAAAACTGGCTTCCGCATCTTCGATTTTCGACCGTCCAAGCATCACAGCACGTCACTAGCGGCAGAAAATGTCCGGCAACCTCTTTCCAAGCCTCTGTTCAGCACCAAATTCGGCGGCACATCTACACGAACCCGCAGCTGCCAAGCACAGCCAAATGGCCGAACCCACTAGCTTTTTGGACAGAAATCTCTAATCCTCGTATCGCTCTCCGCTTCTTCCTCTGCCTCCTCTTCCTCTCAGCAGCGAAAGCAAAGCTTCCACTTGCAGCCAGGAAGCTGAGACAGCAAGAACCCACTCAAGCCATTCCAAAGCTTCGGTCAAAGAAGAATCCAGCGCACCATCTTCCATTCCCGATTTCAGCCCCAACCCGAAAATCCAGTCAAAGCAGCCATTACCGGAGCTCGGTTTCCTTCTCCTGTACCGACAAACCAGCAGCCATTTTCATTACGGACATCTCCCAAAAAGACGGCGATCGCGGCGAGAGAGGAAGCTGTCCAGACGGCACTCGGCGACGAGCTGAAGCCACCGACGTCATCTCCCCCAAATTGTGGCAGCCTCATTTCCATTTTTTCCAAACACTCAGCCCCGATTCATTACAGCGAGCCCGAAGCCCCAACCAGAAAATCCCAACAGCACCGAGTGCTCTTTCCGGTCAAAACAAAAATAAATAAATTCCAGCCACAAAGCACGAATCAAACAACCGCAACAGACGTCCATTCAAGCTTTAATCTCTGCCATCTCCCTCAATTCCATTCTCTAATTTCTAGCTACAACAATTCAGCGCAAAGTGCCAAGCTGAAATCTCAACTCATTTCTTCCATTACGCATTGCAAATTAGTTCATCTCAAGAGCAAGGTTCGTTCGACTGGACTTCAAGGACGTAATGAACGAAATGGCAGAAGGCAGCTACGGTTGAAGGCAAAAGCAAAAGAATCCCACATCGGATTCCACTTTGGTAATTGGGTGCCCCCACACTCTATAAAAGGAGGGTCCCTCTTGCCTTGAAAACACACCCCATACCCCACACACCCCTTGGGTGGGACCCATTTGGTGGGCCCCCGTAGCAAGTGGGTGGGACCCATTTTGTGGGACCCGTAGCAAGGAGGTGGGGCCAAGCAATAAAGTTTTCCATTACGTGGAGATTCGCTGTTTACGGGTGATGTAAATTTTATTTTCCGCTTTATAGTTAGTAGAAATTTGTAGTTGTTAAATTTTAATTTGTAGTTTTAATTTTTAGATTAGATTTACTGCTTTATTTTATGCTTTGTAATTTTTAGATTAAATTTAATGTAATTCTCTTTCCTGCTTTAATAGTTAAATTTCATAGTTTTTATTGCTTTCTTAGAATAGTTTTAATTAAGTTGTTAGTTAATTTCTTTTAGCTTCTTGTCTCCATTTCTTTTATGTTTAAATCTTTTATCCCTTCTTTCTCTCTCTTCTCTCTCTCTCTAATTTCTTCTTCTCTCTCTCTAACATCTCTTTCTCCTCTCTCTTAGTTTCTTTCCTTTTCTTTCTCTCTTTTCTCTTTCTCTCTTTTCTCTTTCTCTCTCTTCTTTCTTCTCTCTCTCTCTTTCTCTTTCTCTCTCTTCTCTATACTCCCTCTTTTTCTTAAAAAAACAATTCAAAACTACATCGCCTCTCTGTGGATTCGACCCGACTCACCATTATTCTACACTATCACTCGTATAGTGGTAGCTTTAATGTGTTTCGGTTAATTTTAATTAAACTGATGATCACAGTGCTCTTAACGACAAGCACTTGGTTTGCATCAAGTTTTTGGCGCCGTTGCCGGGGAGGCGTATTGAGGTTTGAATTGTTTTATTAGTTGTTTTAAATTTACTTTACTTGCTTTCAATAGTATAATCTTTATTGCTTTATCTACATAGTGTTAAGAATTTTAACAGAGCAGGAATTGGATGATATGAATTGTCACGTCTGGCTGAAGACATAAAACTTAGCGCTGGTTGGGAGGCAACCCAACATGTGTATATATACCTTTGCTTTTCTTTTTGTAGGAGAAAGCTGTAGCAATTTAATCAGATCCTTACACCCCAGGCTGTCTCTTTCCCTGCTATCTTATTTTCATGAATTTATATATTTTGTGCATGTTTATCAAAGATAGCTCTATTCAAGTTGGGGGGGGGGGTCTGGTTTGCTTAACGTGATTTATTTAAAAATATATATAATATAAAATAAAAATTAATAAAAAAAATTAATAATAATAAAAAAAAAATCTAGAAAATATCCAAAAAAAAATAGAGATAAATCAAAGTACACTTGCTATGCTTGGTAGTAAGTGAAGAGGAAAACTGTAATTAGTTATATTTGTAAAAAATATTTTCATGGTGTTTTCAAAATTTTATTAGCACTGATTGCACTTACACGTCAATGAACCTCGTGGATACCACGATAATATAATTTTTCTCTCTCATCCAAGCAAGTAATCTTTAATATCGCTATAATTGATAGCTGGTAGTTAAAAAAAAAAAAAAAAAAAAAGAGAAAAAAATTATATCCCCAGATACCCTGAAATATGGTGAGGGGAGAATATAAAAAAAAATATAGAAAAAAAAATATAAAACCCCAGATATCCTGAAATATGGTGAGGGGAAGAAGAAAAAAAAAAACGTTGAAAATAAAAAAAAAAAAAATTTAAAAAAAAAAAAAATTTATCCCTAGATACCCTGAAATATGGTGAGGGGAGAAAAAAAAAATGATGAAAAAAAGGAGATATATATTAACTGTCACTATCATAATTTTGATATGACTGTTACTTAGCTTGGATAAGCTGAAAATAATTTATTTAACTAATGCCCATTTGTTCATTAGTACACATACACACGTGCTATAATTTTTTATATGCACCATGAAATATTTTTACTCATGTTCACTAAAGAAAATTTTCTTCTAAAGCTTACTATCATTATTAGCAATGCACTTAGATTTTTGTTAAAAAAAAAAAAAAAAAAAAAAAGAAAAAAAAAAAAAGAGAAAAAAATAATATATTAAACTATTTCCATTGCTAAGGGACTAGCAATGTTTAAGTTGGGGGGTGTGATAAGTCTAAAAATTTTCATGTAATTTCATATTAAGTTCACGTTATTAAATATTAAAATGTTAATTAAATGCATGTTTTAAGTGGAATTTCATGAAAATCATATTTTTCGTAAAATCTTTAATTTTGCTATAAAGTAAGCTATTTTGCAACGTTCTTAAAAATATAAAACTATGACACAATCCCCTAGAAAATTTTAATGTTAAAATATGTATTAGCATATTAATATAATTTAGGCAAAATTATAAAACCATCTAATTTGGAAAATCATAAATCAAATTATAAATATAATCTAAACTATGGTTATAAAACAAATTGTCAAAACATTTTAAGATAAAAAATAATAATAATAAATAAATTCAAAAAGGGCTAAAAAGAAAAGTAAATTAAAAAATCTTTGCAAGCTTATTAAAATCATTTTGACAAGAATTAAATATTTAAATCTGTTTTCGTTTTCTGCATGTGCACGGTTACTGGAGCACTGCCGGAGCACCATATTCTGGTGCTCCACCTTCCCCAAAACGGCAGCAAGCAAAAACGCCCAAATCCAGCCACCGACAAACAACCCATCTCGTCTTCTCCGGCCAAGGCTTCCAGCTTTCTTAGCTATCCGCGATGAAGGCACCCATTTTCGTGATAGAAAACTGGCTTCCGCATCTTCGATTTTCGACCGTCCAAGCATCACAGCACGTCACTAGCGGCAGAAAATGTCCGGCAACCTCTTTCCAAGCCTCTGTTCAGCACCAAATTCGGCGGCACATCTACACGAACCCGCAGCTGCCAAGCACAGCCAAATGGCCGAACCCACTAGCTTTTTGGACAGAAATCTCTAATCCTCGTATCGCTCTCCGCTTCTTCCTCTGCCTCCTCTTCCTCTCAGCAGCGAAAGCAAAGCTTCCACTTGCAGCCAGGAAGCTGAGACAGCAAGAACCCACTCAAGCCATTCCAAAGCTTCGGTCAAAGAAGAATCCAGCGCACCATCTTCCATTCCCGATTTCAGCCCCAACCCGAAAATCCAGTCAAAGCAGCCATTACCGGAGCTCGGTTTCCTTCTCCTGTACCGACAAACCAGCAGCCATTTTCATTACGGACATCTCCCAAAAAGACGGCGATCGCGGCGAGAGAGGAAGCTGTCCAGACGGCACTCGGCGACGAGCTGAAGCCACCGACGTCATCTCCCCCAAATTGTGGCAGCCTCATTTCCATTTTTTCCAAACACTCAGCCCCGATTCATTACAGCGAGCCCGAAGCCCCAACCAGAAAATCCCAACAGCACCGAGTGCTCTTTCCGGTTAAAACAAAAATAAATAAATTCCAGCCACAAAGCACGAATCAAACAACCGCAACAGACGTCCATTCAAGCTTTAATCTCTGCCATCTCCCTCAATTCCATTCTCTAATTTCTAGCTACAACAATTCAGCGCAAAGTGCCAAGCTGAAATCTCAACTCATTTCTTCCATTACGCATTGCAAATTAGTTCATCTCAAGAGCAAGGTTCGTTCGACTGGACTTCAAGGACGTAATGAACGAAATGGCAGAAGGCAGCTACGGTTGAAGGCAAAAGCAAAAGAATCCCACATCGGATTCCACTTTGGTAATTGGGTGCCCCCACACTCTATAAAAGGAGGGTCCCTCTTGCCTTGAAAACACACCCCATACCCCACACACCCCTTGGGTGGGACCCATTTGGTGGGCCCCCGTAGCAAGTGGGTGGGACCCATTTTGTGGGACCCGTAGCAAGGAGGTGGGGCCAAGCAATAAAGTTTTCCATTACGTGGAGATTCGCTGTTTACGGGTGATGTAAATTTTATTTTCCGCTTTATAGTTAGTAGAAATTTGTAGTTGTTAAATTTTAATTTGTAGTTTTAATTTTTAGATTAGATTTACTGCTTTATTTTATGCTTTGTAATTTTTAGATTAAATTTAATGTAATTCTCTTTCCTGCTTTAATAGTTAAATTTCATAGTTTTTATTGCTTTCTTAGAATAGTTTTAATTAAGTTGTTAGTTAATTTCTTTTAGCTTCTTGTCTCCATTTCTTTTATGTTTAAATCTTTTATCCCTTCTTTCTCTCTCTTCTCTCTCTCTCTAATTTCTTCTTCTCTCTCTCTAACATCTCTTTCTCCTCTCTCTTAGTTTCTTTCCTTTTCTTTCTCTCTTTTCTCTTTCTCTCTTTTCTCTTTCTCTCTCTTCTTTCTTCTCTCTCTCTCTTTCTCTTTCTCTCTCTTCTCTATACTCCCTCTTTTTCTTAAAAAAACAATTCAAAACTACATCGCCTCTCTGTGGATTCGACCCGACTCACCATTATTCTACACTATCACTCGTATAGTGGTAGCTTTAATGTGTTTCGGTTAATTTTAATTAAACTGATGATCACAGTGCTCTTAACGACAAGCACTTGGTTTGCATCAGTCTCCCCTTCTAAAATAGATGAGAGCTTGTAGTCTCTTCCGAGCTTGAGTGTAATTTGTGTTGAAAGTTGGAGTAGAGACTTGAAAATAGAAAGAGAAAATTTAAGGAAAGTGAGAAAATATTCAAACTAGAAAATAGGTTTCTCCTCCAGGTGTGTTATAAATGTCACTTTCCTTAAGGCAAAATTTGCACCCTCACAGTTGTTTAGGATTTTAGCAATTTACCCCTAGGATATAAAGAGTGAACCTAATCTCGAATGGAAACAACCTCCATTCTAGATTCCAAACACTTGATAGCAGAATAACAGACTTAGTAGAGAATTGAAAGAAAAATTCACATGGCTTCTTTTTGACAATCCAAGAGAATAACAGGATGTAAGTGAGAACCCAAGTGAGTAAAAGAATGCAAGTGTGAAAAAATGATGCATCTTCTAGAAAGGAGAGGCCCATATATATAGGCTTGGGCATAACGGTTGAAATCAATGTTATAAGTATTACATTAATTTAAAACGTTGAAAAATGCTTGATTGGAAAGAAAAGCTTGGAAACGGCATTTTTAATGCTTGATTGAAAGAAATGCTTGGAAACGACATTTTTAATATGAAAATTCTAACAATTTGTATACCTAATCCAACAAAAGGGTGAAACTTTCTATAGACTCGGTGCTGATACATTAGAAATCTCACAAATCTCTCAAGGATTTTATGCAACGATTTTACCGGGAGCTTCAAAGAAAACTTGATTTTGTCTCAGAATTGTTTAATTATGTAAATAGGTGGTTGAACCCTAATGACCGAGACACATAAAAATTAATGATAGAAAAGATACCCTTCAGCAATAAATGGAAGGAAGAAGACTCAAAATCCGAGTCATGAAAAAAAATCCTCACTACATAAGAGCAAGGTCCAAAGACTACTCTAGTCTCGAGTGTAAGTACAAATGCTAACATCAAAAGTCCACTACAAGATATTCATCTTAAGAGTATGAAATACACTAGTGTGAAAAATCTACCTAATTGGTATGCTTCTGCTGAAAATCTTTCTTACAAAATATCTAAACTTGGTTGTCTAGTTGTGTTTTTTAGAAAGCATCCTAGACAAGATCTAAATTCTCCACGCGATGACATGACGAAGATGAGAATTAAAATGGTAATTCAATAGATGTTCTATTTTGAGAAGCATTCACTAGGATGAAATTAAGCCTAAATAACATGAGGGAGTATGCTAATCCTCTTATCGGATTCACGAGAGAAGAAGCCTATATTCGCGTGCGCTGTCAATGACCTTAGGGTCTGTTTGAACTTAGGTAACTCAAAAGACAAATTTCCTACTGGTAAGGATACTTTCTACTCATAATTAATGTAATATTAAAGCTTCACATATTGAATATGCTGCAAGTCATCGTTTCAATATATCTTCTATATGTCGATTTTTTTATACCCTATGAGATGAAAAATGTGTTCAATGATTATAGAGTTGATTGGCCATGTTACCTAGTTGCTAAAAAAAGGAAAAAGAAAGAAAGAAAGGGTAAATCGCTGATGAGGATGATGCACCAATAGATAAAGAACCCCCCAGCTAAGGGGTATTCTTCACTCACTAAAGTGACCTTAAGGGAGATTTCATAGGAGCTGAAATTCTCTTATTTGCATGTATAACTTATAAATTGTCTGCAAGAAAATTAGACATTTTTGCGTGAAAACTCCGCAATGTGCCTGACATCGACAAAGAGATGCAATCCCAAGGCTAGGCCGATGATGTAGAAGGAACGAAGTATTTTTTCCATCAAGCAGAAGATCATTGCTTCAAGAAGTTGGCAAATTTCTATCTACCAATTTTGTTTGGTTAGTTTTTAGTTTTAAATGTTTATCTAATATTATGATAATTTCAAAATCTAATGGAGAATGGCATAAATTATGCTGACCTAAGTCAAGCATGGCTTAAAGATTGCTACATGTCCTGTAATATCAACCAACTTATAGGATATCATTAGATGAAAATAACCATTAAGGATGAAAAAGGGACATCACTTATAACCTTGAAGGGTATTTACTTATATAAGGTAATGCCCTTTGGGTTGAAAAATGTTAGTATTATACATCTTTCCAAAACTAATAGAGTAAAACGTAGAAGTACGTGAAGACAATATGTTGGTTAAAAGTAAAAAAAAAACGACATCCATATATAAATGTTTTATGAGAAACCTTTACTATCCTAAGGTAATATAAAATGGGGTTAACACTAAAATAAGTAAATACATATTTAGAGTAATCTCAAGTAAAACCTCAAGGTTCATAGTGTCCCAATGGTGAATAGAGATTTAAGTCATACTGTATAAAAAAAGAAATTTCAAAATCCTTGTAGAGGAATTGACCACTCTATATTGGTCCATTTCGAAATCAGTTGGCAAATATTCTATTGATTTAAATTGCTTTGAAAGATACAGGATTTTTAGTGGACATAATAAATGTCTAAGATCATTTCGAAGACTCAAAGTCGACGGAGGCCTCGCTACTAATTGCAAAAGGAGTCCCAATTTATATATTTGTCCACATTCCAAGAAGCCACCAGGGTGATGATGTGATCCTTATCTCCATAAAAGAAAACATTCAAAGGCTAGTTTATTATATAAGCTAAACTCTTTCACGAACTGAGACTACATATGCTTTACTTGAAAATATGTTCTTGCTTTGATTATATCATCCCAAAAGCTTGGATATTATTCTCAAGCAAACCAATTTATTATAGTAATAGACTTGTCCTCAAGGCATATATCTCCTTAAGTGTTCCATTGAAGGGCAGGTGCTAGCCAACTCCATTGGTAAATGTACAAAATGTGATGAAAATTATTATAATAATCTTGAAGACGAAGAGGAAAAACTAACCTCGGAGATTTTTGTGGACAATCTATCTTGCACAATAGGTAGTGGTGTTGGTTACTTATAGAGAGCCCTAAAAGATTTTTTGAATAATAAGATTTTCCAACTTTTTTTTTTCTACCGAATTATATTATCCTTATACAGAAAAGAATGAAAGTGGTTTTTCCTCTCTACTTTTAGTGAAAGCTATGGAGAATCAGAGATGCTATGCTATCTTTCAAAATCAAAATTTTTGCTAAAAAATGATAGATTAGCAAAGCTATTAAATTTGGAGGACTATATTTATTAAAGTTGGAACTTGGAGATCGAATTTACTATTTTGTAGACTTAAGAGGGTTATATATGCAAAATCTATGAGTGTAGAAGGAAGTCTCCCCAATAGTTTAAATTCAAAACTCAATGGGAGCTATGTCTCTCGGGTGGGAGTTGTGTCTCATAATTGGATAGCTGTGGTTTCTTTTTTAATGATATAAATTAATTATAGGAAGTTTATAAGGTTTTATGGCTTTCATTTGCAATATGAGATAGAAAAATATAATATTATAAGCAAAATTCCAGTTGGAACAATTAAAAAAATCTCAAGCCAACAGGTGTTTCTTGTATATGAATATAGTAAATATTCGTATGCCTTGTATCTCCAACATTTTACCAACATCACATTAGTCAAAATGAAAAAAAAAAGAAAAAAAAACTTCGCCCTTTCCTAAACACCTTCTAATATGATTACTTTTTCAAAATTTTTCTTTACAATTCTTCATGGGATGTAACCCTAGCTTAATTACAAAGCTAAAATGTTGTTTTGTGACTCAAACACATGATCGCCAACATAGTAACTATTTGCATACCCTCTTGTGTTTGTTTTTAATTATTCTCTAACATATTTACAAACTTTGAGTTATCAACTTAAGGAATTATTTCTTCGCTATTTTTCATTGGTAAGGGTCGACCTATTTTGGGTATATGGTACAAAATCATACCTTGCAAAGTAAAATGTTTTTCTAAAACTTAAATACCTAACGACATGGATATAATTTTTACCGTGGCACCAAGGCCCTCTTGCATTTTGATCTATTTTGATTGATAAATCAAAATCAAATCACATCCTGTTTACTACTAGTTTTACCTTCTTAAAAATATTTATAATTATACATAAATTATGAAAATCACTTCGATGCATTTGTAGATTTATTAAAATTACGTTTATAGAATTATTCATTTATATAGGAAGAATATTATAGATTTTGAAATAAAAGCCAAAAATAAACAATCTTATTACTTTGAATTGATTATACTTCTATGAAATGGGCTCGTACGAAAATATTTGATTAGGATGAAATTTTGATTTCTAATTAAGAAATAATTTTAAATGCAATGAGAGGGTTCGATTTTAATTTAATTATAAAGGTGGCAATAAAATGAGGTAACATAATATTTCCCTTCACAAAGTAATGTTGGTGGACCCACGTGAATCGGTTCGACAGTTAAAAGTCAGCCAAGACTAATTGAATATCGGGATATCCAACCTCTAATGCTGTATATTTCATTCATCAAAACTCAGCCTTTACAAACCCAAACACACATTTATTCAAGACACCAAAACTATATATTAAATAATCTTGCAATTATCATGATTAATTACGTTATTTAATAAATGCTCAATATAAAGTGCAATCAATGTCATAATTAACGTTTACTTATTTAACTAGAATTTAAAATTTTACAAGATTTGGAAACTTTTTTTTTTTTTTTTTTGATAGAACAAGATTAAGAAACTTGAGTGGACCACAAAATTTATCTCATGCTGCATCAAATTTCATTGAATGAAACCATATTATTTGTGGGAGACCTGAAGGGCAGCAGTAATATTAAGGATTGCCAAAACAATTTGCTGTGGTGTCATTTGAGGATTAATGTACATTAACTAATTTCCAAAATCTCCAAAATATAAAAATTTAAATCTTCGCGAAGTAAATAACATCAAAAATAATAAATGAACTAAATTTATTAATTCGTTGTTTCAAATTTAAAACGAAATATGTTCAGGAAAATTGACAACTATAAAAATTATGACATAATTTTCAAAGACACTCACGCAGATGTACTGACAGAAAATTACAGATGTACCCATAAAGCCCTTTTTCATTACGGCAAAGTGACTTACTGTTAATATGCTAAGCAGGTATTTTGGCAATGACAAAAATACCCTACAGCAGAAGGTAGCAACCTCGTCTTCTAAATGGCCGACCAGCACCCATCAATTTCAAGGCTGAATGGAGTAGCCAGCCTTTGTTTCAATAGCAACTATTAATTGCTGAGATTGTCTCCTCATTGCAAAAGAAAATTCAAAGCAAAACCTCAAAAAAATCAATGAAATAGAACACCCAAATCTGCCACCAGCAGCCCTGTTCTCTTCCACAACTCTGGCTCCTCTCTATCAACATCAACCGACATGCAACCATGAAATTTCTAAAGTTCAATAGTATGGTGGCAACGACCCATTGAAATTGCTATAACAACCTATGCGTTATTGTTCACCAAGTCAGACGGATTTGGCTAATCTTGTTTAGCTACTAGAATTTCAAGCTCAAGCATGAAATTTGATGTTGCATCTCAAGACCATGGTCTGGAGAGAAATTCTGATGGCAACAATCAGCTACTTTTCCCATTGTACTCTTCCCTAAATAATCCAGCCTTACTCCTATCACTTGTTTCAACGATAGCAAAAAATCATTTCTTATAGCAAATTTCCAAATCTATTTCCGCAGCATCCCCTTCTTCAAAGACTGGCATGTTGATATGTTTTGCTATTGGGAGGTCTGTTGCCAGTCTTCTGCATGGCCAACTGCCATCTGTTGGCCAGATTTGAGAGGGATGTAGTGGGTTTGTTTTTTTTTTTTTTTTTTGATGAAAGATGTAGTGGGTTTGTTGATTTAAGAAGATGCCGAATCAGAGATGTTGTCGACTTCCATGGCTGCCGGATCTGAAGCTATAATCTGACCAGAGATAACTAGGGGAGCAGTAATAGTTTGGAGTTGAACCATCAGCAGCAACCATGGCTGTGCTAGAATTGGGAAGAGGGAGCACTAGTGTTCTAGTGCTTTACAGGTGTATATGAGTTCATGTAAATACGATGAATACCCTTGTGTACCTAAATTAAAGGGTAATTTTGGAAAAAAGATAATTTAACAGATCATTTTGATGCTAAATGTTACTGTGGTATGCTTGCAATTTTTGTCAAATTATGTGAGAGTTACTTGACATTTCTTGAACTTGGGTATATATGCAATTATGACCAAATTACCCAAAACTTGTTTATGCGAAAGATTCTCATTTACATAATAACATGCTTTACCCTCAAAAGATTGCTGCACCGACATGGATGTATCATTCCAATGTACTGTTTTTGTGACTGCGCGAGTGGTTTTTTTCAATAAAAAAATAATAAGAATCTGTATCACAAACTGAAGAATTAGCGGAACGAAGAAATTCATTAACCACGATGAATATAATTTTATTACAACGAAAGAGCAAATGTGGCTTTTATTACAGCGTAAGATATATTTCAGTGGATGGTGTGATCCAGATTTCCAGCCCCAACCATTACAACATCCTGCAACCCAAAACCAAATACAAGCGGGCAGCAGCACAGGAGCACACAAACACAAGCAAGCTAATAAAACTTATGGTTGGCGGGTTAAAGAGGTGAGTTGGGTTCCCAGCTCTTTAGAAGCAGTACTGCTCTAAGTCTCGACGTCATTTGATGAAGTAGAGGAAGGGAGAGGGGAAGACGTAACAGAGCGCTTCAAAAAGTTTACGACAGAGGAAGCGGAAGGGCATGAAAGGTCTGGACTGGGTATGGATCGAGCAACCACGCCACACCCGTTCCTTCCCGCAACAATAGCCAAGAGCAGGAGAAGCAGGCATGAAGCGAAGAAAGCCTTGGAAGTAGCCATGCCTCCTCGCAATTGCATGTGTAATATACGTACGTACGTTGTGAGAGCTGGCCAGCGGTGTGAGCCTCTTATATAGCTCGCTCGACTGGGGGAATGGAGAAGGGTTATAAACTGGACTGGCCAAGGCGTATCTGGTCGACTGGGGGAGAAATGGAGAATGGTTATATGAGCCAGACTGGCTGGGGCGCATTACCAATTTGATTCAGAAAACAGAGATACATGCCACTAAAAAATTGCACGTCTGCGCGTCCATTATTTATAATTGGATGCCTTGGCTTAAAGTCCAATCTCCCAGGAATCATTTTGTTGGAACAGATGAAAGAACTTCCGAACTGGTGAATCTAATGACAAAACATATAAAAAAGGACCTGCAGTCAGAAAATGCTATTTTGGAAAAGAGTAGTGAATATTCGACATTATATTAGATCATCTTTCGTTGGTTAGGAAGGGGTTGGTGCTCAATTCTATGTGTGAAAATAAGTCCCAACTCTTGAGTTAGCTTTTGAAGTTAAAAAGGCTTAAAGGAATACAACACTTGTACCAAAGCCCAACCTTGCTACATCATTCATCCTTTGTGGGAAAAGGAAATTAGTAGTGGCCTGTAATGTAGCTAGATATGCACCCCAACCCCGAGAAATATATTATGTGTGGAGAAATATTCAAGTGCATATAACTATACCGTAAAATTACAGTTGACTGAAAATATCCTCACATGATCATAAAATAATAATCTACTATATTCGTTATTGTATTTAAAATTATTTATTTTATTATCATACTAATTTTCATTTCACTTGAATATGTGTACAGACTCCATTTGAAAATGGTACAAATTCAACCTAATAAAATAGTTTGATGTAAATAACAATTTTACAATTATTTTTTCAATATATAAATTATCTGAGATATAGTTTATACATAGATAAATAATTAAATATTAGTACATTTAAGTGCATATGAGGCCATTTTTAAGCCAATTGTATAATAAGTTATGATATACTTAACTATACCAAATAAGATCTCTTATGTATCCATTATATATAATTATGGGCTCCGCTTACATAAAAGCGATTCCATATAACTCTCTTAATAAACATCACTTGTTCAGTTATAATACCAAGTTTCAACCGGATCAAAGATGCATACGGGCGACATTTACTTAAAAATAGATATATTTATGAGTAAATTAGGGAAAATGATTATATACGTTCTCATATATATATATATATCTATATTAGAGTGCAATAATACTTTACAAAAACATTTGTCTACATAATAGTGATATTTTAGATGGTTTAGATATTGAAAATACTTCTATAAATTGGTATTTAACATTAAATTATTTTATTACATTGATTTTATAAATTTGTAAATGAGACTCATATACAATGATACTAAATAAATGCAAGGATTTGTATGATAATATAAATGATATTAAATATAATAAATGAAGTGAATTTTTCATCAACTATCAATATATTCAAAATGAATAAGCTTACATAGAAAAGGAGTTTCATTTAAGCAGAACCCTATAATTTTACAATGGGAATACTCCTATGAAACCCCTATTTAATATAACCCTTTCTTTTTAATATTTTGATTATTAATGGAAAATTTACTTCATCTCATCTATGTTATTACGTTAACCCTTTCATTTTTGAGTATCAATATGCATGGGCCTTATCTACAAACGTACAAAATTAATATAAAAAATGATTTAACACTAAATATCAATTTTAAAGTAGTATTCTTAATATTTAAATTGTCTAAATATCATTATTATGTGGATAAACTGTTCTATAAAATATTATTATATTATAACGTATATGCGTCTAGATCTAAGCATCTCCTCTAATTTACATATGAACATATTTATTTTTCAACAAATGTGACCTTTGAATATGTTTGATTGAGTGAAACTTAGTCCCTCAAACAAACAAATAATATTAGATATAATAAATATATTTAAATTTACATCCATTATTAACTTATTAAAAATTGAGATGTTATATAGAAGTGAAGCTCATATATAATTGGATACCTTGCTTAAAGTTTACAATTCGTCCAAAATCTTGGAGGAATCATTCTATCAAAAGAGAGAAGCCGGTTCTAATCCATACAAAATTCTTGAATAGTATCTATATCCTCATTTTCAAGATAGTTTTTCAGTTCTCAAGATAGCTTTTATAATTTTTAATTTTTCTAATATAATTTTTCTCATTTCGAATACACATCATTATATTTTATCTTAGATACAAAATCCATTTAAGAATCTTGTATGCTTTGAAACAGCTACTGAAAAAACTTCCATCCTATATCTAATTACAGATAATACATAAAAAAAACTTGCAGCCAGAAAACATATTTCTAAGTAGTAAATATATAATAGAGTATCTATGCTTTTTATATAGATTGCAATTATTCTACATTAGCAGTTGAAATTGAGGGGGAAATAGACAATTTATGAAGTTTTGGTTAGGACCCACACATATCCATCCGCTTTTAGAGCTTTTTTTTTTGACACCATCTCAACTCGCATTATAATTGGTTATTTTTACAACTTTTCTATCAATATTCTACAATTTTTCTAACAATAATAAAATACCCACTAGATGTACGCTTTTACATAAAACTAGAGAGAAACGCCACCACTAATGTGGCTAGAAGTTCAGTCGCTGCGAATCGAACCAAAGATGCCCATGCAGTATTTGGGCACATCTTTGACCACTGAGGCATTGCCTCAATGACTATACCGTGAGAGCTTTGATCACGCCACATAGAGTTTTGATAATATATATGTACATGTATCATATGTTACATTTGGCTTATATGATTATAAAATTATAATCAACTCCATCAATTGTATTTAGGCTTATTTATTTTATTAGTATACTAATTTTCATTCAAATTGAATATAGATATGAATCTCATCTAAAAATGGCACAAATCAAAATAATAAATAGTTTTTTGATTGGATTGGATATAAAATAGTCTGATATAAATAACAATTTTAAAATTATTTTTTCAACATTTAAACTATCTAAAACATAATTTATATATGGATAAATAATTTTTTGATTGGAGTATTTATGGATAAATAATTAATTATTAATATATTTAAGTGAATGTATAACCTATTTGGAATTAAGTGTATCGTAACTTATGATATATGTAAATATACAAGATCATCTGTAATATATATTTCAAACACTAAATCGTAGTGGTGTATCTTGAATAGGGCGTCCATGCGTTGGCCTGTTGGGTATTCTAAAATGAGTAGAGTAAGTTTTTATTTTTATATTCATAAAGTAATTTGAGTTTCAAGTAAAAGAATATCCTCTTCAATTAGGATAGGGTAAGTTAGGTCCAAGGTTTGGTTACCCAAAACCGACCAAATTACTAATATGTGTTTAATATATATATGTTATAAAATATTTTTATATTGAAAGACAAATATATCATTTAAATATATAGAAACTTATTTAATATTATTTAATAGATTTATCATCTTGATTATAGGTTTTAAAGTAAGATTCATAATAAAATTATAGTTTTCAAATATAACATAAGCTAAATTTCATATATATATATTTACAAATTTTATAATTAATTCCACCTACACATACAGATTTTCAAAAATTTCAAATATATTCATATATTTTGCCTAAATTTTAGCTTACATCTATTGTTAGGGATCCGTGAAAGGTGTCATTAACACTTATACAATGACGAATATGCCCAAGTTCTAATATAATTTGAACTTAGTTTGCTCGAAGTTAAAACTTTACATTTAAGGTGTGTTTGTAAAACGATAAAATTTTTGATGAAAAGTCTTTGGCATAAAAGTTTTCGAAATGAGAGAAAATCAAGAAGTAAAGGAGAATAAAGTTAAAATAGATATATTTGATGTACAAGTAGTTGTATAAAAATAATTAAAAGTAGGCTAGTTGCACAAGAAGTAAAAAAATAACTAAAAAAGTAAAATAGTTGTGAGAGCGAAAGGTTTTAGATTGAAAAATCTTTCATGTAAACAAATACCCCCTTAAATAATCGATGATTTTATAGTTGTAAAAGTGTTAAAAATTTGTTTGAATGTAAATTTTCAACTATAAAATCATAATTATAGATATGCATTTTCATAATTTCCCAGGGAGTTGATGGGTCCCTTTAACTAATTCTAAATGTCATGGGGTATGAGTGAAATTTTAGGCAAAATAAATGAATATATTTGAAAATTTTGAAAATTTGTAGGTATATAAGTGAAATTAGAGGTAACATTTTTGAGTGTACATGAATTTGCCATATAATATCAAACTTGAGCTTGCTTTTATAAAACTCATTTTCTATGTAACCTATTTTATTTTTAATATATAGTTGATTGATGGAAAATTTACTTTATTTATTGTATTTATCATTATTTATATTATCATGAAAATGCTTTCATTTGTCTAGGTTATTGTATATAGGTCTCATATATACACGAGTAAAAATTAATGAACTAAAATATTAAATTTAAAGTAGTATTTTTAACATTTAAACAATGTAAAATATCACTAGTAGATGAATAAACGATTATATAATGCATTATTATATTCTAACACATGCACGAATGGATCTAATCATTTTTTATAATTTACATATAAATACATAATTTCTAGCAAATGTAGCTCATGCACATATTTGATTTGGATAAAAATTAGTTTTTTAGTAAAATAAAATGATGTTAAATACAATGAATGGATTGAATTTTATATAAATTATAAATATCTTAAAATTGAAGGATTATATGAGTCCGCTTTTATATAACGTGAAGGAGTTCTATAAAGATTATTTTAAATAATTGAATTGAAACCGAAACTAAAATTAAGAGGAATACTTTAAAAAATAAGATAGGAACGACCTAAAAACAATAGGATATAAAGTAGGATAGAGTATAAATTTTTGCAAAAAAAAAAAAGGTAAAAGCAAGGCCAACCTCAAAATGAAGTTGCTGACGCAAGTTGCACCATATTAAATCGTAATCATCACCCAAGTGGTGCGTACTAGGGGTGTAAATCGGGTCGGGTTGACTCGGGTTGGGACAAATACAACCCTAATCCACCTTGTAAAATCTCAACTCAACCCTACTTTTCACACCTTAACCCAACCCTATTTCAACCCACCTCAAATCGGTTCGGTTCGGGTTAGAAATCGGGCTAATAGATTACACATATTATCAATGTTAGTTAAGCTTTTGTTCACCCAAATTTCTAAAATAACAAAAAAGCAATGATAATTATAAAAACAATAAGTACTAAAAAGTTCTACGTAACTCAAAAGTGGAGGATAAGTTTTGTAATTGATTTATTTTTTTGCTTTTGTATTCTTTGAGCAATTAATGTCTCCTGCAAGTCAAAAAGTGAAAGCCAAGTAAAAGTATTGCAGTAAATTATGCAAAATGAAAAAATGAATATTATAGTCTTACTTACATTCTTAGTTGGCTTCCAATAAAAGCTACAAACATCTCAAAATCCCAATTGACCTGTTCGTTATTTCAAATCACCAATGCAAGCGAATATCTAAACAAACTATTTACAATGCAATATAGGGTATGTTTGGCAATTGAAAGAGAAAGTCAATTAAAACTTTTCAATCTAAAACTTTTCACTCTCTACAATTATCATATTTTTAACTATCATATTTTTTAATTATTTTTTCACATTTTTCTATATAACTACCATACTTTTCAATCATTTATATACAACTATCCACACAACTAACCTATCTATTTTAACTTTATTCTCTTTATTACTCATCATTACCCTTATCATATCACATAAGTTGATAACTTTTACTCTTCAAAACTTTTATTCATTACCAAACATACTCATAACTAAATAATCCAAACATAATTTCACAACTAATTAACCAAATATATTTCTAAACTAAATAAATTCAAACAACATTTCATAACCAAATTGTTAAACATATTTCTAAACTCCACACAATTTTATTTAAATATCCAAACAACATGAATGAAATACACTCTCATAAACATATTCAAATACATATCTTATGAAATCGGGTTGATTCGGGTTGGTCAAATCGGGTTGACTGACCCCCTAACCCGAGTCAACCCGATTTTGAAAATCGGGTCGGGTTGAACCCGATTTTCAAAAACCGAATTTCTAAAATATTAACCCAACCATGATATAAATCGGTTCGGATTGATGCGGGCTCGGGTTGAACCCGACCCTATTTACACCCCTAGTGCGTACTAAGTCCTAAGCACCACTCCACTTCCCCGAAGCTTCCATGCCAATATGCCATGCCCCCGACTTATGCATGTCTCCCGCCCGAGCCACTGTCATTGCCGAATCAGCTCTTTGACTCTAACCTACACGTCCGGTGAATAGGGGTGCACATAAGGTGTCAACGGATTGAGTTGAAAGGGACTCAAGTCTAATTCTAATTTTAATTCGTTTAAAATATCTTAATCCTAATTTGTTTATTAATCTATTTAAAAAATCTCACAATAACCTATTTACAAGCCATTTAATAAATAGGTTAGCAGGGTGTTAACGGGTTGTATAGTAGATGACGTGAAAGTCTAAAATCTAATAAACGGTGATTTCGCAGGGAGAGACGAGAGAGTGTTTTCGGTGTAGGAAAAATGAAAAATAGGGTAGTAATAGAAAAATAGAATTAGAGTAGTAGTGGAAAAATGAAAATTAGGTAACGTGAGAAAGACATAAAAAGAAAATATTATCAAGGAGTTTACATTTATATTACATAGAACTTTAATGAATTAAATGAGTTAAATGAGTTGAACGGGCTGAACAGGTTATATAGGTTACTAAATGAGTTTACAGGTTATATAATTTTAACCATAATCTGTTTATTTAATTAAATAATTAAATGGATTGATCGGTTGACCATAACCATGACCATTAACACTCTTAGGTCCACATGGGTTAAGTTCAACCGCAATCAGCCGGCTTTTGGTTAGAAGACGGGTTGAGAAAACCGATTTGGATTCGACCCGTTTTAAAATTAGGTTCAAGTCGGGTTGCGGTAAACCGATCTTTAAAAACCTTACCCTTTCTTCCGCTCTCCTGCTTCTCTCCCGAGTGACGACTCCCATCACAGATTCAGTGTCACTGGCGGGCTGGTGGCCATCGTCTTCTTTGCCGTCGTTGGGCCGGTTCGCCGCTGCTGCACCATCTCTCGGACTCTTCCTCTCTCTCCCTGCTACGTCGTCTCTCTCGCCTAATCCGACCGCGAAGGCTTCGTTGTTATCCTTCCCTTCTTTCTTTTTGTCTTTCCTTTCATTTTTAAAATTTTTTTGAGCTTCTGGGACTTCGGCCTTGGAGATCGAAGTTTTGGTCTGCAAAAAATACGATCGATTGACCGGAAAACGATCGTTAGGTCCCTTTCCCTTCCTTTTTCCACCTGCATTGCGTCTTTCACTCACCCGCACACATGCTGTCGATGCCGTGCCATGCCATGCCATTCCAGAGCACTGTTTGATTTTTCTACCTGCTTCTATGGAACCCACACACCTTATTCCTTTTTGCCCAGAATTATTGAAAAAATGAGAATAAGATCGTTTGAAGTGGTGTTTCAACCATGAGCCGTGTAGAAGCATCCTATGCTTGTCCTCTGATTTTTTAAGTTTTACATAATTCTATCAGGGTCAGGGGCTAACATTGTCGCGAGTGGCATGATCTAGTCTTAATTTACTCATCAAATGATTTCTATTGTCCCTGTATTGGTTGTTCCTACTGCGACTTCCAGCAAGAAAGAGTGGGATGAAAAGCACTTACAATTTGGAAAGCTAATTGCATTTTTCGTTCCCCCGTGCTTGTTACTCTAAGGATAGATGATGCTGTTGGAATATGCCTATCGGTGTTATTTTGCTATAGGAAGCCTGATGCTACTACGCAATTAGAGATGCTTACAATTTTCTAGTTATAACCTTATTCTTCTAAAGGAATCTTTTTTATGTTTCAAAAGAAATTGCTGATTTTGTATTGTACTGTGTAATCGGTGAATTTTAGGTCTTGCTGACTGGAGTATACAGCCACTGGAGCATGATTGATATGTTTATGAACTGATTGGAATTATGTGAATTGGTCCATTATTTTTTCTTAAGGAAGCTTGATTTTGCTAAGCATTAGCCATTAGGTTAGGTTGAATTCTTGTAAACTATTGGACTATAGAATTGCTGATTCCAAATTATTGGAAATAGGTATTCATGTTTGATTATGGCATGAATAATTTCTATAACATGTGTTGGACTAGAAATGCTGCTTTCCTCAAATTTCTGGTTTAATTCTGTCAGAAATTTTGAATGGTTCTTGAAAAATCTTTTAGAAATAGATACTTGTAGGTATGCTGAAATGATGCTTGAGAACCAGCTTTAAATTATCATATCTTCTTCGTTTAGGTTCCAGCATTTAGATAATGAATGTTTAATATGTTCTGTATTTTTTGTAGCTTAAATTCACTCTTGGAGGAGGCATTTCGTTATTTCTATACTTAGTAGCTTGTCTTAATCACCCCTAAGCATGGCATATCATCTGTTTTTCATTTTTGCTATCAGATGAGAGATCAGACATATTAAACTGTTTAAACCATTCATCTGCCAGGAATGCATAGCCTCTTCCTTTTTCTTCTAATAAAAACGTTATATACATCATCTTGAGATTCTGTTTAAAGCCTGTTTGGCAACATCCTTTGCCAGGGCAAGAGACGTTATCATTTATCATCCACTTCGAAATATTATGTGTAAATCATGTGTAGATGAATGACTTTTCATGATCTAAAATTTTGATATATGAATTAAATACAACTAAAATAATAATGATAAAAAATATAACTAAGATATATGCAAAATAAAAAATACAAGTATATATCCAAAATTATAATATTTTGGTCTTAGTTTTAGTAATGCAGTTAGGCAAAAAATGTAGGTCAAGTAGAATAGTTTGAAGAATTTATATATCTATCAAATATAAAGATAAATTTAAATATTGTATGCTTCAAGATTTTACTAATTAGTAAAAGTAAAAAGTTCACAGTTGGTTCCCTCTTCTACTCCAAAAGCAAGCCTGACACCACATCACTGAACTTCAGTTGCATCCTCTGTTGATCGCTCACACCCCTTCACTTATTAGGGTAATAAAATTTTCATTTTATAATTTTTATTGTAATATCTGACCACCCAAATACAGCTGTATTTCAACCAGACACCAGAATGTGTATATGTTAATTGCATCCACATGGCTGGAAAGAATTGAAATATTTTAGAGATTACTACATCATGTGACGTTGAATTATGCTATGCTTCATCTGATGGAAGAAGTTGAAATTATGGCCATCTCATGGCAAGGTTGTAAAATTTTATTACTCGATTGCAAATTTTAAAATTTCAGTCTATTGTGGTGACATAAAGGACGGCAGTTGATACAAGAAAGAACTCAATCACTCCATCCATTCCATCTACGTTTTTCTTGCTTCCAATCTTCTATGCAATAGAACTGTATGTGCGATTGCAGATGAAGGTTTAGTTTAGTTGTACCAAAATTAAAATACTATGGAATTTAAACAAAAAAGTGAATTTCACAAATAGTTTTATGTTCATTTTGTTTCATATCTCTGTGCATTGTGTTTGATGTGTGTGTGCATTATATTTGAGGATATGTTTGCATTATGTTTGGATTTTGTTTACGTGTATTTCAAGTTATTTTTAGGAATTGCATTGGAATAGAATTGGGAATGAGGTATATTTCATTAATTTTTTTTTTTAATATAAAGTTGAATAAATACTCATGTTTAAGGATGTTTTACTTTTACTAATTAGTAATATGTTAAAGTATATAATATTTAAATTTACATTGATATGTCTTTATACTTGATAGGTATATAAAATTTTGAAACCATCATACTTGACCTGCATTTTTCACTTGATTTGCTATTCCGATACTAGCTTCGTGTTTGTTTCGAGACTTGTTGAAAAAAAAGTGAGAGGCAAACCGACCTTGTCCTGATTCGGTATAAAAATAAGGATCAAACAAAATTTTTCAAAAAGAGGGTGAGGATTAAGCATACTCTGACTTGCCCCAATTCCCATTCCTATATGCATGTATTTTTTATTTTCAAAAATTAACATTTTGGGGTATTTTGAGTCTTTTTTACCCAAAAATATTGAATTTTGAAAATAAAAATATATGCATATTCAAAAATTATAAAATTTGATAATAAATTAAATATACTTAAAAAATATTTTCACAAAAAAAAGAAAATTTAAAAAGTATGTTAGCCCGGCTAATGGATAACCCATAAATATGACCCCCTAAATCCTGTTGATTTGCTTCCATTCTTCCTCTCGCTTCTGCTTTCTCTTTTCATTTTCCTTCTCGACAGCGAACCCCTAATCTCCTAAAATTTCTTGTGATTTTTTGAGCTTCATGCTAAATCCACTTCCAGTTTTGTGAACGAATGAAATCTGAACCCTCCTCTCTCTCATTTTGCATCATTGTCATTGGGTTTTCTTCATCTTCGTTTGTTGGAACAGAGCCAGCACTACCACTGCTTCAGTCTTCACTCTTTCTTCATCTTCTGATTTTGACTTCCTTCTCCTTCAGTGCTCTCCAGCTCTTGAATTTGGAATGGAACTGCTGGCCATTTGCTAAAATTGGTAACAGACTAACAGGTAAATATTTATTTATTTAGAATATTTAGAAAAATTGCAAAAAAGCTGATTTAAGGTTATTAATGTAATGTTTGAATAATTTTGGTTATTGCGATGGTTGAATGATTGTTTATTATGGAGAAAATAATCAATATGATTATGACTTGTAAAAATAAAAAATGAAACGTTGGCTGAACTAACATCATCTAGTCAGTCTACTGCCACCACAGGTTCAAATTCTACACACGCTATGATCCCTAAGGATAGTGAATCTTGTCTCACTAGAGGAAGGACAGGTATTGCATGAAATCATGTTCAGCAAATAGGCAAAAATATAAATTATTGCGTTGTTTTTAGATATAAACTTTTAGACTTTTATCTTATCATTCTACTTCATATCTTATATAAATTGCTGACACACTGGTTCAATTGGGTATCCACAAACTGTCGAACCAGTTTGAACCAGCAGTGTGACTGTTAACTGGTTTGGTTTTAACAACATTGATCTTCAGTGAGAATGTTTGTTACTTTTATCCCGAGTGGTGTCTTTGGAATATTGGTCTGGGTTATCCTCTGATAAAATAGGGAAATTGTTGTGCACTGCTCTCACACCTCGGCCGGCTGCCTTCCCTCGTTCGCTGTTTCGTCTCTTCACGTATTCGTATTGGACCTAACCATATCCTCCTCTCCTGCCAGCAAATCATGCACACTTTTTTCTTGCTTAAGTTCTTCTTTCTGCTTGCATCTGCATACTTTTATTTTCTTGTTTAGGTGAATTAACAGACCCCTACGTCTTTTTTTTAAGCCCTGAAATTGCTGCTTCTAGAAATCCTGTTGTCATTCTAAAGAATCTGAAGAGGTGGATTCTAAAACATGAGTAAAAGTTGTAAAAGAGGGGTTTTTCATGAGCAAAATAGATCATTTGTATCACTAGGCAAACAAGAATTTTAAGTGCTTGATAAAATGTCTGAGTCTCCATACCCAAAATTCACTGATTTCAGTTCATTCCGTTCTGGACGAATGATCTTGATTACTGGAAGCAGTCACACTAGCTGAATATTTTATTATTTCTAAATCAGTTTTCTGATGTGTAGTTGTATTTTGCTTTTGACTTGTAGTTCCTGTGCCCGAGAGGTTTTGCAGACATGGGATTAAATAGCTTGAGGTAGAGTTTTTTGCTCCTGCTCTTCCCTTTTTAGTGGTTTTGAGCTATTATGTGCATTTTGTTGCCACAAAATTGACTGGCATGATGCTAGTTGCAAACCATGTCGGAAGTTCATTACATTTCAAAATTTCAGTTTCTTCTGTTAGTGCTGTATGTTGTTTGAATTAGCTTTCCCTAGGTTGATGCTTTTGTGGTGGTTTCGAGAAGGAAAAATAATTCTCATTGTGCCAAAAATATGATTATATTTGTTTTTCTTTCAGTGCTAGTAAGTTGCAAACGTGGGAATTGTACGTGTTTTGAATCTTGCCCATCTTATTTCAGATTTCCATAGATGATTGGTTCCTTTAGCATTCCTCAGTTGTGAGTTTTTAGTTACCTTTTCATTTCCGTAGAAGATCTATGCCTCTACTGCCAAATGTACTATGCTTTATATTTGTATTCCTATATTTTTATTTGAAGATGCACCACCTGATTCTTTTTATATCTCCATTACCAGTATGTGTTTCTTTCTTCGTGCAAATCAAGTACTGTCACATGAAAACCTGTTGGTCAGTTATCTAGAGTGCACACTGTTATTAGGTAATTTTATTAAATCTGCATGAATTTATTGCTGTTAAAGTGGTGTGTAGTTTATGCAACATTACTTTTCTTTGATATTAGTATTTGCATTTACAGTTTTCTTCAGTAGTCTTTCTTCTGTTTATGATCCAGCAGCTTAGAGTTAACTATTGGATTTTGTTTCAGGCCCAGTTCGAAAAAGAAAGAATCTTCAAAAAGCAACAAGCGGAAACTTGAGAAGAAACTTAGCTTCTATGCAAGTGAGTCTGTTTCAAATGAGGAAGTCATCCATTTGCTCAGCTTCTCTCCAAGATTTTGTGTTATGTTGTCTATCATTAGTCATTACTTATTTGTATTCTAATTCATATTTGTAAACAATATGTGAAGCCACTATGAATCATTTACAGTTAGGAAGGCAAAATTTTAGGCCAGAGGACCCTTCCCATAAATTTTGAAGAGGAGCTGGGGACTTTTTTTTTTTTTTTTTTCTCTTTTCGTTGGTATTATATACACACATGTGACATCTGATAATACAAATCAGGCTCATTTACAACCCTCACCATCGAAGGACATATTATAAATACCCCTATACTCAGGGGGACCAACTATAAATACCCTCATTATGAGGGGGACACATGCAAAAGGGTTACAATACCCACGCCAAATGCTGGCTGTTAGGAAGTAAAGTGCGTCAAATATGTTCTTACTGCTTTGCAGTTTTTTCCCCCTCTTATCCCCTTTCTTGTTCCTTTTACCGGATCATATTTCTTCTTATATTTTGCTTTCTTGATAAACAAGATTAGAAAATGGTTGAATCAAGGCTTCTGAGAGCCTTAGCCATCATATAAATAAAAATTTTGATTTCCCATCTCCTAATCTATCTGTTGAGTAAGTCTATGGGAAAACCAAATTGCCTGATGGGCTTTTCAAGATGGAAAAGGAAAAAAGAGAATGAGGAAAAGAAAAAAATGGCTGATCAGAGAAGCGCTTAAGGGAGTGATCCAGTCCTGACATAAATACAGATTCAAGTAGGATTTTTTTATATAAAAAATATGTAATGATGGCAGAAACATTAAGGTTACGAATACAAATATATATTCAGAGGAAGATTATATTTCCCTTGAAAATTTGGGCTTCTTTATATTCAACCCCCTCCCAAAGGTGCAGAGACAAGTATGACATTCAGCTTCGATTATAATTAAAATATGATGATAGGGCCAACGTAAACAGTTTTCATGTGTATAGTCCTTAATATTTCTAGCATCTGTTTATATGTTTCACAAATCACAGGTGCACAAAGAAGTTGAGAAACTCATTACTTCTGAATCCAATATTCCACAGTATGTGGTGTGACAACTATGCCCATCCTTTCTGAGAAGAACTCAATAAATTTGTTATTCTAACTGCTTCAGTCCATCAGTCCATCAGTTGGCTAATTAAATTCATTCAGCCATTTGAAGGTCTCTATATTCGTTTCTTATCTTCCCATCTCCGTCTTCATTTTGCTTAGTAATTCGTCAGAATTCATGTCTTGATACTCAATTATTATGAGTTATGAATGCTGTTCTGCCATTAATATGCTGACTTGAGTTATTAACTATACTAGCATTGCTATTATTCTTGTTACTGATGTGCTTTGACATAAGAATTCTCTTCTCATTTGCTTTTGAAACTAACACTACCGGCATATGGTGTGTGAAACCCTGAAGTCACACTGTCACCATATCATCTCTTAACAGTTCTCGTCAAACTAATTATTTATCTATTTATTACATTTTGCAGAGGTCAAGGATACTGTTGCTTCTTTAAGTGCAAAAAAGACAATCAGGAAGGTTGTATTATCAATTAACTACATATATTTGTGGCTTGCTACGTATTAATGTTGACCTTGCAGGAAATGACCACATGAATATTTAGTAAGTTTTGGGTGATTAAGTCTAATGCAATCAATCTTTCTGTTCAGAAGCAAAGACAAAGAAGCCACCAGAAAAAATTGAAGGCTTATGATCTCTCTACCCTATCAGAGTTCCTTCCTGAGGCATCAGATGCTTCTCAGAGGAGAATTCTACGTGACAAGCTGAAGCTAAACTGCAAATCTAGGCTGAAACTAGTGTAAGTGTTGTCCATTTCTGTAGTTTATGAGCCTAAGGTGCAAACTGTGTTAGCTTCAAAGCTCAAGTTTGATGGTTTATTTTGATCAGAGAGCGGGAAGGCAATCAGTTGAAGGCAGTCCTCAATCACCCTGTTTTCCAGGCAGACCCATTGGCGGCTATTCATAAGCATCTTGAAAACACACAGCCTTTGCTGGAGAGCAGCGAGGTGAAACGACCGCGAAAATCTGAGAAGAAGAAATCAAAGCGGAAGCGATCGAAGGATTCAACTGGCGCTCAATCTATGGGAGTGTAACCAACTTTCAGTGGGATCCTCCTCGAGTGTAAAGTTTTTTTAACTGACTTCAAATTTCATGGGCACGGATGAACGTCAAAGATGTTCTGATCCTTTGGTACAGCAAGGATCTACTAACCTGAGACATCCTCTGACTAGGCCTTAATGAATATGGATTGAACCTATCCAATTTTTTTGTTGTTCCGTTCATCCGCCCATACCAACGGGTTTATCTTCCTCCCTTTAATTTAATCCAATTTTGTTCTTCCAACATTACACAACCACTTTCTTTAAATTATATTGTTTCTACTGCAACAATGAATTGGGTGTGGTATTGAACCTGTCATCTCAAGCATACATATGGGTGTTAATGATTATGGTTAATCATTAATTTGCCTATTTAATCCGTTTATAAATGAGTTTGGGTTGAGATTTTAGAATAAATAATTTATGATCCGTCAATTCATCTAACCATGTAAATAAATAAACGAATTATAGTTGAGATTTTGCATCCCATCCATATGGTAACTTGTTTAACTTATTCGATTTATCAATTCATTTACAACCTGTGAAGATGGAGTATATAAATATATATCATCATAATCATAATCATAAGCCATTTCCCATCTAGGTGGGGTCGGCTACATAGATTTTGTTGCGCCATTTTTTGTGATTTAAGACTAAATTTTTTGTAATTTGTAATATTTTTAAATCTTATTTAATTATTTTCATCCATTTTTTTTTCTTTTGTTTTCCTCTCATTCTCCTCCCACCTTCTATTTGAATAAACTATGTTCTCCTAACTGGTGTTACTTTAGGCCCCTTTTAAAATGACCAAACTATCTTAATATTTTTTCTCTCATTTTGTCATTTATTCCTAATTTTATCTTTTCTTGTTTTACAACTCATCTACCTTAACATTCTCATTTTCGCTACGCTCATTTTTTGTATATGTTGTTTTTTAAGTGCTCAACATTCTGTCACATAAAGCATAGCAGGTGTAATTGCAGTCTTATAAAAATTTTTTTAGTTCGATTGGTACACGACGGTCATATAAAATTTCTGACCCATTTTGTCATTTCTTCTGTTCTGCATGAATTTTATATATTATATCTTTATCAATTTTTCCGTTTTCTTGAATCATTAATCCGAGGTACCGGAAGTGATTAGTTCTTATTACTATTTGATGTAAAATCTTAATTGGTTCCTTATTCGGGTTCTCACTATTATTAAAATTGTATTTCATATATTCAGTTTTTTTTGCGACTAATTCTAAAATCATAAGATTCTAAAGCATATATTCGCCTATTTAATTTTAAATTTAGTCATTCTTTAATTTCATCTATTAGAATAATGTTATCTGCAAATAACATACATTAAGGTATTTCTTTTTGGAGATGTCTAGTAATTTCATCTATTATTAAGGGTGTGTTTGGTTGGAGGTAAAACTTTTGATGAAAAGTTTTTGGAGTAGTTGTTAAATCAATAGAAAGTGATGTGATATAATAGGAGTAATAATGAGGAGTAAAGATAATAAAGTTAAAATAGATAGGTTAGTTGTATGGGTAGTTGTGTAGAAATGATTGAAAAGTAGGGTAGTTTGTATAGAAAAATATGAAAAAATAATTAAAAAATAGAGTAATTATGGAGAGTGAAAAGTTTTAAATTGAAAAGTTTTAGTTGACACTTTTTTACCCTAAACAAACGCACCTTAAGGTAAAAAATAAGGACTCAAAGGCTGAGTCTTGATGTAAACCTATTTTAACTGGAAAAATATTAATATCTTCATTAATGGTCCTCATATTTGTAACAACTCCATCGTAATATTTTTAATAATATCAATGTATGTGTTATTAATTCATTTATTTTTTTTTATCAATGTCATATTAACTTTCTTGATACTCAATCATATGTTTTTTCTAAATCAATAAAAATCATGTATAAATTTTTTTTTCTTTTCCATATTCTTTTCAAATATTTGTCTAAGTAAGAAAATAGTTTCAGTGGTTGATCTTTCTAGCGTAAGACTAAATTAATTTTCAAATACATTAGTTTCTTGTCTTAGTTTATGTTCAATTACTTTTTCCCATAATTTATAGTATGACTCGATAGTTTTATTCTACGATAATTTGTACAATTTTGAATATCTCTCGTATTTTTATAGATTGGAACTATAATATTTTTCCTCCATTCCCTTGGCATTAATTTTGTTTTTATAATCTTATTAAAGAAATTTGTTAATCATGTTGCACCTATATCTCCCATGCACTTCCGTGCCTCAATTGGTATAATATCTGGGCCTAACGTTTTTTCTGTTTTCATTTTCTTTAAAGCTTTTTTTACTTCAAATATTCAAATTTTTGGGAAATAACCGATATTCCTATTTTCTTCTCTATTTAAATTAACATCTAATGCTAAATGTTCATTTGGGGTATTATTTAGTAAACTATAAAAATAAGTTTTTCATCTTTCTTTAATATCATAATATTTGAATAGAACTCTTTGGTTCTCACTTTTAATACATCTAATATGTATTAAATCTTTGCCTTTATTTTCTCTTAATTTAGCCAACTTAAAAATACTTTTCAATCATCATAAACTTTGTGTTTAGCATCGCTAATAATTTTTTTAGTAGTTTTTTTTGATAGTTTGTATTGTTGTAAGTTTGTATCATTTTTATTTCTTTGTAATGTTTTAAACTTTTCGTGTTTAACATTTATAGCTTTTTGAACATCTTTATTCCACCACCAAGTTTCCCTATGTGAGGATCTATGATTTTTATATATGCTTACAATACTTTGTCCTATTTTTTTTATGTTAGTTGTCATTTTATCCCACATTGATTCCACTCTATCTTCTTGAGTGTTCTATTTTCCTTCTTCTATCAATTTTTTACTAAAAAGTTCTATGTTGTTTCCCTTTAAATTCTACCATTTAATTATTAAAATTATATTGTCTTTAGTTTTTGTTGACTCTTTTGGTGCGTATATATCAATCACTAATAAGTTATGCTGCAGAGGTAACTCTCACCTGGGATAACTTTAAAATTAATATAAAGGGATCTATCAAATTTTCTTATAAGGAAGAAATCTATTTGGGTAGAATTGATTCTACTCTTGAAAGTTATCAAGTGTTCATCTCGTTTTTGAAATAAGGTATTTGCTATAACCAAATCATATGTTATAGCAAAGTCTAAAATGACATTTCTCATTTCATTTCTAATTCCAAAGTTGAAACCTCCATGCTTTCTCTCATATCCTGCATTCTCCTTTTCTACATGTCCATTTAAATCTCCACCTATTACAACTTTTTTCTAGTTAGGTATCCTTTATATTACACTATCTAAGTCATCCTAAAATTGTTTCTTGATTCTATCATCTAATCCTACTTGTAGTGACTAAGCACTAATCACGTTTATGACCTCTACACCTAATACAAGTTTTATTTAAATAATTATATCATTGACTCTATTGACATTTACAACTTTATTTATGAATTTGTTATCTACTATTATCCTTACACCATTTCTATTACCATCCTTTCATATATACCATAATTTGAATCCATTAATCTTTTTAGCTTTCTCTCCTTTCCATCTATTCTCTTGAAGGTATGCTATATTAATTCTTTTTCTTCTTATAACATTTACTACTTCTGTACTTTTCCCAAGAAGTATATAAATATCTGTCTTAGACGTTAATTGGTCTTCGTTTTGGCCTTTTCTCTCTCTTCGTCTCGCTCCCTTCTTCCTTACTCTCTCAATGTCTCTAATCGAAATCTCCTTCCGTTTCTCCCTCTCCACCTTGGATTGTTCCGTTCCCAACCACACATACCCCTCCCTCCCTCCGAACACCCCACTCCCCTCCCCTCCCCTTCTGTCCTCTAAGCATATCTCGACAAATGTTCTGCTTGTTGAATTTAAATTCTGCGTAACTGGTTCCATGTATTTAAATTCATGAAACCTCCATTTTGGGCTCATCTTGAAGATGAAGTCAAAATTTAGCTAGTAATATTTTTAACATCATGGTATCAAAATCACTTGGGAGCTTTTGGGTGGGGTCGTATCAAAAATCATTTGGGCGTTTTCAATGGGGTTTACCTCTTTTAAAATGTATAATATTAAATTATTTTATTATGTTAATTAAACATTTTGTAGATGCGGCATAATGCAGGAATATTAAATACATGAGAGGGTTCTCATAATAATATAAATGATGTTAAATATAATAGATAAAGTAGATTTTTCTTCACTCATCAAGATATTAAAAACTAAATCAAAGGAAATTACATATAAGAAGAGTTTTCAAGAAACATAACTATATATAATCATGTCGAAATGATGAAAATACTTATATTCATTTATAGATTCATTGAAATGATATAATAATGTAGAAAATCTCATCTATATCAGAAAGAGTGTTTCAAATGGTTTAGATATGAAATTAACAACTTTGAAATTAGAGTATAATCAAATAATTTTATTAGATTGATTTTACTTTTTTAAAAATAAGGCTCATTCACATTTTTGATTGGACGGCACTTGGTTTTCTATTAAACAAAGAGTAACAATTGAATACCTTTGGGCTACATGTCCTCTTTTTAAAAAAATTTCAAAGTAAACTATTTATCATATATATCAATCTGTATTTATTTATGAGTCCAAAAGTTACATCCATTGCAAGCTTTTATATTATACATTTGTCAATAATTTTGATAGTTATTCCCTCTCAAAAGATTCTATTTTTAAAATTATTTTTAGTAGCATGATAAATAAAGATGTGTTAATGAGTGGAATGAATTTCATATAATCATCAAGGTCGACCTAAACGTAAAAGGTTCTGGTTCCGCAGGATTGGAAGTCTTGAAAGTCACAACCCTTTCCTATTATAATTTATATCATCGTTTTTTTTTTTTTCCCAAAAAAATTCTGACCTTACTCTTTTTTTTCCCTCTTATTTCATTTCCATCCCATTTCAAAAGGACCACGATCACCACTCAAAAAAGGAAAAAAAAAGAAAGAAAAGGACCACGATCTTCTCAGACTGGTATGAGATGCCTCATCTCAGACCGGTCCGAAATACCATTTATTTAATTTTTTGAAAATTTTTTAATATGAGTTTTAATCTAAGTGTATATCATCTATGAACTAACAATTTTATCATGTTTGAATATTTGTATATATTTATTTCATATTTTTAAGCACAAGAGTATTGTAATCATTTTCATTGGGCATGAAAATGACCACAATACCTTATGTTTAAAAATATAAAATAAATATTTAGACATTTTCAAAATTAGTAAAACTTGATTTTTAAATAATATACACCTGAATTAATAATTTTATTAATTTTTTTTTCAAAAAAATAAAAAAAAGGGTGTTATGGTTGGGTCGTAGATGATCATTGGGCATTCAAAGAAGCAGTTTCATATCACAGATTTGGCCCTCCAAACATGAATCGGCTACCTTTCTACATTTATTTGCTACCGCAAGACACCCGTGTTTAATGTTTTTGCAGTCGACATGGGTGTCTATCTTCTGGGATTCAAAACAAATTTCTGTTGGCCAGGCTGAGACCAATACAGCCTTTATCCTTTCTTCTTCTCAATCCTTGAATTTCTTTGTTGCATAATAAGAAGAACTCGCTAAATAAAAGCCAATACCCATGTACGTGATTCTGTTGATTACAAATTCATTTTTATATATTTATGCATGTTCTTAACAATGAACCGATGAACAAGTAGAGACCGCCCTCAAGAATGAAGTCACAAGAAAGAGAAGTTGGGTGGAAGTCCTAGAATGGTCAATCTTTGGAAGCAGATTGAAATATAAAGAAAGCCAATAGAACACCAATCAATGCTGTGACTCCCAGGGCCAATGTTGGTAAGGGTGTTGCAAGCCCAATGTTCTGCACAAAAAAAACGAAATCCATTCTTTGAGAAAAGAACAAATAAAGGGAAGAAAAACAACAAAATAATAGTTATCGCCTTCTCTATCTGAGCTTGAGTGTTCAAATTCCGGCCTGATGTGAAAGGAAACGGTGTTTCTTTCAAGATATCAATCTGCTGTGGTTGATAAGGAGCATCTCAATAGAAGATCCCAGTGGTTATCTCAACCGAAGATTCCAGCGGTCCTCATCTTGTGGTTCTCATCTCTCCCTTTTTATTATACCCAACAGCCTCGCAAGTCGCAAGTGCAATACGACATACATAGTTTTGTTTGTTGTCTCTTTCATTCAAAATTTTTTAAATATGGCTCATGCAAAATAGTATCAGATTTGGTGGTTTTAAAGATACTAAGGATATGTGACTGGTTTTGATTTAACAAAAGCATCAGAGGGGCTGATGCTAACCAGTTGCACCAAAACTTTCAGTGAGACAGTCACATTGAAATCTTCCCCTCTTCTAATTGTTTGAATCAAAAACTTTATCAGCCGTTCAATTAGCTGACTAATTTTTAAAGATACTCTAATAAGTTATGATTGGTATGAAGTACTTGAATATCTAGTCAAGATCGTTTTTGCATAGATGGTTAAGCAAATAAAAATGAATAACATGGATGGTTTTGATTTAATAGAAGCATCAAGATGGACTCAACTGACAAGTTACACAGAAATTTCAGTAAGACTGTCTCATTGAAATGTTCCCCTCTTCTAATTTCTTTGAATCATGCAGCTTAATTGGTTGGTCCAGTTAACTGACTGATTGCTAAAACGTTATTTAGCAGCAAACAGACCGTAAGATGTCAAATAACTTTAGCTATTTGACGAAACTGCATACCTAAAATCATGTCTTGTAGAAACTCAAAAGTATTTTGAAGAAAACCACAGAAGTCATGAAGATCAAGCAACAAATAATATTTTGCAGTGATAGCATAACACCACTCCAGACAGGCAGACATAGACCTCAATAAAAAAGGACCATCACAGGCACATTTACCAAAGCTTGAGAACAGAAACAAGCAAAACTAGAATGTTGTGAAACAGCCCTAAAAAATCTAAGCATTTTGCAACACTAGTACAACCTCTGTTACAAATTTGTAAAACTAGCAAAAATGTTCTACTGCAGGGCAAGCACTGAAGGGTAGGACATGCAAGCCAACAGTAGAGCTTCCACTGCATTTATAAATTACCATTTAAATCAACAGTAAAGCCACAATCCAAGTACTGCAATTATTTTGTATCATATACCAATGATTTCATGAGAAATCAACATCATTTACTTTTCTTGATGTTTAGATTCCATCTGACTGCATGACCAATTTGAGACTGAACCTGACAAAAAATTTTAAGCAAACTGAACAAAAGCTTCATGTGGATTGAAATGGAAGCAATGAATCAAATAAACAAACAACCAGCGTCAGAATTATATTGCATCACAAGGAATAATGTTTGGAATATAAAAGCCACTCCAGCTGACTGTCACATGTATGGAAGTTTTATCATGACTTCACTGATATGTATCATGTGCAGAAATGAAGCAACCTAATATTGTAAGGAAAAGAATCCTCAAATATTGTACGCATATCTCATTGTCATTTGGTAGAATTTCTAGAGATTTCAAACTTTCTAAAAATTTCAGCAAACTCTTGGAGGGAGAGAGAAGGCCCTCATTTGTCAATCATTTTAATTCTGGAACATTATTAAAGTAGCATAAGTGCCCTTCCCCCCGTGCAGTGGCACAGAACCTGTGGTAGCTTCGGGGGACTGCATGGATGCAACAAAAGTGTTCACAAAAAAGCTATGACAAACTTAATGTTGAAAGAGATGGAAACAGATAAAAACCTATAGTCTAGTCATAGGGTTCCAGTCATATCATGCTTTCACATACAAAGAAAGTATAGCCACTTCAGCAGATTGAGAACAGAAAAATGCCCTTCCCCCCTGTGCAGTGGCAAGGAACCTGTGGTAGCTTTGGGGGACTGCATCGATGCAACAAAAGTGTTCACAAAAAGGGCTATGACATAGCAGCTGGAAACTTAATGTTGAAAGAGATGGAAACAGATAAAAACCTATGGTCTAGTCATAGGGTTCCAGTCATATCATGCTTTCACATACAAAGAAAGTATAGCCACTTCAGCAGATTGAGAAGGGAAAATAGGTTTATGAAGTACAATCAACATTGCATTATCCATTTGTTGGGTTGTCTGCACATCAGGTTACAGATGCTGTAATTTGGATAGAAAAGACTTCCATGAACTTTTTTTAGCGGAAAGACTAGGATTTGGTAGGCTAAGTTATCAAAAGAACACGAGTCAAAATGTTACCATTATGAATGAAAACTGCAGACCTTGCTGCTAGCAACCTAAGATTTCATATTTTTCTTCCAATGTCATTGAGGACCTTAACATCAGAAAAAAAACATTGCTTCATCGAATTGTAAACCACCAGACATGTTCACATGTATTACCACATAACTTTTCACTTTTTGACCCACGCTTCTATAGGTAACCACGTTTTAAGATTCGCTGACCATTCATTTTATGAATGAAACTTTACCATGACTACAATTAAACCCACAATTCAGTAGGGGAAAAGGACTCCATGGAAATAAGCACAATAACCAATTTGTCAACTTATTTAAGGGGCCACCACATGCATAGAATATCATAAACAAGAAAGATGATAGAATGGAGCCGAATTTATTAGCTGGCCTTGAACAGGTAACCCAATAATAAGTTTGCAGCACATATTCAAGTCCCCAGTCCCACCCATCTGCTTACTAGGGAATGACCCACAATGTATAGAAATAGGATGATCACAAACAACAAAATTCATGATGAGGTTGCATGTTCAATATTAGACATAGTAAGCAAACAGATATACCAATGTCTGCGCTTGAACAAATTCGGGACAGTGGACCTGCTGGAGAGATGTAATGATGTGAAGACCCAATTGACCGTCCTATACATACCTTCTTTCGATAGGCATTCTATATGATGTGGAGTTTTATTTGACAAAGGATGTTCTTTTTAGAACTCATACAAAAGCATTTAAGTTGCAGTTGGGGAAAATGAGTATTTAATATGCAAGAGATGCAAAGAGATTAGAGTAAGAGGGTGGGTATACAAACCTCCAAAACTCCTTTTCCTGTTGCTATTTCAACAGTGACAGCTGACACAAATCCAACCATAGCAAGCCGTCCAATCCATACATCCAAACCAGCACTATTCTCCTTTGTGCGCTGCTCACATCTTATGCAAAAGGGTGCCGCTTTAGATCCAGATTTCCTCAGACTAGATGATCGCTGTACAACTGGAAAGAAAAGAGACTTTGATCAAAAGATTCAAAACTAATAAACAAAGTCGATCTAGTTAGTGAATGTATATTTTGATAAATGTAAACTAAGGGATAGATAACTTTGAAGGACTTGCTAGTACTTCCAGTTAAAATGTTTCAGAGGGAAATGTTTAAGGAATCCACCATTTAATGCATTTTGATCGAATATGAGCATTCTGTGCAGACATTTCAAGGATGAGCATTTGAAACCTCCCCAATTAGAGTTTTCTAAGGCAGCCAATATCAGCTTGGTGACCTTCCGACCATAAAGCACATAACATCTTGTGAAATTGGGAGTCATCACTGATTTCCCATTAGCTCAACCCAGAAAACAAGATTCATCAGCTGATTTTCTATGAGTGATCTTATGTCTCACAGCCAGACTACTGTTCTTGGTGTAAACAACAGTTTCTGCACGCAACTGCCATCCCTTAACTTCTCATTGGAAAATTGAGGGGGTAAAAACTGCAATCTGGACTTGAAAAGCACGAATTGGGTTTTTTGGATAACTTCACTAACACTCATTTTTTCTCCAGTTCATTGAATTTTGCATCCCAATTCGAAGTTGCGGAAAACTTACCCAGAGGAGAGCCGCGGGAGAAGGAAGAAGAGACAACAAGAGGGGATTTGGAGGAAAGTGTTTGTGTGGGTGCTCGAGCGCGAGCGTTGGATCTTGTTCCATTAGCATCTGCGCATAGCCAACAAATTAAAATGCGTATGCGTGAGAGAGAGAGAGAGAGAGAGAGAGAGAGAGAGAGAGAGAGAAACCTCTTGCAATGGTGAGGCGAAAAGAAGCTGAAACATGAGCTGCTGTTGCTGCTGCTTGGGCCATTCTCTCTCCCTCTCCTCTGGTTGAGGAAAGCCAGCAACGATATCCAAATCAACTCCTGCGTTGGAATGGAGAGTGGTCGTGATGCCACCCCGTTGGAATCCAGGAATTTGGATGTTCCTGTGGCCCACGCTGGTTATTAATTTCTAGTCTGGAGTCTTGAGGGCGTGTTTCTCTATTTCTTTTTCTTCTTCTTCTTCTTCTTTTTATTATTATTATTATTATTATTATTATTATTATTATTATTATTATTATTATTATTATTATTATTATTATTTATCTCTTTTATATAAAATAAAACAACTGCTATTATAATCAAGTATATTTTTTTTATAGCATAATCAAGTTCATTCTTAATCTTTACAACATAGAGAAGATTATCCTACAAACCCCTTCACTGAGGGGAAATTGTAATCCCCATAACTTGGAGGACTGTTGGGAAATTATTCCCACCACATGGTGGAAGACTTCGAATTGCGGCCATCCAGTCATGGGACGACCGCAGTTACCACCCCGCTTTTTTTTTTTTTTTTTTTTGATAAAAGGGAAACACCCTATCCCTCCTCCCCAAGAAAAGAAGGGGAGAAACGGATAGAGAGATCCAAGCCATTCATAGCCAAAAAATTATCTGTACAAAGTTTCGCCAAAATAATTTGTGGGGGAGTTCCCCACCATTCCTGACAATCAACCAAAAATTAGACACAAAATCAGCCAAAGAATGAGCAACCGAATTGCCCCGTCTTAACACATGGTGTGCCGAAAGGTGTCGGGAGGAAGAAAGAAGGATCTTGATATTGTCAATGATAAGACCCACAGGCGAATGAATGTGTTCCTCCAACTCAATGAAATTGGTAAGAAGAAGCGAATCAGTCTCAAACTGGACCATGTTCAACCCGATATCGAGGGCCCATTGGATTCCCAAAAGAAGAGCATTCGCCTCCATACACAAAGGCCGCATATTTCCGCATCGTTTCCAGCCCTTAGCAGCAACAAAGCTCCCATTAGAATCACGAATCACAGCAGCAAACCCCATGGCCAAATTATGAGTGTGTTTCCTGGCATCAACATTCATCTTAAGAAAACCAGAAGGCGGCATTGACCATCTTACCACGAGAGGCTTGTCAATGATCCCGCATAAGCTAAGAGGTTTTGCTCTCCTGTGCAGCTCGAGATAATCCACACACCAATCAATAATGGTGTCAAAATTCGGTTGGATCCTCTCTTCTCGAAGCTTGTTTCGCAAGTACCACACTCGCCAACAAAAAAGAATGAAGAAAGTGAGGCCCTCCACACCCCGCTTTTGACATCGTAGCATTTTATTATTATTATTATTATCTACTATTACTACATGGGCATTATTCCTTCAATTCGTAGATAGACAACACTTGTGTGCACATAGCATTAATCCTACTTAGGGTGATAACTTGTGTTGCTTTTTTTTTTTTTAAAGATAAAAGAATGAATTTATTAAAGAACAATCCTTATGAATAATATCAGCCATGCTCCAAGGTGGGACTGAGATCTAGGCTATTACATCATTCTACATAATCAAAGCATCTCTTGCTAAACACATGAGAGAATTTAACTGTTGGGTCACAGACTTGGAATTAGAGAAGAAAAATTTAAGGAAAGTGGAAATTGTGCAAACCAAAAAATAGGTTACTCCTCTAGGCGCGTTACAGTCGTCACTTTCCTTAAGACAATATTTGCACCCTCACAGCTGTTTAGAGTTATAGTAATTTGCCCCCATGATACAAAGAGAGTACCTAATCTAGAATGGAAACAACCTCCTTTCTAGATTCCAAACACTTAAAAATAACAGACTTTGAATGGAGTTGGAAAAACAAGGAGAAAATACTAGAGAGTAAGAGTAGGTTGGAGAGGGATTGTGTTTCTAAACAAATGAAAATCCCATATATATAGGCTTTGGTTTTTAACGTTTCAAAAAAAAAATAATTCGTAAGGTCAAAACGGCTAAAACGTTATGGCCAATTTATTTAAAAAAAATTGAAACGCTTAAACGGCTGAAACGTTTTTTTATTTATGAAATTTCAACATTCCCACACCATTTTCAAAATAAAAATCAATTCCATTCAAGCCAAGGAAATCTCATACATAATTAAAGGTGTCAGTTAGACTTGAACCTTCATTTAGTGAAAATATCTCAAGATCTAGTGATGTGTTTAGTAGTTAGGGCTTTGAACTGTCGACCCCATTTGATAGATCGGAAATACCCCACATACAAGATTTCAAATTGTATCAAGTTTTTATAAAGGTGACACTTTTATGGCTATGTGTTAATATCCCAGTTTCATGAACACCTCAAAGTGAACCCATACACTCTGGAAACAGAAGTGGCCTCACTTCCAACACTCATATAGGTAGATCTATTTAGAGTACCCTGTAATTAAATACTCCAACACAAAGGTTTTAGATCCATTAAGAGTATAATAAACTCATCCTCATAAACACATTACAGGAACCAAGCACTGCCTGAGGGATACAAAATTAAATAAATAAATATAACCAGTGCTTGCAAGTTGCGAAATAACATACTTTGCTCATTGAACTCTACACCTGGGTTACAAGCTTAGAGTTGAGTTTCAGTCATTGCAACTCATTACATGTGGATTTAAGTCTCATCCCTTTTGCTGTTTTCCAGACCACGTTCCGAGTAAGGCCTTTTGTAAGCGGGTCTGCCAAATTTTCACTTGATCTTAAAAATCAATGTTTACCACTCCATCTTGGAGCAATTGCCTTATATAGTTGTGTCTCAATGCAATATGTCTTGATTTACTATTATAAGTCTTATTGTATGCCCTTGATAGAGTTGCTTCGCTGTCACAATGCAAATAAATAGGAAGCACTGACTTAGGCCAAATGGGAATTTCAATTAATAAATTTTTAAGCCATTCTGCCTCTTTCCTTGCTGCGGCAAAGGCAAGGAATTCGGATTCCATAGTAGAATGTATAATGCAGTTTCTTTTTGGAAGCTTAAGAAATAGCAGCTCCTCCAATGGTAAAAATCCAAGCACTAGTAGACATGGATTCCTAGGTGTCTGAAATCCAACTTGCATCACTGTATCCTTCTAATACAGTGGGTTCGCCATTGAAATGCAATCCATAGCAATGGTGTTTTTTAAATATTTTAATACCCTATAAATTGCATTTCAATGTGTATATCCTGCATTACTAGTGAACCTGCTAAGTACACCCACAGCGTAAGCAATATCTGGTCGAGTGCAATACATGACATACATCAAACTTCTAATCACTTTAGCATACTCAAGCTGGGCTACAGATCGTTCATCATTTTTACACAACTTAATGCTGGGATCAAAAGGAGTTGAGGCTACGCCAACGTCAAAATGGTTAAACCGCTTGAGTACCTTTTCAATATAATGCGATTGAGAAAGAGAAAATACATTACCATGTCTGATAATCTTGATGCCAATAATAACATTTGCATTGCCCATATCTTTCATATCGAAATTAACTGACAGGAAACTTTTAATTTCTTCAATAATATCAATGTCAGTCCCAAAAATGAGCATATCATCTACATATAAATATATAATAACTCATCTATTTGCAGTAAATTTACTATAAACATATTTATCTAATTGGTTTAATTTATACCTATTTGATAATACAACTTGATCAAATTTTTCATGCCATTGCTTAGGTGCTTGTTTTAAACCATATAATGATTTTATCAGTTTGCAAACTTTCTTTTCTTGTCCAGGTATTATAAATCTTTCAGGTTGTTCCGTACAAATTTTCTTATCTAAATCTCCATTTAGGAATGCAGTTTTTACATCCATTTGATGAATTTCAAGGTGATAGATAGAAGCTAGGGCCATTAATAATCTAATGGTTGAAATTCTAGCTACTGGAGCATAGGTATCAAAGAAATCTATACATTCATTTTGCCTAAACCCCTTAGCTACTAACCTAGCTTTAAATTTATCAATTGATCCATCAACTTTTAATTTCTTTTTAAAAATCCATTTACAACCTATAGGTTTAGAGCCTAGTGGTAAATCAACTAATGTCCAAGTTTCATTTCCCATTATTGAATCCATTTCATCTTGGATTGCTTATTTCCAGTATGATACATCTGGAGATTTCATGGCCTTGTCATAAGTAGTTGGATTCCCTTCGGTATAAAGAACAACCATGTGTTCCTCATTTATATTATCTCTGGATCCTTCTACTAGATATAGTTGAAAATCAGGCCCAAAACGATTATAATTATCTTTCCTTGCTCTTTTACTTCTTCTCATATTTTCATTATCATTTTCTATAGGTTTATCTGCAAATGCAGAATCATTATTTATAGATTATCCAATGGTTGAGAAGAAGAAGCTTTATCATTATTACCGAGCTTAGGAATAATTTTATAAGCATTTTCATAAAAATCAGCATCTCTGGATTCAATAATGGTATTTTGTTGAATTGGACTATTAGGCTCTACCACTACAAATCTATAGGCTTTACTATTTATTGCATACCCTAAAAATATGCATTCTATTCATCTTTGTCCTAATTTAGGTCTTTTAGGATCAGGTAATCTTACTAAGGCTCTACAACCCCAAACTCTAAAATATTTAAGATTAGGTGCCTTATTTTTCCATAATTCATAAGGAATGACTTTAGTTTTCTTATGTGGAATTCTGTTAAGAATGTGATAAGCTGTTAATAAAGTTTCACCCACCAACCTATACTTAGATCTGCATTTATTAACATTGAATTTACCATTTCAACAAATGTTCTATTTTTCCTTTCTGCCGTTCCATTCTGTTGAGGTGTATATGGGGTTGTTACTTGGTGAATTATGCCAACATTTTCGCAAAAATCATTAAAGTCATTTGACAAATATTCACCACCTCTATCTGATTTTAGAGTTTTAATGGTTTTACCAAATTGATTTTCAACTTCAGCCTTATAAGATTTGAATTTTTCTAAAGCTTCATCTTTAGTTCTTAGCAAATAAACATAAGTATATTTACTAAAATCATCTATAAATGTTATAAAATATGTTTTACCACCTCTTGTTAGGTTATTTTCCATATCACATATATCAGAATGAATTAAACCCAATAATTCTAAATTTCTTTCTACTTTTTGAAATGGCTTTTTAGTAATTTTAGTTTGAACACACATTTTACATTTATCAGTTGATTCATTTGGTGATCTAGGAATTAATCCTAATTTCATCATAGTGTCCATACTTCTAAAATTAACATGACCTAGTCTATCATGCCATAATGAATCAACAATATAAGCAGAAGAATATGATCCATTATTCATGTTCAGGCGAAACATGCCGTCTACAACATAACCCTTCCCAACAAAAATACCTCCTTTTGTACTAATAATTTGATCAGACTCAAATACCAATTTAAAACCATATTTGCTAAGAGGCTAACCGAGACCAGGTTTTTGCGAATTTCTGGTACATGAAGCACATTTGTAAGGGTGAGTGATTTCCCAGAAGTCAGTTTCAGGATAATAGTCTCTGACCCTACTACTTTGGCAGTAGATGAGTTACTCATGAATAAATTATTTCCATTATTACCAGATTCATAGGTTTTAAACTGATTTCTATCGTTGCATACATGCCTAGTAGCCCCAGAATCAAGCCACCAGGTCTAATCATCACTCACAGCACAAATTTGAGAAATCATAGCAACAAAATTTTCTTCAGTCAAATGTGCCTCAGGACCCTTTTGAGTGTTATTTTTCTTTTTGAGAAGCCTACACTCCCTTTTCAAATGTCCCATCTTTTGCAATAATAACAAGGTACCTTTTTCCTCTTAGCAATAATTTTATTAGTATTTAAGTTAAATTTTCTAAAGGGTTGATTATTGCTAATTGTCACCCGATTTTGAGATTCAACCATATGAGCTTTAGATTGAATTTGCTTGTCTTTCTTTTTACTTTGTTTAAATTTTTTCTCAGTACGTAGGTTAAGAGCAAGTTCATCTAAACTCATGAGACCTTTCATTTGTTTCAAATTCTTGCAGTGGTTATTCCAACTAGGTGGTAATTTTGCAATAATAGTACTTACAAGAATGGACTCATCTATCTTACTGCCCTCAGACTCAAGTTGATTTACGATATGCTGGATCTCATGAACTTGATCAAGGATCGGCTTATCGTTAGTGATAGTGTATTCAAGAAAATCACTTACAAGAAATTTTTTGATACTCGCATCATCCGTGTTGTACTTGTGCTGAAGTGAGTCCCAAATTTCTTTGGCCGTGTCCACCTTCTGGTATGCGTTGAAGAGAGAGTCTGATAGAGATTCAACGATGTGGCCTTTGCAGATGTAGTTGTCCATCTCCCACTTTATTCTTTTGCATTGCTGCTGCAGCGTCTCATCTGTGTTTCTTCAGGCTTCGGGTTGGTAAGAACGTAGACAACTCTAAGGTGGGTTAGGTAGAGGTGAAGTTGTTGTTGCCACCTTTTGAAGTTGGTGCCAACACAGGCATCCAACCTTAGGATATCAGGCTTAGCAATGGGAATGGTAGATTGGGGGGTCATTTAGAAAAATGAAAAAATAAAAATATTGCCTTAAGAATGTTGGGTCACAGACTTGGAATTAGAGAAGAAAAATTTAAGGAAAGTGGAAATTGTGCAAACCAAAAAATAGGTTACTCCTCCAGGCGTGTTACGGTCGTTACTTTCCTTAAGACAATATTTGCACCCTCACAGCTATTTAGAGTTATAGCAATTTGCCCCCATGATACAAAGAGAGTACCTAATCTAGAATGGAAACAACCTCCTTTCTAGATTCCAAATACTTGAAAATAACAGACTTTGAATGGAGTTGAAAAAACAAGGAGAAAATACTAGAGAGCAAGAGTAGGTTGGAGAGGAATTGTGTTTCTAAACAAATGAAAATCCCATATATATAGGCTTTGGTTTTTAACGTTTCAAAAAAAAAATCATAAGGTCAAAACGGCTAAAACGTTATGGCCAATTTAATTAAAAAAAATTGAAACGCTTAAACGGCTTAAACGTTTTTTTATTTATGAAATTTCAACATTAACTTCATTAAAAGATGTAGCGTTATTAAGGATATCCTTTGCAACGACTTGTAGCATTGATCAAGCATATCCACCATTTCTCAACCGTTCAACCATCACTAGAGAGTCACTCTCAACTTCTACTCACTAAAATCCCAAGCCACTACCCATTGAATCCCTAGTAGCATGGCATATGCCTCCATCCACAATGCTCGGGCATCTCCCCCACTTTTCCATGCTTTTGCTGCTATAAACTTCCCATTTGAGTCTCTTGCCACAACCCCAAAACCCATTAACTAACTTCCTCTATCGTTCCTTGTATCAACAATTAGTTTCAACTATCCTTCTTTTGGTGCATTCCGACAAACAACACTTTGGGCCCCATCCATTTCCTTATTCTCCGCCAATTGAACCTGATGATAATGATTAAAGTAGGCTATGCACCTATGGCCTAACTCGGATCTTTCAAGATCAACATTAAACTGCATTGAAAATTCACTTATTAGGAGATTGTGGAGGATAAACTACTATCTCCAATATGTGGTGAAAAGCAGAGTTAGTGAGAACTTATCTCTGTTTTGTGATAGGACATTGACAACTTCTTCGACGTTGTGGAGATGGCTTTGAAGTTGGGTTTTAAGATAAGAAAAATTCAGTCTTTCTGAATTTTGAGCATCTCCAGAAGAGGTGATCTTCATTGTCTTAACAAGACCTACAAAACAAACAGTTGGTGTTAGCAGTTATATCTTGGCCTAGATATTGCTCTTGGGTGGTAAGGCTTCGGTAAGAACGCGCCATCCAACTATTTGGATTTTCTTTGGAATTTTAGATTACCATATTGTTTTGAGTAGCTTTTGTTGGGCTCTAGACATGACTACCCCAAAACTTTTTAGATATAGTATTTATAACTACAATGCAAATAACTTTGACCACAAAGGGTGGATGAAATCATTTTTTTCAAACCAAAATGGTCGGATTAACAAGTAAATACTTTCGGACCATGATGGATGGATTAAAACATTAAAAGATAAGAACACATAGGCATAGGTATATTGGAACATCAGATTTATATGGACAAATCTTTCTATAAAGAAGGGAAAAATAATGGGTGAAGAGGAGTAAATAAAATAGATCACAAGGAAATTATAGTCGATATAGATAATTTATATTCTACCCTTGAACCGAATACACCTAGTATTGTTTTCTTGAAACCACTCTTGATTTCTTCCTACTCTCCTACCCCTCACTTTTCTTCTCTCTAGCAATTCTCTCAAAATTTCTTCCCGCTAGACTGCCTTTTCTCTTGTTAAGGTTGCCTATTTATAGGCCATACATGCCAAATGCTGCCAACACGCATGCTATTCATTGAATAGAAAGACCTGCCATGCATTAAAGAGAATGTTGAGAACAAAAAAACAACTGCATCAAAATGCATTAATGGGGCTAGACCAATAGCTTTTGAGCCTGTTTGACATTTTCCTCTGCTCTCTCTTCATCGTCATTTTCTCATCTCAACTTTGTAAATAGACTTCACTAAGAATTTATTATCAATTTCTAGTTCCCAAATGATTCTATCTTCCTCCTCAGCTCTTAAGAGGGGGACATAACTCACTTTATTCCACCCCGATTCACCAGTCTAATTGCTACCTCATTCTAGCATATATTACTCCAATCAATGAATTGAGCCACCTTCGCATCCTTCTCTCTGCTCATTAGGAGAGGACCAAAAACTTTTATCATTCCCTCAACCCATTTATCTTTGAAAAAATAGATATCTTTGCTCGACCCTAGTCACCATTTGATGCCTGTCTGTGCACCTCATAGCTCAATAAGCTAGCTTTAGTGAGGATCCTCCATGCATGTTTTGCAATTAAGGTCTTATTGAACACCAACAATTACCTAAAGCCCACGCTATCCCCTATTTTTGACATGCACATGTTCTTCCATAACACCTAACTAATTCTACACTTCCATCCCTTTATCTTCACCCGAATCTGCTTCGTTGGGCATTTAACTCATTACATAAATGCACGGTAAGGTAGAACAGGTTCATTGCATAGTTGGGGATCGCCTGTGCAATCATCTTGATCAGAATTTCTTTGCCTCCACTTAATAGAAGTTTTGTTTGCCAACCTTGTAATTTCTTCCAAACTTTCTCCTTAATTGATTGAAAGATTTTTATCTTTTTTCTATTCATCCATACTGAAGCCCCAAATATGCTAACATTTGTTTACCTTTAGATCCAATGGCTTCCTCTATCTTCTGCCTGATTTTCCCACAAATCTCCTTCATCAAACCCTTGCCTAAGAGGAGGAATATTTTCTCCTAACCAGAGCTCACCCCAGTGAGCTGTTTGCATGGCTCAAACTTATCTCAAGTGATTACCTTTGTCAACATGTCTACAAGGTTTTTGTTAGTGGACATTTTTTTCAACTGAAATGACTTCTCTTCCACCTTCTCTCAAATCCAATGAAACCTGACATGATGTGCTTTGTTTAAGAATGGTACATGAAGTTTTTGCTCAAGTTTACAACTCTTTGACTATCACAATAGAGTAATACTCCATTGAAAACCTAACTTTTGAAGAAATCTCTTCGCCCATATCATTTCTTTTCCAGTTTCAGTAGCAGCAATGTACTCAGCCTCAATCATAGATAGTATTACACACTTTTGTAGTTTTGATTGCCAAAAAATAACTCCCCCTACAAAAGTAAACAAATATCCAAAAGTAGATTTTCTATTATCAAGGTCATTTGCCATATCCACATCTATGTAGCCTTTTAAGATTGGATTAGCTCCATCAAAACACAGGTACAATTTTGAATTACCTTTCAAATATCTAAGGATCCATTTTATAGCTACCCATCGATTCCTTCTGGGATTTTTAAGAAATCTTCTCACGAATCTAATTGCATGAGCAATAATTGGCCAATGCACACCATGACATACATTAAACTCCCGATAGCTGATGAATAAGAAATTTTACCATATCAGCTTTCTCTTGTTATGTAGTAGGACAACATTTTCTAATCGACTTTGTGTGACTAACGAGCGAAGTGCTAACTAGCTTAGCAATTTTCATATTGAAGTGTTCTAGAACACACTCAATGTACTTTTCCTGTGACAGCCAAACCTTTAGCATTTTCCTGTCATGAACAATCTTCATTCCTAAGATCTATTGTCCTGGCCCCAGGTCCTTCATATCAAAAGACTTGAATAATTCTTTCTTTAGTTCATCAAGCAGCTTGATGTCTTGTCCTACAATTAACATATTATTTACCTAAAGTAACAAGATTATGAAATTGTTACTGGAGAAAATTTTGAAATATACTTATGGATCTTCTTGAGTTCTGTTATAACTATGACTCATCATAAATGAATCAAAATTTTTGTATTATTGTCTTGGTGATTGCTTCAATCCATAGAGACTATTCTTCAATTTGCATACCATGTTTTTTTTTTCTTTTTGACTTTGAAATCTTTTGGCTACTCCATATAGATCGCTTCTTCCAGATCATGATGAAGAAAAGCAATTTTCATATCTAAATATTTTAGCTCAAGATTCATGCTAGCTGTTAAGCTCAAAATTGTTTGAATAGAAGTCATTTTAACAACAGGAGAGATATTTTTATCAAAATCAATACCTTTCTTTTGTTTAAACACTTTTACCACTAATCGAGCTTTGTACTTTATTAGCTTGTCATTTCCATCTTTCTTGATCTTAAAGACCCACTTGCACTTTAGAGCCTTTTGTCTTTGGGAAAGTACTCCAACTCTAAACCATTGTTGACTCAAAATATGCGGCTTAGAAGAATAAAAGAAGATTTGAAGAATTTTCAACCAGTATGAAAATTGAAGTCGTATTCCAAATTGACTTCGTTTGCGATTTGGATTAAGTCTCCCATGAAGTTGACCAAAAAGTAAGACTTGAAGGGAAGAAATTTAAAAGAAGAATGATTTGAGGTTGTAAAACTCTAACATATAGTGAAGTCAAAGACTAAGTAGACTTTATATGCAACTTGGATGAAGTCCCAAGTCCTAAGTCGACTCCAAGAGAAACTTGATGCTTAAAGCTTGAAGAAAACTTCTATAGAAGCTATTGGTGCACTCAAGTTGTAGTCTAAGTTGACTTCAGTATGTGACTTGGGTGAAGTCGTAGACCATGTCAACTTCAGGAGCAACTTCGGTCATAATGGTCAAAAATTTTTAAACGTTAGTGCATTAAATATGCAACACCTACTGATGAGGTAAATTTTTAACTATGACACTACTACGAGTATATGACTTCTCATCTTAAAAAAAAAAAGAAGAAGAAGAAGAAGAAGAAGAAGAAGAAGAAGAAGAAGAAAAAGAAAACTGGAGAGTTGTAAGAAGCTCTCATACCAAAGCTGCTTCAAGGAGCTGGAGAAGTAAAGTTGCTAGATCTTCACCATCCATCACCGTGACAAGCAAGAAAATCCTCCCCGACTGGGGATATGGCCGCGTCTAAACCGTCGTCGTCGTCAACTGCACATTCACAGCTCCGGTCGGTGCCGACGGCTCCAGCATGCGGTTGCTGCTTCAAGCGTCCACAGCCTTATCAGGCCCATAGCAGCGGAATGAGACGATTGTCTCCTTGACGGAGAGCCCCAACTCGGTGAATGCTTCCATCTTCACCGGTATCAACGACAGCTTCGCAAGGATGATAGCTCCGCGGACCGCAGTCGCCACCTCCTTGCTGGGTTGATGCCCGTTCTCGTGATGGGGATCATTGCAAGATGGACGATGAACACGGCAAACCCAATTGGCAAAGGAGCCAAAACCGGCACATGAGAGTCGCGAGCTTTTCTCTTTGGATATGTAGTAGAGAAGACGGTGTAGACGAGGACGAAGGTGCCGATGATTTCAGCGCCCAGGGCCGTACCCTTCGAGTAGCCGGTGATGACCGTGTCGGCCCCGCCGCCCAAACTGTTGTAGGGGTCCTTCACGATGGCCTTGACGATACCCACACCGCAAATGGCGCCCAAGCACTGCACCAGTATGTAGGAGACGGCTCAGAGGAGCGAGACCTTGCGCGCCAGGAAGAGCCCGAACGTAACCGCCGGGTTGATGTGCCCGCCGGATATTCCAGCGGTGCAGTAGACAAAGAAGAAGATCATGACGCCGAAGGCCCAGGCGACGCCAGTAGCGCCTGATGACGGCGTGGATCTTGAGAAATGGAGTGACGAAGAGGAGAACGGCATGACGAGGAAGAAGCTCAGGCTCTCCAAAGAGCAGTCGGCGTTTCTCGAAGAAAGCTTCAAAGAACACAACACCCTCAATCCAGACGAAACTGAAGCAGACGGAAGTAGACTGCGAGTATCTGAAACGCTGCTGCGAGACGCTGACTGAGGAGAATCGGCGGCTGCAGAAGGAGCTGCAGGAATTGCGGTCTCTGAAGACATCCCATCCCTTTTACATGCAGCTGCCGGCGACCACTCTCACCATGTGCCCGTCCTGCGAGCGCGTGGCCGCCACCTCCACGAAAATCCGGCGGGGGTAGCCGTCCAGCGGATCCCCCGTCAGGTCAGGAAGATACCTGGCGCCATCGACCACGTAAGCACCGGATTCAGCAGAAAATGCCTGCGGCATCGGCGGCTCTAGCGGCGCCTCTTCGAGCTCGCCTATCAGTTTGGCCTTGCTGCCATCCAAATCAGACCCGCACAGCCGCCTCTTGCTTGGAGGCTGCAATGTGGCTTCCGTTGCTGAGCCCGTCTTCCGCATTGCGACCACGGTCGCGTCGAACTGCCGAATGTAGATGATTTTGAAATTCAGGGGCACCCAGAAAGTGGAGAGAGGGTCGCCGCTCATACGGACGGCCATCACGCCGCCCGTCTTCAGCGCGTGGCTTAGCAACTCCGCCGTGGAGAGGCCGTCGGCGAATGCGAAGTCGCATGTCCCATTTAAGGCATTAGATCCGTGAAGCTCATCGTCCAGTAGGATGGAAATCAAATCCATATTATCATCCTCCTCCACCAGCTGCTGGCAACGGCGACCCGCCTCGCCGACGAAAACTGCCCGGTCTCCGGATCTGAGTAGGCCCACTTCGGATAAATCCTCAAGCAGCATCTGCAAGTAGAATGAATCGTCAATCGATTCCGATGAAACGGCGCGAGGGTAGTAGGGCTCTGGAGATCTGACAACCAATCGAGCCCATGGAAATGTCAGGATCGCCACCGCGAGAAGCGCCATACGGGACAACAGTAGCCAGACGCGCCAGTCTGGGAGCTTGATTATGAGCTCATTTTTGTGAGAGGAGGCTCCGGCTCTTCCTCCTCGGCGCAGGTGTTTGATCTGCGAGATCTGATTCTTGGGGCGCTGGGCCATCAGATCCGCGTCCATTTGGTGGGGAGGGAAATCCAACGGCTGGAGTTGAAAGATATCGCTAGGCAGAGACTGCAAAGAGAGAAGGAGAAGAGGACTAGCGAGTGCAAAACCTGGCGGCGGTGTGGTTTCCACCCACGAGGGCCACACGAGTGCTGAGAGATCTCGACCAGAGGAGCATCAGCAGCTTCAATCGGACGGATTCCATTGCTTCAGCCAACCAGTCCGGCGCAGGAAACAACTGGGCCAAAGGTCATTACACCGAGGGTGCGGAGCTCATCGATTCCGGGCGTGGTGATGGTGGTGCAGGGGGAGCTGGTGCGCACGTTAGCAGCAGGACTTGCTCTCCAATACTTGAGCTGCTGACGGGATGGCGGCCGCTACATTCCAGCTTTGTCGCACAAGAACGCGCTCCGAAGCTGTGTGCAGCATGCCAATGAGTTCCGCGTGAAAGCAGTTCCGGTGCAGTTCCGCGGGAATCTGGTTCCGCGTGAATCCGGTTCCGCGTGAATCCGGTTCCGCGCAAGTGTAGCATGGCAGTTCCGCGGTAACGAAGTTCCGCGGAATGGAGTTCCGCGGGAACGACAGTAGCCGCGGAACTCGCACCAACCCGGCAGAGTCCTATAAATACCCCTTGGCCCTTCATTCGAAAAAAAAGAAAGAAACAACAACGAAAACAACGAAGACGGGGAAAGGAGCTTTCCCGCGCTCAAAGAAGAGAGAACGTGAGTTCTCCGGATATAATTTTTTTTTTAGTTAACAAAAAGGAGAGTTTCTTTCTTATATATATATAAATATATATATCTACATATATATATATATTATTTTCAAAAACTACTTTTCCCAACGTGGATACTCCCCGACTGGCGGGTTGAATTGACACACGGGTTAAGTATATTTTCTCCTTTAAAAATATATATGTGTATATTATATATATAAATTTATATATGCATATATATTATTTTCAAAAACTACTTTTCCCAACGTGGATACTCCCCGACTGGCGGGTTGAATTGACACACGGGTTAAGTATATTTTCTCCTTCAAAAATATATATGTGTATATTATATATATAAATTTATATATGCATATATATTATTTTCAAAAACTACTTTTCCTAACGTGGATACTCCCCGACTGGCGGGTTGAATTGACACACGGGTTAAGTATATTTTCTCCTTTAAAAATATATATGTGTATATTATATATATAAATATATATATATAAATATATATATATAAATATATATATATACATATATATTATTTTCAAAAAAAACTACTTTTCCCAACGTGGATACTCCCCGATTGGCGGGTTGAATTGACACATGGGTTAAGTATATTTTCTCCTTTAAAAATATATATGTGTATATTATATATATATATATCTATATATACATATATATTATTTTCAAAAACTACTTTTCCCAATGTGGATACTCCCCGATTGGCGGGTTGAATTGACACATGGGTTAAGTATATTTTCTCCTTTAAAAATATATATGTGTATATTATATATATATAAATATATATATACATATATATTATTTTCAAAAACTACTCTTCCCAACGTGGATACTCCCCGACTGGCGGGTTGAATTGACACAAGGGTTAAGTATATTTCCTCCTTTAAAAAGAAAATAAAAATAAATATATGTGTACTTTCTATGAAAATATATCAAAATACACATATATATTCAAAGGTATCCAAAAAAATGAATATTTTGATTTCTAAAATTACATAGATGTCCCGCGGGCATACAAAAAACAAAGATTTTGATTTCTAAAATGCCCTGCGCGGGCCTTCAAAAAAAAAAAAAATATATATGTATTTGCCCCACGGGCCCAAAAATATATATATATTTTTAGACTTTCAAAAATATATATATTATAAAAAAAGAATTTTCATATACTTTTGCCTGAGTAGATACTCCCCAAACAGTGAGTTAAGTTGATACGCAGGGCTAAGTACCTTTCTATTATATATATACAATATATATATATATAACCTCTTCGCTCAACCTGAGCCTTAATGTCCGAAAAAGCCCTCTTGGGCTCAAAACTCTCTAAAAAGCCCGACATGGCTCAAAACTCTCCAAAAAGCCCAAGATGGCCTAAAACCCTCCAAAAAGCCCAAGATGACCCAAAACTCTCTAAAAAGCCCAAAATGGCTCGAAACTCTCCAAAAAGCCCAAGATGGCCAAAAACCCTCCAAAAAGCCCAAGATGGCCCAAAACTCTCCAAAAAGTCCAAGATGGCTCAAAACTCTTCAAAAAGTCCAAGATGGCTCAAGACCCTCCAAAAAGCCTTAATAGGCTCAAAACCCTTCAAGAAGCCCAAGATGGCCCAAAAATCCCCTAACAAGCCCAGTCGGGCTCAAACCTTTTTTTTGTTAATTGGTCAAAGATGACCCAAACATACTTTTTAAATTCGGTTGAATCCATTTCTTGGTAAAACCACCCAATTGTTCAATCCAGAGGCTGAATGCGGGAGACGCTGGTTTCTTGTACAAGTACAGAAGCTGAAAGCGGGACACGCTGGTCTGCTGTGTAAATCCAGAAGCTAAGAACGCACTTAGTTTGCTGTGTAGGGTCACTAGTGTAGCCGACGGGCCCCTCACTAGTTCCCAAACCGAGTCATCGCTGGTCGACGGGCTAAGCGTAAACTCACGTTTAAGTCATGGCGCGTGGCGTCGTGTACCTCATATTTAAGTCATGGCGCGTGGCGTCATGTATCTCATATTTAAGACATGGCGCGTGGCGTCATATACCTCACATTCGAGTCACGGGGCGGAGCGAAGTGTACTCACTTATTTTTATATTTTTGTCAGACACGATTTTTCGTGCACTTGTAAAGACGTAGAAGGATCTTCTACACACTTTATTATTATTAAGCATTTTTTTTATGGACCATTGTATTCAACTCTTTTAATCAAGGGTTTTCTCGTTAGAGATGTAAAATCAGAATGTGGAACGCAATGCAAAACATTTCTGTGATGTACTTTTCGGACTCGGTTAAACAATTGGATGCTTTAAAATTTTGTTGGGAAATTAATTAAGCATTTATTCTCAAAGCCACAGGGAAACAATTTTATCTTTAACCAAGTTATGATATGATTTTTCACGAGGCCGGAACAAATGGTGAACCCGACGTGAAACATTCTCCCTTCATCTTTAAGAGCTGAAAACTATGGTCTTTATATGCTTATTTTCTCGAACCTAACACTCTGAAATGCTCCTTTGCAGATTTCATGGCACATTCGATGGCTTTTGGATTTTTGCCTAATGGTGGTTTTGTCATTTCTGAGCCAGACCACATGGATGCGGCTATCCCGCATCATTTTATTCGTGTACCAGAGAAGCCGGAGCACCGTGTCTATCGACACGTCGACTACTCTCCTGCAGCGATAAAGCAAAGAAGAGACCGATCTGCATTACTTAAGGAGCCACTTATTGTTCAAGGCTCGAAGACCACTCCGTCTCTACAGGCGCCAATCCAAATGGGCCCGCCTGCTCGACAGTCGGACTATGCCAAAAAGTCCGCCCGACGGTTTGCTGCATCAGCCCAACCAGCAGCACAACAGCCTGCAGGACAACCTGTTTTGATGTCCCGTTCCATGAAAAGGTCTGCGAGACAATCTACTGCAACTCGGCTAGCGCCAACTAGCCGACCAGAAGCCAATGTTCCCCGAAAAGGGAGCAAAACTATGCCAAATCCTGTTCGATGCACCATCACTCGCCAATTCGGTCAGGCTGCCTCAAGGGTTGTTGACCTAGCCTCCCGACCTAACCAAGGTGACACCCAAGAGCGGAAGAAGTCAAGAAAACAAACCAAGTTTTCTCAGCTGGAGGCTCCATTGGCCGATGGAGGGGATGACCAATTCAAGCCACAAGGACCTATTATTGTCCGATCCGGTTTAGGCACCCTGCGATTTGTCATCCCCGACTCGACGCATTCGCCCCATCAGTCAACCCATGCTCCATCTAGCTCACAAGCTAGAGTCAAATCTCCAGATCACTATGATACTGCCAACATAGTGACGGTTCCTCATCACGTATCAAGGAAACAAAGGAGAAAAGTGCAGCAGAAAAAGTAGTTCGGGAAAACAACTTCCCGGTTAAACTTGAAGGCTTCATCGCCACTGCCACCAGGACCAAGGCATAGGCTGTTCTCACACCCCCAACAAAGGGGTAGGCCGCAAAAGAAGCCACTACAGAACACTCGCAAATTGAGAGTGCCTCAAAAGCCAAGACTCTCTAACAAGTGGCAGTATCCTCAGAGTGCCTCAAAAGCCAAGACTCTCTAACAATTCGCCTCTTTCGGTGCTCAGGCTGATCCCTAACTTTATACACGAAAATCAATTCGCCTCATTAATCAGACTGAAAGAGGATATGACTTATGCGCCTGTTGTGGCCCCGTTCCGAGGAGAGCACCGGATGCCGCACCCCAAGAGAGAAGCTAAAAGGAGGAGACGTCTCCTCCAGACAACAAAAGTCAACATGGTGGACCTCACCCAGCCAAGCACTTCCAAAGCGTCGGAGATGTTAACCCGATCAAGGGCAGCCGCAATGCCCATTACACCGCCATTCTGTAGTCTCTCTCATCCTGAAGGGATCAGGGCCGCCCTCCCAAGAGGCCAATTTGAAGCATCTTACATGGTGGGCGAAGAAGAAGAGGTTCTTACACCCAAGTCTCAGCTCATTCATGACCTCCAGGAGGAGATTAAGCGTATGAAATGGGCTATGGAAACTCAAGGCAACAAGACATCAGGTTCCCATCAACCACCATCACCAAGGAACCGTTAATCAGTCCATCAGCCTGAGAAACCAATTAGGCAGCAGACCGAGGAAGATGAAAATGCAGAATTGGAGCAAGACTTTTTGCAGTTCAATAACTTACGTATCAATACCCCTCGAACGCAAGACGCGCGGGTAAAAACACCCATGGGCTCTCCACCCAGGTTTATTGCACAAAAGGAGATGGTGCATCAGCTTGTGGTCGAATGCCTTCGTCGACAGGCACCTCAACTCACTGGGGTCCCTACAACGACAATCAACAGGCCTTATCCCCCAGAGGTTGAAGCGGAGCTGCTACCTAGAGATTTGAAGCCACCAAAGATCCAATTCGATGGGACTGGGAGCGCGTTAAAGCACCTGGCATCATTCCACTATGCCATGGGCAATTGGGCGCACCATTCGAATTTTTGTCTTCGAATGTTTCCCAATACTCTTTCTGGTGATGCTTTCCAGTGGTACATATCTCTCCCAACCGACTCAGTTCGAACATGGGAAGAGATGAAAGAAATGTTCACCTCCCGATTCGTTGATACTACACGAGAAGTACAACTATCGGAATTATCTATCTTGTCCCAAAAGAAGGACGAGCCGGTTGAAGACTACATCACTAGATGGCAAAGGGCCGCTAACCGATGTCAAGCACCCCTATCTCAAGCAATGAAGGTCAATCTTTGCCGGAATGGCATCAAGACGGAAATCTCGTTGCTGATGAATGAACAGCTAAGTACATTTCAGGCCCTAGCTACAGAAGCTTGTCGAAAAGAGTATTTGTTGTCTCAACAAAAATCCTGGAAGAAGGAATCATCCACAACCACTACATTTAAGAAGAAGAAAACTGGAGAAACCTCTGCAAACACTACAGAGGTTAAGAAGCAACCAGATAAAGCAAAGCCGCCTGTAAAAGAGCAGCCTGCAAGACCCTTCCGAAGAGAGGAAATCCAATATGCCTTTGGGGAAGATGACGTGGAGACGCTATTCCAGCACCTCATGTCGACCGGGCTATTCGAGTTGCCCGCCCCAAAAAGGCCAGAAGAAGTTGGACATACTTCTCACCAGCGAGATTGCAGTTACCACCGATATGTCGGTCACCCCACTAAGAAATGTTGGGATCTCCAAGCAATATTGCAAGATTACATCGACAAGGGGATTATAAAACTCAGTCCTCCAGTGCAAGCTTCATCAAATGTTGTGACAATTGAGATAGCAGAAAAGGGTGATTGGGAAGTGGTTCGAAAACCACCAAGCCTAAGACGGACAAAAAGGTGTCTCAAAAATTTATGCAGAGAAGACAAAAGAATAAGGGATAAGGCCATTCTCCCTTTCTTCTCAAGGCATTTGAGGCAATCCTCACGGGTGCAACCATTCCTGATCATGGACTTTTTGCAGCCCGAGTTGCTACTCCCGTTCTATCAACGGCTTGTTGGTAGATCACCTCGACCAGCAAAAAAAAGATACGTTCTCGAGGAATTACAGAATATAACTCCACGTGAGTTCCCCGAGGATGGTCCGTTTTGGGACCTACATAGCAACAAAGGAGAAACCGAAACTTGCTATCATATAAATGCGTCTACGTCCAAGCCTGCAAAGCGGCGAAGAACTGCCTCGGTGCTTATCTCTAACTACACCAAGTTTGAAGTTGGGATGTCATCGGTAAACCACATCATCACGTATTTGCGAGAATCTCGACTTCTGCCAGCATCCCGGGAAACCAGAGTGGAATATTTCCGGTACTCACTGGGGGAATCAGTGATGTCTTGGTACCAAGATAATCATATCGAAGAAATTACCGAGTGGGTCATCTTGATAGATGCATTCTTGGTCCGCTTCCTGTCAAGGCAAAGAGAGCAGTTCCCTAGTAATTACTTGAGGGAAATATAATACAGTCAAGAATCTACTGCTCATTACGTAAATTATCTCAGAGACAGTACATGGAGTGATCCCTTGGCCATATGGTTGACTGAACCTGAAATGGTCACGAAGTACCTTTCGGATGCGGTATGCCCTCCGGCTGACAATGGGTACAAGACCTTTGGAGCTAAAACTTTCATAAAGGCAATCTGGTGGGTCGGCAATGAAGGCTTCAAACAAGAGGCAATCTTTAGCGACGCTGAAGGTTTTGGGAGGACAAATCAACTCCAAGTTCTGCATGTGCTGCAGTTAAACGATGCGCCCATTCTTCGAGTGTTCCCTTTCTTAACTAGGGAGTTAAGCTATAATTGGCCACATATTCAGTTATTCCATGAGAATCATAAGTATGTGTTGCCGCACTTATTTGATTATTCATTGGTAGTCTGTCAAATGGGGCAAACAGAAGAGTTTGCACTAGGGCACTTTGTTTTGAGCTTGGCCCATGACAGTTGTGCCCTTCTCTGGATCTCCTCGCTTCCTGAAGAAGCATTTGGTTCTTGGGAAGAGTTCGTCGATATGTTTATCCAAAGATTTCATGAATATGAAACAGAGTTCCCTCCAGAGATGATAGAAGTCATGCACCCCCTATCAGGAGAGTCTCAATATGACTACATCTTGAGATGGATAAATTGCAGAATAATCAACCAAAAATTCGACAAAGAAGAAATCATGGTTCATCAGTGCATCAAGTCAATGAGTGGGTACTTTCCTGAAATCCCAAAAATACAGCCATTTTTCTCAGATGTACTACGGACATTGGCTACAAATATTCAGGACTCTGCCTCCTGCAATATGGTGCAAGTTGAAGAGGATGTTCTTGCAATTCTTCGATCTGGTCGAATCACACCAGAAAATAAGGGTAAAGCCCCAATGCAAGAAAATCGTACTCAGCCAGAACAGCATATACCAGCCAATCATGAGAAATCCTCAGTATTTACGATGCCTTGCAATTATCGCAAGAAGCCAGAGATGCACTGGTTAGTGCTCTAACAGATGAAAATGTCCGTCTCGCTTATCTGGTCGACGCCACTGAGTGTGATGAAGTTATTTCATTCACTAATGAGGATATGTTGCTTGGAGACGTTAATCACAACCGACCTTTATATGTTACGGGCAACCTAGCAGGTGAACTGGTTAACAGGATCATGATTGATGCCGGGTCTGCAATTAATATCTTGCCCCTTCGAACACTCAGGAGGATCGGAATTTCTCCATCAGCGTTAAAAGACACTAGTGTGGTGATTCACGGGTTTAATCAAGGGACTCAAAAGGCCATGGGCCTGATTGAGTTGGAACTAAGCATAGAAGATTTCTGCACCGAAATCCCATGCTTTGTGATTAATGCTCCGACCTCATATAACTTGCTGCTGGGAAGGCCTTGGCTCCACAGTAATAAGATAATCGCATCAACGGTGCATCGATGCTTCAAGTACTGTAAGGATGGAGTCGAAAAAAGGATTTTTGCTGACCATAAACCTTTCACAACGGCGGAATCATTTTACTCTGATGCTAAGTATTATGACTTGGCATCTGCTGTCAACACATCAAGGAAAGCAGTTGAAGCGACCACACGCGAAGGTCAGCAGGAGGTATCTCAGGCTCCCCCCGCCCCAGTAAGCACAGACATATTCTCAAAGGGTGAGAAGATGGAAGGTCAAGGTCGTGGTCGAGGGCGCGGTCATGGACGAGGAATGACAGAACTAAGGGCTCAGTTTCAAATCAAATTTGAAAATATGAGCCTCGATCCAGTACATCCACTACCACGACAATGACAGGGGGCAACCATACCACCTCCTACCAGCTATAGCAACACTGCTGCAGGATCACGGTTCTACTTGGACCTCGAAGTCCTGAAAAAGGTTGCTAAACCGCCTCGAGCCAATTCTCCTAGGTTTGAGGTGGATCTGGAAGCTCTTCGGAGATTCCGGAATCAGGCCAATGAGGAAGCCAAGTCACTTTGCTGTGAGAGTGACGGAATGGCCACTGAGGCCGCTCACCAAAATCAAAAACCTAAGGAAACGCTCGATGAGGTTTTAGCAATGCTCGTGGGGTTTAATGTATCTGCTCCAAGTGTGCAGGAACCTCAAGATGAAAAATTTGCCCAAAAACATTTCATAAAGAAATATGGCAAGGTTTACGGTAGCCCTAACAAATCCTCTTGTTTGCCCACGGCTAAGCTCAAGAAATGGGATTTCCATCGCTATAGCAGAGAAAGCAAGAAAATTATGGATTTGATGGGGTTCTATCCTGATGAACCACATTTATCAGGCCTCGGAAGTGACATCCCTATCCCGTTATCCGAAAGACCCCTTGGTTATCAAAAGGGAAACAAACGACTTGGCCTTGGGTATAAAGAAGAAGAAGACGGCAACTTCGCCACCACCTACTGCGTCTCCACAAGTGATGACTCCAACAATGATGAAGAGGCATTAATGGAACCAGAGGACGCTCCACCTGCAATTGAGGATGGAGGGCAGCCTACTATTGATGTACTTGAGGAATTCAATCTCGGGACTGAAAAGGACCCGAGACCCATTTTTATTGCCAAAAACTTGGCCGAAAAAGAAAAGGTGGCGCTGAGGCGGCTTTTAAGTGAATTCAAAGATGTTTTTGCTTGGGGGTATTCCGAAATGCCAGGTCTCAACCTCGCTATTGCAATGCATCATCTGCATATTACGCGGGATAAAAAGCCAGTCAAGCAAGCTCCGAGAAGATTTCGACCAGAGCTCGAAGAACAAATCATCAAGGAAGTTGAAAAACTCATTGATGCTGAATTCATTCGGGAAATCAAATTTCCAAAATGGATTTCTAGCATTGTTCCTGTCAAAAAGAAAAACGGGCAGATCCGCATTTGCGTAGACTTTCGAGATCTAAACGAAGCATGCCCTAAAGATGAATTTCCTCTTCCTTTCACTGATGTGCTAATCGACAGCACAGCTCTGTACGACACGTTCTCCTTTATGGATGGATATTCGGGATATAATCAAATCAAGATGGCTCCAGCAGATGAAGCCGCAACAGCATTTCGAACACCGATGGGTGTCTTTTGCTACAAAGTCATGCCTTTTGGTCTTAAGAATGCTGGCGCAACTTATCAAAGGGCTATGCAAAATATATTTCATGATATGTTACACAAACATGTTGAGTGCTATGTCGATGACCTGGTTGTAAGATCTGAAGGTCACAATAAGCATAAAGAAGATTTGAGATCGGTATTCTTGCGCCTAAGAAAGTATGATCTCAAGATGAATCCTCTCAAATGTGCATTCGGAGTATCATCTGGGAAATTCCTCGGGTTCATAATCCGCCAAAGGGGAATCGAGGTCGATCCACTCAAAACGGAAGCAATTCAAAATATGCCGCCTCCACGAAATCTCAGAGAACTTAGGAGTCTGCAAGGCCAATTGTCGTATATCCGGCATTTCATCTCCAACTTGTCCGGCCGCTGCCAGCCCTTTCACAAGTTAATGAGAAAAGATGCGACTTTTCAATGGGACGCGAAATGCCAACAGGCCTTTGAAGCCATCAAAGAATTGCTGCAAAATCCTCCTATTTTGACAACTCCAGTAAAAGGAAAGTCACTCATTCTCTATATTGCTGCCAGCCCACAATCACTGGGGGCATTGCTCGCACAAGAAAATGCCCAAGGCAAAGAACAAGCCGCCTATTATCTCAGTCGACGATTATTGCAAGCTGAATGCAATTATTCCTCGATCAAGAAGATTTGTCTAGCATTGGTTTTTGTGGCACAAAAGCTAAGACATTACTTCCTCGCGCATGAGATTATACTTATATCGAAGGCTGATCCCCTCAAGTTCCTGATCACTAGACCAATGCTTTCAGGACGCCTAGCAAAATGGTCACTTCTGCTATCTGAGTTTGATATCAAATATGTGCCACGAAAGGCAGTGAAAGGGCAAGTATTGGCAGATTTCCTAGCAGCCCATCCTCTTGAAGAAGAATTTCCCATCTTAGAAAACCTACCTGATGAAAATGTTTTCTACGCAAATGATGATCCAATGTGGCAAATGTATTTCGATGGCGCTTCCAAGCCATCCGGAGCTGGTGTTGGAATTGTCGTAGTCTCCCCTCATAAAGACTTATTCCCGCACTCATATTTTCTTGGAAAAAGCGCAACAAATAATGAAGCTGAATATGAGGCTTTGCTCATTGGCATGAAACTTCTTTTGCAATCAGATATTTTATTTGTGCGAATATTTGGGGACTCTGAATTGGTTATTAAACAGTTAAATAATCAATATGAAGTACACCAGCCTCATTTGCGAAAATATTATGACAAAGCTCAAACTTTATTAGCAAAGTTTGAAATTGTTTCTGTTGAGCACGTTCCTCGGTCAGAAAATATAGTTGCTGATGCATTATCAAAGTTAGCCAGTATCCTCGCCTTCAATGAGCTAGAGGACATGACAATTCGAGTACAAAGATTAGAAGAGGACGAAGATCTCCAAGTAAATCAAACTAGACGGTGTGTATCTGAGGTAACTACAAACAATGATGACTGGCGTGTCCCTATCATTAACTACCTCAAATATGGCATTGAACCAGATGATTCAAACGCAAGAAAGTCGTTAAGAAAGGTTGTTTTACGGTATACCATGTTTCAAGATGATTTGTATCGGATTGCTTTTGATGGGCTTTGGCTTCGCTGTATTGACGGGAATGATACCTGTCAAGTTCTTCAAGAGACGCACTCCAGCGAGTGCGGCGCCCACCAATCTGGACGTCATCTTTATCATAGGATCAAAATGTTAGGCTATTATTGGCCTACAATGGTCCAAGACTCCATCAACTTTGCAAAATCCTGTGAAGCCTGCCAAATGCATGGAGATATTTATCATATTCCTGCTTCAGTAATGTCTCCAGCACCTATTTCGTGGCCCTTCGCTTGGTGGGGCTTTGATATTGTCGGTCCCATAAATCCGTCATCATCCAGAGGACACCTGTATATTTTAGCCGCTACGGATTATTTCTCCAAATGGGCAGAAGCTAAAGCTTACAAGAGAGTTCGAGCGCAAGAAGTGGTTGAATTTATCAAGCACAAAATCATCTACCGTTATGGTGTTCCATATCAAATCACCTCAGATAATGGCACGCCATTCAAAAATGACAAAGTAAATCAGTTATGCCAAAAGTTTGGAATCAAACAAGTATTCTCATCGCCCTATTACCCACAAGGGAATGGTCAAGCAGAGGCGTTTAACAAAAATATCATTCGAATCCTCAAAAGGACCACTGTGAAAAATAAGCGTGATTGGCACGAGAGGTTACCCGAAGCATTGTGGGCCTACAGAACCACACATCGAACTGCAACGGGAGCAACTCCATATTCATTGCTTTTTGGCGCAGAAGCAGTCTTACCAGTGGAAATTCAGTTAGCATCTTTAAGGGTTGCCATCCATTCTGGGTTAACCACTGAACAACAAGCCAAACTTCGCTTCGACGAACTTGAGGCACTAGACGAGAAACGAGTTCAAGCGTGACAACGGATCGAACTCTATCAAGCTCGAATGGTCGAAGCATACAATAAAGTCGTGAGGCATCACTCATTCAAAAGAGGAGATTTGGTGCTAAAGCTACGCACAGAGCTTATGGCCGGGGGCAAACTTACCGGCAAATTCGAGCCTAAATGGGAAGGGCCTTACATCATTGAGAGGGTCCATAGCAATGGCACATATGAAGTTGTTAATTGCGGAAATCAAATGAAAGCAACCGTGAATGGGAATTACTTAAAAAGATACTATCCATGAAATTACAAAGAAAGTCATATATCAAAAGAATCTCTACAGCCTCCCTCGTAGAAGGAAGGGACTCCTTCAAAACTCGAATGGAGTTCACTACATCAGCAGGAGAAACAGGTAACGACTCTATCAGTGTCAAATTCTCCCCGCAATGAGCATCATCATCAGATACTTCGACAACTAAGGTAGCTGTCAAAAAAAAAAAAAAGAGAGGGGGTTTCCCGTTCTTCTCGGTTTCTTGCGGAGATGGGGGAGATGGAGGCTGAGGAGAAATCTTTGTTGCCACCCCCACCTATCATACCCCCAAGCACGAAAAAAGTGTCAATGAATCGAGTTCCAGTGGCAAGGTCTGGCACTGGGCGGAAAGGTTTCTCTGTCTTATGAAGATAGTAAACCTATTGATGGGAAAGGTATCGGAAGAAAGATCATGGGTAGAGTTCACCAGACTTATATTGGTGACTTTCAGGGAGAGTACTTCGCTTATGATGGTGAGAAGAGCTTGTTTACAGTGGGGGCTCTTCCACAACAGAATTTTGAATTCGGTGTTGTCCTCGAAGACGTGTCCTCAAACAAACTTAGTGGGAATAGTAGTCCTCATGGTAATGACAGCCCCGGGGAGGGAAATCGGAAAAGGCAAAGACATTCGTATCAGACCAAGACTTTCAAAGTTGAGATACGTTTTGCCGCCAAAATTCCAATGAAAGCTATTGCAAATGCTCTGCGAGGACACGATTCCTAGAGTTCTCAGGGTTCTAGATATAACCCTAAGGCAGCATGCTGCAAAGCAGGGTTGCCTTCTGGTTCGGCAGTCATTTTTTCACAATGGTCCTAGTAACTTTATTGACATCGGAGGTGGAGTTTTGGGTTGTCGTGGTTTTCATTCTAGCTTCCGAACCAGTCAAGGGGGGCTTGTCTCTAAATATTGATGTGTCTACTACAATGATTATAAGGCCTGACCCTGTTGATGGATTTCTGATGGCTAATCAAAATGTTAGAAATCATGGTGAAATTGATTAGGGAAAGGCAAAGAGAACTCTGAAGGATCTGAGGGTGAAAACAAGACCCTCAAGTATGGAGTTTAAAATTGTAGGGCTAAGTGAGCTTCCATGCAACCAGCAAATGTTTACTGTGAAACAGAAAAATGGAAGAGGCGATAGCCCATCTCAAACCATTGAGATTATTCTGTTAACTATCGGCACATTGAGCTTAGATTGGAAAGCCAAAACGCCCCACTTACTATCTTGTCGAGCTCTGCTCTCTAGTTTCATTGCAAAGGTATACTAAATCTCTATCAACTTTGCAAAGATTATCACTGGTTAAAAAAAAAATCACGACAGAAACCACAAGAAAGGATGCAAACTTTAAGTAATGCATTAAGAAGTAGCAACTATGGTGCTGATGAAATGTTGAAGGCATGCGGTGATTCTATCAATGGTAACTTCACTCAAGTAGAAGACCATGTCTTGAATGCACCAAAGTTAAAAGTTGGCAATGATGAATTCTTTCCTAGAAATGGTCAATGGAATTTCAACAATAAGAAACTTGTGGGTCCTCAAAAAATAGAAAGACGGGCTATTGAAAACTTTTCTGCTCGCTGCAATGTTCGGTCTCTTGCTCGTGATCTGCACAAATGAGGGGCGATGAAAGGCATTGTCATTGCAGAACCATTTGGTTACTTTGAAGAGAATCCTCAATTTAGGCGTGCTCCACCTACAGTTAGGGTCGACAAGATGTTCGAAATCATTCAGTCAAAGCTTCCAGGAGCCCCTCAGTTTCTTCTATGTGTTTTGCCTGAGAGAAAAAATTGTGGTATATATGGCCCATATTAAAAAAAAAATCCTCATTACTCCATCAGAAGTCTGCCAAACAACATGTCAGGAATCACGCCTTTACAAGTGGCCCACGACGGCATAATTCCTGAGGGGGCATTTGATGAGGTAAATTTTTAACTATGACACTACTACGAGTATATGACTTCTCATCTTAAAAAAAAAAAAAAAAAAAAAAGAAGAAGAAGAAGAAGAAGAAAAAGAAAACTGGAGAGTTGTAAGAAGCTCTCATGCCAAAGCTGCTTCAAGGAGCTGGAGAAGTAAAGTTGCTAGATCTTCACCATCCATCACCGTGACAAGCAAGAAAATCCTCCCCGACTGGGGATATGGCCGCGTCTACACCGTCGTCGTCGTCAACTGCACATACACAGCTCCGGTCGGTGCTGACGGCTCCAGCATGCGGTTGCTGCTTCAAGCGTCCACAGCCTTATCAGGCCCAGAGCAGCGGAATGAGACGATTGTCTCCTTGACGGAGAGCCCCAACTCGGTGAATGCTTCCATCATCACCGGTATCAACGACATCTTCGCAAGGATGATAGCTCCGCGGACCGCAGTCGCCACCTCCTTGCTGGGTTGATGCCCGTTCTCGTGATGGGGATCGTTGCAAGATGGACGATGAACACGGCAAACCCAATTGGCAAAGGAGCCAAAACCGGCACATGAGAGTCGCGAGCTTTTCTCTTTGGGTCTGTAGCAGAGAAGACGGTGTAGACGAGGACGAAGGTGCCGATGATTTCAGCGCCCAGGGCCGTACCCTTCGAGTAGCCGGTGATGACCGTGTCGGCCCCGCCGCCCAAACTGTTGTAGGGGTCCTTCACGATGGCCTTGACGATACCCACGCCGCAAATGGCGCCCAAGCACTGCACCAGTATGTAGGAGACGGCTCAGAGGAGCGAGACCTTGCGCGCCAGGAAGAGCCCGAACGTAACCGCCGGGTTGATGTGCCCGCCGGATATTCCAGCGGTGCAGTAGACAAAGAAGAAGATCATGACGCCGAAGGCCCAGGCGACGCCAGTAGCGCCTGATGACGGCGTGGATCTTGAGAAATGGAGTGACGAAGAGGAGAACGGCATGACGAGGAAGAAGCTCAGGCTCTCCAAAGAGCAGTCGGCGTTTCTAGAAGAAAGCTTCAAAGAACACAACACCCTCAATCCAGACGAAACTGAAGCAGACGGAAGTAGACTGCGAGTATCTGAAACGCTGCTGCGAGACGCTGACTGAGGAGAATCGGCGGCTGCAGAAGGAGCTGCAGGAATTGCGGGCTCTGAAGACATCCCATCCCTTTTACATGCAGCTGCCGGCGACCACTCTCACCATGTGCCCGTCCTGCGAGCGCGTGGCCGCCACCTCCACGAAAATCCGGCGGGGGTAGCCGTCCAGCGGATCCCCCGTCAGGTCAGGAAGATACCTGGCGCCATCGACCACGTAAGCACCGGATTCAGCAGAAAACGCCTGCGGCATTGGCGGCTCTAGCGGCGCCTCTTCGAGCTCGCCTATCAGTTTGGCCTTGCTGCCATCCAAATCAGACCCGCACAGCCGCCTCTTGCTTGGAGGCTGCAATGTGGCTTCCGTTGCTGAGCCCGTCTTCCGCATTGCGACCACGGTCGCGTCGAACTGCCGAATGTAGATGATTTTGAAATTCAGGGGCACCCAGAAAGTGGAGAGAGGGTCGCCGCTCATACGGACGGCCATCACGCCGCCCGTCTTCAGCGCGTGGCTTAGCAACTCCGCCGTGGAGAGGCCGTCGGCGAATGCGAAGTCGCATGTCCCATTTAAGGCATTAGATCCGTGAAGCTCATCGTCTAGTAGGATGGAAATCAAATCCATATTATCATCCTCCTCCACCAGCTGCTGGCAACGGCGACCCGCCTCGCCGACGAAAACTGCCTGGTCTCCGGATCTGAGTAGGCCCACTTCGGATAAATCCTCAAGCAGCATCTGCAAGTAGAATGAATCGTCAATCGATTCCGATGAAACGGCGCGAGGGTAGTAGGGCTCTGGAGATCTGACAACCAATCGAGCCCATGGAAATGTCAGGATCGCCACCGCGAGAAGCGCCATACGGGACAACAGTAGCCAGACGCGCCAGTCTGGGAGCTTGATTATGAGCTCATTTTTGTGAGAGGAGGCTCCGGCTCTTCCTCCTCGGCGCAGGTGTTTGATCTGCGAGATCTGATTCTTGGGGCGCTGGGCCATCAGATCCGCGTCCATTTGGTGGGGAGGGAAATCCAACGGCTGGAGTTGAAAGATATCGCTAGGCAGAGACTGCAAAGAGAGAAGGAGAAGAGGACTAGCGAGTGCAAAACCTGGCGGCGGTGTGGTTTCCACCCACGAGGGCCACACGAGTGCTGAGAGATCTCGACCAGAGGAGCATCAGCAGCTTCAATCGGACGGATTCCATTGCTTCAGCCAACCAGTCCGGCGCAGGAAACAACTGGGCCAAAGGTCATTACACCGAGGGTGCGGAGCTCATCGATTCCGGGCGTGGTGATGGTGGTGCAGGGGGAGCTGGTGCGCACGTTAGCAGCAGGACTTGCTCTCTAATACTTGAGCTGCTGACGGGATGGCGGCCGCTACATTCCAGCTTTGTCGCACAAGAACGCGCTCCGAAGCTGTGTGCAGCATGCCAATGTGTTCCGCGTGAAAGCAGTTCCGGTGCAGTTCCGCGGGAATCTGGTTCCGCGTGAATCCGGTTCCGCGCAAGTGTAGCATGGCAGTTCCGCGGCAACGAAGTTCCGCGGAATGGAGTTCCGCGGGAACGACAGTAGCCGCGGAACTCGCACCAACCCGGCAGAGTCCTATAAATACCCCTTGGCCCTTCATTCGAAAAAAAAAAGAAACAACAACGAAAACAACGAAGACGGGGAAAGGAGCTTTCCCGCGCTCAAAGAAGAGAGAACGTGAGCTCTCCGGATATAATTTTTTTTTTTAGTTAAAAAAAAGGAGAGTTTCTTTCTTATATATATATAAATATATATATCTACATATATATATATATTATTTTCAAAAACTACTTTTCCCAACGTGGATACTCCCCGACTGGCGGGTTGAATTGACACACGGGTTAAGTATATTTTCTCCTTTAAAAATATATATGTGTATATTATATATATAAATTTATATATGCATATATATTATTTTCAAAAACTACTTTTCCCAACGTGGATACTCCCCGACTGGCGGGTTGAATTGACACACGGGTTAAGTATATTTTCTCCTTTAAAAATATATATGTGTATATTATATATATAAATATATATATATATACATATATATTATTTTAAAAAAAAACTACTTTTCCCAACATGGATACTCCCCGACTGGCGGGTTGAATTGACACACGGGTTAAGTATATTTTCTCCTTTAGAAATATATATGTGTATATTATATATATATATATCTATATATACATATATATTATTTTCAAAAACTACTTTTCCCAACGTGGATACTCCCCGATTGGCGGGTTGAATTGACACATGGGTTAAGTATATTTTCTCCTTTAAAAATATATATGTGTATATTATATATATATATATATATCTATATATACATATATATTATTTTCAAAAACTACTTTTCCCAACGTGGATACTCCCCGATTGGCGGGTTGAATTGACACATGGGTTAAGTATATTTTCTCCTTTAAAAATATATATGTGTATATTATATATATATAAATATATATATACATATATATTATTTTCAAAAACTACTCTTCCCAACGTGGATACTCCCCGACTGGCGGGTTGAATTGACACAAGGGTTAAGTATATTTCCTCCTTTAAAAAGAAAATAAAAATAAATATATGTGTACTTTCTATGAAAATATATCAAAATACACATATATATTCAAAGGTATCCAAAAAAATGAATATTTTGATTTCTAAAATTACATAGATGTCCCGCGGGCATACAAAAAACAAAGATTTTGATTTCTAAAATGCCCTGCGCGGGCCTTCAAAAAATATATATATATATGTATTTGCCCCACGGGCCCAAAAATATATATATATTTTTAGACTTTCAAAAATATATATATTATAAAAAAAGAATTTTCATATACTTTTGCCTGAGTAGATACTCCCCAAACAGTGAGTTAAGTTGATACGCAGGGCTAAGTACCTTTCTATTATATATATACAATATATATATATATAACCTCTTCGCTCAACCTGAGCCTTAATGTCCGAAAAAGCCCTCTTGGGCTCAAAACTCTCTAAAAAGCCCGACATTGCTCAAAACTCTCCAAAAAGCCCAAGATGGCCTAAAACCCTCCAAAAAGCCCAAGATGACCCAAAACTCTCTAAAAAGCCCAAAATGGCTCGAAACTCTCCAAAAAGCCCAAGATGGCCAAAAACCCTCCAAAAAGCCCAAGATGGCCCAAAACTCTCCAAAAAGTCCAAGATGGCTCAAAACTCTTCAAAAAGTCCAAGATGGCTCAAGACCCTCCAAAAAGCCTTAATAGGCTCAAAACCCTTCAAGAAGCCCAAGATGGCCCAAAAATCCCCTAACAAGCCCAGTCGGGCTCAAACCTTTTTTTTGTTAATTGGTCAAAGATGACCCAAACATACTTTTTAAATTCGGTTGAATCCATTTCTTGGTAAAACCACCCAATTGTTCAATCCAGAGGCTGAATGCGGGAGACACTGGTTTCTTGTACAAGTACAAAAGCTGAAAGCGGGACACGCTGGTCTGCTGTGTAAATCCAGAAGCTAAGAACGCACTTAGTTTGCTGTGTAGGGTAACTAGTGTAGCCGACGGGCCCCTCACTAGTTCCCAAACCGAGTCATCGCTGGTCGACGGGCTAAGCGTAAACTCACGTTTAAGTCATGGCGCGTGGCGTCGTGTACCTCATATTTAAGTCATGGCGCGTGACGTCATGTATCTCAGATTTAAGACATGGCGCGTGGCGTCATATACCTCACATTCGAGTCACGGCGCGGAGCGAAGTGTACTCACTTATTTTTATATTTTTGTCAGACACGATTTTTCGTGCACTTGTAAAGATGTAGAAGGATCTTCTACACACTTTATTATTATTAAGCATTTTTTTATGGACCATTGTATTTAGCTCTTTTAATCAAGGGTTTTCTCGTTAGAGATGTAAAATCAGAATGTGGAACGCAATGCAAAACATTTCTGTGATGTACTTTTCGGACTCGGTTAAACAATTGGATGCTTTAAAATTTTGTTGGGAAATTAATTAAGCATTTATTCTCAAAACCACAGGGAAACAATTTTATCTTTAACCAAGTTATGATATGATTTTTCACGAGGCCGGAACACCTACCTCACGACATTTAAGTTTCCTTCAAATCTATTTAAGGGACGTCAAGTGGAGTTATGAGGGTCAATAAAAGCATTAATGAGCTTCAACTTTCTCGGCTACCAACATTAAAGATTGCATTAAGTATTTTCAAGTGAGTCTCTCAAGGATACTGTAAGAGCTTCAATTCTCTCATCTTCTCCTAACCTCTCAAAGCTTGCTGTTTTGCTTCACTATTCTATAAATCTTTGTAACATGTACATTCATCTCATTTATATATATTTTTTGTTGTATTTGATTACTTGGTTTGGTGCTTGAGACAAAGGCCAAGGTGAACAATTAGTGTTCAATTAGAGTGAAACTCACTGACTACTTGTGATATTGTTGTAAAGGACCCTAGAGCTAGAATGTAGAAGAGAAGTAAGACTCTAATTGTATTGTCATTGTAACAGTAGAACCAAATGCTCAAAAAATATGTGCTTGGAAGAGTAAAGTAGGAGTGTTGCTCGAACCACTATAATTTTTTGTATTCCTTATGTACGATTATTTATTTTTCTTACTTTCTTTCTAGCTCAATCTCTTTTATTCAAATGGTTAAACTAATTGAAGGTTAAGTTTTTTATTCGCCAAGAAATTTTAATAACCCAATTTGCTACTCCATTCTTGGGTTAAGCCAATAACTTAGGACTAACATTCTTTTGCCCTTTATGCATTTGTTACTTAGAAAATTACCCTCTTCCCTTCTTTCCCTTAGCCCTTGGTTTTATTTCCCCTTATGGCATTCTCTCCCTCTTGTTTCTTCATATCCCATGATCTCCCTTGTTGTCAAGCCCCTGCTCTCTAGATCATCTTCTATAGTTTCTCTCTCCTCTCCTTTCCCTAGGATTTGCACCCCCAATTTCTTACCACTTCATCATTCAGCTATATGTTCCTTGTTGCGTTTCTCCCCTCTCCCTCCTCCATCTCTTTGACCTCCAGAAGTGCTTCCCTTCTTCATTCCAACATTGGGTTGTATAGGTTTGTTTTTAAAAATAATCAATTTCCATCCCTCCCCTTAAGCGTTACTACCCTTGACCCTGCTCTTAGATGACAACAATATGAAAGATTTGCTGTAGCGCCTCGAACATAGAGTACTAAGAAAATTATCTTACTCCAGAATCGATTTATGGAAAATTGTAAAATTTCACCCTAAAATTTTTTTATAACATAAGTTCATTAAAGCATTTTATAACACAAATCTAATAAAAATTATCTAAAATATTACAAATCATTGCCTAAATATAATTTATATTTAATAATTAAGAAACTAAATAGTGAAGATATGTTTCTCCTCCAATTACACCCAGACCTGCCTCGTTACATGTGGCCTGCATGACTATTTTTTTTTATTTTTGAAAGGTATGACTATGTAGGCATTTAAACATAAAATTCCAAAGCGATTCGAAGAAAATTTCTTACATGCTCGTAGCTTAAAATTTTACCTGCTTAACAATGCATTGCATGAATCATATACATCTTGCTTAACGGGGAGGGTACTTGAAACACCCCTGGCACCAGTGGTTAGGTGCCTAGACTCAGTTTTCTCAGAAACTTTACCTCCTATCGAAACCCCAAAGGGTTACTTAATGCTTTTCATACACACTATGGATCATGACCATTTTAAGAAAATATGCACGTCATCGTAAAATAAATTAAAATTTTTCATTTCATGGTTCATAATTTAAATCACATACTAAATATTTGTAGGATTTCATAAATCATAAAAAAACCATTTCAAAATAATATTTCAAAAATGAAAAGCTTAGCCTACTTACCTTTCACAGTGATTAGGGAGTAAAACTCTTTTCTAATTTTTTTTTTCTTTCCTTTTTCCTATAATTAGAATATGGACATTAATATATACCAACCTATATTATATTATTATATCTAAAATCAATAGTCAAATTTTATTTAAAATTTTCATTAGAAGTATTAGCTATAGTATAATTTTCTTATTATAATTTCTTACATATATTTATATATTATTTTAAAAAAGATATATAAAAATTAAAAATAACTATTGAAAAGGGCTGGACATGATTGAACTCAACTCATATATCTTTTCACAGTGATTAGAGAGTAAAACTCTCTTCTAAAATTTCTTTTTCTTTCCTTTTTTCTACAAGTAGAATATGGACATTAATATATACCAATTGTATATTATATTATTATTATCTAAAATCAATAGTCAATTTTTATTTAAAATTTTCATTAAAATTATTAGCTATTATTATTTTTGTATAATTTTCTTATTATAATTTCTTACATATATATTATTTTAAAAAGATATATACAAATTAAAATTAATTGTTGAAAAGGGCCGGACATGACTTGAACTCAACTCATATGGAAGAGAGTAAATGTCTGTGATCACTATGGTCTAAAATGTAATGACGTTCAGTATATATATATTTTTTATATATTATTTCGGTCATAAAATATATATTTTGTAATTTGTTTTAACAACTAAGTTCATAAAATTTTTTAACTCAAAATCTATATAAAATTAAAAAACTTACTTTGAATCCCTTCAAATTTCCGTCCCTTTGTCTTCTCCTATTTATTTTTTTCAACTGCCGGCTCCCTATTTGTTCTCTCTTTTTTTTTTTCTTTTTTTTATCGCGGGCCTGAATTCTCTTCAGAGTTCCACCTATCCTAGCGCGTTTATTTATAATGGTTGTACGTAATTATCCAAATTGTTATTTGAAATTTTATTTTATTTATTTTTTACCGCAATACTGGATTTGCCTATTGTTTGGCCCAACCAAATTATTACATATGCTAGCTTCTCCTTTTCCCGCCATGTTAATTTTATATATATTACAACGGCTGCACCGGAATATTTATGTGTGTATATATATAATTAACATGTCGGGAAAAGGAGAAGCTAGCATATGTTATATATATTCGTTTTCAATTGGACCGCCTTCAGTGCAGTTGCCTTTTTTTAAATGTATCTTGCTGCACGTAATTTAAAATGGTTTACTTAAAATTTTCTAAAAATGTTTTTCATAATCTAATCCATCTACATTATAAAGCACTCTAAATTCATCGCTCATATCAAGTTTTATATCAAAATAATTAATATAAGTTAAGGTATAAATATTCAAAACTAATTCATGAGACTCATTTAATTTTAGTTATTTAAAATTTTTCTAAACATAATTTTTATGATCTAATCTATTCATAATGTAAAGTATATTAAAATATACCTATCCATGAGATTTCACGTAAAATGGTCTTATATATATTAATGTACAAGTTTAAAATAGATTAACTGAATATATCTGAGCATAGCCATGCATGGCTTCTGAGCGTGCAACCCATGCAAATTTGCATGCATTCAAATTTTTTGTTTTTGTCGTTTTTTACGCGTTTCCCCGTACAACTTATTTAAATTTATTTTATTCCAACATTTTTCCTAATCTAATCAATATAAAATTAACATGAATTTCTCATGAATTCTTATATAAATCAGATTTATATATTCTAAAATTTAGGAGAAACAATTTAAAAGAATATAAGCCACTAATTGGGGCTGTTAATTGGTATAAAATTTTCAATTTATTTTGATTTTTTCAAGAGGTCGGTGAACTTAAATAATTTCATTTGGCGTATTTCAAAATTTCCAAATTCCTTCTCAAAAATTTATTTTCATATTTTGACTTCCTAAAATTATATTTTACTCTTTCTATAAATTTCAAAATGAACCTTTTTATCTTTACAATTTTTCAAAATGACCATTCAGCCCCATCTTTTCTCTTTTTTTTTTATCAACCTATACACAGTGGTTATTGTTATTATTATTTACTATTTATTATTATTATATCATGTATTCCTTAATTCATTTGTAACACTTTATCAAAATATTTATATTCGTATCTTTGCATATTGATTATTTATTTTCTAAAATAAATATATTTTTTATTTTTATTTTTATTATTTTTAATCATGTATTTAAATTAAAATTTCCAATTATACTACTTAAAATTTTGAAAATTGAGAAAAATTAAGGATTAATTTACCTGGTTCTATACTGCTATCACATTTGCTTTCGTCCATTCCCTATCACCCTTTTTGTCACCGCGTTCTTGTCCTAGTCGCCCACACAAGTAGCAAAAAACTGAAAGTCTTTCATACTAGAACAACAACCATTTCTTATTTGCCCTACCACAATTCTTAAATATTCAATGTTGCAATGGCTCCCTTACATTAATCTAGACTCGAACTATCAGGCCGATCACTGAGGTATCAATCTCGGATTGCTCATAGGAAGAATTTTCAACCATTGTTCCCAACACTGCTTTATTGACTAGAAAGGGAATATCTCTTACATAGAGCCAAATTGGAGTGGTATTTAGATTTACCTCATCTCTTCCTATGGGCTTAATTAGGTCTTCGAAGAGGAGCAACTTTTGATCATACAACCATGGCCGCCCCCTTAACACACTATCTTTATCCTCTTCGTTCTCAAAGGAGATCACATATAGATTCTTGTCCGCCTCCTTAAAAATGACTATTTCCCTTGTTTGCCATATTCGTCTCATTAATGATTTGAACAATTCACGATTATAGCTCTGCAATGCCCATATCGAGCAAATCATTGCGAGCTTCTCTCTTGGATTAATCTCTAACATTACATCCACTCTGATATCTAGGGTTTGCATTTCCTTGACTAACAATTCCTCCAAATGGAGTGTCATCCTGCTTCAGGTTTTTCTATCCAGATGGAGTTCTCGTCCTTTATATTACCACAAAAATTGTTCAATCAATCTGATCACGTCTTCTTTTTTCCCCCCAATCTTTGATCCTTCACCAATTTTTGGGATGAAAATTTCGCCCAGCAGGAAAAAGACATAGGAAGGTACCTCAGGAGAGTTAACTTGTGCTGCTCTTTGATATGCGCCTCTTTAACATCTTTTATTGTGATAATAAGCCACCTAAAAATACTTGTGAATTAGGTTGTGTGGTCACCATTTTAATTTACCTGCCCAAGTCTCACAAATTGCTTTTTGCCTGCAAATTCTTCGTGTTGAAATATGAATCAAATATAACATGATTTTATTCACATTTTCTATGATGATAAATGAAGAAAAGAAAAGGTCTTAATCATGTATGTGTGTTGAGTTAAGTTAAAATATTAAAAATCCTTAAAGTACATAAATCAGAATTTTTAGTACTTTTTTATCAATGAAAATATCATCAGATAAAACAACAAGATACAAAGGTTTAATAAAATATTTCTATTGATTTTAATGCTAATAGAATATTTATGGAAGAATTTTCGTTGACACAATTTGTGGATGGAAAGGTAGATAGACCAAATAGTGAGAAAGGAAGGCAAAGTAAAAATTTTCGATGACAATGGCATTGATGAATTTTTCACGCATATTTAAAGATTTGAAAAGGGATCAATAGATTTTCTAAGTAATCAGTAAAGATATTGATTAACAAAATTGTGTGACATTACATATACTAATGAAAAATCGCAATGGTCTACCATTAATGCTATTTACTACCTTTTGCTTATTTTTGAATTTTCTATTTAATTTTTCCAAGCATAATTAGACAATCTTGCTGATTTGACTTCTAACAGCTCTTTGCAATCTCAATTGCCTTCTTTTCTTTTCTCCAAAATTGATCATAATGGAATTCACGCTTGGATTTTTTTAGTATTTTCTCTAACATTAAGGACTAAGAAGAGAGGGTAGTGATCAAACATAGCTGTTACAATATGGTGAAACAGTGCATGAGGAAATAGCTCTAAGGATTCATTAGTAACTAATGTTCAAAGATGTCTAGCCTTAACTCTACTGTTACCCATTCTATTATTCTTCCATGTGAACTGAAGCCCCAAAAAACCTAAATATAATAATTTATATTCATTGATCACCTCTTGGAAGCATAACATCTGACCATTAGATTTAAAATTAATACTGTCATACTTAGATATTCCAATTACTTCATTAAAATCTCCCAAAGCAAGAGATGATGAAGGTGTTTGAGCATTCAAAATCCTCAACAAGTTACATGACTCCCATCTCTTGCTTACCTTTGGGACCCCATAGAAGCTGATTATTCTCTATATTCTACTATTTTTGTTTTGATCTACATACCAATTAGTTGACTAAGACGAATGTTATGTTCCAAAGTAGTACTAGCCCACCTCTTTGTTCATTACAATCATCCTAATTGCTTTAATTTGTTATTTCTTCTTTTTATTTCAAAGAAGAAGATAGTGATGAGACCTTATTTTTTGATTATATCAAGAATATTTTAAATTGTTCATAAGTTTCCAATCTCATAACAAATACAAGTGATAATTGACATTTATTGAGGGAAAGTTGAGAGATCATCTTATCTATGACAATGATTGATTTTGAATCCTTAGTGCCACCTTAGAGTTCATCTTCATTTTTTTAAGGTTGTGTCCTGTCCCATCTGCTTTGGTTCTGTATCTTTCATCAACTCCTTTCTTTTTCTCGTGAAGTCGATGTCCTTTGTGTCTGATTTCAAGGTTGCATAACCAGCATAGGGATTGTGGTCCACCTCCACTTTAGTTTTCATGTAATCTTCCCCTCTCGACCTTTCCTCATTTACTCTGGTTTGCCTCTTCCATTTATCAATTGAAGCTAGTTTACTACATGACCTTCGATTTGTAATGGTAGTTTGCTTATCCCGGTAGAGTCTTCAATCATCTACGGTCATTGGTATAGTGTGTTGTATCTAGGCCCTTCCTGCATATCAATAGTGAATCATTCTTCGAATTTGGCCTAACTTTGGAAGTCTTGCAACTATCAATGTTTGTCCCTTCATCGGTTTTCAATTTAATCATGTAGTTGGGAATTCAGTTTTTTTTTATTTAAGCCTTTCTTAGATGTGGGAAATGGGGATAATTATGTTGTATGTGTTGCTTCCTTATTTTGTACTATCTTTACGTAGTTCCACCTACCTTGGACTTAATGTTGTGTCCTCGTATGGTTGGAGCACTACATTGCTATAATTATGTATCCATCCTTCTTATTTTGATCCATCTGTATAATCTCCATAGTGGGTTTAGTCTTTAGATTTTGTGAATTCCCACAAGTTCGTTTACTGGAATGACTTTTAAACTCTTTTGCCCACCACTTCTATTTACCTACCCTTCCTTTTCTGCCTGGCCTTACCTACTTCCACTCTCACAATGAAGTTTTTGGAGTTTAGTTTGGTGTTCCTTTGACCATTTAGTAGATCCCACACATCAACATGGGTTATCTCTTATATTAAGGAATTCATATTGGATTTTGATGAGATGCCACCATTTAAAATAAGGTGCAGTCCACATTAATAAATCTCATTTTCTATTATTCCATTACTTATCACCAATCCCTCTGACATTCTTCCATTCATAAAAGTTGGTTTCATTACACTTTTTAAGACATGCTCTTATTGATCATTCCCCTTGACATCTCTCAATGTAAAGTTGTTCCAACTGCTACACAACCATCCTCATTTGTGTCCTCACTTCTTTGTTTAGTTTCAGACAAAAATAATCCGTCTTTTTATTGTTCTTTTAGCAATGATTTTTCTTTAAATTATTTGCTCTTGCTTTAATGTGACTGCTTATTTGTGATGTCATGTTGCCTAGACATCTCCAGTGGCTAGTCAACAGGGACCACGTGGCTTAAAAAAATTGGCAGCATTTTTCGATAACTTATGGGGAGTATATAGTATAGAACTTGTTGTACATGAATATCAAGATTCTATTTCAAAATATAAAAAGTAGCTCTATGCTCATACATTTATATCTTTGTACCATAGAGACATCCGTATGATAAGAAAGTCCTTGTATTCCACACAACAAGGCAACCCAAAATATTATCATATATATGTTCACATAGATTGTAGACAAATTCAAAATACACAAGTATAATATCTTCATCACAATTAGGTGAAACTAAGCAAGTGTTTACATTTATTAGCATCGACAAAAGCATAAGGTTCAAAATAACTAAGAACACGAATCTTAATCTAATAAGTTGATTCTCCTAGGTTGTATTCTCTTTCAGTCCTATTTCAAGACACCTCACCTAACCTGTAATCGAAAAGAAAAATAATAAATTATGTAAGTCTAAATAGACACAATAAGTAGATAGTAATTAGCAAGAAGTGAAATCAAATAAGACTTGTGATGGACATGCCATGACAATCATGTAATATGCTAATTCCAAATGACCATGCACAACTTATGGAATCAACACCTACACCCAAGAACATATGCATACAACTGCATGTCTTTAATAGGTCATACATAACTCTTTCCTCATGTCAACTAAGGGCCATGAATAATCTGTTTTCTCATATCAATTGAGGGTAATGGACGACTCTATATCATCAGATAAACTACTCACACACAACTCTTTTCTAATGATTACAAAATGCAGCGTGACCAACCCATCTTAAATCAATGAAATACAAGACAATTGTAAGAAACAGAGTGCAATAACTATAAAATTCACTATCACAAATCACATACATATCATTAACATTTCTTGTATGCATATTCACAATTTTATTGTACTATCTGTTAGATTGGTATTTCACCGAACATCTAATAGGTGTTATAAGAAAAACTACTAATTATTCATATTCAATTGCTGAGTTCAAACCATCACACCTTCTTGTGATAAGGAAAAGCTTATACACCGATCGTCCAATGAGAATCACCTCATAACTCTAAGTTTCTTAATGTGCTGTCTAAGCATCTCCCTTCACAATGTAAAATATTCCATCCCCAAGTTTTAAAAGTGCAATTAGCCCTAAATTTTTATAATACAATAAGAAAATAAGATTCTATTACCAATCTCAGAAGAATAAATCATCTACTTACTTAGATCAAGATTATTCTCAAAATCAGTAGCCCTAACTTGAATCTCCAAGGTTTCAAGCTCCCTTAATATGAATCAATGATCCTCAAAGCGGTTTGAAGAGTTTTGCAAAAGGCTAGCATCAGGTTGAGAGCTGGAAGAAGAAGAAGAAAGGAGAAGGAGAAGAAAACCAATGGAGACAAGGGTGGAAAAATAGTCACACCCTTCTCTCAAGAAAATTCTTACCAACAAGGGTCGAGCCAAAGCATGGGCCCTATAAATGACCATACAACCTAGCTAACATAGCCTTTTTACCAAATTACTAATTTTTCCACCTTATACCTACTCCATGAGGCTCAAGATAGTCATAGTGCCCCCAATGACATATGAATCATACACTTCTAAATCAATACTCAATGAATCATATCATATCCAAGTGGGTGCAGCCACACAAACATGGTCAAACAAATATTATCATAAAAATATCTGGTCCTCACATTATCAACAATGAATATTGTAATAAAAAATTTGTTGTCAATAGTAATGGCAATGATTATATGCATGATCAAATTTTAATAACCTAATTCATCCTTCATCTCTTAGGATTACTTTATTCTTTAGGATCAACAATTCTTACCACCATTTATTCAACCGCATTTATATTAAAATATTTGTATTTATTTCCATTGATAAATATTGATTAGCCATACTACAGAACTCACCAAATATTTATTGATCGAATTTGACCGAAAATAAGTCAACTTATAAAATATTTATTAACTAATATTGGTCAATGTCTATGCCCTTCTTAGAGGCTGTCTTATTTATTCTTCATAGGCTCATAGCTAGCCTGATGATGGGTATAGTCCTCTAAGAAAACTATATATTTAACAAAAATAAGTATTCTTGAATTTAACAAACAAATCACATTCTAAACCTAATTTTTTTATTTACTTACTTCTACCGATAGTTAATTGTACCCTATTCAATTATAGTTACACTTGGAATCAGTTCCATGTATAAGTGGATTGATAGAGCGTCTTGATTTAAAGCCTTCAAATCAAAATCTAATCACTCCATTTCGTTTGAAATAAGTCATTTAGCTAAGAATCCAAATTTGCATCTAGATTAAGATTTACACAGGTTATTATCATCTAGTGGATAATAAAAACATATTAAAATAGTTTTTATTGTTGCATGATTCTAAAATTTTTAAGTAAATTAAATATCGTACCTTCTAAAATATATTATAGGGAAAATGATTTTGTAAATTATTATAGCATTTCCATGTTTGTGCAAATGGAATAACTTCCATGTTTTATACATTGATTTTATATCTTTCTAAAAGTCAACTTACATAAATCTTGAATAGAAATATTTTTAATAAGTCAAATTGAATTAGGATTTGACTGTCATGATGAGCTCAAATTAAGAAATTAATTATGCAAATAATGATAAATGAAATAGTTAGATTAACTTTTTATTTAATTGCGATGTCAACAAAGTAAGAATTAAAGTTCCAGAATTTACTTTAACATGAATAATCTCAATGGTTTTCATAATTTACATATTACATATATTTGCAAATAATCAAGATCCACTCATGACTCCAATTAAATAATTTTTGGTACGACATAAGTATTAGTGTTACATGATGTGACGAGTCTAATTTTGATTCCATCTTCGTGTAGCCCCATCCTTGCAGCTGTTTAAAAAGCCTTGTATACCCCATAAGTAAACATATATTTTTTGACATCACATCAACAAATAATATAGAAAAGCATTATATATCACACAGCACATATAGATTCAAAACCAACAATATTTATTCAATGAAAAGTTCAAAATTCACGATCATATCGGTTACAAAATTGGCCTTCCAATGCAATTAGGTGAGAACTGATACATAATTAATTCATTTACTCATTCTTCCTCTCTTCATTTGAACTAGTACGGGTGAGAGCATCTTTCACAGATTGGATGGTGTTTGCCATAGCTGCTGCAGCACCTGCAACAACACCCCCACCACTAGCTCCTTGATCATTTGTTGAATGATGCTGATGAATCACCTCAACATCACGCGTCCTCTGCATCTGCCCTTGCCCTGCTGACGAATGGTGGTCCACTGTCTGCACTCGCCTCTCTTTCATGCCCCCTTCATCAACCTAATTGCATTGCATTTCTTTTCATTCAACACCCGATAATTAATTCAAAAATCATGCGTGATCATGAGATATATATGGCCTTGGAGTTAATTTAGATCTTTGAACAAACAATACCTTAAAACTAGATGAAGAAGATCTAACAACTAAAATCTCACATCCTATCATCCCCACTATAACAAAAATTTATTATGTGTGGTCACTTTTTTGCCACCAAAGTTTAAATGCAAAGTTTTGCTACTATTTGCAGCTAAAATTTAATAACTATATTAAATATTACTTGTTATCTTTAAGAAAAAATGACTATATTTAACCAAATATTACTACTTAAAAGCAACTAAGCATTTGTAGTTAAGTAATAAATTACAGCCAAAGGTATATTAAATACAACTAAAAAATTAATTATATAAGACTAAATTTGTTGTGGTGCCTTCTCATCATTCTTCGTCAACCTAATTGTATTGCATTGAATGTATTGCATTTCATTCAACACCCAATTAATTAAGTCATGACTCATGGTCATCATATATATATGGCCATGGAATTAATCTATCCCTTTGAACAAACAATAGCTCAAAAATAGATGAAGATAACTCATAAATCTGAAATCTCAAATGCCTACCGCCCCTCATTATCATTCTTTGTCGACCTTGTTATTCTGCTATGGCCCTAGATATGAGATAGTTCTTACCGAATTATGGTCTAAAAGAATTCTCGGGCCTCACATGAATAGCTCGAGCTTTTCCGGTGATTTATCATTGGTATTAAAGTCAAAGCGATCATATTCGAATCATGGGCGGAAGCATTATGAGATGTAAACCTTGTTTGAGAACATTACAGTATCAGTTTTACTTTTTGCAGTCAATTTCTCGTCGCAAAAAGTTAAAATTTGGTTTACTTGCAGGGAAATTCACTTGGTTGCAAATAGTATTAGCTCATGTGCTTTAGCAACCAACACTACAACAAAATTAGGATATATGGGCCCCTCTTTTGTAGTCAAAATTTTAATTTATCTATCAAATCTAGCTTAAGATTTGGTTATATTTGATTAAATGCAGTCAAATCTTATTCTAATTGTGATCAACATTTTATTTATATTTGTAGTCAAATTTTAATAGTTCCTTAAATATTATCTTTTGTTGCATTTAATATAAATGTGGCTACATTTAAACAATTGCCTTACTCAAAATTAACTAATTATTTGTAGTTAAATCACCAACCGTAGCCAAAATAGGTTTTGCTTCTATGAAACTCTCTTCTACGTTACCCCATCTATTTTTACACCCTTGACAATTACTAAAACATTTACTTTATTATTTATATTCACTATCATTTATATTATTTTGCAAACCCTTTTGTTTTTATAATATTATTGTGCATGAGTTTCATTTAAAAATATAAAAAAATTAGCATTAAAATGGTTTGATATTAAATATCAATTTTAAAGTTGTATTTTGATTTATAAACTATCTAAAATACCATTAATATGAAATAAATAATTCTGTAAAGTATCGTTATATTCTAATACATATATGAATATATCTAGGCATTTTTCATAATTTATATATGGATATATCTAGGCATTTTTCATAATTTATATATGAATATATATTAGTAAGAAAAGATGAAATGTATTTCCTATCAATCATAAAAGAAATTGACAAACATAAAAAATACTTCTATCTAATCTAGTTAAATAAAACTTAGATAGAGCCAAAATATATTTAATGCAACCAAATATATATTATGTATAGTGAAAAAAATAACTATATTAAGTGAAACTTGTTGCATTGCAATTTTTTTTTTTAAATGAGTATTTGATATTGAGGAATAATCCTGTTAGTCTGGGTTAAGCAAATGTTCTGTTTAGCGTACCTTAAAAAATTCGTTTACAACAATTTTTTTATTTTTTCTTCATACAAACAAGTATACTTAACATACAAACCAACTTTTACCATTTTATGTATGTGTATATATTTTTTTGAGATTTTTAAAATCTATGTATATATATATATTTAAAATACCTCTATATTTAAAAATCTAAAAAAATATATGCACATATCCAAAAATGGTAAAACTTAGTTTATATATTAAATACATTTAGATAAACAAATGTATGAAGAAAAAACAAAAAAAAAAGTTTTTTGAAATAGGTTAAATTGGACATTTGCTTAGCCCAGGCTAACAGTATCACTCATCTATAATATTAATAAAAAAGTTTATCTTCCTTGCATATAACTAATATTTTTTGGCTGCTAGTAATAGTTCGATGCAAATAATGGATGGCCTAGATTAATTTTGGTTAATATGCCTCCTTACGAAGGACAGAAAATGGTTTAGAGTAGCTTTCTAGTGCTGATATCTTGAGTGGCAGCTCTCATAGAGTTATGACAGGCCTTCGAGGTAAGCTCTCGAAGAGTGTATTAACATGGCTCAAAAATCAAAATCAGGGATCTCGCATATGACTGAAGGGAATTCAAGGGGGTGTATGATCGTATATATGTCCCAAGATCACCCAACATCAAGGATCACTCCTAAGATGGAATTCAAAAGGGTGTATTAATATGACCCAAGATAATTAGGAAATCCCTTCTAAGTAATGATTGATCAAAGGAAAATTATGAAATCTTGAATGGACTGCTAAAGGTTCGCTTCTGCTGCATTCGACACCTAAATTTCAGTCATAATCTTGATACGGCTACGGAATTTGGACGTTCGAAAAACAAGGCTGAAAATGGATGAAGATTACCCTGATATCTCATACACCCATTATCAACCTTGTATTGCATTCGACACTCAAATTCGAAAAATGGATGAAGAAGATGACCCCTCTGATCATCAATCTTATATTGCATTCAACCTCCAATTTCAGTAGCCATGATCATGACATGGCCATGGAATTTGAACCTGTTCAGATGACTTCGAAAAATAAAGGGCTAGCTGTAAATCCCATGAATTGCGTGATTCCTGACAACCCAAAGATGTGGGTGGATTCCAGATCACTTTTATAGCCCAAAAATAAAAATAAAAATGCAGTGTCGTTCTTCCATCTTCAAAGTCCACAAAATGGAAAAGGAGTAGAAAGAGATTCTCACCTTTGTCGACATGTTGTTGTGTGTTGCCATATCAGAGAACTGCCGAAGCTGATTTCAAAACCCAGAAATTGGTGTTGCTTTTAGTTAGTTTTCTTGAACTCTATCCCCACGAGAAGAAATGGTCACCGGCGGTTGCTAGTCTCTTGCTGCATGCCCGTTTTATACAACAGCTAAAACCGCCTGTAGCTTACGCTGTGGAGATGCAACTGGCACAAAAGGCGAATCATAATCTGACCGTCCATTCGATCATGTTATGTATCTAACCACACAGCATCAAATTAATGATCTTATCCAGCAGATAATGCTATTCGGATTAACGGTAGAAATTGATAAAATAGATGATGAAGTGGTGGAAAAGACAACTCTAACGAAGTTTTCGTTTCCATGTTGCATTTATTCTAGATTTACGGGTCCAATTGGTTGCAAATTTGCAGTTTGCTGCCACGTGGAAATGGTGGAGAAGGTGCGCGGTTTACAAGGCAAAACTCGTTGCGATCGCGTTGGACGAATGGAGCGCTTTTGATGGCCCACGACTTCACGTGCATGCTTTTCTGTTATTGACAGTTGACACGCATTGCATTTCAGCCGGAGAGTGGATTGGTTTAAACCCCAAAACTTCTCAACCAAATTTTCTCGGTGTGCCTTGTTTTCCTTTCGAAGTTTTTAAACCAAAATTTTTTAATCCAAAATATTTTATTCTCTGAAAGGATCTTATTTTTTAATTATTTCTTTCCATCTTGCTATACAATTTTTCTACTTTTGTGAATAAAAAAAAATTATCATACTTTTTAATTATTTTTGCACAATTATCATATAATTAACTTATCTATTTTAACATTATTTCATTCACTTCTCATCATTTACCTTTGTTATATCACAATATTTTCTTTAATTTAAAACTCTTTTTAGCTAAAAATTTTTTATCCAAAAATTTTATCACTTCACCGAACACACTCACAACATAAAAATTTTCACTCTTTATAATTAATTTATTTTTAAATTATTTCTTCACACATTTAACTATTTTAATTTTTAATTATTTCTACACAACTACTCATACAACTCGCTTATCTATTTTTATTATTTTTTAATTTCTTTACTCCTTGTCATTACCCTTTTCATGTCACATTATTTTTTTCCATTTAAAAGCTTTTATACTAAAAGTTTTATAACTTCCCAAACATAACCGTGATTTAAAAAAAAAAAGACAAAAAAGGCTTTATTGTAGTGGTATGGGGACCGGATAACATCTACGATTTAGGCACATCATGATGAATCACAATCCAAATTTTTATGTACTAAAAAAAAACCTAATTTACTTAAATTCAGAAGGTCTTTGCATTCCGTAAGAAAAAAAATCCATTCCTTACGACACAAGCTTTTATATGATTTCACATATTAATCATCTGATTACTCTTTTTATTTATTATTACTCTTATATTTTTATCTTTTTAAAATTTTCATACAAATATCCATATTATTTTATCTTTATTATCTTTTCTTCTAATTATTCTCTCAATCATATCATATGACTATTCACTCTTTCAAAGTTTTTCCTTATAATTTTTCCAATTTTTTAATTCATTAGCATACAGATCTTGGGAATTCTTTACTTCACCACAAATTAAAAGGTGCATAATCCCAGAAAGTATATAAATTAACGTAACAAAATTATTTAATTTGTATATTAATTTTCTAGTTAAATATTTAACATTTAAATTTTTTAAAACATCAAATAGCTTGATAAATAATTTCATAAATTATTATTATATTTTAACGCATAAGTGAACAGACATAAGCATCTTTCATAATTTATACATGATTATACATATTTTTATCAAGTATTAAAAATTTGATTAAACTGATTTTTGTATTTTACGTGGTTGTAATCATTTGCAAGTGATCGGAAGAGGGGTATTTTTGACTATTTTTGTTTTTTATATTGTAAATTTAGATGTATATACTATCCATAAACATTTATTATTTTTGAATATGTATATATTTTTAAAATTTTAAACACGGGACTATTGTAGTTATTTTTAATGTATTTTAAAATTTTAAACATGTTTATATTGTGCTTTTTTATGGTTAAAATGGCCACAATATCCCTGTATTTAAAATTTAAAATATATATACATATATCAAAAATGATAAATCTTTGTTTATGGGGGTGTAACCAGGTCAAGTTATTCAGTCTAACTCATTTAAAAAACTTCAACCTTAATTTCTTTATAATCCATTTAGCTAATGCAAATCTATTTAACATAAAAAGATCAAGTTGTAGGTTATTATTGGGTTATTAAAGGGTTGAATAATTTAAAAAATAAAATATTTAACATGTAATTTACATTATAAATAAAATCTTTTGATACCAATAATCTAATTTAATTGAAAACATCATCTTTCATATATATATATATATATATTCACAATTAATATACTAATCTCATTGTTGATAAGTACGTATAATTTTTAAATTAACATCAAGAAAATGTTAACTCTTTATGAGTTATAAATCTTTCGTGGATCCATGAGTTACCCATACAACTAACCTATTTATTTTAACTTTATTTTCCTTTCTTTGTTCCTGATTATTATCCTTGTCATATTATATTATTCCTCTTATCTTAAAAATTTTTACATCAAAATTTTTTATCACTTTCCTAGTAGACCCCAACCCCAAAATAATTTACCACATATACAACAGAGTATTTGCAAGTAACTTGCATTTCAAGGGAAAAAAATGAATTTTGACCTTTTGCAACAAAAATGGATTGCAAAAAATTAAATTTGGGAAAGGATAAAATTTTTGGATGAAAAATTTTTAAGGTAAAAGTTTTTAAATGAGAAAAATAATGTGATACGATAGAGGTAATAATGTGAGAAAAATAATAAAGTTAAAATTGATAGATTAGTTGTTTTGGTAGTTGCATAGAAATGATTAAAAAGTTGAATAGTTGTATAGGAAGATGTGAGGAAATGAAGTTGTAGAAAGTGAAAAGTTTTGGTTTAAAATCTTTATTTATTACCAAACATGTCGGTAATTCAAAAAAATGTTAATTCCATCACATACCACTTGTTTTTCTTAAATGCCCAAAATACCTGCACGCTGGAGTACCTTAATTTCATCATTAAAAAATAGGATAGTTGTAGAAAGTAAAAAATTTTAAATTGAAAAGTGTAGACATCTCATTTTTAACTCAAATGAAATGAATTAGGACATATTTCACATATTGGTTTATTTCAGATCATAACAATATTTTTTTATTATTATTAGATTCAATTTGCACCTATTAGGCCCACCATCATTTTCCAAACTTAATAGCCTACTTAGGAAATAATGGGCCTTCTTTTGGATTTGTATTTGAAAATTGACCAATGTATTTGCAAGCTTAATATTTGTGTAGGGTCGACTTGAAGAATAGGCCTCCAATGCCTTAAAACCACTTTGGAAGCAACAATCACCTATCCTTATCATTAATCAAGAGCAATTCGCATTCAAGATAAAATGAAGAATATTTTTCTTAAGCTAATCGATCAGAAGTGACATAATAAATGGTGTGGATCAAATAAATTATCAACATTTTATAAAATTTTCAATGGTCAAAATATGTTTGACCCGACAAAAATATAGAGATTTACAACCTTACAAATGAAAAATAAAAGTTACAAGTCACCAAGTGAAGATCCAATTCATTAAAGTATCAAAGGACATTAATAAGGGAGGGCCTCATCAAAATCAAGGTAAAATAAGTGAAGATCAAAACACGAATGGAGGATGCAAAATCAAATGATGAGACAAAGTTAACTTCTTAGCCAAACGAAACCATGGGCGCCAGGGGGGTTTTCCAAAACTACTCATAAAATTACTAAAAAGGACTCCCTTGAATTATAATATTGCACAATGGTTAGGTAGGCTTACGGAAAATATTATTGAAGCCCATTTATGTACAATTTTTCAAACGCAAAAGCCATAAAAAGATGCCTCTTCTTCATTTGGGGCCAGCATTAATGGACGCCCAAGAAACTCCATGTGGCCGTTTTTTCCATCCCAAAATTCTTGTATTATCTGGTTTCCATGACAACGCCAGCTTTCATCCCTAAAAAAGTCCCAACGTTGTCTTCCGGTTCTGCTTTATTCTCCTCCAGCCGTTCCCAATTCCCATCACTGTTTCCCATTGTTCTCATCCATTGCTGCATGATTTCTCACGCTATTATCGCCTAATGCACAGCCGATGTTTTCAACCCATCCTCCCATTTTGCATAGCATTGCATTATAAGATGTAGTTTTTTTTTAGAGTGTGTTTGGAAAATGACAAAATTTTTTTATGAAAAATTTTTGGTGTAATTTTTTTTAAAATTTGTAGAAAATAATATGATATAATAGGAATAATGATAAAGAGTAAAAGAGTATAAAGTTAAAATAAATAGATTTGTTGTATAGGTAATTATGTAAAAGTGATTGAAAATAATGTAGTTGTACAGAAATTCATAAAAAAGTGATTAACAAATAAGTTAGTTATAGAAAGTTAAAAGTTTTAATTGAAATTTTTTTTATGATTTCCTGAACACCTTCTTAAAAAAACAAAGACAGTTTGTTTTCAAAAGTAGGCAGCGGGATTAGATGGTCCAATCATGTCATCATCTTAGTATACATAACATACTGGTCATCACGTTATTTTCCTTTTTTGCATGGTATGCATAACAGCTTATCCAGCCCGTCAGATGCTGCTTAGCCGCCGCACCTTCTTTTTAATTTTTTTTTATTTGCATTAGCTGCATCACGTCATTTCCCTCTTCACATAGCACCCATGTTTGCATGTTGATCCATCAAATCTGTATTTTGCTACTGCAATTTTGCCTCAAAAAAATTTATCTCTGAAACGTCATTTGCATTTAGCCGTGGTTGTCCAAAAATTCCCCGGTTTATTTTCCTTCCCAATGTCACTTCACCCCTCTTCTATCGTTATTCGTTCAAATTTATACAAAGTGACAACTCATATTATAATTAAGTACATTCACAACTATTATAATAAGAAAGGAATTTTTTCTTTTTATTGAAAGCATGACAATTGATATTATAATCAAGTACATTTACAACTCTTATAATAAGAAGAGAATTTTTCCTCCTTATTGAAATTTATTCAACATGACAACTGATAATATAATCAAGTATATTTACAACTCTTATAATAAGAAGGGAATTTTTTCATCCCTAATACTGGAGAAAATTTATATAAACCTTCACACTGGCAAAAGTTATAAAACTCTCACTGTTGGGAAAACCTTGTTGATTAAATCCATAATCACCCCAGGATCCTCCATGCTAAATTACGAAGAAAATAAAACCATAAGCGGAAGCGTACCTGAATCCATAGGAGTAGTTGTTGTTGAATGCGGAGGTTTTCTGATCTTCCAAGTTAATGCCCTAGGGTTTTCTGGAGAAGGTGGCTCCTTTTTTTCAATGATGGGATGTTAGAAAAAAATCTTAATCTATGCATAACCTGAGGACCATAGTCATTTATATAGGAAGTCTATCTTTCGTATTTCTAATTTAGCCCATCATAAAAACAGAAATTAGAAATTAGGCTATAGAGTTTCTAAGCATAAGAAACTCATACTTTATTAGATGATTTAGGCCCATAAAACATTGTAAGATCACTTTTAAACATTAGGTCACTATTTATGATAGCGTATATATAATTAATATATATGTGACCAAAATTCCAACAATCTCCCACTTGGACTACATATATTTTATAATTATATATATAACCTTATGAGCTCAAAACCTTTTGCTATCATTCCAAAATCATCTTCGAACAATCTCGTCAATTAGTTATGCCAACATAGGATCAAAGCGGCCTTTGTCACATTCATCGTAACTAGACTCATCCATGTTCACTTATATCAAATATAACCGAACGACATAGATCAAGTATGAATGCATAGCATGAAAATTATATATAATGTGATATAACATGCATATTTTCAACTGGTCCATCTTATTTGGCGAGATCAAACCAAAATCAAAATACTGAATAACCAAAATACTGAAAACTTTATTTCTGTAGAAAAGATTCATAACTGTAATGTACAAAACATGTGTCAATAAAAAAAAGGCACAAAATACAAATTCCCACTAAACTAGAGTATCGTCAAGTGATACAACACTTATGTGAGCAGTATGCTCATGAAAGACCTTGGGTGGAGCCCCTTAGTCAGCGGATTCGCAATCATAAAGTTTGTTCTTATGTGCTCTATAAACACTTGACCTTCCTGAATTCTTTTCTTAACAACTAGGAACTTTAGGTCAATGAATTTTGACTTCGTTGAGCTCCTGTTGTTGTTGGAATATAAGACTATTGAGTTATTGTCACAAAATAACTTGAGTGGTCTTTCAATTTCATCCATAATTCGCAATCCCGTGACAAAATTTCGTAACCATACGACCTGATTAGATGCCTCAAAATATATTATAAATTCAGCTGCCACAGTGGAAGGAGCAATGAGTGTCTGCTTAGCACTCCTCCAAGAGACAGCTCCTCTAGCAAGCAGATAAATATAGCTTGAAGTGGATCTAAAACTGTCCTGGCATCCTGCATGGTCGGAATCCGAATGTCCAATGATCTCTATGTTATCCTACCTCCTAGTGTTTTGTTCTCTGCAGGTATCTTAAAATTCTTTTGGCTGCTTTTCAATGATCCATTCCCGGATTACTCAAATATCTGCCCAACATTCCAACAATGAATGCTATATCTGGACGTGTACAAACTTGAGCATACATCAGACTTCCCACTGCTGAAGCATAAGAGATCTTTTGCATTTTCTTATATTCAAAATCATTCTTAGGGCACTGATCGAGACTGAATTTGTCTCCCTTGGCAACAAGGTGTCTCCTAGTTTATAATCCTGCATGCCAAATCTTTCAAGTACTCTTTCAATATCGGCCTTTTGTGATAATTCAAGAATACCTCGAGAATGATCCCGATGTATCTGAATTTCTAATACAAAAGTCATTTTACCAAGATCTTTCATCTCAAATTTGTTTGATAGAAATCTCTTAGTTTCATGCAATAAACCTATATCATTATTAGCAAGCAGTATGTCATCGACATATAAGACCAGAAAAATGTGCTTACTCCCACAGAACTTGTGGTATGCATAGTCATCAACCATATTAATCTCGAAACCGAATGAGATGACAACTTGATGAAATTTGTAATAATATTGACATGAAGCTTGATTGAGCCAATAGATAGATTTTTTTTAGTTTATAAACCATTTGTTTTGCATCTTCGGACACAAAATTTTCTAGTTGCACCTAATAAATGGTCTCATCAATGTCACCATTGAGAAACACAGTCTTTACATCCATCTGATGTAGCTCAAGGTCAAAATGTGTCACTAAAGTCATTATTACCCTGAAAGAGTCTTTCGATAAAACTGGAGAGAAAGTCTCTTTATAATCGATATTTTCCTTTTGAGTAAATCCCTTTGCGACAAGATGATCCTTATACCTTTCCACATTACCCTTTGAATCTCTTTTGGTTTTAAATATCCATTTACAATCAATGGGCTTTGCACCTTTGGGCAATGGGACGAGTTCCCAAACGTCATTGTCTCTCATGGACTTAATCTCTTCATCTATGACATTAATCCACCTTTGAGACTTTTTTCTTTGCATTACTTAACGAAAGTTGATAGGATCATCTTCCATCATTGTAATGTTATCCTGACGTTCTTGGAGAAAGATAATATAATCATTAGAAATTGCGCTTCTCCTTTCTCTAGTGGATTTCCTTAATGTCATTGGTGTTGGTCCCGAGTTAATGGCAATTACCCAAGAGGGGAGGGGTGAATTGGGTATTTAAAAATTTACAACTTAAACAGAAACTTTACCCCGGATTAATTTAGTCCCCTTTATGAAGAAATAAAATGAGAGCAATAATGTAAAGAGCAGAAACAGAAATGAACACACAAGATTTTATAGTGGTTCGGGCAACCTCCCTACTCCACTCTTCCAAGCTCACACCCTTGTGACTTGGGTTCCACTATGTATTCCGCGAATACAACTAGAGTCTCCACTCTCTTTTAGATTCTAGCTCTAGGGGGCATATACAACCACAGCACGAGTAGGTGATGAGTTCCACTCCAATCACACACTACTTTACTTACACTTGATCTTAGTTACCCAAACTAAATCAAGTTCAATACAACAAGAAATAATAACAGAAAGTTTCTACACGTTACTGTTGTGTAGATGCAGATTTGGCGCAGAGAAGAACTTGTAGTGTAGGCTTAGAGATTCAGCAAGCAGCTCTTGGCAGTTTGAAGCAAGGTTCTTCTTCTAAAAATTTGCTTGATCACTTGAAGCTCTTAAAGATGGGAGTTATGCTCACTTAATGAATTCTCATCTACCCTCCTCGTTCATATTGAATGCCTTTTATAATTGTGGAGGGAATCCGAACGTTTGGAGGTAGGTGGCGTGCATTTAATGCGCCAACGTTCGAAAACTTTTCTACCGTTGCGACCCAAGTCGCAGGTGGAGTCGACTTCGGGTGCGACTTCGCCCAAGTCGCAGATGGAGTCGACTTCGGGTGCGACTTCGCCTGTTCGCAACTTCTTCGAGTTCCAGTCTGGGTCGACTTGGTCCTCGACTTGACCCAAGTCGCAGGTGGAGTCGACTTCGGGTGCGACTTCACCTCGGCAGCTTGCTTGATGAACTTAAAATCTTCATAGACGACTTTGATCATTAGATTTTCTTCATATTGAATGTTCTTCCTTATATCTCTTTACATAAAATACCTTGGATTCCTTTTCTTGAGTTCTTGAGTACTTGAATCTTGGAGTGCATTGCTTGCTTGAATTCCTTCATTGTTTGGCTGTTCTTCCTTTGAGACTCTTTATAATTCTCACGTTTGACTTCATGTCTTGAGTCTTGAGTCTTTGAGTTGTCTTTTACCTTCATCTTCTTTTGAAACTCTTGAATCTACCATTTATCTTGATTTGAATGTTTCCGTATTGAAGTCGAAGTCGGAGTCAACTTGATCGACGACTTCACCCAAGTCGCATGAGGAGTCGACTTGGGATGCGACTTCGGCAGCCCTTGTTCTCGGTTTCAACTCTGGACAGAAATGACGCCTCCAAGTCGCGACTGGAGTCGACTTGGTCTGCGACTTCACCTCAAGTCGCAAGCGGAGTCGACTTGGGATGCGACTTCGGCAGTTCTCGTTCTCGATTTCAACTCTGGAAGGAAATGACGTTTTGAAGTCGATGCTGGAGTCGACTTGGTCTGCGACTTCACCCAAGTCGCAAACGGAGTCGACTTGGGATGCGACTTCGGCACCTCTCATTCTCGATTTCAACTTTGGAAGGGAATGACGTCTTGAAGTCGCTTCTTGTGTCGACTTGGGGATCGACTTGGCCTAAGTCGATGCTTGAGTCGACTTGGAAATTGACTTGACTTGCCATGCTTTATAATCTTCAAATTTATAACCTTAAATCATTTCCACAAACATGTTACTAACCAAAACTTACTCAAATTGATTTGTTAATCATCAAAACATAAACTTGGTTTATTTTCCACATATTTCCAACAATCTCCCCCTTTTTGATGATTGACAAAACCGATTTGAGTGTATACCTTTCAATATTTTAGAAACATGCTAATTTTTCATTTTGAAGTTTTATCATACTTATGCAAACAATCAAGTTAAAAACATTCAAACAAAAACTTAAAACCAGTCATAAAAATTTAGACTCAATTCCCGATCTCTTCTAAAAACCACTTAGACTCAAATCCCGATCTCTTCTCCCCCTTTTTGTCAATGTATCAAAAAAATTGAGATAGAGTGGGTAAATTTTATGAGAATGGTGGGGTTGCTCCCCTGAACCTGTGCTCCCCCTCAGTTTGTGCTTTGCTAAGTCAATTCAAGCATTCCCATATCATTTGTAATTTTATAAAATGGTTCTTTTGCTAGAGGTTTAGTGAATATATCTGCAATTTGATCTTCTGTTCTTACATATTCCAAACATATATCATGATTTTCTACATGTTCTCTAATAAAATGATGTCTAAGGTCTATATGTTTGGTTCTAGAATGCAGTACTGGATTTTTAGTTAAACATATGGCACTTGTATTATCACATTTAATAGGTATATCTTTAAAATCCATGTCATTGTCCCTAAGTTGTTGTTTCATCCAAAGTAATTGGGCACAACAGCTCCCGGCGACAATATATTCGATTTCCGCCGTAGATAGAGCAACACTAGTTTGTTTTCTTGAAAACCATGAAACCAACATATTTCCAAGAAATTGACATGTTCCACTAGTGCTTTTTCTATCTACTTTGTAACCGGCAAAATCCGCATCCGAGTATCCGATTAGATCAAAATTAGAGCCCTTTGGATACGAAAGTCCTATATTGGTAGTGTCTACTAAATATCTGAAAATTCTTTTTACAGCTACCAAGTGTGATTTTTTTGGACATGATTGAAATCTAGAGCACATACATACACTAAACAATATATCAGGCCTAGAAGCAGTCAAATATAATAAAGAACATATCATGCTTCTATATAATTTTAAATCAATTATTTTTCCTTTCTCATCTTTGTCAATTTTAATTGTTGAGCTCATAGGCGTGTTTGCCCCTTTGCTGTTTTTCATGCCAAACTTCTTCAATATTTCTTTGATATACTTGAACTGGTTGATGAAAATTCCTTCATTTAGTTGCTTGATTTGTAGTCCAAGGAAGAAATTCAGCTCCCCCATCATACTCATCACAAATTCTTTCTGCATAAGCTCAGAAAATTCTTGTCAAAGAATCTCATTAGTAGCACCAAAAATAATATCATCAACATAAATTTGAATAATCAAGATATATTTTTGTTTATATTTGATAAACAAAGTGGTGTCTACCTTTCCCTTTTGAAAGTCATGATCAATCAAAAATTTGCTTAATCTTTCATACCAAGCCCTTGGAGCTTGTTTTAATTCATATAATGCTTTGGTTAATTTGTATACAAATTTAGATTGATCTTTCTCCTCAAATCCAAGTGGTTGTTCAACATACACCTCTTCATTTATATATCCATTCAAAAATGCACTTTTAACATCCATTTGAAACAATTTAAAATTCATGTGAGATGCAAAAGCTAGTAAGATGCGAATAGCTTCTAATCTAGCAACCGGGGCATAGGATTCCTTAAAATCTATTCCTTCTTCTTGTGAGTATCTCTTTGCCACAAGTCTAGCTTTGTTTCTCAATACAAGTCCACTTTCATCTAATTTGTTCCTAAAGACCCATTTTGTGCCAATGACAGTACAATCTTTTGGTCTTGGAACAAGATGCCAAACTTGGTTTCTTTCAAATTGATTTAGCTCTTCTTGCATTGCTATGATCCAGTTTTCATCATCAAGAGCTTGATCAATAGTGGATGGTTCAATTTTGGATACAAAGGCGTATTGTCCACAAACATTTTGTTTTGACCTTCTAGTCTTTACACCTTCATAAACATTCCCTATAACTTGCTCAATTGGATGGACATTTTTGAATTTTAAATTAGTTGAAGGTTTATAGGAATTATTACCTTCACTTACACTTTCCTCCATGGAATCCTCTTGCTTTTCAACATGCAGTTTTTCAAGACTACTTGTTATATCATCTGCATCACTTAATCATTTTTTCTTTTGAAGCAAGGATTAGTTTTATCAAAGACAACATGTATTGATTCTTCTACAAATTAGTTTCTTTTGTTGAAGATTCTATATACTTTGCTATTTGATGAGTAACTAAGGAATATTGCCTTATCACTTTTAGCATCTAGTTTTTCCAAGTTGGTTTTTTCATTGTTCAAAACATAACATGTGCAACCAAAGGCATGAAAATATGAGATATTTGGTTTTCTACCTTTCCATAGCTCATATGGGGTCTTTTTCAAGATTGCTCTAATGGTAACTCGGTTCAACACATGACAAGCTGTACTTACAGCTTCACCCCAAAATTTCTTGAATAATTTACTCTCATTTAGCATTGTTCTAGCCATCTCTTGTATAGTTCTATTTTTTCTTTCAACCACTTCATTTTGTTGTGGTGTTCTTGGTGCAGAAAATGTGTGATGAATTCCTTTTTCATTACATAATTCTATGAATCGTTTATTTTCAAACTCACCACCATGATCACTTCTAATGGTCATAATAGTACATTATTTTTCATTTTGCACCAAGTTTACAAAAGTTGCAAACATAGAGAAGGCTTCATCTTTGCTAGCTAAGAGAATTACCCATGTGAATCTTAAAAAATCATCAACTATTATAAACACATATTTCTTTCCACCAATGGTTAAAATGTCGGATGACCCATATAGATCCATGTGTAGCAATTCAAGTGGCCTAATGGTGGAAATCTCCTTTTTGGTAGAGAAAGGCATTTTAGGTTGTTTTGACAATTGACATGCCTTGCAAATTTTATCTTTGTCATATTTCAATTTAGGCAATCCTTCTACCAAACTCTTCTTCCTTAGGGTCTTTATATTTGTCATGTTTATATGCCCAAGCCTCTTATGCCAAACCCATGGATCATTGTCAATGACCATTAGACATTGACCATCTAGTTCATCAAGTGAAACTAAATATATATTTTCATATCTTTTTCCGCTAAACATGATATGTTCTCCATCAAATACACTACATATAGATGATTCAAACACAACCTTGTATCCTTTGTCACATAATTGGCTAATACTCATTAAATTGTGCTTGAGTCCTTCAAAAAATAATACATCTTCCATACATGCATTTGAAATACTATAAATGTTTCCTTTACCTTTGATTTTACCTTTCTCAATATTTCCAAAAGCAACAGTTCCATCGTTGCAAGGCTTGAGTTTATGAAATAAACTTCTTTCACCGGTCATATGCCTTGAACAACCACTATCCATGAACCAAACGTTGCTTGCCTTTGCCTTGAAAAATATCTGAAAAATGAACAAATAAATCTTATCTCTTTGGTACCCATTTTATGGGTCCATTTGGGTTAGTAAACTGATTTAATTTTTGTTGTTCTATCTTTGAAAGTCCAAATCTTGTGTTTCTTGGAACCCAAACTAATTTTGCACCATGGTCATATAGTTTCTTAAAATTACATTTATGGACTTTATGACTCATTTTATTGCAAAAATTGCAAGCCATTGGTAATCTAGGAGTAGGCCTCCAAGTATGTATTGATTCAATAATTGGCCTTCTAGTCCACGTAGTATGTTTCCCTTTGGGCTTGTAGATAGGTGCAATTTTGGTTTAATTTTTCCCAAGTATTGGCACATTCGATTTGCCACTTTCTCTTTGCTCAAATGTGGAGTATCCAAGACCTCTTTTATTTGTTTGTGAGGTCATGTTTAGAAACATTTTTACATTTTCTCCTGGATTAGAGAATTTAGCTAATGATTCATTTAAGGATTCATTCTCCTTTTTCAATTTCTCTACTTCTTTCAAAAGCAATTCATTTTCATCTTTCAGTTTTGATGTACTTTCAGCTAGTTTTCCATTTACAATAATAATTGAATTGCATTGTTGTCTCTTTAATGATAACTTATTTCCTAGCTTTTTGATTTCCTCATATAATAAATCATATGCATGTTGTAATTCTTCTAATTCAGCACATTTGAGACATTCTTGAATAGAAGAGTGAGTAGATTGAGAATAGTAAAATTTGGAAGTTACCTCTTCATTACTTGTGTACTTGGTTAAGGTGGTTTGCTCTTCCAAAACTTCCGTTGTGTTTAAACACAACAAATCTTCTTCTTGCTCAATCCGCGCCATGCAGCATATTCTTGCACAATTTGCCGCATCAAAGTCATCGGTTGAAGAGCTACTTGTTGATGAAGTTTCTTCGTTTACGTACATTTCTCTTCCCTTTGGCCTTTGGAATTTTCTGCTTTCATGTCTTTCCCTCATTTCTTGTTGATTCTTTGATTTCTCTTCGGGTGTAGGACATTAAACTTGCATATGTCCCATACCGCCGCATCTATAGCACTTTGTGACTTCCTTCTTCTTCTCTCTTCGTGGTCTTTCTTTGAAGTCTTTGAAGTTTTTTTCTTTTCTCACAAACTTTCGAAATTTGCGAGTGAGTAGAGCAATGTCTTCATCATCGTTGTGAGATGAGGAGGTGGACTCATCCGAATTATGAGTGACTCTTAGTGCAATTGCTTTCTTTCCTTTGTGATGATCTTCATTTCTTTTCTTGATTAGCTCATGCGACATTAGTGAGCTAATAACGTCTTCTAGCTTCAATGTGTTCAAGTCCTTTGTTTCTTCTATTGCAGTAATTTTCGGAGTCCATGATTCGGGTAGTGCCCTTAGAATCTTCATGACCTGCTCTGATTCAAAAATTGCTTTTCCAAGACCATTCAAAGCATTAGTAATTTTAGAGAATCTCGCAAATATTTCAAAAATATTTTCTGTATCTAGCATTATAAAGGTTTCCAATTCTCCAATCAAAATATTTCTCCTTGTCCCTTGGACTTGAGAAGTTTCTTCATATATAGATGTTAAAGTGTCCCATATTTCTTTTGCGGTTAAACAAGAGGATACTCTATCATATTCGGAAGCGGTAAGAGCACAAAATAAAGAATTCATAGCCTTGGCATTGCTCTTAATAGTTTTCACTTTCTCATCGGTCCATTTGGAAGCTCTTTCATCAATAGGAAAGGTTACACCGTCTTGGATTGTAATCCAAGAATCCATATCTGTAGCCATGATGAGTTTCTTCATACGAAGCTTCCAATAGCCGAAATTGTTCCCATCAAACAATGGTGGCCTAGTAAAAGATTGGCCTTCAGCAAATGAGGGAATGGAAGTCGATTGGGATGTCATATTAAAAGATCTCTTTGGTATAACTCAAAAACCTGCTTTGATACCACTTGTTGGTCCCGAGTTAATGGCAATTACCCAAGAGGGGAGGGGTGAATTGGGTATTTAAAAATTTACAACTTAAACAGAAACTTTACCCCGGATTAATCTAGTCCCCTTTATGAAGAAATAAAATGAGAGCAATAATGTAAAGAGCAGAAACAGAAATGAACACACAAGATTTTATAGTGGTTCGGGCAACCTCCCTACTCAACTCTTCCAAGTTCACACCCCTTGTGACTTGGGTTCCACTATGTATTCCACGAATACAACTAGAGTCTCCACTCTCTTCTAGATTCTAGCTCTAGGGGGCATATACAACCACAGCACAAGTAGGTGACGATTTCCACTCCAATCACACACTACTTTGCTTACACTTGATCTTAGTTACTCAAACTAAATCAAGTTCAATACAACAAGAAATAATAAAAGAAAGTTTCTACACGTTACTGTTGTGTAGACGCAGATTTGGTGCAGAGAAGAACTTGTAGTGTAGGCTTAGAGATTCAGCAAGCAGCTCTTGGCAATTTGAAGCAAGGTTCTTCTTCTAAAAATTTGCTTGATCTCTTGAAGCTCTTAAAGATGGGAGTTATGCTCACTTTATGAATTCTCAGCTACCCTCCTCGTTCATATTGAATGCCTTTTATAATTGTGGAGGGAATCCGAACATTTGGAGGTAGGTGGCGCGCATTTAATGCGCCAACGTTCGAAAATTTTCCGACCGTTGCGACCCAAGTCGCAGGTGGAGTCGACTTCGGGTGTGACTTCGCCCAAGTCGCAGATGGAGTCGACTTCGGGTGCGACTTCGCCTGTTCGCAACTTCTTCGAGTTCCAGTCTGGGTCGACTTGGTCCTCGACTTGACCCAAGTCGCAGGTGGAGTCGACTTCGGGTGCGACTTCACCTCGGCAGCTTGCTTGATGAACTTGAAATCTTCATAGATGACTTTGATCATTAGATTTTCTTCATATTGAATGTTCTCCCTTATATCTCTTTACATAAAATACCTTGGATTCCTTTTCTTGAGTTCTTGAGTACTTGAATCTTGGAGTGCATTGCTTGCTTGAATTCCTTCATTGTTTGGTTGTTCTTCCTTTGAGACTCTTTATAATTCTCACATTTGACTTCATGTCTTGAGTCTTGAGTCTTTGAGTTGTCTTTTACCTTCATCTTCTTTTGAAACTCTTGAACCTATCATTTATCTTGATCTGCATGTTTCCGTATTGAAGTCGAAGTCGGAGTCGACTTGATCTGCGACTTTACCCAAGTCGCACGCGGAGTCGACTTGGGATGCGACTTCGGCAGCCATTGTTCTCGGTTTCAACTCTGGACAGAAATAACGCTTCCAAGTCGCGACTGGAGTCGACTTGGTCTGCGATTTCACCTCAAGTCGCAAGCGGAGTCGACTTGGGATGCGACTTCGGCAGTTCTCGTTCTCGATTTCAACTCTGGAAGGCAATGACATTTCGAAGTCGGTGCTGGAGTCGACTTGGTCTGCGACTTCACCCAAGTCGCAAGCGGAGTCGACTTGGGATGCGACTTCGGCACCTCTCATTCTCGATTTCAACTCTGGAAGGGAATGACGTCTTGAAGTCGCTTCTTGAGTCAACTTGGCCTAAGTTGATGCTTGAGTCAACTTGGAAATCGACTTGACTTGTCATGCTTTATAATCTTCAAATTTATAACCTTAAGTCATTTCCACAAACATGTTAGTAACCGAAACTTACTCAAATTGATTTGTTAATCATCAAAACATAGACTTGGTTTATTTTCCACATATTTCCTACAATTGGTTCTTGAGGATGTTGAGCTTGATCAACAGGAATATCCTATTGACGTTGATTAGGAAGGTTGACAACAATATCTTGTAGTTATGCTATTGTTGCTTGAATCATGTCAGGAACAACAATCGAAGGAAAAGTTACCAATTCATCCTCAAAGACATAGTCTCTAACCTTATCCTCCCCCCCCAAGCTCGATAACCTCAAAGAACCAAGCATTTCCAATTTTAAAAAAATATTTGGATGCGGGATCATAAAATTTATACCCTCGGGACCGTTCAAAATATCCAACGAAATAGCTGCTAATTCTTCTTGAGTCTAGTATCTTTTCATTTGGCCTATAAGACCCTACCTCTGCTGGACAACCCTAAATACGTGAATGCTTTATGATAGGTTTTTTGTCCGTCCATAATTCATAAGGGGTTTTAGCGGCTGCTTTGGTTGGTACTCTGTTAAGGATATAAGCTGCAGTCTTTAATGTCTCTCCCCAGAGTAAGTCTGGTAAAGTAGAACGACTGATTATGCTCCTTACTATGTCCTTTAAAGTTTTATTTCGTCTTTCAGCAACATCATTCATTATAGGACTTCCTAGCATTGTGTACTGTGGGATGATATCGCACTCTTCTAAAAATTTGGTAAAAGGCCATGGGAGTTGTTCACTTGATTCGTCATATCTACCATAGTATTCACCACCACGATAGATCTAACGGCTTTAATTTTTTTGTTAAGTTAATTTTCAACTTCAGCCTTAAAAATTTTAAACATGTCCAGTGATTGAGACTTCTCATGGATGAGATATAGGTAGCCATAACGAGAGAAATAGTCTATGAACGTAATAAAATATTGTTGACCATACCAAGAAGTCGTAAGAAATGATCCACAAATGTCCGTATGTATTAGTTCTAAGACGTCTAAAGACCTGTTAGCACCGAATCTCCTCATGTTTGTCTGTTTTCCCTTAACACAATTAACACAGACTTGAAAATCTGACAAGTCAAGAGGATTAAGAATTTCATCTGACACAAGTCTTTCAATTCTTTGTTAAGAAATATGTCCTAAACGTTTGTGTTAAAGTGAAGCAAAATTCTCATTAGTTAATTTTCGTTTCGTACCATGCTAATTTACATGCAATGATTCAACAAAAGAGACAACTGTATCAAGCAAATAAAGGTTATCATAACAAGATAAAGAACCGGTAACCACAATATTTGAATTTAAAGAAAGATTAAACTAACTATTTTCAAATAAACAAAAATAACCAGATTTGTCCAATACAAAAATAGAAACCAAATTCTGTCTAAAAGACGGTACAATATATGTCTCTTTCAAATCCAAATAAAAACCAGTCTTTAATAATAACATAAATATGCCGATTGCCTCAACTTCAACTGATTTATCAACACCCACGTAGATGAATCTTTCAGCATCATTTGACTTTCGGCAACTCAGGCAACCCTGCATAGACATACTTATATGAGTAGTAACATCAGAATTTATCCACCAAGTATGTCCAGGTACAGAAGCTAAATTAACCTCAGAACAAACCAAAGTGAGAAGCATACCTTTCTTTACACGCCAAGCGTGATATTGGTACAATCCTTCTTTTAGTGTCTAGGAGTGTGATAGAAGTAACAGCCTGATTCCTTAGTTGATTTATTTTGCTGTTTCTTATTTGCCACCACACCTGCAGCTTCCTTATCCTTTTTCCTTTTCTTGGTCTTTTCCTTAAAATTACTTGTTAAGTGTGCACTTTCAAGTCTATCTTGCTTCATTCTTTCTTTTTCTTTTACACAGTGTGAAATGAGCTCATTAAGAGACCATTTCTCTTTCTGATAGTTATAGCTGATCTTAAATTGACTAAATTGTGCAGAAAGAGAGATTAAAACTAAATGCACCAGCAAATCATCAGATAGTTGTAACTCAAGTGTCTTTAGTTTCGAAGCAAGATGAGACATCTCAATGATGTACTCTCTTATGTTTCCTTTGCCCTTATACCTCATTGAAACCAAGCTTGATAGAGTCAAACTTATTTCAGCCTTATCGCTTTTTCAAAGCGCTTTTGGATTTCATGAAGGAAATCCTTAGCAGTAGTATCTTGCTTAGCTCACCACCCCTAAAAGCTTCTGGAATTGTCTTGCATATGGTCATGAGACTATGCGATTTGAACAATCCTACCTCTCAAAGTCTCATTTTTCCTCAATGGAACTTGCAGTCGTAAGAGGGGTGGGTTGTTTAACCCTTAACGCAAGATCGAGATCCATATAGCGAAGAATGATCATAACATTCTCTTTCCATTGCTTGAAATTGCTTCCATTCAGCATGGGAATAGAATTGATGTTGGCAAATATAGTAGAAGCAGATATATTAACTGAAAATAGAACAAAACAACATATTCACATAAGTTTCATATAAAACCTAAGTAAAATTCAAATAATGGCAGGACCTATCACAAGATACCTAGCACAACATTAATATTTAGTCTTTGGACAGAAATATTATCTTGTCAGTGGTACTCTTGTTGTAGTAATCAAATATTGATAATAAAGTTCTGCAAAATAATAAGCCTTTCTTTGGACCGACTTACTATTTACATGGAAAGCTAAATAATTATCACATATTTATTACCACACGTGTGCATGCAAGTTGGCCAAAAATTAACCTTCCTTTGAGCCGATTAAAATTCGCATGAATTACACTCACACAATCATCTTAATGTTTCAAAAATAAATTAACCTACAAAAGAGAGGCTACTTTGGCAGCATGTTATTTTAATTAATTTATTTTAAAACATCAGACATTTATTAAAGAATATTTGTGTCATTATTAAAATTTTAAATTCCAAAATATCCAAAAATTGAATTTTGCATGACACTAGGTTAATTTAAAATTTTAATAGAAAGTAACAAATCATGAATACATGAAAATTAGTCACAAATTATTTTCTAAATTTTCATAAGCTAACCATATGAATTAACTGCACAGATAATTCAAAAATTGCATTCATATACATAAAATTCATAAAACTAATATTTTTGGACCTATTTAGCTTAATTAGACCCTTTCATTTTATCTAGAATGCCCAAAAACATAGAAAACGACTATCGAATCGTCCAAATCAGATAACGGGATCATAAGATATGATAAATTTAATTTGAACGGCCATAAGCATGCCACATGTCCTTAATGGTGGGCTAGAACTCAAAAAAACTGGGCGGGCTGGGCTGGGCTGGGCTGGACCGTGCTGGGCTTATAAAATTGGGCTTTAATGTTTGGGTCGAGGGCAGGCTTGAGAGGAGCCCAAGCCCAGGTGTAAAGGTGAGAGTTAAGTGGGCTTGGTCGGACTTGGGCTAAGGTTGGGCTTCACTTAACTGGTCTGGGCCTGAGATTGAGTGGGCTACCTCTGGGCTCACAGGCCTGGGCACAAGCCCAAACCCGGATAGCAAGGGTCCTTTGCAAAATTCCATTACTGAGGCAAGTTTCCTGTAATTCCTTTGGCTAAGGGGGTTTTATGCAATTTCTCCTTTATCTTCTTCCCAAAGCGGAAAATTCTAGCCTTAGCTAGCTGCCGCAGCCGCGCACCGCTGCCACGTAGCCGGAAGCAGCCATCCGGCCGTCAGTCAACCATTAAACCAGGCAGCCGTCCATTTTGTTCTGTAATTTGTTTTTTTTTTTTATGTTTTCGGTGCCCAAAAAGAAAGGGCAAAACTTAGCGGCCATGTTTGGATAGCAGGTGGAGGCAGAACTTTGGATGGAATAGTTGTGCGACCTGTGTGTGGGTTTTTTTTATTAAATAAAGGCTTGAGATTTTTCAGGAAAGGAAGAACCAAATAGAGGAAAAAACTGTGGGTTCGGTGCTGCCCTTTTCGGTTTCATTTTCATTTTTTTGTTTCGGCGGCCAAAAATAGAATCACAAAGATGATTTGCGGATGATTTGCCGCCACCGCCTGAAATTTCATGGTTTACCGCCTGCCGCCGCCAGCTGAAATTTCTATCAACGGTGTCGTTAGATTTTTTTTTAACAGCGGCAAAACCCAAAAAATTAGCAGCCATCAGAGGAAGGTAGGACAAGAATGTGAGTACCATCGATAGCTCCAACACACCCCTACCAAATACATATGGAGTTGTTAAAGCCTTGAAGTTTAGGAATAGGAAACTAATTAACGAGACATACCTGAAAATAAGGAATAGAGTCGGGTTGGAGCTAATCTTAGGATGAGTTCCATTGTCAGGCCCAGAGACACAATCCTCATGTAGCCCAAGAACTGCTCGAAAACATCTATGGAAATGATGATGTACCGTCTCACCAGATCTACAGAAGTACATACCAACAGACCTATTTTGTACATTATGTGACAATGTGTGCAGAAACATAGTCATCTGATCATCCACTATTAAGTATCTGGTTGATTATAACAAATCTTTATTTTTCAAAAGATCGCACAGTTGGTTGAATGCAAAAGTGGTCATTCGAACTTGTGATATGCTTCTCCTATCTCCCCCTTGGACCATAGAATACATGAATAACTCTCGTTGGATTGCTAAGTCATGATTTGTGAATCCTGGACTAATTACATCCTCCTCCTGGGCTATTGACGTGGCAAAGCTGTGACGCCCCAACCCGAGCATCATAACCTTACCTCAAGATCGTTCGATTGGTAAACGTGATCAGGATTGTTGCCCTGTCACACGGCGGGTTTTTTAATGGATATTTATCCAATTAAATATATTTCATAGGAGTTTGATTCCTTCTTATTTTTGTCTCATGCATATTTGTGTCATTTCCATCCAATAATGGCAAAATAAAGCATGATGTTCAAAAACATTTCATCATTCTCATAAATCAGATGTCACTGCATATATTATCATAGTTTTCAACATGAACCATCAAGGTAAATTTACAATCAATCATTCAACATAAGTTTTTCACAACATGAAACTTATATTGTTCTTCATTTCCTCAATGCTCAACTCTTGCTCCTTTGTCAGGTCTCTTCTTTCACCTGTCTATGGGTTTGGAAAACAAAATATGAGTTGAAATTCAACTCAATAAGTAAGCTGTATATTTTGCAGGCAATTCATTTTGAAGGCATGTTTATTCAAAAATATTTTTCTCCATTCGGTAGAGACACTTATCAAGTGATCAACTACCTATGGAGCAAAAACCTTCTCATAAACCTTTCATAAACATTTCATGAAAATCATTCATGAAAAACCATTCACATAAACCATTCGCAAACATTTCATAAACATGGGATGTGCAAATTCATCATTTCCATTGATGACGTTATCCTTCATGTGACGGTACGCTAGCACGGGGAACACTCTTTCATAGCATGATCCTTTCCGTCCTTGGCGCCGGACCTACCGACTTGGCAACGTCAATGGTGACTCCTTGTCCACTTACTATCTCGACTAGCCTACCTCATCGGTCCTTTCCGACTTGGCTACGTCAAAGGGGACTCCTTGTCCACTTACTATCTCGACTAGCCTACTTGATTTCTATTTCATGCATGACTTTTAGTCACCCCGGTATTATATACCCCCTTACACATGGAACTTGTCATTCTCATGTAGAGAATTCTTTGCATCATCCCTCTTTAAACACCATTTCAATGAAACATCGTATAAATTCATGTTTCATCACATTTCAAGCATAAATGCGAAACCATAAGCAATCATTTATTTCAATAGAAATAAACATTTTGACATACGTTTAGACAAGGAATGACCATACTTAAACAACTTGGAAAGCATTTAAAACAATACTCATTTAGAAAGCTGCTTGCTTACCTGAAGTTCTTAGCTTTCCGTCACCACTTTCTCTTTGTCTTTGCCTATATGAAAATGATATGATTTTTCATGCATTTTCTTTCCTCATATTTCACTTAGTTTTCCAACCCATTCCATATACACACATTATTTATTTGACCACACAAGTCATCATACACATATATGGCTCATTTTGCACCCATTAACATAATTTACACACATTCGGCTATCATACATCATAGCATATACATATAACCCTAAAATTTGGGTATCCATTTCAATTTTTATAAATTCATTCATAAATCATTATACATAGGTTCTTAACCCCTTTTTGCTATTTATCCCATTTTTACTACCATTCATTCATCGACGTCCGTTTCAAACACTAGTTATCATCATAAATGGCATTATAAAATTCCATAATTGGAATTTCACATCATATCATGTAAAACAGACTTATATTCATGAATTTCATCATATTTTATGCATTTTTACATAAAATTACTTTTCACAAGTTATTTCTCACATAAGCCCATCTAACCCTTTCACATATGCCCCTTTTTCCATGCATACATATGGTGTTTTCATAAAATCCTCTAGGAAACATTTCATCTTATTTGCCAGAGTTTTAATTACCCTTTAATACCACTTTACTTAAGGTATTTTCATGGGGTTTAAAATCCATTCTTCATAGGTTCCCATAACAGCAAGTTTGGAACCCGTTTTCCACCCGTTTAACGTGTCTTTTGACACATAACTATGGGCAGCCCTAAAATCCGAATTTTCCAGCAATTAAATCCATTTTTCGCAACCCATTTTCTAGGGTTTAACATATATTCAACATTCATACATTTTCATTTCCCAAAACAGCGGGTAACCCACACGTTTTGAGACCCGTTTCCACTCGATACATGCATTACTTCAAAAATTCATAAAAATCAGATTTAGGGTTTATTTTTCCCAAATATTTTGGGAATCCATAATAAATTAAATCTAGGGTATTTTACTCTATATAAAATACATAAAACATGCAAGTCCATTCCCATAACATATTAAGCATATAAACGTAGTAATTAGGTCCAAATCGACACTTTGCATTCCATAACTTTAAAATTTCATCACTTAAGCATAAACCCTCATATATTTGGCATAAATACATGATTCATAGCTTAATAAAAACATCAAACCAAAACAGCAACTTGTCTTGGAGATTTAGGGTTTAACAACTTGGATTTTTCATCCCTTATGCATGCATAACTCCATTTCCATTAACTTTAACTTAAAAATTCATGCTTAAAACTTAATTCCCAATCCATATTCATGCAAAGGCATGTTAAAACATCATTTTATAGATTCTTTAATCATGCTTTTCATTTCCAAGTTTTGAGTTTAAGAACTCAAGTTAAACAACCCCAAAATCATCACATACTTACTTGGATTTGTAGCAAATCAAATCTTAGCAACTTGAAGTAATTTCTTCTTCAAATTTCCTTCCTTTTTCCCTTTCTTTTCTCCTCTATTTTCTTAGAAAAATTCGTGAGTTGCTGCTGGTTCCCTTGGACGTTTTCAGCACTTAGAAAATGTTCCCAAATTTCATCTCAACTTAACGTGCAAAGGACTTATACATGTTGCTGGAATTTTTCCAGCAGTGGGGCCCACTTGTGCTGCAATTCCACCCCTATTCAATGCTCCCTTATCTACCATATGAGGTGGGTAAATTTGGGACAAGTAAAATGCTTTTTTACTTTTTACCAAAAACCATAAAATCTGCATCACTTTGACCGTAAACTGCATAGCCAATTCACGCCCAAATCTGTCCAGATTTTTGCATCCCATTTTTCATTTTTATTTCATGTATAAACATGGGTAATTTATGCTCCTAATCACCCTTTAATTTCTCCATAAATTCGGTGTTAAGAAAAATTAATAAAATGGCTAAAACTGCCAATTTTCTACACATTATTCCACCCTCAATGCAATCCACGTTTTCAGCAGCATATTCTTCCCTTTTTATATTTTTTAATTACTGAAACTCTCCATTATTGCTTTCAAAAATTATGTACTTGCATCCCTGCAACATGTGGAATTTTTAAGAAAATTAAAAAAAATCAATTTGGACAGTCCCAAAACCCTTAGACGTCCCTTATGTGGCCACCTTAGCAATGCTCCCATAGCTTCATCATTCCATGCATTAAATGGTTGGATAATTCATGGAATTATGCATTTTATTTAAATGCATAAATTTTGTCAAAAATTCCTGCAATGGACACCTCATAACTCATTTAATTCCATGCCATCATGTCATGCACCTTTGCATTTATGATATAGTACTCTCTTGGAGCATAAGTCAAACATAGTCACCTTTTTATATGCAGGCACTTTTCCAACATGTCATGCTTAATCCAAGCCATCCAAAATAAGCATCTCACCATTCCATTCAACCATTTCAAATTTCAACTCAATCCGAGTTTTCTAGCTCCCGATATAGTCGTTTAAAGTTAACGGTTGAAATGAACATATGCTTAATAATTCATATTTCTCATTTCATCAAGAATTTTCATAATATTTTCATTCCATAATACCAAGCCCAAAATTAACAATTTTCATTTCAAAGTTCACTTGAATCCGCCTTATAGGCGTTGAGTTATGAATTTTTCATTATTTTCCATCAAACTTGTCAATTTCCACATTAATTCTCATAATTCATTTTAAATAATGGAAAATGATTTCTCATGATATTTTTTCACAATTAAATCACAAATAATTCATTCTAAACTCATTGTCTCATTTAAGCTCAAAATCATTGATCACATCATTAATATAACCCACAACCCTAATTGCCATAATTAGCAAAAATCACATAATGCATTCATAATTCCATAATCCACAAATAATCATCATATACATGTTGAATACATACATATGGGTCCTACATGGGTTAGGGTTTCACAAAAGCATAATACAATATAAGCCCTACGTCTTTGCATAATTTCTAAAACAGTGTTGGATCTGATATCATCTTTGTGTGTATTAGCCCATGGTGGAGGCGCGGACATCTTTGAATACCGTTCTAGCCTATGGGATGAAGACATATCAATATTTGTAGTGTGGAAGTGTGTTGGAAAAAATTCCTAGCTGAAAAAATTTAAGTAGCAGTGATTGTACACTTTCTTTCTTTGATCGGGGGTAATATAGTTATGATTAGGGGTGGGAATCGGGGTGAATCAACCCATGACCCACCCCGCCCCGACCCTATTATATATCGGGGCGGGTTGGGTCGGGGTTATGTACCCGGCGGGGCGGGGCAGGTCGAGGGTTCAAAAATTTATACAACACGCGGGTCGGGGTGGACTTACCAGATCTCGACCCGCTTATACCAGCTGACCCGCACCCTAATAATATAATATTTTTTCTAAACCTAATCAAAACCTACCCTAAAGGCTCGAGCTCCCGAAGTCGAACTCCCAAATCTTGTCTCCCGCATCGTCTCCCTCGCCGTCTCCTGCAGAGCACCGTCTCCCTTGCTGTCTTCGCTGATTCCCAACAAGCCAATGTGTCCCGCAGCTGATTCCCGTCTCCTACACCGTCTCCCGCAGAGTAGAGTGTCGTGCCATCACCGTCTCCCACAGAGCAGAGCATCACGCCATCACCGTCTCCCAAATCATCTTCGGCGTCCGGCGTCCCTGCCTTCCTCTCCCTGTCCGGCAGAACGCCGTTCGTTAGCAGCAACCGTCGTCGCGTCCAGATCCGGCGTCCAGCTGTCTCTGCCTTCCTCTCCCTATCTGGCAGAACGCCGTCGTGTCCAGATCCACGCGCGCTCCTTGTATCTCCAGATATAGCTTCTGAAAGTAGGGTTGGTCTTTCTAATATTTTCGTTAAATCTGCCAGAAAGAGTACACTATGTTCCAGAAAAGTTGCACCAAAGAGTATTGAAAAGCTCTGGGAAGGATCACTTCAGCTTAGCACTTCAATAAATGTTTTTGCAATTGCATCCTTCAAAAGGTTCCTTCAACTACTGTTTGAACTTTATTGGTTGTATGTAGACTGACTTCTTTTTGACTTCACATGCCGTTAGCTCAACTGGATTCTTTTTGAGCTGTAATTCAACTGTATTGATTCAAATATATTTTTATTTGGCTTGGACAGTTCATTTTTTTTCTAATTCCTTCATGACTAACCGTAAGCTTGTTACAAGAGATGTATATATGAGGCAAACTTGTCACTTCACAACATGCATAAAAATTCACAAAACTATGCAAAGAACTAAGATCTCTCTTCACTAGCAGTAATAATAATATGCGTAGTTTGCTGAGGATCTCTTTGAAAGTTATGGGTTTGTGTCTGAATAAGAAAATTATCTGAGTTGTTTCTGTTGAAGTTACTGGAAATTTAAAGTATCAGAGGGACAAGGTAGATTTGAACTATGCCCGTGGAAAAGAATTTCCCTAGAAATGGTTCCCTGCTGGAAGGAAAAATTGAAATGTGTAGCACTCATGCTTTGTTGTTCCAACTACTTTCCTTTACTCCTTCAGACCATTTCATGAGCATGAACAAAATATACGTATCTCCAGTATGTTTGTTAAAATTAGAATTTCCCCTATTGAAGGATAACGGATTTTATGCTATCAATTAAATTAGTTATACTTTTTATTTTTTATGTGTGTGTATGTCGTTATTTAATTGCGGTCGAAAGTGTTATTGGTTGTGGTTTATTGATTACATTGCATAGGTGTTATTCAGGTCATGCCTTCAAGAAGCTTTCGTTACAACACAAAAGTATTATCAACATTCTTTATACTTTTCAGGTAAAACTACTCTCCTAGTATATACTTAAACAATTTTCATTTTAATTCTAAATGTGAAATCATTATTATTTTTGTTGAAGGTAAACAACAAAAGACATGGAATGAGTTCAAACAATTAGTGGTTCAATATTTAAATTGTGAACAGAATTTTGAACGAGATAAGTTTCATTAACTTGTTCTTATATAGCTGAATAAATATTCATGTTTTATTTAAGTATTTATGTTTTATGTTGACTGATTAGTAATAGATTGAAGCATATAGTAGTTAAATTTAATATAGATTTGTCTTTATACTTGATAGGTTCATTAATTTTAAAAAATTTCTTACTTGACTCGTAGTTTTTACCCGACCCGTGGTCCCGATACCGACCCGTTCCTGACCCAAATTTTGTCCCAAAACCTAATAAAAAAAATAAGGGTCAAACTGACCTTGTTCCGACCTAGATAAAAATAAGGGTCAAACCAGATTTTTGAAATGTAGGGTCAGGGTTGGGCGCACCCTGATTCCCACCCCTAGTTATGATGTCCAAGTCACATCTCCTTTGAATTTACTGTTGGAATTTCATCATCATGGAATCCAGCTATTCTTTCCTTAAAGGAACAATATTATGTGTTTTCATTCTACTATTTGTTTTTTTCCTTGTTCTCAACAGATTTCAAATCAAATTGTAGCAGGCCAGATTGATCATTGTTGGTAAAAAATGCATAGACATTGTTGTCATCGTTCTTTCGAAACTTTTGTTTCATTCTTCTTTTTTGAATCTCTATATATCTGATCTAGCTAAACATTTCACGCACCGTGGATCAAAACTATAGGAGTGAGAAAAAATGAAAGAAGTATTTTCGTCTATTCTTGATTTTATTGCTATGGTAAGAGGTGTCTTCATCTGTTCTAGATCTCTGAATCAATTCCCGTTTATCATTTAGCAGATAGAATTCTTAACCTGAGAAGACCCTAAAAAGCATGATGAGATCCCATATGAAATAGTAAGTATCAATGTGGACTTAATTCAGTGGATCCTGTTAGTTAACTCAATGCCAAAGATGCTGGTATTCTTCAGAAAAAAAAACTTGTGTGAATAACAATCCGAGTTTTAGAAGATGCCTCATTGGCACATACTAGATGATTTCAATTGTTCATTTGCAGCAGTTAAACATTCCTTGCGAAAATGGTTCCCAGAAAGAATTAACTATGTTGCAAAAAAACTAAATATTCCAGGTACAAAAGTGAAAAGCGACCCAAATCTTTAGTTTTAAGCTAGAAGTGCCAAGCCTTATTGCAATGAACAGGTAATTAAAACATATATATTATGCTGATGAATTCTCTGACCGCCAGTCTCTCACTTGATGAATAGCTCCGACATCAATGATGGTGAAAGAATCTAATTTTTTTTAAAAAAAATTGATGGTGAAAATAATGATGAACTGATATCTCAAAGAATAGAAGAAAATACCTTTTCCAACCTTATTAATCAAGCTTGACCACACGACACCCAAAATACATTGTTCTAAGTTAACCTACTGGCCATATCCATCAGCAGGCTTTTTGTCACTAATTGGAAACCACAGTATATGGTTCAGATTTCACTATGAGCCTTGGGCTATTAGAACATAGTTATCTTGAATTTTGGTTTGAAAGTCAGGTTATTTCATACTATGAATATCTAGCATATACCTGGGTAATTACAGGTGCTACATTTGAATGTTCAAAGTTTGGGAGTCTATAACATTGCCTAATTCATTTTTTTCAAAAAAAAAACAACTTTACAGATGCAAAACAATATTGTCCAAAAAGCCTTCAAATATGTGGACACAGTTGTACTGAACATTTTGTGTTAAAATCTGATCTGAATCCCAAACCCCAAATACATTCAAAATTATAGGCCTGAAAACATCAATATCCGTTCATAAACAGAAGCCATTATTTTTGGTGAAACCAAAGCATGAAACAAAGCCAAAATCGCAATGAATAAGGCACAAAGGCAAATGGGTTAGTTGTTATGCAATCCATTGGGGTGCAAATTTTGAACAACAATGGAGATGACAAGGCAGATGGCGAGGACGATCTGAAGCCTTCTCGTTTATAGTACAAAAAGGGATGGCAAGAGGGGGTGTCGACAGAGGGACATTTTTGGGCGGGTTTCTGAGGGGTTTCAATTGGGAGCATATTCAGGCTACAGAGAAAATGCATCTGTCCTTAAAATTAGAATTTTTATATCGCATGTACTGTTACACACCTAAGCTCTCCATTCACCTGTGCATGCATAACCGGAATTAGCGGCTGAGATTTTGTTCCTAACTGACAGAGGAAAGAAATTCCTGCAATGCTAGTCCCCCAATCGCATGTTAATCAAAACCGCAGAGTTGAGCAAATAGACGACAGGAAATGAAATTATGCCGGTGAAACAGAACATGCATACACAAAAGGAGATCTTACGTGTGGACGATTTCCAAATCGACGGCGACGTTCCGATTTATAGGGGGAGCTGACAGAGGGCTCCGACTGCAGTGGCTTAGGAGGCGTTGAAGACCGGTTGGAACGCGGGATGGACGTTAATGCCTATGTTCTCTTTCGCTGAAGAACTTGGCCGGCGCCGATTTTGACTGACCTTTGGCATTTCCGTTGTCTGTCCGGGGTTTCCCAGCGCATATGCTCCACGATGGCTGCTGATGATGGAGGCGGCGGCGGAGAGCGAGGAAAAAAGGGTGAAAACCTAGCGTCGATCGGCACTGTATAACTAGCCTATTTTCTCTCGCCACCTTCTCGTCTTTCCCCATTCTGCGTCGGTTTGCCATTGACAGAGGGCGCAGGGATGACAGGACATTTTTTGCCCCAACACCCCTACATGCTGAAAAGTTTTAAACTGGCATCGAAGTTTTACCGAATGCCAAACAGCCCCTAAAAATCCATATAAGACCTGCTTTAATTAAAGAAAAATCGGAAAACACAAGAAAATTAAATCCTTCCCAATAATTTAATATGAATATTATGCACTGATACCACTTGTAGAGAAAATCTTATTGATTAAATCCATAATCACCCCAGGATCCTCCATGCTAAATCACTAAAAAAATAAAATCATAAGCGAAAGCGTACCTGAATCCATAGGAGTAGTTGCTGTTGAATATGAAGGTTTTCTGATCTTCCAAGTTAATGCCCTAGGATTTTCTGGAGAATGTGGCTCCTCTTGTCCAACGATGGGATGTTAGAAAAGAATCCATAATCTGTGCATAACCTGGGGACCATAACCATTTATATAGGAAGCCTATCTTTCGTATTTCTAATTTAGCCCATCATACAAAAATTAGAAATTAGGTGTAGGGTTTCTACGCATAGGAGACTTATACTTTATTAGATAATTTTGGCCTATACAACTTTATAAGATCACTTTTAAACATTGGACCGCTATTTATGATAGCGTATATATAATTAATGCATATTTGTGTCCAAAATTCCAACACTCACAACTTGAAATGACAGTTTTTTTGATATGAAAGGATTTTTACCAAGTATACCCACTATGTTTGACCGTAATCCCAAATATACCCATTATATTTTGTAAATTCCAAATACACCTACTACGTTTGCATATAATCTCAAAAATGCCTACTCTATTACAAACATTAATAAATGTCGTTAGTCCATTTGTGAAATTGTCAATATGTTCATTAAATTTAAGATTTGATTCAAAATTTTAAATATCATAACTCATCGCTACCCTAATTGCACAAGAGTTCTAAATATGGAGAGTTCTAATTTTATTCCCATTTTATTTTTTTATCTTTTATTATTTTACATAAGGGTATTTTTGGCATTTAAGAATATATAACCAATATTTAATTGGATGACCGTTAACTTACTTAACAGCCTTTAATGACTCAGGTATTTTTATAAACATATGAAATGTAGCGGGTACATTTAGGATTTCTAATACATAATTATGAGATTTGGGTCAAAACGTGCGTACCCGTAACGCTCACCAGCCGGTGATTTCAAACAATGGTAAACAACTTTTACTTCTTTGTTCATCCGAGCAAGTTCTGGTTCATGTCAGGTTGATTAATTGTGTTATTTCGACATCGACATCTTTTGCCTTTCTAGGTATCGTTTTGCATGTCATTTGTATGCCATCTACCTCTTATTTTTGCATGTCATTTGTGTGGCTTGTATTAACACTAAGGTTGTTAATGGTTACGGTTAACCCATCAATCCTCTCATCTAACTAGTTTATAAATAAGTTGAGATTTTTGAATTAATGTATTATGATCCGTAAACCCGTTCAACCATTTAATTAAATAAATGGATTAAAGTTAATATTTTATAACCCGTCAACCCGTTTAGTAACTCATTTAACTCATTTAACCTATTAAAGTTATATATATGTAAACTTTTTTGTTATTTTTCCACGCTAAGTCTTCCTCTACTGTCTAATTTTCATTTTTTTGAATGCTGTCATAATTCTATTTTCTTGTTATTGTCCTATTTTTATTTTCCCTACACCAAAAACAAACTCTCACCTCTTTCTGCGAAATCTCATCTACCACAGTTCAGATCTTTTGGTCATCTGTTGTACAACTGGTTAACTCATTTATTAAATGCTTTGTGAATGAGCTGAGGTTGAGGTTTTTTACGTAAGTTAATAAACAAATTACGGTTAAAATATTTTAAATATATTAAGGGTGTGTTTGGTTGGAGGTAAAACTTTTATTGAAAAGTTTTTGAGGTAGAAGTTGTCACATTGATAGAAAATGATGTGATATAATAGGGGTAATGATGAGGAGTAAAGAGAATAAAGTTAAAATAGATAGGTTAGTTGTATGGATAGTTGTGTAAAAATGATTGAAAAGTAGGGTAGTTTGTATAGAAAAATGTGAAAAAATAATTAAAAAATAAAGTAGTTACGAAGAGTGAAAAGTTTTAGATTGAAAAGTTTTGGTTGACATGTTTATATGTCAAACAAACACACCCTAAGATTAGGATTACGCTCCGACCCATCTAACCTAATCTGTTAACACCCCTAATTAACAACGGCATGCATTTCTCTTAATGTTATTTACAGTACAATAGGAACGGTACTTGCTTCTGTGCTTGCATCATACCATTGCATGTCTTTCAATGTTTAATCATTGCATTTGATTTTTTTCATAACAAGCATATCAGTGGTCTCTCTCATCACAGCATAGTGTTGTATTTCTATATTTCTTTTTTTTATTTCTTTATTTTTGTATTTAGCTGCTGCATAAAAAAAGAAAAAAAAGAAAATGTCATTCCCGCTGCATTTTATATCATGACATTTACATAATAGATATGCATGGATGCATCTCCAATTCGTTCTCATGTGTTTTGCTGCTGCATAATTTTAAAAAGATTTTTTTTTTCAAATTTCACACTTAAGGGGTAAATTTTCGCACCTAATGCTAGACTGAGTTGGGGCCTCATAAAAAGTCTAAGGAATAAAATTTTAACCTCTACCTTCCTAAGATTTTATGTATAAAATATATGTTATTTGTCAGCATTCCTAGGGTCAATGTAATATGAGAAAATAATATTATATTTATTTTTCTCTAATTATGAATCCACCAAATAGTTTTACATATTCGGTGTTTTATTGTACACGGTCTTATCATCGTCATTTAGTTAGTAGCGAATCCAAATAAAATTAATGTATTAATTTTACTTTTTGTTTTGCTACTAGTATTCCTACATTTGTGTGCATAATATTAACTTCTAATTGGGCCTAACTGATATACATTTTTATGTTTGACTAATTTTACATTGTCTAAAAACTCTAATAACTTGCATTATATAAAAAACTTAACACTTGTATTTTCTTTCTCTAACCTTGTGTCTATACTTTTTTTTTTAATTCTCATTTCTGATCTTGAATCTCTCTTCATTACCTTTGACTTTTATTTACATGTTTACTTAATGCATTCAACTAATATCTAACTGCGATTGCTTAATACACTTGATTGACTAACGTTGCATCATATAAAACTTTAATGGTTCACATCATCTAAAAGCTTTAACGTTTGCATTTTCCTTCTTTAATTTTTATAACTACACTTTTTTTTATTCTCATTTCTGATCTTAAACTTCTCTTCTAAAATTTTTATTTTTTTTGTTTGCACATGTAATTTTTGCACCTAACTCGCATCATATCTGACTAGTCAACCCGCTAACTCTCTGTCTTGCATTGTGCATGTTTTATCTTTCTTAGGCTTGTTGGAAATATGTGGAAAATAAGCTAAATCTATGTTTTGATGATTAACAAATCAATTTGAGTAAGTCTTGACTACTAACTTGTTTGTGGAAATGTTTAAGGCATATACATTTGAAGAAAATAGAGCATGGAGGGCCAAGTCGTTCCTCAAGTCGACCCCAACATCGACTTCAAGGAGCAAAATCTGTCCAGAGTTGAAAATGGAAGAAGAGCTGGTGAAGTCGCAGGCCAAGTCGACTCCACTTGCGACTTGGGAAGCCAAGTCGCAAACGAAGTCGACTCCAACATCGACTTCAGATGCCAAAATCACTCCAGAGTTGAATTTGGGAGAGAAAGATACCGAAGTCGCAAACGAAGTCGACTCCAGTTGCGACTTGGGTGAAGTCGTAGACGAAGTCGACCCCAAGATCGACTTGAGGTATTCTAAGTTCAAGGATGCAGATTCAAGCTCATTTCCAAGATCAACTTAAGATCTCTCAAGACCAAATCAAGGATACAAGATCATTATCAAATCAAGTTTATCAAGTCCAAGGAAAAGCTTCAAGTACATTTTAAGATGAAGAAACTCAAGTCATGAAGACTAGTATCGAAAGCAAGAAGGATGAATCAAAAACAAGTTCTTCAAAGGTTCACAAAGACTACAAATATGTGAAGTCATTTCAAAATAAAAATGATCAAAGAAAGAAACCAAGCAAGCCAAAAAGGAGACAATGATCCAAAAGGAAAAGAAGGAACCAAGCATTCCAAGTTCATCAAGATTCCTGCCGAAGTGAAGTCGCACACCGAAGTCGACTCCACTTGCGACTTGGGTCAAGTCGATGCCCAAGTCGACCCGATCTAAAACTTGAAGTTGCGACGGAGAGGCGAAGTCGCACTCGAAGTCGACTCCATCTGCGACTTGGGCGAAGTCGCATCCGAAGTCGACTCTGCCTGCGACTTGGGTCGCAACGGTCGGATATTATTCGAACATTGGCGCATTAAATGCGCGCCACCTACCTTCAAACGTTCAGATTTCCTCCACAATTATAAAAGGCATTCATTGTGGATGAGGGAAGCAGCTGAAAATCATTAAGTGCTCATAACTCCTATCTCAAAAGAGCTTCAAGTGATCAAGACAATCCTAGAAGAAGAACTTTGCTTCCAACTGCAAGAGCTCAACTATTGATTCTTCAAAGACAATTCTACAAGTTCTTCTCTGCGCCAAACTGCTTCTACACAACTGTAACGTGTAGATTCTTTTGTTATTTCATTTGATTGTATTGAACTTGATTTAGTTTGAGGAACTAAGATCAAGTGTAAGCAAAGTAGTGTGTGATTGGAGTGGAACTCATCACCTACTTGTGCTATGATTTGTTGATGCCCCCTAGAACTGGAATCTAGAAGAGAGCAGTGGCTCTAATTGTATTTATGAAATACAATAGTGGAACCCAAGTCACAAGAAGTGTGAGCTTGGAAGAGTGGAGTAGGGAGGTTGCCCGAACCACTATAAAAATCTTGTGTGTTCGATTTATATTTCTGCTCCCAACATTATATTGCTTTTCATTTTGTTTCTTCATTAAGGGGATTAGATTAATCCGGGGTAAAGTTTCTGTTTAAGTTATAAATTTTTAAATACCCAATTCACCCCTCCCCTCTTGGGTAATCGCCATTAACTCGGGACCAACAAGGCTCACTTGTCGACCCATCGTAGCATGCTAAAAATTAACGTGCTACAAAAAAGTTCTAGTTTAAAAAATTTTAGTTGTTACCAAACATGCCCTTAATTCAAAAAAATGTTAACTCCATCACATACCACTAGGTTGATTTTCCTAGATGCCCAAAATACCTGCATGCTAAAGGAAATTTAAAAGCAAAGCGGCTTGCTCCTTTCAGCAAATCCAAGTTCCCTGGGAAAACCTATCGGCTACCACCATGCATGAAAATAATAATAATAATAATAATAACAATAACTGCTTCTATAAAGTAGACGAGAAAATTTTTCCAAGCTCTAGCTAACCAAAATGGAAGAGACCATGGTTGCTAGGGGCTTGCCCTGGTGGTAGCGCTAGTAGGTATGGAGGCCACAAATCCAATGTTTGAAGCCTCATTTGATGGGGACAATTTTTAGACCTTCTCCTAGTGTGGGGGTTGTTATTGGGCCCCTGATATGGAGTGTTTATAGAAAATTTCTTTCATGATGTGAGGATTGTGAATGTATTGGATTATGATATTAGTTATCATGATGCATAAAAAAATATCAATAAAAAATAAAGGAAACTATCAGATCTACCATGTAGGCGGCCATTCTCCCCTAACACCAGCATGTCACTATTGTTGGTGGCAAAGCCCACCATTGCAGTAGCCAATCATTCACCGTCGTCACTAAGCTCTCCGACTCTAGTATCGTACTATGCTTGGCAATCACCAAATTCACAAAAAATTTGGTCAATTGCAGTCTTGAGCTTTAATTGACAATGCCATCATCTAATCTCCCAGAAAAATTCACTTGCACAACCAACCATGATGCCATTTTGGTAAGGAAGTTGACAAAGATGGATGCCAAAGAAAAAAGGAGCCTGAACCTATGCTCCTGAATTCATATATTCATTTTTCTTGAATTTTTTTACGCAAATGTTAATATAAATGTATTTAACATATCTTTCAATTTTTACCATTTTTAGAGATTTTTAGATATTTTTAAAAATCATTAGAATTTTAGTAAAATTAAATTACTAAAATGTGATTAATTTTTAAAAATTCAAAAAAATATTTAAAAACCCCAAAAATGATAAAATACACATGTTAAATATACTTAAATTAACAGTTTCATGAAAAAAAATTTAAAAAATAAGTATATGCACCCGGGAGCATTGAGACTCAATGCTCCTGAAAGCATAGGATCAAGTTCTTAAAAAGCCCTAACGGAGGTTTATCCCCATAACAAAAGTAAAATCAAATCGTATCTCCATTAAATCCGGTGCCAGCACCATCTACCATCAACTAGCATCACTTTGCCCATCCTACTTTGACCACTAACAAGTTACAGCAGACGCATGCCCCATTGCTTTACTATCACATCATCATCACCAGTAGATCCAACCAGCAACTATTTTCATGCACCACACCTCCCTTCACTCCTCTTCGTCCTATTAGTTCTAGTAGTGTTAATGGTTATAATCAAATAATCAACTCGCCCATCCAACTCGTTTATAAATGAATTTGGATTAAAATTTTTAAATAAATGATTTGTGATCCGCTAATCTGTTTAACCATTTAAATAAATAAATAGGTTATGGTTGTGATTTTATAATCTCTCGACCCATTTAGTAACTTATTTAACTCATCAACCCATTTACAACTCAGCAAAAGGGGTATATATATTTTCTAAACTCTATTTTCTATTTTCTATTTTCCTTCCTTCATCTACAACTCTAAAATATCTCCCTTGCTGCTGTGTTGTGGCATTGTCATCACTATATTTTTCATGCCTGCGAGTGCTATTGATAAATTCTTCTTCTCTGTCAACGTCTCCCCCTCTCTATCCTTGATTATTCCATTCTTCAACTCTCTCCTTGTTCGTACCTTTCTCTCTTCATCTCTATTACCATTCTCCTTCTTTGTTCTCTTTCTTTATGTCTCGCTAAGTCATCATGCTAACAGTTTGAATAGACGTCACTCTCTTGATGAATATCTAGTCATACTAATTATCCTATTGGTGTAGATCAATTTACCATGATAATTACAAATAATAGACATTCAATTTTAAATTAGCTTAATTTTGGCTTAGTTGTAGCATATATATACAACCTATTAATAACCCACAAACACCATTTATTAAATGTGTTGTAAATAAATTAGGTTTGAGGTTTTTTAAATGAATTAATAAATAAATTATGGTTGAGATTTTTTAAATAGGTTAGGATTAGGATTAGACTCTAATCTATTCAACCCAATTGGTTAAAACCCTTAGTTAGTGCTAGCCACTACCATTGCCCTCATCAAAACCATCATCAACATGCTAGTAATTTTCTTTGTTAGTAATTACATTCTATGATGAAATGGATGCCTTTGAAATTAAATGCAAATGTAAGTATCTTTGGAGTTTTGAAAAAGTGGTTAATATATTTAAGATTAGGCTAAAACTAATGGGTATATTTGGAAATGCTCAAATTCTTGTAATGACCTTCAATGATACTTGTGTTATTGATTTTTTTTTGAGTGGCCAGAGCAGCACTCAATGACAATGCATTGCATTCAGTGGGGGATTTGACCCCAGATGCAGGGGCAAGAATGCCTGGACATTTATATTGATTCGGTCCATTCAGTAATATGTTTAATTGATATTTGGTCAATTAGATATTAAAATTATGATTGGATACTCTGGTATCAATTTAGAAATTGTATAAGTTTATATTTATTGTGGCATACCTAAACACCATTATTAATTTTTTCTTATTTTGTGTAAATAAATATTAACAGCCATAATTCTTGCTTGGATTTATAAATAATATCATGATTACTTTGTAAAAGTCAAAAGGTTCCATGGGCGTGCGCACATATATAGGAGACCTTCTAAGTAGCTGGGTTATAGATTATATATATGGTTAAATTACAAATAAGATTAAGGTCGAAAAGTTCCTATCCGAGTCCAACTCAATTTACAGCCGTAGAACAGGGGACTCTTAAGAAAAATTTGTTAGTCTAGATTGATTACATGGTGAAAATTTTGCAAGTTCCTGTATATTACTACCCTTTCTAGGTCAATACCTGTTTGTTCGATATTTTCAAGTTCAAGAAAACCTAAATGGTACACATGCGTGAATAATATATATGCTTTAGGTATAAGGTATCTTTGAAAAGAGATAAAAAAAATTTGATGAAAATTTTTTGAAACAAAAATAATGATATGATATGATATAATAGGATAACTAATAGGGAATAAAAAAATTAGAATAGATAAATTAATCATATCGATAGTTGTGTAAAAATAATTGAAAAATAGAATAGTTGTATAGAAAAATTTTAAAAAATAATTAAAAATAAGATAGTTACAAAGAATGAAAGTTTTTAGTTTCAAAACTTTTAAATGTAATCAAACACACTCTCCAAGAAAAAATAAACTCCAAAAATGTTATTTTAAAAAATAAATATCTATACATGTATCTAAAAATTGTATAATTTGGTATATAAATTAAATATAATTTTGAAAAAATATTTTCCAAATAACTTTTAAATTTTTTTTAACTTGGATTGATGTAAGCTTATGTTATCCGGCGTCCTAACTCAAAAAAGAAAAAGCAGGATCAGTGCCCATCACCAGCAGCCAAGGTGTGTTGATCGTTGCTCATTATTGTACAGCGTTCTCCAAAGCACATTGTAAAGCCCCTTTCGCAGGAAGTAGATGCTATGACAGATATTATTGTAATAAATATAGATTAAAGTATTAAAATAAAAATAACAACAAAAAATATAAAAAGAAGAGTCACCACTAATCTTTTTAGGAAGATTAGAACCCAAACATTGTGGGGCTGTTAGGCAACCCACATAAAACGGGTGACAGTTTTTAGCATGGAAAAATCTGTCGCATCACGAAAATGCAGGCTGGTCAGACATCGATTAATGCGCCTGCCTCTCCCCAGGCCCATGCTGCAGTGCATGTGAATTAAAGCCACGTGCATGGGTCCATGCTGGTGGGGAGTGTTGACCAAAGAAGCAGCTGATTGTCGCCCGGAGACAGGACGACCTGGAAACGAACCAGGCATTCGGATAAGGCCAAACAACCACCAAAGCTCATCTCACAGATAACACACTACCATTAGAATATTCATTCGTATAATGATGACAACAATTTAAATATTTTTTAATTTTAAATATTATAATATTTATTATCAAATTTTAAATGTTTCATAATTTTCATAATCACTATTAGATGATAATAAAATTTGAACACATGTAAATTTGGTGACTAATTAAAAATGAATTTTCGTGCAAATCATTGCTTTTAATTTTTAAAGTTTTTCTCATCCAACTATTGAAAATAATAGAATATTCGTGATGCTAAAAAAATTTAAATTGGAAACATAAATGTTATGAATATAACATCATAACACAATGAATTTGAAACTTTAAAATTTAAAAATCAATAATTTATATTTATGAGAAAATTTATGAGAAATGAAAAAATCTATGAGTTAACTGCATTAGCATCTCTCATACAATGGTTATTTTTTAATTTTTTAATTTTTATTTTCTTCATAAACATGTTAATCGTATATACAGTTTTATTACTTTATAATATTTTTACACATTTAATTTTTATTTTTAAAATCATCAATTTGAGGAGTACTTTAATCAATTTCACTATTTAAGAACTTGATTTTAAGTAATAAAAGTAAATATATAAAAAGTAAAAGAGTAATATAATATCATATGAATAATGATTAACTTATAAAAAAGAATCTGCAATAATTCATTTTATGAGAAAATGAAAACGATTGAAATGTGTGAAAAGAATCTCAATTCCATTTTTTTTTATTTTTCACTAACACGTGGCAAGAGTGTGTTTAATATAAAATTTTATGAACTGCAGATATTATTTAATATCTTGAAAAGATTAAAAATTAAAAATTAAGAAAATTCCCATTTTTCAAGTGGATGGGCGCTTTAAGAGTGAGATTTTTTAACTATTACTATTCAAAAAATAATAGAATTACATCAAAAATATAAAATTTCATATTTATAAGTAAGAAATAAGTACTTGAGCCCACTCGTTAGTGTTAAAAAAACCAAAAACCAAAAATGTGTTATATTAGCACTCATCAAATAATTAAAATGTGAAATCATTATCAAAATGATTATGCAAAGGAGTAAGAAGTTTCATAATCTCTTATAGACAATCCCTAAGTGCACAAAATTTTATTTTAATCATTTCTTTTTAAGTTCTTAATTGTAGTGATTTTGAGCAGTACATATGCATGTTAATTTATGGGTTTATATGAGTTATAAAACAAAGTTTTATAAATATAGTTAAATATAATAATTTATTTATATACACCATTGGATGCAAACTTTTGTAGGGGATTGCTCCTCAAAAATAAATTTTTAATTTTTATCACTCCCTTAGAAATTTTAATTTTTGAAAATTTATCCGATACGACTCACTTAAATCTATAAATAACTTTTCATAAATATTTGTATATTTTAACAGAATTTATATTTTTTAGACTTTTGTGGTAAAATTTATTGAATTATAGATCAAATCTGTATAACTAAATATTTTTCAATTACAGCAAGTCAAGGTTCGAAGGTATTACGACCACTGCTTTGAATGAAACCAAAAAAGGAAATACCGGTAATAATAAATATGATTTCAAGATTTTTGGTGACTAATCAATTTTAATAATTGCATGAGAAATTTAAACGAGAAAATGTGTGAATTACTTGCACAGGTATGTTTTATAATTATTTTCCGTACATTCCTAACTCCAGTGCATATGTAAATTGTCGAACTATTAAACAGCGGAAACTATTATTGTAGCCCATTTAAATTAATAACAACAGTGGAAACTATTAAAACAGCTCATTACAGAGAGAAAGGATTAGCATATTTATAAAACCACATATGAGTCCACTAAGATCTCATACATATCAAAACGACTTGTGATAGCTAAGTCCTCCAAAAAAGAGAAAAATCAGAAACCCAACAAAGAAGCTTTTGATAACATTATTTTTACAGCATCTTTTGTTTTCCACAAGCCCTACAGTCACATAGATTGATGACTATCTGCTTAGTCGGTTTGACACATTCCTAACAATCACATAGGTTCACAACCACTTCTTTCTCCTTTTCCTTTCCAATGAAAGTTGTCTACGCTGCCTTGGCCTGACCTATATCCTGAAAAGCTTGGTAATAAGAATCTTTATAACCACTCACTTGATTATGTGCTTTCGGCCAAGACGTGTATACACCAGGTACACGACCTTTGAATACAACATAACATCGCACCATTTCTTCAATTGTACCCATCACAGTTTCCAAAACAATGGCAACATACATATAAGAACCATGGTTGCTATTGTATGACATTGCATCAGATACCTGCGATTTTTATGATAATCAAGACAAGAATAGGGAGAGAAAACATAAATATCTAAAGAAATCCGATTAAACATCCACCGTAGTCTTTAAAAAGTAACAATCAGAGTGTTCCTGATCCACATTCAAGTCCAAACAAACGTACATTACATAAAACAACATAGTTAATACAAACCCAATAACTGTCACAAGCAGTATGAAATATGGTGTTCATTCAGATTTTATTTCTACTGAGCAATAACATCAACTCAAAGACCTTGTTTAATCCCATTCAACATAATTGCACACATATGATCGGTAGCTGCTATAAAAGCTGATGCAACGTGGGGGTTCTTGTTAAAGTAACACATAGCCACGGTTAAATCAGCATCGGGCATGTCCATGGACTCTAGAATTACAGGCAATGCACGATAATCCTCTACCCAATCTTCTTTGTGTGTGAGAGTATGTGTGTGTGACACTGTTCCGGGTTGACATAAATAGGTTTCGGCAATGGCGGCAAACTCTTGCATTGGTGTCTGTGGCCATCTACGGACGGACATTCTACGCCGAGGCTCAAAAGAGCTAGGTGATGGTCCACAAGCATGTGATGGCGCATGCAAATGGCTAGATGAACCTCCTATTGGGTTCCTAAATGAGTCTGGAATAGCAAATTCGCCACCTGATCCAAAGGTGGGCCCCTCGTCCTGAGGAGTCTCCATACTAAATGACACCCCTTCCTGATCCACACCACCTTCTTCAGCCCATCCTTGTGGTAGCTCCTCAAACCCCGCAGCGAAATGCCCGTGGCACGATTACTGCCGAATAACTCATGTAAATCATCCCAACAAAGATGTTGTGGCCGCCTGAATCTTTTGAACCTGCTATCTTGCTGCAAAACAAAATAATATGCTGAAGTTAGCTAATTCCTTCCATGGTGTTAAACAACGTGAATACTTATTTACATAACAGTATGAATAAGAAACATATAGATAGTCTAGTACCTGTATTAGTGCAGTCCAGGCAAATTCGGGGCCAATGAATCTGCTCTCTGCCACATCCCACCCTATTCCAGTTTTGTTTTTAATTTTCAAGTACATAATATACGTCTTTCTTAAGGTCATCACCTTATTTCGCACAGTAGTTAAGTAATTATGAAGAATCGCACGTGCGATCACCATTTGAACCTGAATCCTATAAGGGTATGTAGTCGCGATTTGCAAAGATGGAAATCTTTTTTTCCACATAGAGAACAATCTTTCGACAGTTGACCGCAAACGAGCATGTCTGAAGTTAAACAACTCTTCATTATTCCTTGGACTCCTCCCAGGTCCGAAATCGCTCATATGGTATGACACACCTTTGTATGGTGCCATGAAACCGGGCACATGCGCATATCCAACATCCACCAAGTAATAACAGCATATAGCAAATGAGGGTCATCTGTGAAGTAGGCAATAGCATATTATGATTATGAGAAGGTGAAAATGGAAATTTTTTACCTCGTGGAATTGTCAAACGATTGGTGGAACGATCCAGTGCATCTTGTAGGACATGCGCATCATGCGCACTACCTTCTCAGCCAGCTAATACATATGTGAACTTCAAATTGAAGTCACATACTGCTAGCACATTCTGTGTGGGGTCCACATGTCTATTAATAAATGCGAGACAAATTTCAGATGTAGGTAGGACAAAAATGTGAGTACCATCAATAGCTCCAATACATTCCTAGTAAGTAAAAAAAATGTCAATAAACTCTACGTCGCTTGTGTCTGTCAACCCCTTGAAAAAAATGATCATAGTTGTACCTGAAAGTATGGTGCTAGAGTTGGGTCAGAGGAGATCTTTTGGTAAGTTTGACAACTTGGAATCTTCATATAGGGAGAGAACTGATTGTAGACACTTATGAAAATGGCGATGCACAGTCTCACCGGATCTACAAAAGTACTACCGATGGAACGATTTCGTACATTATGGGCCAAAGTGTGCAAAAACATTGTCATTTGTTCACGTATGGTTACATATCTAGTGGATTGCAAGACCCCTTTACTCTTTACTAAATCCCACAACTAATTGAATGCGAATGTACTCATTCGCAGTTGTGAGATGCATCGTCGATCCCCCCCCACGGACCAAAGAATGCATAAATAATTCATGTTGGAGTGCTAAGTCACGATTACTGAAATCCGTCCGACTTTTTTCTTCCTCCCGAGCCAATGCTAAGGCTCCACCTAATAATACGAATGACCTACATCGCTGATAGTGTCGACCCGAACTATTTTGAACCAAATCCCCAATGGTTGGTAATGCAATTTTGATTAAGGAATCCATATATGGGGAAGAAGAACTATTCATGTTGGAGTAGTCTGAAAAGAATTATTTACCAGTTAATTCAAAAAAATGCATGTATAGACAACCACCATTGGAACTAGTCATTTATGAACAATAGCCATCAAACATTTATCACGAAACTATATACAGGAGCGTACATTGACAATGGTGCAATAAAACAAACAAAAATTTATCTGCAAACTTTTTCGAAAAAGATACCAACTTATTTGGCATGCTAATTGTGGCAATAAAGGAAAATATAAGCAACATGTATGTTTCGACTTATGGCAAAATTTCATAAGGAATCCAACAAAGTAGTATTAATTGGTCTGCTTGCAGGCTTTGTAAAACGTTGTTCATTTTTCGACATTGGACTTATCATCCTTTATCTTTTAAAGCAAGTTGATTTGAATTTACTAATCCTAGAACTATTTTGAGACAGCTAAAGGAAGTCAGTCAACAACCTTGAATGGTGATTGGGAACTTTAATGAAGTTACAGGAATTTCCTTTTTAATTTTTTTGATTATATGGAATTATTTATAATGATAGATGCATGCAAAAGGGCATCTGCTCGGACTATTACAGCTGTCATCCCCTATTTCGGATATGCTAGAGCAGATGGGAAGGTAAATTTCTCATGCCTGAGTCTCCAACATTTGAAATGGTCAGGGAGTGTGAGGCACACTGAAATGGTGGGGAGGTTCATTGTCTGAATTGTTTATGTTTTCAGTCCCAGGGACGCGAGTCCATTGCAGCCAAACTTGTTTCTAACTTGATTATGGAAGCAGGTGCCAACCGTGTTCTTGTTTGTGATCTCGTACCTCGCAATCAATGGATACTTTGATATTCCAGTTGACCATGTCTACGGTGAGGTAATTTTTCTAGCTTCTGGACAGAGAGCTTTGCTCTTCAACTTTTTTTTATAATTTTTCATTCTTTAGATACACCAGCCTGACATTTGCAGCTCAAGCAGCTAAGAATCTGGCCAACACTAACACCTGAGCCATCAAAAGGCCAAGAATTCTAAGGAAAGTTACTGATTTACAGAAACCTGATGATCATTTTGATGGATGCAGCCTGTGATTCTGGATTACTTGGCAAGGAAGATGATTTCTTCAAATGATTTAGTAGTTGTGTCTCCTGATGTGGGAGGAGTTGCTCCATCTATTCGTGCTTTTGCCAAAAAGCTATCAGATGCGCCTTTAGCAATAGTGGATAAAAGACATTCAGGACATAATATTTCTGAGGTACTTCCTATGAAGGAAATGTTTGAGATCAAACAACTTACAGTGTAGTAGTGATTTCTCTCTTACAATGTAGTAATGATTTCTCTTTCAGGGTTTAATTACTAGAAACTTTTCCCCTTTCTGTTTAAAGTAGACATTTCCTGCAGGTTTTGGATCAACAACGATAACATTTAGTCTAACATGGCATGTTACCTTATTGTCTTGTTCTCACTTGACCTCACATGCACACCAAGTTTCAAGATTCAACACTAGTTGATTAGCAGTTGACATGAAATCCTGATGTTGAATGTAACACGGGGCCCAACACACTTCTTATATGGATTGCATCACCCAGAATAAGGTTCATCTGCACCGCGCATCTCTATTGCTAGGAATCCGAAATTAAGGGCACATATAGACATGATTGACTTGGCTGGGAGTTCAACCTAAGTCCAACTAAAACAACCTAAAAATGGGTTGGATTATATGAAATGTGGAAAGTTGGTTTGCAAAATCTTTTAGAGGGTCTGTTTGTTAATCTATAAAACTCGATGCTTTTGGTAAAACTTTTCAACTAGAGGGCCATTTGAAAAAAACCTGTCATTTCAAGCTGCCAATTTCGGTTTTCAATGGAATTATTGTGTAGTTGTTTGACTGAAAGAATAACTTTTATCTCTGCAATGCAATTAATGTATCATTTTTTGTGGCCGAAAAAATGCCATAGAAATTTTATCTCGGTTATGCAATTGACCGTGACAACTTTTTCAACTATTAAAAACGTCATGAAGTTTTTGTTAAATCCAAACACACCCAGAATGAATCTGATGTGTAAATTAAGTATTTAGCTCAAAAGCATTAGTTTATGTGTCTTTACACATAGAATTCGTTTCATCATTTGTTTATTAATTTTGCAAACCGACCTAAGTTGCACCCAAATGTTGCATATAGAAACAAATTTTGCAAACTACTTTGGAAAAATCAAGATCGAGCTTTAAGTTGTTATATAGCTGGTAGGCAACTGCTAATTACTAATGTAAAATAAAATTTTTAGCCCTCTGCAATACATGGATCTTAAATCAAGTGGCTTAATTCCAGAATCGTGCTCTGTTAGAGAATCAAAACCGTCCCTTAACAAAAGGAGAGAGAGAAGCAAGATAATCTAACAGTCTCCTTTGGAATCATAGCCACAAAAAAGAGTATATCCCTGCTTTGAACGCTTTCTGTGGGGACTCATGGGCAAGTACCTTTCTTCTAGACATCAATATTACTTTCAATTGCTTAGTGGATATGTGACAAAATTAAACCATCATCAACATGGACTAAATGACTTAAGGAACTAAAAAGGCTCTCTTTTACAAAAGAAATGTTATTCTACATCCCAAGAAAATAAGACAACTTGGCATCGGAAGAAAAGCTAAAGCGAGATGCCACAGAATGATTTGCTAGACTATTTGTATCAGCGGGTATCGTTTTCAAATTTCGGCTCCACTGATAAAATCCAATGTATTCTTCTTTCTGCATCATGGATGGGATTTTGTAATTTATTGACCTACAAAATAATTTGGGCCTCTGTTTCTCCTGTTCTACAAGCAGATCTCCTCCTCCAAAACGATTACCCTCAAAATCCAAATTTCATAGAAGTGGCCTGAATGCTATTGAAGAATAAAGTACTTGTTTTTTGAATGTTTGCTAGCTAATACACAGCAAATAATGTACTTGAATCTGTGGTATAGTATGCTTGACTTGGTTATCTGTGGAATGATGGAAGGCAATGGAAATCTTACACATACGTTTCCAACTTTCCATCTTCCTCCATGTGACAGTTTAAGAGGCTCTGTTTACAATGGGTGTGTTTAGGAAGTTCACTTATAAAAAAGGCAGAACAGTGGAATATGTCAGAAAAAATATTTGAATAGAAAAAATAATTGGAAATATAATTAATAATGAGAAAAAAATAAGATTGTCAAAGTAATTAAAATACCACATCAATCTTAAAAGATTTGTAAATAGATGACTAATACACATTTTAAATGCACTCCTCACCAAATGAAGCTGAAAAATAAGCAAGGTGCAGAAGTGATGTACCGGAATTGTATGTGAACTAGCTGACATGTCATGATTTGCAAAGAGCTAAAGTGAATTATCAGAAAAGAAATCCATTGTTAACACAATTGGGAAAGGACATTCCCAACAGTATTCCTGTTGGGATCATCTTCCTCTGATTAAACAAAGTAAATCTACAACATCTGATATCCCTTTTTAGTCATGATATAAAATCGTTGACATTGAATTCTTGAAGGTTCATAGTTTCTGTCCTGATCCCACCAGATTGTCAGGGACCAACCTTTCAAGTTTCAACTATAAATCGCAGACATCCGGAGATGGCTTGGTGGTGAGGTATAAGCTCTGAATGTCGAAAACGATTGAAGAGCAAAAAGCATGTTGTGGCGTAAAAGCCGACAGCTCATCAGCGTTCAGCCACGGTAATATCATTCAACGGGTTGTTCTCACGCAAATGATCGAACAGGGAGAGGGAAAAACAGGGAGTTACCTCTCGGTCTCAGGCTGTTGCAGCTGATCGTCGGCAAACAGGCGGTTTTGTAGGCGAGCTGATGGGCGGATCCGAATGCTGTCTGTCGATCTGTGTTGCCTGCCGTTTTTGCTCCTGATCAAATGCTGGTGTATGCCTTCTCAGACGCCATCCCGCACGTGTCGCAGCTACCCGTGCAAAAAGAAGCCGTCGCGGTGGGCCGGGCAGTGCGCCAATCAGCATCGACTGGTGCTCAACACGATCAGCGCCGCTGGTGGTGCTTGGGGCGTTAGGGCTTTCTCTTGCATTTTCCACTAACTCCACAATGGCTAAGCCTGCCTCCCCCATCCCCGATGTCAACAATGGCTTCTGGCTGCCGTATTGACAGCAGCAGCGCCTCCCGATCAGTTGAAATGACTTGTTTTTGCATTTTCGTACCAGCCTTTGAAAAGTTTTCCTCAAACACACGAGTTTTTATTGTTGCCAAACAGCCCCTGTATTGATAAAACACCGGTTTACATAAACAAAGACTGAATTATAGGTAAATCATATGTTATGACATATTAAGAATAAAAAGGGTATTTTGAGAAGGCTATTGGGACATATAACTAGACTGGGGCTATTTACGAGACAATAAGCTTTTTAGAGTGGAGGGCTGGAGGTTTTTTTTATTGCCGGAAAGGTGGAGATAAATGGGGCGCTAGAAAATAGAAGAAGATAGCTTTGGAGAGAGAAGTGGCGTGCCAGCGTTGCAGTCAACAACGCCTATCCCTCTCTGCTGTGGGGAGCTTCTTGTGTGTCCGGAGACGCTGAAGGGGGCCGGTATTTATAGGTTTTTGGCAAAAGTTGCTGATGTGGCACGTTCTCATTGGTTATAGTTGTGGGAGCAAAGCACATTATGGGTATTCTCGTGCTTTCTTCCATGGCTGGTGAATACACGCTGGGTAATCAACTGCTGCTCGTTACTTCGTCCTTAATCAATTTTGCTTAGTCACCAAGCAACTCTATTGGACGGAAGCAACTGTATTTATAGCTGAATGGATGAGATCTTCGAGTGGCCCGGACACGCTAAGCAATTGTCTGGCTTTCTTTTGGTTGGAAGGAACGCAAACGTTGCCGGGAACGGCTTGGATTGTTGATAGCCTAGATTTTGCTGGACGTGCTTGATGGAGGGGGCCGCGGATTTGTGGCCGCTGGATTTGCGGTAGGCGTCGACTGGTGGCTACTGTGCGTGCGGTTGTAGGTGCTTTGGCCGGTGCTGTTGCGAGATCTGGGGGTGAGATGCGGTTGGAGACGAGCCGGAGCAGGTGCTACCATAGAGGTTGCTGCCGGAATCAAGGCTGGCCGGGAGTTGGGTTTCGGACGCAGCTTTGAAGAAGGGAGATCTACCGAAGATGTGGAGATGGGGCTGCACCGGAGAAGATGGGCAGTGTTGCGCATGCTGTCAACCCGATGAGTGGCACTGATTTGCCATCCCGTAGCTGTTGGAGGAGATCGCAGGTGGGCTGCCATGGGTTGAGCTCGGTTTGGTTCGGAATTGCGATTTGCGTAAGATGGGATAGCCGCAGCTTTGGCATTAATCGTCCCTAAGACTAGTAGCCATGGGAGAGGACGAGATATTGGGAGGTCTCCGGATTACGCTGCCTTGATTAGCTCCGATTGCTTGTTGAATCCTTACCGGCGTGAAGCACTGATGGCTTGGTTTGGGGAAGATGCACTCAGTTTTGGTGCTCTGCCCATGCATGTAGATCCGTACACGTGCAGCTCGTTTGCAGGCGATCTCAGCCGTTGATTCACACTTGTTGATGGTCCAACACTTTTTGCAGTAATTCCTCTAAGTGCCAATGTGGCCAGTTGGTGCATCTTTTAATTGAAAAATATATATAATCCCAAATAGTGTTATTTCATAAATGAACCCATGTTTAATTAATATGGTTAAAAACAGCTCAAAACTGGGGTGTCAACACACCTATTATAATCGATCAGTTGTGGGTGGCTCTGTTGGATGAAATTCCCAATTTCTGTTGGCGACAGCTGACAGAATTGTTTTTGTTTTGTTTTGTTTTTTTGTTTTTTTTTTTTTTTTTTTTTATGAAAGCTGACAGAACTTCTTGGAAGCTGAATCATTATCCGTTGGGTTGGATGAACTCCAGTCACTCGTTGCCGGTACATAATCACCCAAAAAATATATCGGCAGAACAGCTCGCTCTCTCTCCAAGTCCTAAAAGCCCCAACATGACTAGTACAGAAGGTGAGCAGCAACTCCAAATGTTCTTCTTCCGTCTCATGGCCCATGGACACATGATTCCAATGATAGACATGTCCATATCTTTTGCCAAACCATAATCACGACACCCCTCAATGCTCCCGTCTCCACAAAACCATCTACGCTGCCGTTTCCGCTGGCTACCATCTCAAACTCCACCTCCTCAGCTTCCCATGCGCCCAACAGGACTCCCCGACGCATCGAGCACTCAGATCAATTAACTTCTATTGCCATGTTTTCAAGCTTCTTCAGGGCTGTCGACACGCTCCAACAACCCCTCGAGCAGCTCCTACAAAAGCATCGCCCCAATTGCCTTGTTGCCGATGTCTTCCTACCATGGTCAGTCGACAGCGCCGCCAAGTTCGGCATACACACTCTCATCTTTTCTGGTTCTAGTTGCTTTGCTGCCTCCGCCGGCTTTAGCGTCACCCAACACAATCCTCACCGCCATGTTGAATCAGACACGCAAACATTCGTCTTGCCCGGCCTTCCTCATCGTATTGAGCTGACAAGACCACAAATCCCTGTTTTCATGAGGGTCAGAGACCCATTTTCTGAATTTTGGGACCGTGCAAAAGAGGGGCAGAGGAGGAGTTATGGCATTTTTGGCTAATAGCTTCTTTGAATTGGAGGGAGAATACATTGAATTGCCGTCCAAAGAGATGGGTAAGGTGGGGCCAATATGCCCAGTTTCTCTTTGCAATCAAGACATTGTCAGAGAGGCTCATAGTCATCGTGGAATGAAGGCCTCCATCGATGAAGAGGAGTGCCTAACATGGCTCGACGCAAAGAACCCCAGCTCTGTACTTTTTCTCAGTTTTGGGTGTGTATTTAGGCATGGGAGTAGACAGCTACTTGAGATTGCAACTGCTTTAGAAGCTTCAGGCCATCCATTCATTTCGGTAGTCAAGAATCATGAATCGCTGTTGGATGAGCCATGGATTTGAGGAGAGGATGGAAGGGAAGGGTCTGATCATAAGAGGTTGGGCGCCTCAAATCCTCATCCTCAACCATCCTTCCATAGGAGCATTCGTTACTCATTGCGGCTGGAATTCGGTGATTGAAGGCATCAGTGCGGGCTTGCCCATGATCACATGGCCTGCGTTTGCTGAGCAGTTCTTTAATGAGAAGTTGATCACTCAGGTGCTGAAGATTGGTACTGAAGTGGGAGTTACGGAGTGGGTGGACTGGTTAGATGAAAGGCCTCTGGTGAAGAAAGACGACATAGAGAAGGCCATAAGACAGATGGTGGAGAGAGGTGAAGAAGCAGAGGAGATCAGGAAGAGAGGAAGGCAGCTGAGTGAGAAGGCCAAGATTGCTTTGGAAGAAGGTGGATCATCTCACCTTGCAATGACAGAACTGATAGATGATCTGAAGAAGATCTCTGGCTTAATTTAACTTGCCAGCATCCAAAGATAAGCTCTTCACAGGAATTGCTGACTGTCCACATCCAATTATCATATGCTTGTGATTGAAATGCTATGTTCTTTGTAATCTGTCTATGCTTCCTTCTTAATTAACCAATCCCACTCGTCGAAAACGTAGAGGGGAAAATTTTTTTTTTAAAAAAAAACGCCCCTCCGTCCATGCTTGAGAAATTAAAAAACGCCGTTGCCGGGGATCGAACCCGGGTCACCCGCGTGACAGGCGGGAATACTCACCACTATACTACAACGACTTAGATGCTTAATGAATTTCATTTTTATATTAATATTTATAAACGAAAATGCATTTTCAAGCCTCTTATAAAGAAAACTTTCTTATGGAATTAGTTCACCAAAAACAGAGGTATGCTGCTGAAGGAGAGGGCCAAGATTACTTTGAAAGGAGCAAAGGTGACATATACAAAAACGTATTGAAGAAGATCTATGGCTTACATTAGGCTACCAAAATCAAACAATAGGTTAATTTCTCCCCTTCTGATTATCATTATGTTTATGATTTACTCCATGGATCTTTACTTTTGTTCTATTTCATACAATTTCAATCCATCCATGTTACTAATCAGTGCCAAATGTTACTATTTCAAATCATGATTATAACTATTTCATTAGTTAAAATAGATAGAATTGTTGGGATAAAAGACCTCTACAGTCCATAATATGAGCAAATAAGAGGTGTATTTGGAAAATGACAATAATTTTAGATAAAAAAAAATTAGTGTAACAGTTGTTAAATTAGTAAAAAATAATGTGATGTAATAAAGATAACAATAAGCGGTAAACAAGATAAAGTTAAAATAGATGTATTAGTTATATGGATAGTCGTGTAAAAATGATGAAAATTAGAGTAGTTGTACAAGAAGATGTTAAGAAATAATTTTAAAATATGGTAGTTATGGAAAGTAAAATGTTTTAGTTTGAAATTTTTTTATTAAAAACAAATATGCCTAAAGTTTAAAATATATAAATAAACAAGCTTTCTTTAGAAAACACAAAAATAGAAAATCACCTGCTAGAATTTTCACCGTTATACCATAAAGCCTTGTGAATATATTATGAATGTTCTTCAATTTCATCATTAGCTAGCATATAGTGAGATGGATGGTAGCTAATAAATGCCCTATTTTGGCGTTTTGTTAAAATATCTTGAGAGAGTATTTGAATTTAATGTATATACCTACTTCTAAAATAAATTTTTCAATTTTTAATATAACTTTTTATCTTTACAATATTATTTTTCCATTTTCAATACATATTATTATATTTTCATCGTACATTAAGGGCTATACTTTCGTGAAGCCCTTTTTTTATATTACTTCGTCCATTTTTACATTCTTGATGAGGTTGGTAAATCCACTTCATTAATTGTATTTAATAAAATTTATATTAAATTAATAGCAAACAAACAAGAAGACTTTTCACAACAGCTGTAAAGCAGGTGATGGAGGAAGGTGAAGACGCACAATAAAATTAATAAGGATTTTTTTTTTTGAACTTGGAAATTTAATTCATTAAAACGGAGAAAACAAGAAGACTTTTCCCAACAGCTGTAAAGCAGGCGATGAAGGAAGGTGAAGACGCACAAGAGATAAAGAAGAGAGGAATGAAGCTGAGTAAGAAGACCAAGATTGCTTTAGAAGAAGTTAAGATAGGCCATTCTACCTTGCAACGACAGATCTGACAGATGAGTTGGAGAAGATCTTTGACTTAAAGTAAGCTACCAAAATCAACCAATAAACTCTACACAGGAATTCCTGATTTGTCTTGTTCGTCGATCGGCCCATCCCTGTTACTCATGTTATCCATCAGCCCCAAATGATACGATTTCATTATGTGTGGCTAGATCCCAATAGGCAGATTTACAGGCAGTCAAAAAATTATTTTTATTTTCTCATGATCGGTAATTACATGAAATTTTGAAATTTTAATTCTTTTATTTTCAAAAATAAAAAATGAAAAAGTTCACTCTGTGACAAGTAGAGGTGTTAACGGATCGGGTTGGACGGGTTGGAGTCTAATCGTAATCCTAACTCATTTAAAATATCTCAACCCTAATTTGTTTATTAACTCATTTAAAAAACATCAACTCTAACTCATTTACAATTCATTTAATAAACAGGTTGGTGAGTTATTAACAGGTTGTATAGCAAATAACCTAAAAGCGTAGACTTTAGTAGATGATGCTCTCGCAAGGAGAGACAAGAGAGTGTTTTCGGCATAAGAAAAATATAAATAGGGCAGTAACTAGAAAATAGAATTAGGGCAGCAGTGGAAAAATGAAAATTAAGTGTGCAAGGAGCAAGACTTAAAGAGGGAAAATAATCAAGAAGTTTACATGTATATATATAGGAATATATTCTGGTGCAGCATGCTGCACCGGAATTTTCGGTGCAGCATCGCTGAAATGGGCCCCACATGATCATGAAATCATGATCTACTCCACCCATTGTATTTAGAATAATGTATTCTATTACCATACCAATTTTCATCCCAATCAGATATATATATGACCTCCATCTGAAAATGGTATAAATCCAACGTAATAAAATAGTTTGATGTAAACAACAACTTTAAAGTATCTGATTTGGATGAAAATTGGTATGGAAATAGAATACTTATTCTAAATACAATGGGTGGAGTAGATCATGATTTTATGATCATGTGGGGCCCATTTTTAGGCTACTGCACCGCTGTTCCGGTGCAGTGACGCTGCACCGGAACAGCTCTCATATATATATATATAACTTTAATGAGTTAAGCGAGTTAAATGGGTTGACCGAATTAAACAGGTTGAACAGGTTATATAGGCTAAATGAGTTACTAAATGGGTTGACAAATTGTAAAATTTCAACCCTAATCCATTTATTTAATTAAATGATTAAATGAGTTGGCGGATCATAACCCATTTATTAAAAAATTCTAACCCAAACTCATTTATACACGGGTTACACAAGCGATTTGACGGGTTTACCATGACCATTAACACCCCTAGTGACAAGTGGGACCCATATCTATTAAAAATTTTAAAAATGAAAAAAAAAATTCCACTCTTAAATTGGCCCATTTACGGGCAGCTATAGGAGCATTGGGATTTGGGGCATAATTATATTAGTGTTTCTTTAGTTAAAAAAGATTAAAATTATTTTATAAAGATTTTTTTTTAAAAAATAAAACCCTGTGAGCATAATGCGAGAGAAGGAAGTATAAAAACATTTCTCATTAACGCGGCTGAGTTTTGATTCATAAATGATGAAAAGATAGTAGACATACAACTCCAAATTCTATAACATCTTCAGCTCCTTGATCAGATTCGTCATCTGAACATAAGACGACCCACCTTCTTCCACTGCACTCCTCGCCATCTCTCCCAACCTTCTCGCCCTCGTCCTCATTCCTTCAGTTTCTTCCCCACCATTCAAGACTCTCCTTATGGCCTTCTCAATGCTCTGTTTCTCAATCACAGGCCGGTTCTCCTCCTGCATATCAGCCCACGCCTGGACCCCTACACCGATCCCGATCTTCAGAACTTGGGTGATCAGCCTCTCGTTAAAGAACTGCTCCGCGAAGGCCGGCCACGTGATCATCGGCACGCCGGCGGCCACCCCTTCTATCACTGAATTCCACCCGCAGTGGGTGACGAAAGCCCCCAGCGAAGGGTGTTTTAGGATGAGCATCTGAGGCGCCCAGCCTCTGATTATCAGACCCTTCCCTTGCATCCTCTCCTCGAACCCATCCGGCAGCCATGCTCCATTCTGCGAGGATTGCAATTTCCTACTGCTTTAACTTTAGACTTGGTCGGATTGCCCATTAAAATAGACGACTCATGCGGTTTTGGGTTGCGGGTTGAATGGAATGCCTGCAAAGAGTTTGAAACATGGATAGCAGCACCAGAGTCAATACACCATAAATTAGAGGATACGTTTATGAAATTGGTTTCAAGGCAAACATGTACATAATTGTTACCTTTCTTTTCGAACCAACTCTTCCGCTTGAGACAATCTTTCTTAAAATGTCCTTTCTTTTTACAGAAATGACACTTCTCAGCGGTCTTTTTTTTAATCTATCCTCTAAGCCTTTCTTTAATGGGAATTTATTCTTCCCTTTTCCTTTCTTTGACTTGTACTGCTTAGTAGTCGATGTGAAATAGATAGGCATTGATCCATCCTGCTTTAATCTCTCTTCCTCTTGTACACACATGGATATTAATTCATTTAAAGTCCATTTATCCTTTTGTGTATTATAGGAAATTTTGAATTGAGAAAACTGAGATGGAAGAGAGTTTAAGACAAATATGACTAGGAAAGAGTCAGGGATTTTCATCCCTAGTTCATTAAGTTTCCCAGCTATATTTGACATTTCCATTATGTGCTTTCGCACTCCACAAATGTCATCATATTTCATTGAAGTCAATTTGTTAGTGAGCATTCCAGCCAATGCTTTATCTGACCCACTGAATTTATCCTTAATTGAGTCAAGATAAGTTTTGGCACTTTCATTATCAGGGTCAGAAATAGAGCCCCTGATATTCCTTTCGATTGTGCTCTTAATAATCATAAGAGACAACCTGTTGGAACGCTCCCATTTATCAAATTGAATCTTTTGACTATCAGTACTTTCAGGCGTTATTTCATTAGATTTTGCAACACGAAGGGCTAAATCCAGGTCTAAACATCCTAATGTGATAAGTAATTGCTCATGCCAATCAGAATAATTTGATCCATTCAGTGTCGGGATATTAGACAGATGAGATTGAGGAACAGGAGCTATAGCTGTAAAATAATGATTAAGCTCATGTTACCATTATGATTCAGATAAAATATTATGTAACAATTCCATTATCATTAATTAATCATAGCTAAAATTTTAAATTTAATCACACAAGCAATAATGCATGATTATATTCAATAATGCTATGATAAACAATAATATTCAATAATTAATTATGAATACACAAAGTCAAAAAATCTCCACCTTCGGGTAGAAAATTTCCCGCGTTTATGCAGTTCTAGTTAATTATTGATAAATATTAAATTATAGCTACCTTCGGGTAGAACTATAATATAATATTCTTGAATAATGCAATTTCTATTATGAGAGGAAAAATCATGTTATTCTCTCTTTGTTTAATAAATTTGATTAACTAAACATCTTAGACCCTTCGGGGCAACATAAGACATAAAGATGAACAATATTTATTAAACATAAATTGCATAATGATAATTAATTACAATTTTCTATTATGAGAAAAAATAAACAATAATATTTTCTCCATTTAATTAATAATTTTTTGAAAATATATTTTAGACCCTTTGGGGTAACCAAAATATATAATCAAAATTATTAATATAAATGTATAATATATATATATATATATATGAATAATTCAGTAATAATGATTATTAAATTCATTTTGTGCGATTAAATTCCATATTATTTCTTTTGGTTGGCCAGGTAAGTGAGGTGGGGCGTGGGAGGCTCCCCCTGCATAGCAGGGACCTAATTAAATAACCACGTGATCCTCTTCAATACCTCTTTCCTAGACACCAACCTCCAGTCATGCCATGGAATATAATCTCACTATAAAATTTAATAATCATAATTTATAATTATTCATATATATATATATACATTGCATGCTTAATATTAAATAGAAAGCAATAATTCATGAATAAATTGCTAATCAAGCAGTTATAAACTAATCACATGAATTAATATTGAATCCATTGAAAAACAATAAATCACAAATATATATTGCTAATTAGGCATTTATATATCAATCACATGAATTAATTGCACATATAGTTCAAAATTTGCATATATTTGCATAAATATTCAAAAGATCATATTTATAGACATATTTAGCTAAATCAGACCCTTTCATTAGATTCAGAATGTCCAAAAACATAGAAAACCACTATTAGATAGTCCAATTTGGATAAAAGGATAAAAAATTATGTTAATTTATGTATGGACGGTTCATAATGGGCCATGTGTCATATATTGGGCTGTTGGGTTGGGTTTAAACGAAAATGGGCCTAACTGGATGGGCCTCTCATATGGGCTGTTTCTGCTGGGCCTGAGATGTTGGTTCAAGCCCAGGCCGGAAATGGGCTTAGCTAAACAAGACCAACTCATGGGCTTATTGAGATATTCTTTATGGGCTTAGTGGACGGGCCCGAAAATGCCCAAGCCCGGCTAAAGAGGGAGAGAACCCATTTGCAAAATTAGCCAAAAGGAGGGTTTTATTGTAAAATTGTTCGTTTAAGGAGCCTTTCTGTAATTTTATCCAGCCAGGGGTTTTATTTGTAAAATTTCTTTCTCCTTCCCCAAACAAGAGAAGCCCTAGCCTGCCGCACATGCCCTGCCGCCCGGCTGCCACACGCTGGAGCCGTTCGCTGCCGCCCGTCGCCGCTCGTCTCTAGCGCCGATGCTGCAACCGTCGGCTTCGTTTATAATCCTTTCAGCAACTCCATTTTGTTGGGGAGTTCCAGGCATCGTATATTGAGGTTCAATACCATTTTCTTCTAGATATTTAGCAAATGGACCAGGGATTCGACCTAATTGACCATGTTTACCATAATATTCACCACCCCTGTCAGATCTCACAACTTTAATTTTCCTATCCAATTTATTTTCTACTAATTCTTTGAATATTTTAAAAGTATTCAAAGAATCAGACTTTTCATGTAATAGGAAAATAAAACCATAACGTGAGAAATCATCAATAAACGTGATAAAGTACTTTTCACCTCCAATACATGATGAAAATGGACCACAAATATCGGTATGGATCAATTCTAAAAGTCCATTGCTTCTCGTGGCACTCTTTTTCTGAGTTTTGGTTTGTTTTCCTTTAATACAATCGATACATATGCTAAAATCAGTAAAATCTAGAGTAGGTAATACCCCATCTTTTACTAATCTTAGCATCCTTTCTTTCGATATGTGACCCAACCTTTTATGCCACAACATGGAGGAATTTTCATCAATTATACCACGTTTATTACCAGCACATACATTTAGGGTAGATGAACAATTAAATGAGCAATCCGCACTTATTTGATATAAACCATTAAATAATGTTCCAGTTCCAATTAAAATAGAATCTTTAAATAAAGAAAACTTTGAGTTTGCAAAACTGAAAGAATAACCCATTACATCAAGTTTTGGCAAAGAAATTAAATTTCTAGAAATGGACGGAACATAGAAAACTTCATGCAGTTCTAAAAAATGCCCGGTGTCAAGACGAAGTCTGCAATTTCCTACTGCTTTAACTTTAGACTTGGTCAGATTGCCCATTAAAATAGACGACTCATGTGGTTTTGGGTTGCGGGTTGAATGGAATGCCTGCAAAGAGTTTGAAACATGGATAGCAGCACCAGAGTCAATACACCATAAATTAGAGGATACGTTTATGAAATTGGTTTCAAGGCAAACATGTACATAATTGTTACCTTTCTTTTCGAACCAACTTTTCCGCTTGAGACAATCTTTCTTAAAATGTCCTTTCTTTTTACAGAAATGACACTTCTCAGCGGTCTTTTTCAATCCATCCTCTAAGCCTTTCTTTAATGGAAATTTATTCTTCCCTTTTCCTTTCTTTGACTTGTACTGCTTAGTAGTCGATGTGAAATAGATAGGCATTGATCCATCTTGCTTTAATCTTTCTTCCTCTTGTACACACATGGATATTAATTCATTTAAAGTCCATTTATCCTTTTGTGTGTTATAGGAAATTTTGAATTGAGAAAATTGAGATGGAAGAGAGTTTAAGACAAACATGACTAGGAAAGAGTCAGAGATTTTCATCCCTAGTTCATTAAGTTTCCCAGCTATATTTGACATTTCCATTATGTGCTTTCGCACTCCACAAATGCCATCATATTTCATTGAAGTCAATTTGTTAGTGAGCATTCCAGCCAATGCTTTATCTGACCCACTGAATTTTTCCTTAATTGAGTCTAGATAAGTTTTGGCACTTTCATTTTCAGGGTCAGAAATAGAACCCCTGATATTCCTTTCTATTGTACTCTTTATAATCATAAGAGACAACCTGTTGGAACGCTCCCATTTATCAAATTGAATCTTTTGACTATCAGTACTTTCAGGCATTATTTCATTAGGTTTTGCAACACGAAGGGCTAAATCCAGGTCCAAACATCCTAATGTGATAAGTAATTGCTCATGCCAATCAGAATAATTTGATCCATTCAGTGTCGGGATATTAGACAGATGAGATTGAGGAACAGGAGCCGTAGCTGAAAAATAATGATTACGCTCACGTTACTATTCAGATAAAATATTATGTAACAATTCCATTAACATTAATTAATCATAGCTAAAATTATAAAACTTAACCACACAAGCAATAATGCATGATTATATTTAATAATGCTATGATAAACAATAATATTCAATAATTAATTATGAATACATAAAGTCAAGAAATCCCCACCTTCGGGTAGAAAATTTCCCGCGTTTATGCAGTTCTAGTTAATTATTGATAAATATTAAATTATAGCTACCTTCGGGTAGAACTATAATATAATATTCTTGAATAATGCAATTTCTATTATGAGAGGAAAAATCATGTTATTCTCTCTTTGTTTAATAAATTTGATTAACTAAACATCTTAGACCCTTCGGGGCAACATAAGACATAAAGATGAACAATATTTATTAAACATAAATTGCATAATGATAATTAATTACAATTTCTATTATGAGAAAAATAAACAATAATATTTTCTCCATTTAATTAATAATTTTTGAAAATATATTTTAGACCCTTTGGGGTAACCCAAAATATACAATCAAAATTATTAATATAAATTATAGAGTATAATATATATATATGAATAATTCAATAATAATGATTATTTAAATTTATTATGTGCGATTAAATTCCATATTATTTCTTTTGGTCGGCCAGGTAAGTGAGGTGGGGCGTGGGAGGCTCCCCCTGCATAGCAGGGACCTAATTAAATAACCACGTGATCCTCTTCAATACCTCTTGCCTAGACACCAACCTCCAGTCATGCCATGGAATATAATCTCACTATAAAATTTAATAATCATAATTTATAATTATTCATATATATACATTGCATGCTTAATAGAAAGCAATAATTCATGAATAAATTGCTAATCAAGCAGTTATAAACTAATCACATGAATTAATATTGAATCCATTGAAAAAACAATAAATCACAAATATATATTGCTAATTAGGCATTTATATATCAATCACATGAATTAATTGCATATATATAATTCAAAAGAATTGCATAAATATTCAAAAGTCAAATTTATTGACCTAGTTAGCCTAATCAGACCCTTTCATTAGATCCAGAATGTCCAAAAACATAGAAAACGACTATTGAATCGTTCAATTTGGATAACAGGATTATAAAATATGTTAAAATTTTATTTGGACGGTCATAAACATGCCACGTGTCCAATGCTGTCAAATTTCAAACGGGCTGGGCTGGAGCGGACTGGACTGTTGGGTTAGGTTTAAATAAAATGGGCCTAACTGGATGGGCCTCTCATATGGGCTGTCTCTGCTGGGCCTGAGATGTTGGTTCAAGCCCAGGCCGGAAATGCCCCAAAATGGGCTTAACTAAACAAGGCCAACTCATGGGCTTAGTGGGCTATTCTTTATGGGCTTAGTGGAGCCCCAAAATGCCCAAGCCCGGCTAAAGAGGGAGAGAACTCATTTGCAAAATTAGCCAAAAGGAGGGTTTTATTGAAAAATTGTTCGTTTAAGGGGCCTTTCTGTAATTTTATCCAGCCAGGGGTTTTATTTGTAAAATTTATTTCTCCTTCCCCAAACAAGAGAAGCCCTAGCCTGCCGCACATGCCCTGCCGCCCCGGCTGCCACACGCTGGAGCCGTTCGCTGCCGCCCGTCGCCGCTCGTCTCTAGCGCCGATGCTGCAACCGTCGGCTTCGTCGCCGGCGTCGCTGCTGCCTGTGCTGCCGCCGGCTGCCAGTCGCCGTCCAAACAGCTAGCAGATCTCGTTCTGCTGTCACGATACAGCCCGGCATCTCCAACGCCGCAGATCGCGGGCATCTACTCCGGCGCTGGTTCCTTGAGCAAGCAGCGTTGCCCGGTGTCGTTCATTCGGATGGCAGCGACAGGTAGGGCATTCGTCCATGGCAGCAGGTATTCGTTTTCCCCTTTTTTTTTTTTTATTTATTTATTATTTTAATTGAAAGACCCATCCGTTTCTAAATATTATATTCAATTCAATGCTTCCACTTTTATATGATGTATATAATAATCAATATTTTAATGCAAGCATTGAATGTGGTACATGACACATATAATATAATAATCAATAATATATGCACATTGACGTAGAGCATAGAATAGCTAGAAACGGAGAGCAACATTATCTATAATTTCAAATCATTATCCAGCTAATTCTCAACGGCATGTTTTGCGTCTTTAATTAAACCAGAATGAAAATCACATTAAACAGATTTAAGCATGCCGTCATAAAATATTTATAGCATAATGCATTCATTAATAGAACCAATATTAATAATGAATATTCTGAATCCATAATGAATATTCCGTATAACATGATTCAGCATATACATGCATTCATATGGCATGAAGAAAAAAAAATATATCAAGTAATTAATCCGTAACAAAATAATTTCACGGATAAATGTTTCATACAAATTATGGGTGGAATCTATAATACCCAAAATCGAAACGTGGGCTCTGATACCACATGTTGGAAATCATGTGATGCGGAAGCGTACCTGAATCCATGTGTGCGTAGATTTCACCTGTAGACTGAGTAGAGCACGAGGTCTTCTCCCTCAACACTTCTCCCTATAATACTAGCAGTAGATGGGAACCACTAATGATAAAACCGTGTGAGAGAGGGACCTAGACTCCTATATTTATAGAGCCCTTCCCATCATGACTCAACTAGAAGTGTAGTTCTACCTGAACTCAGATTGCGTACGTAATCCAGATATGATTGGGCTATCTTTAAATCCAAGACTTATCATCTAATTAGGACACCTAATAGGAGTATAACTCTAACATCATCCACATTCACCACCCAAATGAAAGGAGCATCAGAAGCTTCAAGAGCGAGCCCGATCTGCAGCAATTGGCGGTTGGAATGGCGAAAGCCGCTCCCAAAACAGAGATAGACTACAGAGCTGGAATTCCGAGAATCCAGCCATCTTCTGCACTGTTCTTCATGGATTAAGGGCTGCTTTCCTCCACGAGTTTCATGAGAGACGGGGCCGATGTGCCATACCCTGCCGCCAACTTCCTTCTTATAGAGATCTATGTAGTCCTTCTCCAGTTCATAGAAGCTGTTGATCAAAACCCCGTAGCTTCTCCTCTCGGCGGCTTTGACAAGGTCGAACATGTTAGGGAGCTCATTTTCGGGCAAGACAAAATTAGGTAGTTGCAATTTCGTGAATTCGATTCGATGAGGGAGGCCCCGCAATGTGAAAATTTCGGTGGGTGAGGAGACGTTCTTGTAGGGAGCGTGGCAAATGAGGCTATCCCAAGCTCGGTCAACGAAGAAGCCGCTGCCACCGAAGGCTAGCTTTGGTAGATGACCGGGAGAAACGTCGACGACCCATGGGATGAAGGTGTCGTAGACGATGCAGTGGGGATGATGCTGTTGGATGAGCTGCTCCAATGGCTGTCGTAGCATTGAGACGGCCTTCCAGAACTGGTGGAACATGGAGTTGGAAGTGATGTGGTCCGTGTGCTCGCAGCCTTCCGGGAGGCCGGCTTCTCGGCAGGGGAAGGGGAGGAGGAGGAGGTGGATGGGGTGGCCGGCGAGATCGGCGGAATGGAGCGCATGGCTGAAGAGGGGGGCGTTGAGAGGGGTGGTGATGATGCTGGCTATCGCCCGACGCTCTGCGAAGGATCTGGCCATCTCTGTCATGGGAATCATGTGGCCGTGTGCCATCAAGGGGAAGAAGAACATGCGGAGCGGCTCATCCTGCCTACAGCTCCTCATGTTCAAGGACAGCTAGTTGAGATATGAACAGTAGGTGGTGGGGGATCCAGAGAGAGAGAGAGAGAGGGATGAACGGCGGGGGGTGGTGCGGGGGAGAGAGGAATCTTGGCAGTATAAGCTGCGCTTTGTTGACGTTAGCTGTGGAAATATCTTCTTGTATCCTTCTTTGCTGGAATGCCGGATAGCCTTATCACTTTTATTTAGAATAATTTATTGAAGTGTGTTTGTTTACCCTTAAAAGTTTTTAATATAAATTTTTCTTTATCTATTATTATTTTATTTTTAATTATTTTTTATATATTCTTTTATAATTACTTTATTTTTCGTTTATTTATAAACAATTATTCATACAACTAAACTATTTATTTTAACTGTATTCTTTTTACTCTTTATTATTTTTCCCATCGTATAATATTATTTTTCTTATTTTAAAAACTTTTATATCAAAAATTTTTTATTCAAAAGTTTTATCACTTTCCAAATACACCCTTAATTAATAATTCAAATCTCTTATGTGACAAGTCATTAAAGTTGTTTTATTGTTAAATAAAATTTAAAGCTTTTAATGGATTGAAGTGACTCTCATGTTCAGCAGTATCCTCTCGAATGCCTGAATATAATCAAGGGCGCTAGGCAATCGATTTTGGTACCTACTACAAGATTCGAACAGACTATCATCAATTTTTGGGTTGATTTCTATTTGATGAAATTCATCAACTCTGACGTCAATATTCCATCCCAATTTCTGTTAGGCCCTCAAACTGCCAATCCAAATTCCAAGCTATAAGAAAAAATGAATGTTTTCTGCTTTTGGTTCGTGAGTCCTTCCCTTCAGAAGCGGTAGTTAAGGGATCTTTGTTAAGGTGAAAAAGTGTGGGATTGTGAGAAATGGTAGGAAATAAAAAAATGAAATATTTTAAAAATTGCGTGATTGATAGAAAATGATAAGAGGTAGAGTTGGAATAAATAGAGTTGTTGAAAGGAAAAATGATTAAAAATTAGGGGTAAAATTGGAAAACATGATATAAAATTATTAAATAAATGTTCAAAAATCACTCCCTCCGTACAAATTCCCACGTCGTTCTATCGAATACTATGCACTGTGATTGCCAAACATCCCCTAAGAGTAATTGCATCCTCCAACCCTATTTATAAAGAGGGGTGATCTCATGTGTCTGGTCACATGGGACCCCTATGGAACCTCCCAAAATATTTTTTAAAATTTTTTTTATAAACATGCATAGTTAGGTGTATTTAACCTATAAACCAAGTTTTACCATCTTTGGATGCTTTTAAGTATTTTTTATTTTTAAACACAGTGGCATTTTCATAATTTTATGACTCAAAAGTTATGACAAATGCTACTGTGTTAAAAAACTACTTAAAAGCATTCAAAATTGGTAAAATTTAGATTATAAGCTAAAATACACTTAGCTTTATATGTTTATAAAAAAAATTTAAAAATTTTTTTAAAAAAATTTTCGGATGCATGGGGCCCACCAGATCACCCCTCATTTATAAATTGTTCATTTCTCACCTCCGCGCAAGAGAGAGAAAACATAACAAACAAACATCTCTATGTATCGCTGCATCTAAGTCTACTCTTCCAGTTTTCTCCTTATTATTATTATTGTTATTATTATTATTATTATTATTATTATTATTATTTACCTTTTGAGTTTTCACTACAACCTACTAGATTTTTTACCACAGTTGACTTCTTCAGGGCTATCAACAACTCGACATACTCTTTAAGCAGCTCCTTCAAGAGCATTGCCACTACTACCTTGTTTTTGATATCATGCTACCTTGAACGTGACTAACTCACCTAAGTGCATTTAACATGTGCATCGATTTTCACCATTTTTAGAGATTTTTATTTTTTATTTTTTAAAATCAATAGCATTTCGTAATTCATTAACAGTGTATTTAACATGTGTACCAATTTTTACCATTTTTAAAGACTTTTAGATATTTGTTTTTTATTTTCAATTTTAAAAAATCAAAAATAAATATATGAAAGTCTCCAAAAATAATAAAAATTAATATTTTTTTATTTTTTTAAAAATGCAAATATAAGTTTATATAATCCATAAATCAAGTGTTAAGATTTTTAGATAAGTGCATATATTTTTTTTTTGTAAATTCCAGACGAATACTTTTTTATGGAAATTTCAGATGAATACTTTTGTGCTTAAATTTTGCAAAAATTATATATACACAAAAAGCTATGGTTGAGGCTAGGGGTGTAAATCGGGTCGGGTTGACTCGGGTTGGGACAAATACAACCCTAACCCACATTGTAAAATATCAATCCAACCCTACTTTCAACCCTACTTTTTACACCTTAACCCAACCCTATTTCAACCCACCTCAAATCGGTTTGGTTCGGGTTAGAAATCGGGCTAATAGATTACACATATTATCAATGTTAGTTAAGCTTTTGTTCACCTAAATTTCTAAAATAATAAAAAAGCAATGATAATTATAAAAACAATAAGTACTAAAAAGTTCTATGTAACTCAAAAGTGGAGGATAAGTTTTGTAATTGATTTATTTTTTTGCTTTTGTATTCTTTGAGCAATTGATATCCCCTGCAAGTCAAAAAGTGAAAGTCAAGTAAAAGTATTGCAGTAAATTATGCAAAATGAAAAAACGAATATCATAGTCTTACTTACATTCTTAGTTGGCTTCCAATCAAAGCTACAAACATCTCAAATTCCTAATTGACCTGTTCGTTATTTCAAATCACCAATGCAAGCGAACATCTAAACAACCTATTTACAATGCAATATAGGGTATGTTTGGCAATTGAAAGAAAAGTCAATTAAAACTTTTCACTCTAAAACTTTTCACTCTCTACAATTATCATATTTTTAACTATCATATTTTTTAATTATTTTTTCGCATTTTCCTATACAACTACCATACTTTTCAATCATTTATATACAACTATCCACATAACTAACCTATCTATTTTAACTTTATTCTCTTTATTACTCATCATTACCCCTATCATATCACATCCGTTGATAACTTTTACTCTCCAAAACTTTTCATCAAAAGTTTTATTCATTACCAAACACACTCATAACCAAATAATCCAAACATAATTTTATAACTAATTAACCAAATTGTCAAACATATTTTCAAACTCCACACAATTTTATTTAAATATCCAAACAACATGAATGAAATACACTCTCATAAACATATCCAAATACATATCTTATGAAATCGGGTTGGTCAAATCGGGTTGACCGACCCCATAACCCGGCTCAAACCGATTTTGAAAATCGGGTCGGGTTGAACCCGATTTTTAAAAACCGAATTTCCAAAACATCAACCCAACCATGGTATAAATTGGTCCGGGTTGATGCGGGCTCGGGTTGAACCCGACCCTATTTACACCCCTAGTTGAGGCCTAGTTGTAAAAGCCCCATCAAAGAGAGAGCACACCACCAACTCACGAAGTTGCCCAGCCTACCAGTGCCAGCCCATTTAAATGATCCTAGTGTGTGATCCATAATTACGGCTTAAGGCCAACCATGAGGCCACTTTGGCCCATCAAAAACATCCAATAAGGCCCAATATTAGAATGCCACCAAAGTGGTGTCAACATTCTAGCTCTCGAGCATACCCACCCCACCATTTTTGTTATTAAGTCGACTCCAAGCTGGCAAGGTGGGAAGGCCTAATGGCAAGTGTAAATACAAACATCCCACTAACCAGCCCAGCCCATAGTCAGCAATAAGCCCAATTCCTATCCTACACAATAATCCAGTGAGCCAGTATATAGCCTAAAGGCCATGAGCAATTCTCAGCCCATTGCAAAGTAGCCCACATTTTCAGCCCAAGCATTGAGCCCTTTTTAGAACCCAATAGGTGACTAGTTGGCCCATTATTGTATGCCTAGAGCTCAAAAAATGGGAGCATCCCAACATCCCATCGTCTAATCCATCCTACAAATTTTTATTTAGCCCATTGTCGTGAGATCCGTGACGATCCGCTAGCCCATCATTTCAAAGCCCAATCTCCTAGAGCCCACAACACGAGATAGCCCACTAACCCATTTATTTACCAGCGCACCAGTCTTCAGCCCATTATTATAAAGCTTAGTTTCCAACCCAGATCCCTTTTAGGCAAGAGCCCACATTCAGCCCACCAGTCCATTCATATGGCCAATCCTAGGTGCGACCCATTAGTTAGCCCTCTATTTAGCCCGCAAACGATACAACTGGCCAACATTGCCAAGACTGGGCCCATTACAGTGAGAGGAACCTAGCAACCTCTCTTGTACACAATCCCACGAATAAAAAGAAATGTGTGTTACCAGGACTTGCGTTTGAGATGGCTTGTGAAACTAGGAGGCTCACATGTAAAAGTTGCTTAATGCATGTATATTTTGGAAAACCACGTAATTGGAGTTGTGCCCAAATTTTGTTTGTTGTCTGATCTTTTAGCTGCTCAATTATATAGGTCTTGATATATTTTAGGTTAAAATGCAATATTTATTTATTTATTTATTTTTATAAGCCGTTATATTTTTTGATTTTTCAGAGAAATATTTTTCTAAGTGTATTCAATCTAAATATCAAATTCTGTCATTTTACAATACTTTCGTATTTTTATTTTTATTTTTAAAATTCAAGTTCTTAAGGGTCAAAATGACTTAAATGCACTTGAAATTGATGATTTTTAAAAATAAAAAATAAATATGTAAAAGTATTGTAAAATGAAAAAAGTTAGTATATGCATTAAACACACTTAGGAAAACATATTTATTAAGAAAAAATAAATAAAAATAAAAATAAAATAAACGAATGTACATGATAGTGAATATAATCCGGCTACAAATTTTTGTTCGAGTTATTGTCATTGGTGCCCTTGTAATTTGGGCTACCTAGCACAGCTAGTTTGCCCACTTTGCGGGCCTACCTCTGAGAGTACCTTCTAATCTTCGTTAAAAATTTTGTATATTATATTATCCTACCTCTTGCATTTGCCAGTTCGTCGTCATACCCCTGATATTTACTAAAATTTTAAAACACCCTGCCCCTGATGTTAGTATATGTTAATAATAGTTTAAAGTATTTTAGAAATCAATATCAAACTTTCTAAGTCCCAAATGGCCATTTGGACTGTAAGATAATCCAATGAGTTCTAGTATTTCTAATCCAGAGCCCATCATCGATATCAGCCAACCCGACATTGTTTAGCCATAACATAGAGCCCAGTTCTAAGCCCACAGACGATGCAACTAGGGCCACATTTACAAAGCCCATCTGCCACTACTAGGAACAAGCCCATAATACTGAGCTTGTGGACTACCATTGCTCAGCCCATTAGAGCCCTTTCCTAGACCATCCTAAGATCTAGTAAAGCCCAGTATACAAAAACCAGGGCCCATTAAAGTTAGAGCAGCTCACGTCCCATGTGCCTGTCAGCCCACCGCTGTTAGCCCATTAGTAATAAAGCCAGATTAAGCCTGTCCACTAGGCCTATTAGAACGAAGCCCAACTATTGACATCCCGAAAAAATGTAAAAAAAATATAATAAAATTTCAAATGGGCTTACTATCATTTGTTATATATATTCAAGGTTTTGTGGATTCATTTTTGGATTTTTAACCCATATATTTGCAAGCCCAAAATTGTGTAGGATCCATGGGCCTCCAATGCTTCAAGCCCACTGCGGAGGTGACAACCACTAATCCATATGGCAAATCAAGGGCAATTCGCATTCATGATGAAGCGAATGATACTTTCTCAAGATAATTGGAGCGGAATCGACATGATAAACGGTTTGGATTAAACAAATAATCAACATTTTAGGAGATTTTAATGGTCAAGATCAATTTGACCAAAGAAAGAGGAGAATTTGCAATATTTTCAAGTGATAAATAAAATTGATAAATCTAACTTATTAAGTAAAAATCTGAACCGTTAAAATAATTGAGGGCCCTATCAAAAGTTATGGAAAATATTTAACAATCAAGACATAAATAAAAGGTCAAAAATACACAAAATTAAATGCTAAAAAATATTTAACTTTCTAGCCAAGAAAAACAAGGGGCCCATTGGTGGTTTTCAAAAACCACTTATAAAATTACCAAAAGGTCCATTTTTGTTAGAATTTTGCAAAAAAAGGAAATATGGAGTTGTGCAAAATAAATCAAAAGAAAATACAAACATGCAAATTTCAAACTTAAAATCCTATAAAAGGACCCACTCTACCCTCATTTCCTACGGTGGAAAAGCATCCCAAAAAACCCAAGTTCTCCCTTTGCTACACCAATCCATTTTCTTCCTACGCCCAATAAAAAAAAATTGAAAAAATTTCCAAGCATGCCTCTATTGGATTTTTTCAATGCCTCTTGAATAACCTTCACCGTCTTCTTCTTTCTTTTATAAAAAAAAAAACGAGAATGTCTGAAAGCCAGATGCAAAAAAAACGAGAATGTCTGAAAGCCAGATGCATCCAACCGTCATTGCCTGATATTTCACTTTTCATTTTTTTTTCAAAGGCAATAGACTATCTAGCAAGTTATCATTCCTCTCCTTTTTTATTTTTTTCGTTTTTTTTTTAAAAACAAAAGGTCAAGAAAACCAGTCTCCAGCACGTCTTTTTTTTGTTTTTAAAAAAAATCAAAGAAAGCCAAAAACCCACCGACACGTTATCATTCTTCTCCTTTTCATTTTTGTGTTTTCATTTTTTTTTTAAAAAAAAGTCTCCAACACGTCCTCTTTCCTCTCCTTGTTATTTTTCCATTTTTTAATAAAAAAACAAACAAACAAGTCTCCAACACGTCCTCTTTCCACTTTTTTTTCATATTTTTTTTAAAAAAAACAAGAAAGTGCAAAACCCATAAGTATGTCCTCTGCTTGCCTTTTTTTCATTTTTTTTGTTTTTTTTAAAAAAAAAATCGAGAGAGAGTAAAGCCCACCAGCACGTCCTTTTTCATCTTTTCATTTAAAAAGAAATATCAAAAGAGAAAAAAAAACTCACCAGCACGTTATCATTTCTTCTCTTTGTCATTTTTTTATTCCTTTTTTTTTAAAAAAAAACTGCTGAAAACTTTTTTTACGTACGCAACAAGTATGCGTCGTTATATTTATGAAATAAATATATAAAAAACAAAATATAAAATCAAATTATTATAAGAAACATTTTATTTCCACATAGTGAGAACAACTACTCGCATCCAACTTTCAGATTGAGTTAGGGCCTAAAAAAAAGCCCTAGGGATTAAATTCCCGTCTCCACCCTCCTGAGCTTTTACATAAAAAAAATGTATGTTAATTTTTCGCACTCCTAGGACCGATGTACTAGAAAAATAAAGTTAAATTTTTTTTAGTTGAGAGTTCACTCGGAAAATCTCTGTTTTTCAGTGCCTTATTGTATACGGACTAACCACCGTTATATGGTTAGTGGCGACTCCAAAAAATTAATATATTAAAATTTTACTAAAATTTATAAACATGTTACTAACTGCTAATTGCGTCTAATTGAGATACATGTTTGTATTTAACTAACTCGCATCATTTAAAAATCTCTAAAAACTTGCATCATCTAAAAGCCTTAACGCATACATCTCCCTTCTTTAACCCCCATGTCTACACCTTTTATATTTTTTTATTTTTGATCTTGAACACCTTTTCTACACCGTTTATATTTTTAATTTTTGCACGTTTAATTTCTGCATTTAACTCACATCATATCTAACCGGCTAACCCGCTAACTCACATCTCATATTTATTTTTTTCTCTGGTGTATGCTCATTTATTTTTTTAATTCATGGTTATATATTTTAATATAGCCTATCTTACACTTTTAGGCCTATTCGCTGGCCCATCGTAGCGCGTTAAAAACCACGTGCTACAGTTTGGCGGCTCCACTGAGGACAAACTAGGAGTGCTAATTTCCATTTTTTTCAGTAAAAGCTCAAGGAGGGTATTTTCTTTTAAAAAAAATTTCTCTTTTTTCTTTTAAAAAAAAGCTAAAAATAAGTAAAAGTTTTGAAGAAAAGGATTCTAACGCCCTTTTGTATTGTTTTTTTTAAAAAAAAAGGGAGATAAAAAACCATTTTATAGCCCTTTACGAGAGATCCATAGAATTTAAAAATATACCTATATAGCAAGAATAGCACATAAAAAGAGAATATTACCATCCCGTAGTCCAGTAGTCACCAGGTTCAAAACAAATCAAATAGAAATGGCTGAAGCAACACAAAACAGTGGAGGATCTTCCTCAAATTACCCGGTTACAAACCTCACTAACGTGACACAACGAGTAGATAAATTAGAAGGAATGTTGCTTAAAGTTCTAGAAAAGTTAGAAAGTTTGCATCCAATTAGGAATTTAGAGAACAACAGAGAAGGCGTATCTACTAATGCAAACAAAGAAAAGGAAATAGATCATTATGAAGAAGAAGAAATAATTTTAAAACATACTACAGATAAAATTGAGAAAGTAACAGAAAATCACCAAGCCCAACTAAAGCAATTAGAGGACAAAGTAAGGCTACACGGTGGGGAAGGATTGTCATCTTTAAAAATTGAAGATCTATGTCCTTTTCCTAATATTACCCTACCTGATAAATTTGAAATATCAGCTTTACCCCATTATGAAGGAGACTCATGTCCTAGGGCCCACCTAAACGCTTATTGTGGAATTCTATACCCTTTAGTAAAAAAGAAAGAAATTTTAATACGCTTATTTCAACACAATTTAAAAAAAGATGCTTTCGAATGGTATACGTCATTAGATTACAAGCAAATTAAAACATGGGAAGAGTTATCATCAGCGTTTTTAGAAAGATTTTCCTATAGATTAAACTCAGCACCTAAAAGGGTCGACTTAGAAGGTCTAAAATAAAAACCAAATGAAACTTTCTCTGATTTTGCTGCTAGGTGGAGAGCTCTTGCTTCCAAAATGAGAGTGCCCCTCCCCATGAGTGAGCAAATATCTATAATAGTAAATGCAACTCACCCCAGTATATCAGGTTACCTTATCTCCTACCCCTATACCAATTTTGCTCAGCTAATTCAAGCAGGAGAACAAGTATAATCAGGAATAAGGCAAGGAGTAATATCACCATGGCCCCATCAGAACGGTGCGACTAGAAAAAAGCCGGAAGTCAAAAGTACAAATAATATTAAAACTAAAGCACAAGAGGTAAATGCAATCAGGACACCTGAGAGGGAAAAACCAAGAGAGGCTAGAAAGCCTTTTAGGAAATTTACTAGAATAGCAATGTCATATATTGATATCTTTAGCATGCTGATAAAAAAAAATATTTTAAGTCCACTATAGCCAAGACCACCACCCAATCCACTACCAAATAATTATAGAGAAGAAGAATACTGTGCGTACCATCAAGGAAGGGGGCACTCAATTGATCGATGCTTTACCCTAAAGCACACGATCCAAGATTTAATTGAAGAAGGGAGAATTAAAGTAAATCACAGTGTGCTAAATGAAAATGTCCTACAAAATCCTCTACCAACACATAGAAATGACACTCCATGAACAGTAAATTTAGTATCTCATAAACACTACAATATGAATCAAGCTTTCGAGCGAAATATGATACGAATAGTGGAGCCTAAAATAGTCCTAAAAGTTGCCCCACAGAGAAACCCTCGTAATTGTGTCTCAACCACTACTGAAGCCTTAATCCTACTAGGATTCAAGAATCTAAGAGTAACAAATCAAGATGAGAAAATTTCCTATGACTCGCATCGTGTACCCTGGAAATACCCAGAACCTCCACAATGTTCAGAGATAGGAAATATTCAATTAAATGGGAGAATAAATAGGCGAGAAATAAATAAAAATCCTCCTATTTTTGAAAAAGAAGAAAATGCAACTTATGATATAGCCACACAACTCAAATCATTGACAACACAAATTTCTATATGGGAACTATTATGCACTTCTACTTTACATCGTGAGGCCTTTACGAAAATATTAAATAAAACTTACATTTCAAAGGAGGTTGAGCCAGAAACAATGGCTCACATGATAGGACAAATTATCTCCAAAAATGCTCTCACATTCACAGATGAAGAACTCCCGCCCAAAGGACAATGTCATACACACACTTTAAATATCACGGTCCAATACAAAGACCTCAAGGTCCCATTTGTAACCGTAGATAATGGATCTAATTTAAACGTGTGCCCACTAAGGACAATTAAAAGATTAGGCATCTCCATGGACGGTCTTCGCCCAAATGATATTCGTGTTCGAGCATTTGACAATACCATTAGAAAAATACTCTGGGAGAGTTAGATATCAGTTTAACCACCGGACCAGACACCATGACCATAACCTTTCAAGTATTAGAAATACTTGCTTCATTCAATATGTTGCTAGGAAGGGCATGGATACATTAGGTAGGCGCCGTTCCAACCTCACTACATCAAAAAATTAAATTTGCAATCAATGGAAGAATAATCATAATCAACGCTGATCCTGAAATAATCATTCATAGGGAAGAAAACACAAGTTATGAAGTCCCTCTAGTAGAAGCATATGAATCACCCGACTCATTACCATTTGCTAAATCTCTTATAGAAAATATAAATTTTATTCCCTCAGGACCTATGATAACAGATAAATATGTAATTACACCAGTAGAAAGGCAAATCAGTCAGTATAAAATAAGACATGGAGCAAAAGCCAATTTAATCGATATTCAAGAAAAAAAGATAAATATGGTCTAGGTTACGACCCAAAGGAACTACAATTAATGAAAACTAAAAGCCAAAATATTTTCTCAAGCGCAGGATTTTTCTACATGATTTAAGAGAAGAAAAACAATTAGACACAATATTAATGATTCAAAATACAGTCGATCAAGAAAAAAAATGCTTTCAAAACAAGCAAGGGAAATAATGAAAAGAGATGGTACACAACACCAACTTGTTCAACAGCCCCCTCACAAAAAATTCTTGACACACCACCAACTTACAAAAGGGGTTCCACTGAGAAAGAGCTCTGGGCTAGTGTTTACTATACCCAAACAACTATAGAATTCTCAGAAGAAAACAACAATAAGGGAGGAGGAGAGGAAGAATTGCAAAAATAAATGGAGAAAATAGAAGGCAAAGACATGGCGGTCACTGAAGATTTTGAAGTCATCAATTTAGGAACTGAAGACGACTCCAAAATGTTAAGGATAGGAAAGCAACTATCTGAAGAAGAAAAAGGTATGATGATAACCCTCCTTAAATCAAGGTTAATAAATTTTGCCTTTTCTTATAATGATATGCCAGGATTAGATGAAAATCTTATCACTCACAAACTCCCAATAAAAAAGGAAATTAAACCAATAAAACAGAAGCTCAGAAGAATAAAACCGGAATGAGTTCCTACGATTAGGGATGAAATTATTAAGCAATATAATGCTGAATTTTTAAGAGTAAGTCATTATCCTGAATGGTTGGCCAACATAGTACCCGTACCAAAAAAGATTGTAAAGTTAGAATGTACGTAGACTATAGGGATCTTAACAAGGCAAGTCCAAAAGATGATTTTTCTTTACCTCATATTGATATCCTAGTTGACAGCACAGCTAGATATAGTTGGTTTTCCTTCATGGATGGTTTTTCAGGCTATAATCAAATCAAAGTTGCACCAGAGGATTAAGAAAAAAACGTCTTTTATCACTCCATGGGGCGCATTTTGTTATAAGGTTATGCCGTTTGGACTAAAAAATGCCGGAGCTACCTATCAGAGGGTAATGACCACTATTTTTCACGATATGATGGGTAAGGAGGTGGAAGTTTACGTGGACGATATTATCGTGCGTTCTCATTCTTTTGTCAACTATTTACAAAATTTAGAAAAATTATTTGATAGAATGGAAAATTTTCAACTCAAACTTAACCCAAGTAAGTGTGTTTTTGGGGCTAGAAAAGGGCGATTGTTAGGATTCATTGTAAGTAAAGATCAAATACAAGTAGATGGTGAAAAAGTAAAAGTCATCCTACAAATGCCCCCACCTAAAACTGAAAAAGAGATTCGATGATTTTTAGGAAGGTTACAATACATTAGCAGATTTATATCAAAATTAACTTTGACATGCGAACCAATATTCAAACTTTTAAGAAAAGATTCTCCTAAAAAATGGACAGCAGATTGTCAATTGACTTTCGATAAAATCAAAACCTACCTTTCAAATCCACCTATATTAACGCCACCTGCTATAGATAACCCGTTAATTTTATATTTATCAATTACACCCATAGCTATGGGAGGAGTATTAGGGCAATGTGATACCAATAGAAAAAAGAATTACCCATTTATTATTTTAGTAGAAAATTCACGCCCACTGAAATTAAATATCCTAAAATCGAAAAAGTATGCTTAGCATTAGTTATAACTATTTTTAAACTGAGACAATATATTATGTCAAGAACAGTTTTGCTAATTTCTAAACAAGATCCTCTTAGATATCTGTGTCAAAAAACTGCTATCACTGGAAGACTGGCTAAATGGCAACTGCTTCTTACTGAATTTGATATTGTTTATGTAACACAAAAAGCGGTCAAAGGGCAGGTATTAGCCGATTATTTAGTTGCACAAACCCTACCAGATTTTCAACCTTTACAAGACCAATTTCCAGATGAAAACATTCTAACTATAGATGAGGAGACAGAAGCTACTCATTGGAAAATATATTTCGATGGTGCACGGAACATGAATGGTGGAGGGATGGGAATAATTTTATATGACCCTAAAGGGCTACCTACTATGATAGCAAGAAAAATCTATTTTCATGCACTAACAATGTTGTAGAATATGAAGCATGTCTAACTGGTATTAAAGAAGCTTATGATTTGGGGGCAAATAAATTATAAATATTTGAAGACTCACAATTAGTAATTAATCATCCATGGGAGAATGAGAAACTAGAGATGAAAAATTGAAACCCTACCAAATCGCTTTAGCCAAGTTTGTAAGTCAGTTCGAAGAAGTTACTTTCTCATATAGTCCAAGAAATCAAAATCAGTTAGCAGATGCCTTAGCCAGCTTAGCAGCAGTTATAGATATCCCGTATGGTTTAGCTTCACAAGAAGTTCAAATATACATAACAAATGACCCAGCCCATTGTCTATCCATAAGAGAAGAAAGTATTGCAGAAAATCAACCAAAACCTTGGTACTATGACATAAAGAAATATGTCAAATCAAACCTTTGAAGAATATGCAAATTCTGCAGATAAGCACATTATTAGAAGACCAGCATATCACTTTGTAATAATTGATGATATATTATACCGTAAGTCCTATAATCAATTATTACTAAGATGTGTGAATGAATAAGTAACTAAGGAAGTAATGATTAAAATACATGAAGGAGAATGTGGTTCTCATATGAATGGAATGATGCTCGCAAAGAAAATTATACGCCAAGGTTACTATTGGTTAATCTTAGAACGAGACTGCTCATTTTGTCAGCAAATGCACCAAATGCCAGAAATATGAGAATCTTATTCACACTCCAGCTAATGAATCACACAATATGATTACTCCTTGCCCATTCTTAACATGGGGAATAGACATTATCGGAAAAATATCACCAAAATCGTCAAATAACCATGAGTATATTCTAGTAGCAGTGGAATACTTTACTAAATGGGTAGAAGTTATTTCTTTTCCAACAATTAACACCAATCATGTTATAAAATTCATAAAACATAATATTTTAACAAGGTTTGGTGTGCCTAATATTTTGCTCAGCGATAACGGGACAATATTTACAAGTCAAAAAATGCAAGAATTTTTACGATAGTATAAAATTCAACATCATAAATCAAGTCCTTATCGACCACAAGCTAATGGGGCAGTAGAAGCCGCTAATAAAATTTTGATTAAAATATTATGAAAAATGGTAGAAAGTTACAAGGATTGGGCAGATAAATTACCATACGCCCTATGGGCTTACAGAACATCAATTAGAACTGCAACAGGATTTTCCCCATATGCGCTAACATACGGAGTGGAGGCAGTGCTACCAATTGAAGTAGAAATACCAACTTTGAAAATTTTAAAAGAGAATAACATAAGTTCAGAAGAATGGATTGATGCCCGGCTCATGCAATTAGATCTTTTAGATGAAAAGCGAATAAGAGCGTTATCACATATATATGTTTACCAACGACGAATGACAAAAGCATACAATAAAAATATAAAGTCTCGCGAGTTTCAAGAAGGAGATTTAGTGTTAAAAAAGATTTTTGTACCTCAACCATCAGACAAAATAGGTAAATTTAGACCTAAATGGAAAGGACCATGGATAGTAAAAGAAGTATTAGATAATGGAGCTTTGATAATATCTCGGTATGAGGAATCCACGATGGCAGAATTAGTAAGCACGGATTACGTGAAAAAATACTTTCAATAATTAGTTTCTCTTAAGTTTTAGACAATAGATCACTTGTGTCCTATGAAAAAGGGGAAGATAAAAAAAACTCCTATCCATCCTTTGCATCATCTTTCCCTTTTATTAAAAAAATATACAAAGGTTGGGTGCATACATCTGCCCATTTTTCTATTCTAATATTTTCTGCATCACTTCCCATTTTTAAAAAAAAAAACACAAAAAAACTGATGCATCCCGTTTGTCTCATCCCTTTTTTCTCTTATATAATTTTCTTTTATCGATCCTACATACAATCCATCCAATCTAACACTCTATTTCATACTTAGTTAAGAAATTATTATTTCGTTTCACATTTCTTTTTTCTTTCTTCTTAAAAAAAAGCAAGAAAGGAAAAGGAAGCACGTCCCTATTTAAAAAAAAAGGGGGCAAAAGGTGAAGATAAAAAAACCCTAGCCATTTTTCCTTTGCTCCAAAAATCTGCTACACCGGTGCATTTCCTTCAAAAAAAATAGAGAAGGAGGGAAAGGGACCAATCCACACATCACGTCCATCCCTTTTTACATTATCATTTTTTTCTTCTCTTATATATATATATATAAAAGAAGAAGAGCCAGCACGTTCTCACCTAATCCCTTTTTCCCATTTTTTGTTAAAAAAAAGACCCCACATATCCTAAAATCCCTCAGCCAATATTCCTATCCAGGCTCCCCTTTCTCATTGGACATTGCTTTAAAAAATTTTAGTACATCCCAGATCTCTCCCCTTATTTACATTGAAAAAAAAAGAGAACATAACAAAACCATCTACTCGTTCATTCCTTCTGATTTCCATTTTCCAATAATTGTCATAAGAAGTCATTGTTCTCTAGCAAATTAGACAATTTTGTCTGTTTCTTCCATTGCTGATTCAGCTCACTTTTCCTTGACATCAAAAAAAAAAGAGACAAGTGGACCTTCCATTATCCAAATCTGTATACCAACAAAATTATCAAAGATAAAAGCTTTTTCCTGCATAATTGTTATCATTAAATCAATAAGAGGATACAACATATAAGTTCAAGACCAACAAATACACCTAGTCAAACTAAAGCAAAGAAGAATCATATACCCAAAAAATGCATTTTATCATTATAAAAGTATTGACATAACATACTTCCAAGTTTACATAATATGAATCTTGCACTCTAAAAGTTTCCCCAAAGAAACAAAAAAACGCAAATTCAATACAAGGAGTTTTTAAGAGTTCAATGTTCATGTCATACAAAAAATCAAAAAAAAAAACAAAAAAAGAGGGGTATGAAAATTTAAATTTCAGCTTTAAGATGGCGCTTGTGTAGCAGTAGATGGCCTTGGCTCCAAAGATATCTCGTACTGAGAGAGCACTTCCCGAATAGATGAGAGGGCGTCTGATAACTGTCCAATGGAAGAGGCGAACGAAGTAATCTGCATCCTCAAATCCTGAATTTGCGTCTCTAGATGATGAGGGACTATCACAGGTACGCCAATTTCCATGGCCTCTCCATCAACGGGTTGAGGAACCTCGTTAGCTTCTGGAATGATGTGACCCATCTCTGTAGCCAACCAATTCCTGTAGTCTAAAGAGGATTCAGGCAATCTAGTAAAGGTTAGTTCAAGTTCGGTAGAAGACATACTAAGATGCCAACCGGAAAGTATTCTATCTATAATCATAACCCCACTATATGCAGTAAACTTGGTAAAGGCTCCCCTCATATTTGAGACACACTGGAAAATACCAAACTGGCGAAGAAATCTTTGAGCGTTGTAAGAACAATAGCCTGAAACTCCTAGCAAAGTAAGATACTCATGATCCCTACAGCTTATAAGAGGGTCAACAAATAACCAAGAAGCCTTCCAAACGACCCTCTCCTCAGATAAGTTAGACAAGTATGAGAGTAAATCTGAAGGTAAAGGGGTCTATTCAAGACTTAGCAAAGTACTAGTGAGGTAAGGGAGGTGGACCATATGTTCGGGAAAGGATAGAATACATCCCAAATGTTCTATTAACCAGATCTATAAAAAAAAAGAGGAAGAAAAGAGGGAAAATTCAGCAGTACGATCATGGAAAAGAATGACATAGCATGTGAAGTTATCAGATTTTAGACAAAACCCAAAGTTATGGGAGATATTCTAACATCCCTTCGACTCACAAATCCATTAAATCATGACTAACTGACAGTATTTCAGATTGTGGCAACTGTTGAAAGTAACAACACTTAAAACTTCAGATTTAGCAACTCAGCATTCAAGGTTTCAGATTCCAGCAATATCAAAGTATCATTTCAGAAACAACAATTGTAAGACAGCTTCCAAAACTTCAGATATAACAACCTTAAGATAAAATGTAAAAAAAAAAAATTCAGATGGTAGAAACTTCAAAATAACATACAAAATTTCAAAAATTTCAAAGTCACATCAAAATTTCAGATTCAAAGTGGCAGGTAACATCTTAGAGGTAACCATTTCAAGGTAACAATCATGGTTCCAGATTTAATCACATTCGAGTAGCATGATTTCAGATTTAAACCTTTCAAAGTGATAAAAAATCTGAAAGGTTTCAAACTTACAACTCTAGAATAAATTTCCAGATATATTAACATCAGATAACATTCCAGATGAACCAACTTTAAAGAAACTATTCAAAATCTTAGATTTACAGTAAAGTCTATAACATTTCAGACTTAATAAATAAAAAAAAATCCAAGCTTCTAGACTCAGCAACATCAAAACAGTATGCTTAATTTCAGATTTAACAGTTTTGAAACATTATTCATATTTTCAGATCCAACTACGTACTGAATTTCAAATCTAGCAATCCCAAAATAATATATAAGTTTTTAGAAATAACGACATCTAAAAAGCAGTTCAAAGCTACAAACAGAAGTTCTACAACTTTAAAATAGCGTTCAGCAACATTAATATAACCTGTTAAATTCATCAAAACAGCATACAAGAGTTTCAAGAAAACTATAATAATCAAGATTCTAGAGGGAAGAACAAAGCAAGAGGGGTGGAAGGAAATCAGCAAATAAATCAAAAGATCCTCTCGTTAGATTTAACAACCTTCAAAGTATATGCAAAATCTCATAATACAATAATTAAGAATTTCAGATTTAACAACTGCACGCTGACATGATTTCAAAACTGACAAAAAAGATATTTCAGATTCAAGGTTTTAGGTTAAGCAATTATAGGTTGGCATGATTTCAAAAACTGATCATCTCAAAAAAAAAGAAAGATATTTCAAATTCAAGGGTTCAGGTTCAGCAATTGCAGAGTTGATAATTTCAAAAACTAAGAGACATTTCAGATTCAAAGTTTCAGGTGTAACAACTGCATAAGAGCATGATTTCAGATTTGATAACCTCAAAAATGTCATACAAATCTCAGATTTTATAAGTTCAGGTTTAAATTTCACATTAGAATGATTTGATAATCCCAGAAATACAACATCTCAGGTTTCATAATTTCAAGGGGGCATGCAAAATTTCAGGTATAATTTCAGATTTAACAGTCCAGCATGCAAAATTCCATATTTTATTAATTTCAAGTGATAAGCCAAGTTTCAGATTCAAAAAACCTACAGACGGCATGCAGAATTTCAGATTTGATAACTTAATGTAACATATAAAGTTCCAGATTCGATAACTTCAAAATATTGTTCACTTTCAAAGAAATGACAGCAAATAGGAAGAGTTTAGCAATTTAGGATGAAAAGAATAATAAATCAATTAAAAGTCCCCCTTTCTCAAGAATCAACAGCCTCAAAATAGCATACAAATTTTCAAGAATAGCAATTTCAAAGCAATAAACAAAATTCCAGGTATACCTACCTCCAGCACTTATAGTTTAGATTAAACTAAAAAAAATCAGATTAAAGACAGAACATATTATTTCCATGCAACCAGAACCTAGAATAAGACTCATGCCTCAAAAAGAACAAGTCAAAAGGTACCAAAAGGAACATGATGATAGGTAATACATGTAACATATAAGAAAAGACATGCTTCACAAAAAAAAAAAAAAACATATTAATACTTACTTGTAAAACCGCTAAACATCCTTGCAAAGAACCAGACCCTTCATGAAATTGAGTTAGTCCTTCATGAATTCCGGCCAAAACAGTAGGAACAAGAGGCTTCCTTAGTATGGTCAAATGCACAAAAGAAAGAAGTGGCAGTTTTAAAAATACATCCGAAGGGAGGAGAATCTCAGCAAGGATCCCTAAAATTAAGGCGTTTCTACATGCAACACCCTTAGGAGTACCAGGATGCTCTCTGCCAATGGAAAACTCCCCATAAAATAGGTCTAAAGAAATGGATGGAGACTCATTAGGGGCAGACAAATCATAACGCCCAGGATCTGCATTAAATAGAAAAGTAAAGAGGTCTTCACCTATAGGCCCAGGAGGCAAAACTGAAACATCTCTAAAGAGTGGTAATCCAGTAAGTCTAGAAACCTCCTCTAAGGAAGGAGACAATTCCACATTCCCAAACCTGAATATTCCTAATGAAGAGATCCAAAATCGAGCTGCAGTTTCTAAGAAAGGATGATTCAATACTACCCTAGACAATTCTAAGCATTCTCCCATATGGAATATGAAGCCAAATCAGCCTTCTCAATAGCTGACAAGGTGGCTATCCACCTAGACAGCCTTTGACCAACAAAGGGGATACCCAAACTAGGACTACTCCCAGTAGAAGAAGATGAGTTAAAGAGAATAGACTGAACACCATTCATGATGAAAAGGAAAATACAACAAAGGAAGAAAACAAAAAGAACAAACAACAGTAGAGAAAGGAGCAGAGCACGTGCAAGTCAATAGGGCAATGAAGAATAAGACATAAGGATAGAGTATAAATAGAAAAATTTTGCCCAAACAATCATAGTTGAATAGTATCAATCATGTTAATAGTCAGCCCAATATAAATTAGAAAATGTATGTAATAAGTAGTATACTTTCATATATATGCTTGAATATAAAATATAATCATTATAAGAGTACCCACATCTGCAACCCTCATGTTAAGAAGTACTTATGTCACACTACAATACTGTTCATGATGTGCTTACATAAAAGGAAATCATGATTGAACAGTATCATCAAAAATCAAATAAGTTCAGTCATGTCCAAAGTCAGCTCACTATAAATCAAAATATGTAGAAATTGCAGTCATATATATGTCATAGTTGATGAAACAGAACTGTATGGATGTAGAATGCTCACATCTGCAATCATCATGCTAAAAAGTACTTGTACCAGACTTCAACATTATACATGATGTGTTAGAGGAAATTAAGATTGAACAGTATCATAAGCCAAAATATGTATAAATTGTAATTATTTATATATGACACAATATAAAATTGATAAAACAGAACTATATGGTAATAGGTAATCATTATGAGAGTACCCACATCTGCAGCTATCATACCAAGAAAAGTACTCATGACAGATCTCAATACTATTCATGATATGATTACAGAAAAAAAAGAAGGATAATCTAGGATCAATCAAATCAGGTCATTCTTCTACAATGCCAAGTCCTTTCATTCATCATAGGTTCTGCACAAGTTATGTCCCATCAATGTGACCCATAGGATCTCATCAATACTTGTGTAATCATTACCAATCTAGGAGAAGATCAGGAAAAATATGTATATTGAAAATTGAAAGCTTGAATTAAAAGACAAAGTTATCAGAATTTTAAACATATATATATACATGTTCAAGCATCACACGACCAGATTTTAAGAAGAGGAAAAAAGAGTTTAGAAAAAAAGAAAATTTAAGAAAGGAAGATAATACTAATATGAAAATACTCCTACTAGAACTTAAAAAAAAAACTTAAACAAGAAAGAGTCATGCAAAACATTTAGGGGTCATTTAAGTCTTATAGATAAATATGAGTAACATCAACTCAAATCTTGTTAGAATTATACTTTTATAAAACTGATTAAGCTGAGTATATGATAATCTGCATAAAAACTTTTCATCCCCATATTTACAGATTAATAGATAAAATTCTCAAAAGGAAAAACTTAAACAAAAAAAATCAGATTACTAAGGACTGGTATTGCAGAACCAAAATAAAAAAAATAATATATAAAAGATGAGGGCTCATAATTCAGAGATAGGATTATATACAATTAGTTACATTATTAGGTTAAATAACTAAAATGCAGAAATTTATAATAAACAAATCGTTGTAGGTAGTTAAGAGATTTAAAGGATAAAATTAAAACTCTAAAGTTCTCAAGAAGTAAGGATTGACATCATTATAAATTAGAAGCACCAGAGGATAAATAGAAGATTCAAGCATTAGTTAGGCAATAGCCAATGAAATCCAAGATGATTTTTACAAGGCATAGATATCTACATAAGAAAATACCCATAGGAAAATATACTAATTAAAAGAGATGTATTCAAGATAGTCACTATAGTAAAAAGAATCATGAGAAATCGGATTAACTTAAAACTAGGAAAAGAAGAAACGGGAAAAAAAAAGAGTGAGGAAAATAAAATTTGAGTTGCCTAAACATAGGTAAGAATTGATTATTAGAGTCATAGTACTTTGATTTGAAAAAAAAACTAAACTTTTCATTATTGACTAGTCTATCAAGATCAAATGTAGACTATACTATGAGTTATCAAGCAACAAATCTGCCAAAAATATCATAAGACAACCCGTTTAAATCCTAAGCATAATGTTCCATCAAGGTCTAAACATCATTAATATATGGAAGGTAGATCTGTCTTATGACATGACCCTTGGCAAATTTACTTGCTTTAACACAGCCACACACAAGTCAACCTTTATATCATCAATAAAAAAAAATACATAGCATGAATCTAGCTTTAAACTAACAAAGATACTTAACACACAAAAATCAAACATTCTTGATTAATTTAGAACTACACAAAACTGCTAGGCATATATGCATTGTTACCTACATTCATCATCAAATCAATATAAATATTCAGCATTTTTTCCCACAATTCATGCTCTATCTAAGAATAGATATACCCACAAACCAATGAATCAATCTGCCCTGACATATATGATTAATAGACCCTACAAAATTATCTTTAACAATAAAAGGAACCAAAAATAGCAATTACACTAACTAAAAAGAAAGAGTAAATCACAATCCTAATTAGCCTATGACAACAAGAAATCAATAAATTAAACTCGAAAAAAAAGAGGAAATTAATACGAAAAAAAATCAAACAAAAAAAAAGAGAAAACGAAACTAAGAAATAGGGGGATTGATTTCACCAGCCAATGATAAACGCAGCTATAGGCAACAACCCACACTATCAACAATAAAAAATAGCACCATAAAATCCCAATAAAAAAGAAGAAGACTTTAGGAAAGGAAAATGCAAGCTAACAATTAAAATAATAAGAAGAAATATCATATCAGCATCAATGACTTGCGCAAAAAAGAAAAAAATGGTCATTTTCCCTATTCGTGTTTTCAAGAGGCAGCAGCGTCTGCAGCGTCGTCTCAGCCTCGGCGGTCTAGCTCCAGCGGCAGCGCCTCCTCTCCAGAAGGCAGCCCTTCAGTGTCATCTCCTCGATCTAACCTGTAGCATAGCACCACCGCATCAGCCATTAAAGGTAGCCATGATCGAATCATCCCAAGTAAACAAGCTGCCAATGGCAGCAGCCACCTCCAGCTATAGCCTGCCGGAAACCAGTCCTCATTTATCATTTCTTTAGCCGAAACCTCAACCCTAAGAAGGAAAATATATTCAAAAGCCCTAATGACGGTGAAAAAAAGGAAGAAGAGGGAAAAGGCAGTGGGGAAAAGGAGCTTACCAGCGATAGATCAACGAGAGAAGCAACAGAAAAAAGGAGATTTCGGTGATCGGAGAAGAGAAATCTCCGCTGACAGCTCCTTTAACGTTGTCCCAGCCCCGGCGATCCAGCGGCAGTGTCTCCTCCCTGACAACCTCTCAACGTCGTAGATACTCCGCTCCAGAACGGTCGTGGTCATCCTTCTCAAAGCTGCACAGTCCAAAACAGCTGTCCATATCCGACAGGGAGGTTCAGTTCCTGCATCTTCACTGCCATCGGTTGCAAGTCCATTGGCTAATAACCATATCGGGTCCCGACTAGCCAACATCCATTACATAAGAGCGGGCTTGGCTTTTTCTCCACCAGTTTACTCCAACAAGGCACAAGGTTACATACGGCTTGCCGCTCAGCATGTTCAGGGAGGTCACGGGAAGTCGCCATCTATAGGTCCGCCTCCATCAGCCTCTACTGCACCATCAAGCCGATCCATTTAGCACGGGTGCATGAAGCTGAAGATTGTCGTCTCATTCTAGTCAGCCGATGTCTTCACTCCAGCCAGCAAACAGCCCAGTAGCAGCCGCGACTCTTCTCCGCAATCAGAATGACCCATTGGCGAGAAATAGCTCTGATGTTGTCTCCTTCTCGGCAGTTTAACCCATCATTTTGGCCATCCAGCGCTCCAGCACCGGCAGCACGGGGAAGAAGAGACCTACCCCCCGGTGGCAGCAAGCAAAGGAAAGAAGGGGCGAGCTTTACCTCGTGCGGTGGCAGAAAGCGACGAAAGAGAAAGGGGAAGGAAGGGTTTCGATCGACAACCTAATCCTAAGAGCTCCCTTGCGTATGGTGGTTCGCGTGACTACCGCAATCGCTTTGCCATCACAACAATCGATTCATCCAAACCGTCCATCCAAATTCAGGATTGCCAAAATGACCCAGCTGCATCGACTACCCTTAGCTTCGAAGGAGGCCAATTGCATATTTTGGCATAATATCCATTTTCGTTTTTTTAAAAAAAAAGGAGAAAGAAGAAAAAAGAGAATGGAAGAAACATTATATATACATTAGTAAAAACATATAAATATAAATATAAGTAAGTAATGAGAAATAATACGAAAATAAGAAAGAGTAAAAATAATAATAATAATAATAATATATGAACAAGAAGCGAGAAGTAAATAGTAAAAATATTTTTAACAAAATTTAAGATAAAATATATATACATATATAAATTTTTTTAATAGTAATAATAATAATAAGTAAAAGGCAATGGATTTCATATAAAGATCAATGAAAATGGGTAGATAAAAGAATACTACAGCATTTTCCCATCCAATGAGGCAACTACTAATATCATTATGAAAAATGATAAATTATAATATAAAAAAAGGAGTATAAAGAAAATCCCCAGATACCCTGAAATATGGTGAGGGGAAGATTTGAGAAAAAAAGAAGTATAAAGAAAAAAAAGAAGAAAATCCCCAGATATCTTGAAATATGGTAAAGAAAAAATTTGAAAAAAAGAAGTATAAAGGAAAAAAAAAGAGCATAGAAAAATTCTCAGATACCCTGAAATATGGTGAGGGAAAAATTTGCAAAAAAAAAAAAAGAGCATAGAAAAATTCCCAGATACCCTGAAATATGGTGAGGGGAAAGAAAATAATAATAGTAATAAAAACGATAAATAAATAAATACCTTAAAATATGAAAAGTTACCATATACTACCATTTTGATATTGTAGTTAACTTACTTGGATGGATCAATGAAATTTCACGCATCTAAAACCAGTGGATAGATCACATGCAATGAGTAGTGTAATTTTAAATACCTTGTGAAAACTATCATCAGTACAAATTAAATGAAAATCTCGTCTCAAAATATAACCTTAAGAATCCTACAGCTTTACTATTCACATGGTTAAAAGAGAGTTAAAAGATATTAAGATAATAAATCTATAATAAAAAATAAGTTATGAAAATTCATAAGGTTGCAAGAAAATTACTAAAGGTAGTCCAAATAGCATAAAATGTAAGAGGGAAGGGAAAACTATAAAGGTTAAGAAGATTATACTAAACCACAAATTTTAGGTGTCAATCATACCTTCTTTAATGACAATGTTCATTATCATCAAATAAATGTGGCCAACTGTTGACACCCCACAAAAATGTAAAAAAATATATATATAATAAAATTTCAAATGGGCTTACGATAATTTGTTATACATATTCAAGGTTTTGTGGATTCATTTTTGAATTTTTAACCCATATATTTGCAAGCCCAAAATTGTGTAGGATCCATGGGCCTCTAATGCTTCAAGCCCACTGCGGAGGTGACAACCACTAATCCATATGGCAAATCAAGGGCAATTCGCATTCATGATGAAGCGAAGGATACTTTCTCAAGATAATTGGAATGGAATCGACATGATAAACGGTTTGGATTAAACAAATAATCAACATTTTATGAGATTTTAATGGTCAAGATCAATTTGACCAAAGAAAGAGGAGAATTTGCAATATTTTCAAGTGATAAATAAAATTGATAAATCCAACTTATTAAGTAAAAATCTGAACCGTTAAAATAAATGAAGGACATCAATAAATGAGGGCCCTATCAAAAGTCATGGAAAATATTTAACAATCAAGACATAAATAAAAGGTCAAAAATACACAAAATTAAATGCTAAAAAAGATTTGAATTTCTAGCCAAGCAAAACAAGGGGCACATTGGTGGTTTTCAAAAACCACTTATAAAATTACCAAAAGGTCCATTTTTGTTAGAATTTTGCCAAAAAAGGAAATATGGAATTGTGCCAAATAAATCAAAAGAAAATACCAACATGCAAATTTCAAACTTAAAATCTTATAAAAGGACCCACTCTCCCCTCATTTCCTACGGTGGAAAAGCATCCCAAAAAACCCAAGTTCTCCCTTTGCTACACTAATCCATTTTCTTCCTACGCCCAAAAAAAAAAAAAAAATTGAAAAAATTTCCAAGCATGCCTCTGTTGGAATTTTTCAATGCCTCTTGAATAACCTTCACCGTCTTCTTCTTTCTTTTATAAAAAAAAAAAACGAAAATGTCTGAAAGCCAGATGCATCCAACCGTCATTGCCTGATATTTCACTTTTCATTTTTTTCAAAGGCAATAGACTATCCAACACGTTATCATTCCTCTCCTTTTTTAATTTTTTTTTTACTTTTTTTTTTTTAAAAAACAAAAGGTCAAGAAAACAAGTCTCCAGCACGTCTTTTTTTGTTTTTTTAAAAAAAAATCAAAGAAAGCCAAAAACCCACTGACACGTTATCATTCTTCTCCTTTTCATTTTTTTGTTTTTGTTTTGTTTTTTTTTTTTAAAAAAAAACAAGTCTCCAGCTCGTCCTCTTTCCTCTCTTGTTATTTTTCCGTTTTTTTTTTTAAAAAAACAAACAAACAAGTCTCCAACACGTCCTCTTTCCACCTTTTTTTTCATATTTTTTTAAAAAAAAATCAAGAAAGTGCAAAACTTATAAGTACGTCCTCTGCTCACCTTTTTTTCATTTTTTTGTTTTTTTTTTTAAAAACAAATCGAGAGAGAGTAAAGCCCACCAGCACGTCCTTTTTCACCTTTTCATTTAAAAAAAATATCAAAAGAGAAAAAAAACTCACCAGCACGTTATCATTTCTTCTCTTTGTCATTTTTTTATTCCTTTTTTTTAAAAAAAAAAAGCTGCTGAAAACTTTTTTTTACGTACGCAACAAGTATGCGTCATTATATTTATGAAATAAATATATAAAAAACAAAATATAAAATCAAATTATCATAAGAAACATTTTATTTCCACGTAGTAAGAACAACTACCCGCATCCAACTTTCAAATTGAGTTAGGGCCTAAAAAAAAAGCCTAGGGATTAAATTCCCTCCTCCACCCTCTTGAGTTTTTACATAAAAAAATGTATGTTAATTTTTCGCACTCCTAGGACCGATGTACTAGAAAAATAAAGTTATATTTTTTTTCTAGTTGAGAGTTCACCCAGAAAATCTCTGTATTTCAGTGCCTTATTGTATACGGACTAACCACCATTATATGGTTAGTGGCAACTCCAAAAAATTAATATATTAAATTTTACCAAAATTTATATACATGTTACTAACTGCTAATTGCGTCTAATTGAGATATATGTTTGTATTTGACTAACTCGCATCATTTAAAAATCTCTAAAAACTTGTATCATCTAAAAGCCGTAACGCTTGCATCTCCCTTCTTTAACCCTCATGTTTACATCTTTTATATTTTTTTCATTTCTGATCTTGAACCCCTTTTCTACACTGTTTATATTTTTATTTTTTGCACGTTTAATTTCTGCATTTAACTCGCATCATATCTAACCGGCTGACCCGCTAACTCACATCTCATATTTATTTTTTTCTCTGGTGTATGCTCATTTATTTTTTTAATTCATGGTTATATATTTTAATTGATCCTACCTTACACTTTTAGGCCCATTTGCCGGCCCATCGTAGCGCACTAAAAAACACGTGCTACACCAACCCATTAACCTAAGTTGAGCTCAACGAGCTTGTGAGATAATCTAACGAGTTCCAAGATTTCTAATCCAGGGCTCATGATCAGCACTCAACCAGCTTAACATTACTCAGACCACAACAATGAGCCCAGTTCTGAGCCCGCAAGACAATGCAGTAACGTCCACATTGCTAAGCAAGGGCTCACATCATGGGAGTCGCCCATCAGCCCAAATGTTGCGCCATTAGCAATTCAATAAGCCCAGTTTTTGCCCATATATCTTCGACTAGGCCCAGTGACACAACATGGGATTGCCCACAGCCCACTCTTAGCCCATTTAATTGTCTAAATTACTTAGTGCATGCATATTTTTATGTTTTAGATTATTGTTGCAATCGTCTGATTGACAAAGAACTAATTTTTTTTTTATCCAACGCATAGGTGTTTTTTCTACTTTCAAAATTTTTTTCCTAATATACGACCAAGTATATTTAATTCATATATCAGAATTTAAAAGTTTTGCCCATAATTTACAAGTTTTAGACATATGTATATATTTTTTATGAATTTTAAAAACAACAGTTTTCAGTTTTCACCCCAAGAAACGGTTAATTTTTGAAATTTAGAAAAAAATAAATATCTCAAAATTGTAACTTTTGACATTTGATTTAGAAGAAATAAATATCTCAAAATTGTAACTTTCGGCATGTGAAATAAATACCCGTGCTTACATTTTCATGCAAAACAAAAAAAAAGTACAAATATTTACGTATATCAAAGTTAAGAAGATCATCTCATCAAAAAAAAAAGAACATCATGCCACATAGGTATTCGAAAGGATCTTAGTTCATTTCTAATACAATTTTTTCAACTCAAAATGAAATTTTTTTCAATTTTCAAGATAATTTTTTATATTTTTAATAAAACTTTTTTTGATTTCCAATACATATAATTACATTTTCATATATTTTTCATCCCGTTTAAACTTTTTGAATCCTTCGGAAGCAGCATGTCACTAGAGGAGCTAGATGAGAAAGGGAAAGTAAGGTTGCATTTTGGAAAATTGAAAAGGGGCCATATAGGCCGGCCCTGTGGAAGCTACTATATATGAAGGGGCTTGACGCCGGGTTGGTTCGTACCCACCCAACCCAATCTGGTTTCAAAATTAAAATTGAATTTTATTTTTGTGAAAACCCAATCTGGTTTCAAAATTAAAATTGAATTTTATTTTTGAGAAATTTTTATTTAATAGACCTGATTTCAACTTAAATTGGGAGAATTAAGAGTGTAACTTGGGCTCATGAAACTTGAGTTCAATTTAACTCTGACCCTATTCATAAAATATTAATACTAACCTAACCTTATTTGTAAAACCTAAACTCTAATCTTATTTTTGATAATTGGATTTGGATTGAGATTCAGATTGGAATTTCAGTTTATGAATTTATATTTTATTTAAGAATAATAAATTTAGAATTTCATATGAATATATAATAATAATAATAAATCATGCATGTAAACGTCATAATATATAGTCAAACTACATATATTTTTTTAAAAATATAACAATATAAAGAATATTTCTAGAAAAATTTAACATAAAAAATGATAAATGAAGAAAATTAACATATGTAGAAGTAAATGATAGAAATAAAAGATAAATATAATAAAAATAATATATTTTATTAATAATATAATTATAATATTCCAAATATGCATATAAATATAAATATAAATATAAAGAAGAATGATCTTGTTAGCCCAGGCTAAGCAAATAGCTCACGTAACCTATATCAAAAAATTCATTTAAAATATTTTTTTGCTTTTTTGTTTATATACTTGTTTATCTCAGTATATTTAACAAATAAACCAAGTTTTACCTTTTTGGACATGTGTATATTTTTTTAAGATTTTAAATATATATACACACATAAGTGTTAAAAAATATCGAAAAATATATACATACGTCCAAAAAGGTAAAACTTGATTTATGTATTAAATACACTTAGGTAAACAAGGTATGAAGAAAAAATAAAAAATATTTTAAATGAGTTTTTTGTGTGAGCTTAGCGAGTCATTTGGGTAGTCCAGGCTAATAGGATCATTTCTCAAATATATAATATAAAATATAAAGAAATATTATTTAGATATTACATATAATATAGTTATAATAAATACAAAATACAAATTCGATTTAGGTTCGGCTTCACTTAAACCTTAATCCTATCATATTTACAAATTAGGTTCATTAGGTTTGAATTTTAAAAAATAAGTTCGAACACTATTAGAAATTGTGTTATGCGAACTCGGTATAAGTTGCAACCCTAGGGAGTACATGAAATTAATACCAAATTTACATCAAATTGGTACCAAAATCTAACTCAATCATTTAATTAAACTATAAAATTTAAATGTCATCTATATTTGTGCATAAAAAATTGAATCTGTTGCATCTATGTCAACTTAATTTGCAATAATTACAAATATATCAACTTTTTAAAATTATTGCATACATATTAATTAATTATGAGATGTATAAATTTTAATTTTTATTAAACTTATTTAGAGAGTGATTTCATATAACTCTATTATTTTTCTTACCTTAATTGTTGATGGTAAATTCATTATTTTATTATACTTAGTATTATCTTTCAATTAGAAGATCGACTTTCATCAAAATTAAAGATATCATATGTTATATAAATATATTTATGTGTAAATTATGAATAAATAAGTTATCATGATCAAAAATATATTTTAGAATTAGTTGTGCGAATTTAATAAATTTTAAAAAGTTTGTTATTTCTATTGGTAAATTTAAACTTTTATTAGTTTGAGAATAATCCACAATTTAACCCAGAACTAAGGGTGTGTTTTAGAAGTTATAAAATTTTTAGATGGAAAGTTTCTAATATAAAAGTTGTTAAATCAAAAGAAAATGATATGATATGGTTGGTGTCATGGTGAGGAGTATGAAGAATAAAGTTAAAATAGATTGATTAGTTGTGTAGGTTGTTGTGTAAAAATGATTAAAAAAATAAAGTAGTTTATATGATGATATGAAGAAATGATTATAAAATTAGGCAAATATGGAGAATGAAAACATTTATTTTGACTTTTTTACTATTTACCAAACACACTCTAAGACTAAAGACGAACTCGAATTTTTATATTAGGATTATGGTAGGATCAATTAAATTGGGTAGGCTTAGGGTTAGGATTCATGTAAACCCAGTACAATCCGACCCATGTTGCACCCTTACATGTATCCAAACATAAAATCTATTTTTATGTTTCATAAAATTATTATTCTTAGTATATTCAACTAATATATCAAGTTGTATCATTTTTTAAGATATATATATATATTTTTTTGTGGAGTTCGAACATGTATTTTAGTCACTTTTCATTGTCATTTTTAAACGTTGAAAATTGCTAAAATACCTTTATGTTTGAAATCAGAAAATATATATTTTCGAAAATGGTAATAATTTTATAGAAAATAAAAAATAAAAAAAATTTTGTGGCTAGATGCATGGGAAATCCCATGCGTTCCCGCCGACTACATAGGCAATGAAACATTCAAAGTTTAAAATATAAATATATAAACATCAGGTTTTAAACGTAAATACATAAATTTAAAGGGTTTAAAATGTAAAAAAGCAGCACAATGGTGAAAGGATGTTATGGGTATTGGCATTTTTGAAAATATAGGGGTAGATATTTATTTTTTTTTAGTAATATGTAACATGTATATTTGGGATAAACCTTACCAAATGCTCCAAGGATCTAATATTCTTGAATTGAATATGTATTTTTCAATTTCCAATACAACCTGTTACATATCTCATGCAACTTTTCCCCTTCACTGTAATTAAAGCCCGTTGATATTCAATACATTACTACCTCTGAAATGGTTAGCCCGTCAATATTTCTAAAAGATTTGTCGAACACATTAAAAATAATCTATTAACATATCATTTTACAAAAGGTATCTATTTCATTACATATTAATGGTTATTTTTTCATATGAATATTGATATTTCGCTAAACCCACTCTGTCACGACCATGCCCATTTCACATTCCATGCATATGTAAAAGAGCCATTTGCATTCACTATTCCCTGTAATTGTAAATGAAATGACTAAGATTTTTTCATTTTATTTTATTTTTTTGCTTTTAGCCACCCTGGAATCTGGATGACTGGTTATATTGAGGGAGGTGTACTCCAAAAGAGAGGGTAAGAAATCTAAACTTTCCTATCCTAACATTCTATACACATTTATATTAATCATTTCGTCATTGAGTGGTGACAAAACAATGAAAAGATTTATTAAATATATTTAAAATAATAAATTAGCATTTCATTATAATTAAAAATGTTTTTAAAAGATAATAAAAATCATTGGAAGAAAATGAGTAAGTTCAGAGCTTCAATCAGAAGAAAAGAGTGATCTGCATATATGTATTACACTGTATTCCAACAGGGAGACCGATAGAAATTGTCCGTGGTCGCATTGATGAGCAAAGAAATTTCCATCCCATCCCCACACACACAAATCTTGCAACAGATGACCAAGAGGAAAAGATTTCAACCCCAACGATCCTCTCAATACTTTATTTTTGGAAGTAATCTAAGTAGTTCAATGAAAGCCAGAGATCTTCTTGAGTTCATCAATTAGATTTGTGATGGCAAGGTCAGATGAGCCACCTTCTTCCACAGCGCTCTTGGCCATCTCCTTCAGCTGCCTTCCTCTCTTCCTCATCTCCTCGCCTTCTTCACCCCCCTCCATCACCTCCCTTATGGCCCTTTCTATCTCCTCTCTCTTCACCAAAGGCCTTTCCTCTCGGATATTTACCCACTCTGCAACTCCCACGCCAACACCAATCCTCAGCACATCTGTGACCAGCTTCTCATTGAAGAACTGCTCGGCAAACGCTGGCCATGTGATCATTGGCAGGCCTGCACTTATTCCCTCAATCACCGAATTCCACCCGCAATGGGTCACGAATGCTCCTGTAGAAGGATGGTTGAGGATGAGGATTTGAGGCGCCCAGCCTCTTATGATCAGACCCTTCCGTTCCATTCTCTCTTCGAACCCATCTGGCAGCCATTCGTGATTGATCTTCACCACCCAAATGAACGGATGTCCTGAAGCTTCCAGAGCCGCCGCAATCTCAAACAGCTGCGTACTCCCGTGGACGGATGATGAGCTCCCAAAACTAACAAACACTACAGAGCAGGGTTTCATGGAGTCAAGCCATCTAAGACACTCATCTCCATCTACGTCGGCTTTCTTTCCTCGACCGGTCTTGCAGAAAAGGTCCTGATTGGTGAGTGAAACAGGGCCGATTGGCCACACCTTCCTACCCACCTCTTTGGAGAAGAACTCAACGTATTCTTCTTCCATTTCACGGAAGGTATTGGCCAGGATGCCGTAGCTCCTTCTCTCAGCCTCTCTTCTGCGCACCCACGATTCATAAACATGGGATTTCGTCCTCATGGGTTCGGGAATTTGCAATCTTGTCATCTCGATTCGATGGGGGAGGCCGGGCAAGGCGAAGAGCTGGTTGTCTGATTGGACGTGGTGGTGAGGATTGTGGTGCAGCACGCTCAGCCCTGCGGACGCAGCAAAGCAGCCAGTGCCAGAAAAGAAGATAGTGGGTATGCCGAAGTTGGCAGCGATGTCGACAGTCCATGGTAGCATGACATCGGAGACGAGGCAATGGGGGCGATCGTGTTGTAGGAGGTGGTGAAAGGGCTGTTCGAGCATGGTGGTAGCGTTCATGAAGGCGTAGAACATGCTGTTGGAGGTGATTTGATCGGTGTGGCCGAGGCCGGGGGGCAATCCGGCCTCAGCGCATGGGAGGTCGATGAGGTGGAGTTTGAGGTGGTAGCCGGCGTCGAGTGCAGGGGCGATGGTTTGGTGAATGAGGGCGGCGTTGAAGGGGGTCGTGATTATGGTGGAGAGGACGGCGTGTTTGGCGAAGGAAATGGACATGTCCACCATTGGAATGGTGTGTCCATGGGCCATGAATGGGAAGAAGAATATTTGAAGTTGTTGTTCATCACCTTCTGAACTCATGTTAGAGTGAGAGTGAGTGAGTGCGTGTGTTATGGCCAGTTCTCCGTCTTGATTTTATCGTGCATCGAACGGTAAAACAACAATAGAGAAGACATTGGAAAACGATGCATTAAAAACATTTCAAATTTAAGATGTGTCTTGGAATAAAAGTTTTGGATGTAAAAGTTAATAAACCGATAAAAAATGATATAAAATGATGGGGGTAATGATTCATAGTAAAGAGAATAAAGTTAAAATAGATAGGTTAACTGTATAAGTAATTATGTAGACGTAATTGAAAAATATGAAAAAATAATTTTAAAAAGTGTAATAACATAGAATGAAAAAGTTTTATATTAAAAAAGTTTAGGTGAAAAATTTTACTTGTTACTAAATACTTCTAAATTTTTCGTATAAAAATTTTAACATTTAGGGTGTGTTTGGTTGGAGGTAAAACTTTTATTGAAAAGTTTTTGAGGTAGAAGTTGTCATATTGATAGAAAATGATGTAATATAATAGGGGTAATGATGAGGAGTAAAGAGAATAAAGTTAAAATAGATATGTTAGTTGTATAGATAGTTGTGTAGAAATGATTGAAAAGTAGGGTAGTTTGTATAGAAAAATGTGAAAAAATAATTAAAAAATAAAGTAGTTATGTAGAGTGAAAAATTTTCGATTGAAAAGTTTTGGTTGATATGTTTATATCTCAAACAAACACACCCTTAATAACTATCATATTTTAATTTTTTTTTTAAAATTTTTTTTATGTAATAATATACTTTTCAATCAATTTTGTATAAATTACGCATACAGTTAACATATTTTTTTAATTGATTTTATAGTTAACATATTTATTTTAATTTTATTCTCTACTTATCGTCACTATCTTTACCTTATTACTGTCATTTTCTATCATTTCAAAGACTCTGGTACAAAAAACTTTCATTAAAAAAATTTTATATTATCAAGAAAATCCATCCTTTGTGGTGCTAGAGAAGCATGACTCATGATATAAAAGTCTCATAATTTTCTTATCGCTTTAAATTTATAGAATAATTCGAGATATATATGACAGAGAACAATACGGAGTTCCACTGTGCATGTTTGTGTCACTCGATAATGCTTCCTAGTCAAATGGTTAGATGTCTCTTTCAACTTTTTGCAGATCAACAGCTGGCGTCAGGACAAACAACAGAAGACATGGTCGACATTCGAAGTATCCAGCTCATAAAGAAAACTGAAATCCACCCTCTTCTGTTCGGTCGTGACTTGAGAGCCAAGGCATGTTCTCCTTATAAAACATGGCGGAGAGGGGCAGTCAAATGAGAATTCCAATTTCTAATCCGACACAGTATGTTGCCTTTGGTATTCTCCTCTCCTTCTTTCGCTCTGTCCCTCATATGCCTTCTAATTCAATCAATACCCTTTTGTCGCCCATTTCTCAATTGTGGATTTGTAGGATGTGCAACAATAGCTTATACATCTATAAATCGCTGTTTTAAAAACTAGGCCGAACCGGCGGTCGGACTACTGTACACCGTAGATCTCTCGATTCGGCCATGAACCATATAAAACCGGTTGGACCGTTAAAACCGGTTTGTAAATAAAAAAAAAAAAAAAAACCAAGAGCCATGGAGATTAAAATGAAGAACAACAACAACTACGAAAAGATAAAAAAATGAAATGATGAAAACACACGGATGAAAGGTGCAAGAGATGAAGGAGATTGAAACCCACACCAACCATGAAGAAGCCCATTTAAAAGAGAGTAACAAATCTGCACCCTATAAGACCTATAGCCCACAAAATAGTAACAAAACCAGCAGCCCACAACAGAGAGCAACTTCCAGCAGCAAACTACCAATAGATCAGCAAACAACCAATAGATGTCATCATTTGGCACGAAAGAAATGTGATAAAATCATGTTTTGTCCAGGCCACCACAATCGCCAGCAGTTATACAAAATACCAAAATGAACTAAAATGTGCACAGCTCATTGCATGTCTGGCTCATGTAGCACAAAGCCTCTATAAATAGCGATTGCCTTCAACATCCCAGAGGAGAAAAAAATGGCCAAGGGAAAGGAGGAGAAAGTGGGGTAATTTAGTGCTCATGTTGCCAGCCCTCCACCTCTCATCTTCAAGTCTTCCATTCTAGTTCTGGCCCATCCATTCCAACTCCTCAGATATAGTCTTCCAGATTTTATTTTACCATTTCCTCGTCCATGTAGCAGCTGATTAATCAAGCAAATCTCCATTATTATGATGCTTGATTGTGAGATCGGAATTCAGACTCTGTAATCCAGTACTTCGTAATGAAATAGGATATAATCTCCCGTAAAGATTGGTGGTGACTCCCTTCTGTTTATAGATTTTTTTATTTGCCGTTGTAGTTACACATATGCTAAAATCTCGATGATGAAATTCACATCATCCTTACACATTCGGGTTTCTGAAGTGACAGATGAACTGTTGGATCAGTTAGTACTGATCAAGCAACCCACAACATTCCCAGTCATTGTCGTTTTTTTGCCTCATAGAAATGCAGGATTCAAGAATGGTTGATGCTATTCCAGAACGGATATTAACATGCAGCTCTAGATTTGCAATCACACTAGATGCATAACATCCAAGTATAGGTCCGGGCCCATTTTCTATAATGATTTCTTTTGTAAACCATACTAACCACCATCACAGTTGACAAAGGTTCCAGGTTCCAGCTCAGATTTTAAGATTGGAAAAAGGTTCTAACCTATAGTAGTGCTCACACAGGGTGCTATAACTATGTCTTTAAAATTCTAAATATACCAACTGTGTTTACAGTTAATCCTAAAAATGACTATTATGTTAAAAATCATTAGTTAAAGTTTTATAAATGCACAAAATATCCTTGTTATAAAATAATAAAAGATGGAATAAAATAAAAGAAAACGAAATCAGGTCTTTCTAAATTTAGAGCTCATACACAATTAGGGTATTGATAAGTTTTGATACTCAAAATTTCAATTCCATCCTAACTTTGATGGGCATATTAATAATTTCATACATTAACTAACAGTATTAACTCATGGATTAAGTATTTTTTAATTAATGACAAACATAGTGAGTATATTTAGAATTTTATAGATGTTGTAATTATATTTGGGATTAGAGTTAAGCATAGTGATATATTTGGAAAAAGTCCTTTAATTTTTTAAACCTGCAAATTTAGGTGTATATTAACAATAAATTTTTTGACTGAAAAACTATATTAACTATAAATTAAGTTGTAATATTTTGGATATCAATAAATATTTTTTTTTGAGTTTGGGTAATTTGTAATATACCTATATAGTTTCATGACAATTACAGATATACTCGTGTAGTTTATGGAATGGCAGATTACCAAAATAGCATTAGTATCATATCGACGGCTAGCTTAGAAACGGCAAGATGAGCACTGTTAAGTAAATATTTGCATACCAAAATTGCCCTTCCCTCCCGTCCAACACATAAAAACATTCATCCCCGACGACGATGATGATGCAGACATGATCTCCTCCAAATGCTTTGAATCTTTTGTTTTTGTTGTTGCACCCAAAAACCTTTTCGCCCCTTAGATTGAGTTGGAAATTAGGGAGTCGGCGCGGAGGAAGGGTGGCGGAGTGGGGGACGAGGGAGCGAAAGTGCTTGGACACACAACGGCAGCACGCGAGGGTCTTGAGGTCAAAGACGTGATTGAAAACGATTGGTCTGGGATTCGATTGAAGCCATCATTCGAAGGTGTCGATGATGAAGAAGCTGAAGGCATGTTTTCTTGGGTCTCTCTCCCTCTCTGCTCTTAGCTTGGTCTATGTGGTGTAAAATTATAAAAATCTATATAAAACAGGTAACAGTGCATGCCGAAAAGAGTGGAGCTACTAAGTGAGTGAGAAACAAGGGCTTTTTAACTGTAGATTTTTTGTTGAAGCGGCGTCGCTCGATGATTTCCTCAACAATGTCGGCTATCTATTTCAAATTTTCATATGAGACCCTGATGAGCCATATCGCACCGTGGCCTGTGGGTTTTGAGTCAGCTACGTAGTCGAATGAACAGAAGCGATCTACTAGTTGGGTTGTGAAGTTGGTTGGATCAATGGTGCTAGCGACCTCCATGGTTGCTGGAGCTGTAGCTAGAGCGCAAATGAAGAGAACGCGGGTAGTTGTGGTGGCTTGGAGTTGAATCATGGCTGCCGCTTGAATGGGAAGATGGAGCACTGGTTAATTAGTGCTCCAACAGTGTATATGAGTCTGTGCACAACACATTTTCATGCTTTAGCAATGTACCTAAGTTTAGGGTAACTTTGAAAAAAAGATGATTTAACGACTTATTTAGACACCAGTTGCATAAGTGGGTATGCATGTCATTTGGTTAAACTATACGGGAGTAATCTATAGTTCATGAAACTATATAGGTATATTTCCAATTAGTGTCAAATTAGTAGGTATATTTGCAAATTACATTTTGAGTTTTAAACATATGGATATTGTGGTCATTATAACATAATAATACAGTTATGTTTAAAATGTAAAAAATATAGTTATCTATATTCAAAAGTGATAAAAGTCAGTTTATAGACAATATACATAAGGATTTACAATTTAAAAAATTAAATTTTTTTAAGAAAAGGTTTTTTGACTAGTCGAAAAATGCCATATCCGTATGTCAAAATTGATCTTTCGGCTGATTCATAGGATGGAAAAATCATAAACTTTTTGAACCTCCGGGTTTGGCAATTTTTTGCGGTGTGTTTGGCAATAAGATAAAAAAGTGAAGTTGAAGTTTTTCAATTTAAAATTTTTCACTATCTGCAACTATCTTATTTTGTAATCATTTATTTAAATTTTCATATACAATTACCGTACTTTTTAATCATTTCTATATAACTATCTATATAACTATCTATATAACTAATATATTTATTTTAACTTTATTTTTTCTATTTTTTATCATTTCTCATATCATATCACATCATTTTATTTCAATTCGAAAACTTTTATACCTAATGCATTTCATCTAAAATTTTTTATTAATTCCTAAGCATATTGGTAAATTTTTTTTTTAAACAAAAACGTGATATGACACGATAGAGGTGATGATGAGTATAAAAAGAAATAAAGTTAAAACAGATAAGAAAGTTGTATAAAAAATTATGAATAATACTTGAAAAGTGAATAGTTATATACAAAGATATGAAAAATCGATTAGAGAAAAAATATTTGTATAAGGAAAATTTTAAATAGAAAAGACAATTTTTGCTAAATACCAAATGCACCCTAGATCTCATTGAATCTTTAATTCGAAACAATGGTTTATCACAAATATACCTATTATATTTATGTATAATCTCAATTATACCCTTTCCATCAGGGTTTGTTAGTAAACTTATTAAACATCTCATATATTACAGGTTAGATTTTTTAAATATCTAAATTAACCCTAATTCCAGGTTACATACTTTAATTTACATATATATATATATATATATATATATATATATATATATATAAACACATATATATTACTTCGCCATAGGCCAGCTGCTCGGTGGCAATTCTACTAATGGTGGGAATTGAATCCTAGCAAGCGGGTATCCGTGCCCCACATGGAAACCAATTGCCCTAAGGCAGGTTCAAGCATACTAAAAATCTTTTTAATAAATACACTTTTCTTGATAAATAATTTTATTTAAATGGTTTGGTGATATTTATAGGTTTATTTCCAAAATAAATTGATGATTCGAAATGGAAAAATCTGGCCACACGTCCACTAAATAAAATTCACCAGCGAAGCACCACAAAGCTATACTCTAGCACCTTCTTCGGTTCTTCCCCATCCAGTCATGCTTGCCATCTATAGGTTCTGCAAATGGCGAACAATGGCACCAAATCCATCACCGTCCTAGGCCCCACTTCATCACTGATGCGAGCAGCCCACATAGATCCGACAGACCTCACCTTTTTAGATCTAGCCTCGATTGTCCAACAGTGGCGTTCTCTCCATATCGGTCAAACTCCACGCCTCTAGATCGCAACTGTCTATCAGAATCCCACGCCACAGCCACCATCCAAGCAGTGCCAACACACGAATGTGGCGGCCGTCTAATCATGCACTGGTTTTCTTTGAGGCCGATCCTCATCTTCCTAGAAACACGTCAGCCATTTGCAAATTCAAATTGCCCGCAGCTTTCCCAATCCAGCGGCAACGACCATCAACACAAAGGGGGACCGATCTCCATTAATTTCAGTGGAAGCCGACCATCTCCCCAAATCAGCCAAGCAAGGTTCCAAGCAAATGCTAGCAATTTCATTGATTCATGAAATCAGAAGAATAGTGCGGCGAAAACGAGTGAGAGTGGATTGTGACGTGCATTTTCAAAAGGGTACGCTTGATACACTTAAATTTTAAATTTTTTAGTGTGTGATAAACTTTTAATGAAAATTTTTCGATGTAAAATTTTTTTAAATGATAGAAAATAATATGAAATAATATGATAGGACAATGATGAGTAAAAAAAATAAAGTTAAAATAGATATATTAGATGTATGTATAGTTGTGTATAAATGATTGAAAAATAAGATAGTAATATGTGAAGAAGTGAAGAAATAATTTTAAAATATGATAGTTGTAAAGAGTTAAATGTTTTAGATTGAAAAGTTTTAATTTGAAAATTTTTTAAGGTAAACAAACACCTGCTTAATCTAATATTTTTCGCTTTTCACAAGTATTATATTTTTAATCATTTTTTATGTTTTTCTGTACAACTATTTTACTTTTCAACAATTTTTATATGACTGCTCATACAATTAACCTAGCTTCGTTATCTTTATTTCTCATAATTATTCTTGTAATATCACATTATTTTCTCTAATTTCAAAAACTTTTACATAAAAAAATTTTCTTTTAAAAGTTTTATCACTTACTAAACACACCATAAAATTCACAATTTACATAATAGACATGTATTATTGGGATTATGTAGTGATTATATTTGAAAATTTGAATTTAGACTATGTATATTTAGAATTAGGGTCAAATGTAGTAAATATGTTTAAAATAAGCTCTCAAACATATCTAGTATCTTGTAAGTAATAAGCCAATGAGTGAGTAATAAATGTTGATAAGTAACAAGAATGCAAATCAGGTAAGGTACTCATGTGTCAACTAATTGAGTACCTTAAATTGATTAAAATAGTTTTTTATTTTTATACTCATAGGGTAGGATATGTTTCAAGTAAAAGAAATCTAGTTTAATTAGGGTAAGGTAGGCTCCAAAGTCCGGATATCTAGAATGATCCAAATTACTAATATATGTTCAATATATATTTTAAGAAATATCTTTTATATTTTTCTAAATATACAAAAACTTATCTAATTTATCTATTATTTAGTAGATTTAATAAATATATTTCAAAAATTATATTATTATTATCATCTTAACTATAGGTTTTAAACTAAGATTTATAATAACATTATAGTATTTAAATATAATATAATGTAAACCCTTATTACTTTGGATTTTGATATGAATGTAGCACTTGTTAATATGTAATGGAGGAACATATAAGATATGATTATACTACAAAAATTTAATTACAACTTTATGTCGTCTCCTCTACCAATGAATCTTTTCAAATATTATAATATTTGAATCAATGCTATGCATATGATAGGTAGTAATGTAATGATAGAGTTTATTGTTTCTATTATTTAGATTCAAGGTTTGACGCTCCTTAACTTAATTTTTTTATTGGTTTAATTTTTTTCATCTTTTTTGGTGGGGAATTACTTTTTAATTTTCAAATTAAATATATGAATATAAATTCTAAATTATGTAGCATGGTCTTTAATTAGAGGGTAAGTTATATACTATTAGCAATCTCGCCACAAGTGCATGAGTTGTAAATTGTAGTATATAAATATCGATCCGCATGGAATTCGAAACTTAAGATGTTGGATCTAAACAATTTCTAACCAAATAAGATAAGAAAAAGAAAGAATAGGAAAAGAAAAAATTGATTCGTAGAGCATAGAACAGGAATTAGAAATCACAAGATTAAGAGCACCCAGGATCTAGGATTTCACATACATCTTCTGCAACAGATACATAAAGTGTTTATTTGATCTAGATATTATGTATTAAAGGAGAACTATCCCTAAATTATCCTTGTAACTTCTTTTAAAATCTACAAGGCGTACCCTAATCTTCTTAACAACTTATTCTCATGGCATTAAGTTAATTAGAATTCATTAAGTTCTGTGGAAGTTTATGAAATTCCTCAACGTCATCATACCTATTCTTATGGTTTTAGATTTCCAGATTTAATATCTTGATTTTCATATATGAGACTTCCACCTCTCGATTCCATAACCTACTATATAGGAATCATTGCCAAAGTGTAGGCCTTCACATTAAGCAAGCGTTAAATCACAAGATATTAAATTAACACACAATATCAGTCATAAACAAAGCCAGCCACAATATCCGCTACATTATACATATGCTACATCTTAAATCCTAGATTAAGGGTTTAGCCTAACATGTTTATAATAAAAATCAAATACAAAATAATATTGTATTCAAAGTCCATCATAAACAAGACAATTAAATCAAAATAGAAGAAGAAAAAGAAAACTTATTGATTAGAAGCCCCGATGGTGTCTCGACCACCTCAAGTAACTCACTGCATCTCCTCTTGCCTTGTGCTCTATGTCTTCTCTCGTCTCCTGACCTCAACCCAAGCTCGTGAGACATTCTCAGATCCCTGGGATGTTTCTAGGAGGTATTTTTATAGGGTTCTAGGAGGCAACTTGTGCACATAGTCCAAAACGAACTGAGAATTGCGCATGAACAATTACATGGATAGTGTGCATGAATAATGAACATAAATAGTACGCATGAACAGTGAGCATGAACGTTGCAACGCATGAACAGTAACTGCGTATGAATAGTGTCTTGCTTGAAACGTAGTTTTGCTTCAGATTTAAGTATTGAATTTGCTTTAGATTTAAGTATTGAATTTACTCTACCTTTCATGTTGTGTGTATTAGAAATAACCTTTGACAAATTATAGAAAATTACTCTGATTTTGAAAGAAAACAAAATTGGTTCATTGATATATCAGTTTCATCAAGTAATTCAGGACAAAAATCTAAGTATTTTCACAAATACATGTTCGAAAATAAATTTAACATCTCACTAGGGTTTAGTTAGTTGCCTAACTCCAAGATTTTGAAATTGCATATACTGCTTAAAAGATTTACAATAGTTTAAAGTAGGGTCTCAATTAATCCATTGCCAAAATTTATGCAAGAATTACCAAGAGTTTTCAAAAAAAAATTCAAAATGTGATAAAAATTTAGTGAATGTAATAATCAAAGTAGTGAAAAGACTATTTAGAGAAAACTAATAAAAGTGAGTAATTTTAAGGAGTTTAAGATGTTGACTTTTCTGTTTTGGCGAGTTGAACCGACTCTTCATCCCATGGTGCTTTTTATCCAGGTAGGCTCTGAAAAATAACCAATAAATCTTTAAATTAAAAAGTATCAAAATTCTAAAAACATAAATAAAAATATTAGAAAGAAACTAATACTCCCCTAATTAAACCTTAGGTTACCTCCCAAACAACGCTAAGTTTAACATCTTTAGCCAAATTGGTTGAAATTGTATTAACCAACACTCAAACTTTCCAATACAAGTTCATGCAAGTCTTTCTCTAAGTTCTCTTGTAGTGTATTCCACACTCCTGTGAAATTTGGACTATCACCAGACACGATACCTAATATCTCCTTTTGCAGCATCATCTTGTTATAGTTTTCTGTAAAATCATAAATGCTGTTAATGTCTAAAAAAGGATCTAAATAAGATGAGAGAGAAATTTTTCTAAAGTTATAATAATTAATATGCATCTCTTTAGGATTTATGCAATATTCAGTGGCTCTCTGTGGAAAAATAAATGATGGCATGTGTAACTGTGATGGTATAAATGACTCCTCGATGCTTGTTTCTTTGAATGGACCAATTACTTTAATTTTTTTGCTGCTTTCATCTTGATTTTCATCAAGATTTAATTGGTCTTGAATTTGCTCTATGTCCTCATCCTGCATCTCACCCTCCTCTTGATTCTCATCATTCAGAACATCTTCATGATATGCTTGATTTGGAATTTGCACTTGTTCATCTACATGCATCTATTCATCTGCATGCATCTCATCCTTTACTTGATCCATATCACTCAAGATGGTTTTACAATAATCCTCAGAAAAATTTATAGTCCATGCATGGTTGACTAAGAGGTTCGTCAGGTTTCTCATTTAGATGAATGATTTGTTGTGTTACTTATTTTCCTACACTCAGAAGCTGCTCCTGCATTTGATTAAGTTTTAGATGAAGAAGTTTTAAAATTTTATCTTTAGTAGATTCTTCAGGTCATGGTGCAACTGTAAGTGGAATGGAGGAATTTTTTTTTTAAAAAGTTTTCACAGTAAAATTCATGGGTTTGAGGTGGAAAGCAATTTTGTTCAGATCGAAAGGAAAGATTGTTGGACTAAGGAAAGTTTGAATGCACAGGCCCATTATCATAGTAAGTATTTGAGCAAGGGTTTTCAACAAAGCGTGGGTTGTCAAGGTTATGAGAATTTTGCTATTTATGTCCCTAGTCTTGTTCGTATGATGCATTTATCATGGAAATCCCCTCTATATGAATTATACTGGTCTGCTACTTCACAATTATCATAAAATTCATTAGCAATCATTCTATCATCATAAAAATATCTATCACTCATTCTATCATTATACGATTGATTATAGTATGTCATCAAATAATTTTTTAGAAAAATAAAAGAAAAAATCATACTAAAAAAGATATATCAATAGAGAATAGAAAAATAGAAGAAGAAAGAAAGGAAAAGTATTTAAATATGAAGTCCTAAATAATTTCAAATTCCCTAGTAATGACACTAAAATACTTATTCACAATTTCACCGTAAGTGTATAGGTCGTAGATTGTAATATACAAATATTGATCCGTATGGAATTCAGGACTTAAAGACGTTAAATCTAAACACTTTCTAACAAAATAAGATAAGGAGAAGAAAGAATGGAAAAAAGAAAAATTGATCGGTAGAACGTAGAACAAGAATTAGAAGTCACAAGATTAAGAGCACTTAGGATCTAGGATTTCACATATGTCTTTTGCAACGAATACATAGAGTGTTTATTTAATCTAAATATTATGTTTTAAAGAAGAACTATTCCTAAATTATCTTTGTACCTTCTCTCGAGACCTATAAGGCGTATCCTAATCTTCTTAACCACTTATTCTCATGGAATTAAGTCAATTAGAATCCATTAAATTCTGTGGAAGTTCATGAAATTCCTAAAAGTCATCATCTCTATTCTCATGGTCTTAAATTTTTAAGTTTAATATTTTGATTTTTGTATATTAAACTTCCACCTATCGGTTTTATCACCTAATATATGATAATCATTGCCAAAGTGTAAGCCTTCGCATCAAATAAGCATTAAATCACAAGATATAAATTAATAGACGATATCAGTCATAAATAAATCAAACTATAATATTCGCTACATTATACGTATATTACGTCCTAAACCCTAGATTAAGCGTTTAACCTAGCATGTTTATAATAGAAATCAAACATAAAATGCTATCATATTCAAAATTCATCACAAACAAGAGAACTAAATTAAAATAGAAGAAGACAAGGAAAACTTATTGATTAGAAGCCCCGATGGTGTCTCGATTGCCTCAAGCAACTCGCGGCATCTCCTCTTGCCTCGTGCTCTACGCTTTCTCTCATCTTCGGACTTCAACCCAAGCTCTCGGGATATTCTCAGATCCCTGAGACGTTCCTAGGAAGTGTTTGTGTAGGGTTCTAGGAGGCAACTTGTGCACATAGTTCAAAACAGACTGGGAATTGCGCATGAACAATAACATGAATAGTGCGCATGCATAGTGTACGTAAACAGTGTCCATGAATAGTGTGTTTGAACCAATGTTGTTAGAACTGAACCAGCGATTGAACCGATAAAGGAATTGGTCTAGTTCGAACTGGTTCGACCAGTTAATTAAACCAGTTCGAACCGATGATGTCAACATGTTCACAATCTCACCGCAAGTGCACGGATCATAGATTATAGTATATAAATTATCGATCCACAAAAAATTCAGGACTATAAAATTTTACTTTTAAATACTTTTTGCGTCGGATATGGAGATAATATAACAAATAAAATAGAAAAGTGGGGAGGAAATGCAGTAAATAAAGGGAAAGAAAATAAATAAAATGGGAAGAATTGAAAATTAAATATGAGGAGAGAAAGCGAGAGTGCAAATACCTAGGGTCTAAGATTTCACGTGCACATTTTGCAACGGGTAGTGGTGTAATTATTTAATTTGGATATTATTTGTGAAAGGAGAACAAACTCTATCCTTGCACCTTTTTTCAAAACCTATAAGGTGTACAATAATTTTCTTAACCACCTATTCTCATGGGATTAAGTAAATTAGAACTCATTAAGTTCTATAGTTTGTTCATGTAATTCCTCAAGGTTATCATGCCTATTTTCATGGTTTTAGATTTTTAAGTTTAATATCTTGATTTTCGTATATTAGATTTTTACCTCTTTGTTCCATCATCTAATATATAGAATCATACCAAAGCACGGGCTCATGTACATAGCAAGCATAAAAATCACAAGATATTAAATTAACAACAACATTCAAAATAAATGAATTAAAAATTCACACAACGCTGCATTGTAAGCATGCTACGTCCTAAACCATAGATTTAAGGTTTAGCCAAGCATGTTTAAGTTCAAAATAAAAATAAAATTACAATCCATCTTAAACAAAATAATTAAAATTAAAAAGAAAAAAGATAGAAAAACTTATTGGTTTGAAGCCCCGATGGTGTGTCGACCACTCCACGCAACTTATCGGTCTGTCTTTTTCTCGTGCTCTCCACCTTGCTTTCTCTCTCCAAATTATGCTCTTGAATTTCTCTGCTCCGGAATGAACTCTGTGTGAATTTTCTATCGGCTCCCTTCTTAGAATATTTTCATGGAATTCTTTATTCTGTTCCAATCAAAATTCTTTCTGTTTAAAAATCTCTCTGCCTGAACGAACCGTCTGCCTCTCCCTTATATAATCGTTTATGTGGGGTCCACATATAGCTGCTGGATTTATGAATGTGATCTTTCATGCTGGAAATACATGAAATGCTATGCATGGATTTAATGGGCAGCATGGCTTATTCATGTGATCTACATTATAAAATGCTCACGTGAATTTTTAATGGATGCGTGAATGCAAAATGGGCATCAGTTGCTGATTTTTTAATGCATAAAAAAATGCTACAAATGGGCAGCTGAGTATCACGTGAAATGGGGTGCTGAAAAATAAAGGGGATGAAGAATTTTAAATAAAAGGACGGCTGAAGAGGTGTTGATCATGGATAGCAGCAAAGCATTTTACGTGATCTGGCTAGGAACAATTAATGGACAGCCATGCAATGGAATGGACAATTGTTGCTTGATTTGTGGGGCCCATCATAAATGGTTGCTGCATAAATTCACGTGAATGAGCATGCTTGCATAAATGCTACTAGATGTACATGAATGGTTTGATGGTGGTGGGCATTAAAATATGGGTAGCTGCATCTCGTGAATGCTGTTAGAGAATGGGATGATTTTTTCATTGTGGGGTCCATTTCAATAAATGGGTTGCTGCATAAATGGGTTCACGTCAATTGCTATGGGTGAAATGGGTGTTGATTTTAGTGGAGTCCATGTTCACGTGAATAGGCATTGTCGGGTATTTTGGATGGCTGAATTTTTCAGATATATTGGATGGTGGAGATTTGTTGGACGGTTGGATTTGCTTGATTGGCCAGTGATGAAATAGATGGCAAGGATCTTTGCATGATTTGATCTTGTGGGGCCCGCTTGGTGTAGTTTGTTCTCCTGCATAAAAAATATTTAAAATCATAAGTTTGCCAAAATCATTAGTGGGTTATAAAAATTATTCCAAGCCCATGGCAACAAATAAAATGTAATTCCAAGCCAAAAGATTATAAAAATTGTTTAAACTGCTTGAAATTAATATTTAATACCCAAAGTTGCAAAACCACATTTTAAACCAAATTTCATATTAATTTCAATTAATTACTAACCAAATTGGTATAAAATATTCATAAAATATATTATTAATTTTCACTTATCAAATACCCGCACACTTGAACTTTTACTTGTCCTCAAGCAAATATAAAAGAATTCAAGAGCAGATTGCAAATTTTCAAAATTTTGAGCAAAAAGTTAATATAAATGTTTAGCTCATCATCAAAACTAATGAGAGTATTAAATTGAAGAATTTGGAACATGATACTCATTGAACATCTCAGTCAATAATCTCTTTTCACATGACTAATACTGTATACTCTGTCACCTAATTTATTTTTTATAATTAAGAGTTAAAAACTCCCGCAATAAACTCTTAATTATCAAATATCTTCTCCATTTGTTAAGTTATTCAATACACATATTTAATAATTCAAGTAGTAGTAGTGCAGAAACCTCGAATACATCTCAAATTTCTTTTTTTTGAATTTAAATTTTCTCTGCCAACTCAATTAACCAATTCATAGGATCATAAGGATTTAGCAGGATAATGGTCAGGTGTGGCACATGAAATGATATTTGAACCGTCTCTGCATGACTTGAGTCTCATTTTATAACAAGAAATAATGCTACCCCCACACTAAGTGCTTTTATTCTTTTTTTCAAGCCTTTTCTTATCTTTTTTTTAACCAAGTCTGGCAATAATTTCCCTCACCATATTTCAGAGTATCTGGGAAGTCATTATTTACACAGTCAGAAAATATTATTCCCTATTTCACTTTTCAGCTCAGAATTCAATTTCAAAGTTGGTTCAACGAAGTGGGAATTTAGGAAAAATTTAAATTCAGGTTCAATGGAGGTAAACAACAATTATATTTTCAAATATGGGCTCATCATGAAAAAAATTGCCTTAATCATATCCATGAATTGGTTTAATAGAGTTTTAGCTTTGGAAATTTCTTCAACCAGAATAATTTTTTTTATGTATACGGGAAAAACTACCTTCTTAAATGACAATTGTGTATATTAGAAAAACTTTTAATAAATTAGAGAATATTACTCTGATTTTGAAAGAAAACAAGATTGGTTCCTAAGTATATCAGTTTCATCAAGTGAGTAGGGACAAAAAATCCAAGTATTTTCAACAAGTACATGTTCAAAAAAAAATTTAACATTTCATTAAGCTTAAATTTTTTTTTTCACTCAAAGATGTTGAAATTCCACGTACGGTTTACTTTCAAGACATTCAAGAGTTCAAAGTGGGGTCTAATATCACCTTTTATGCAATAATTTCCCCAAAGTTTTTTTTTAACAATAATATAAACATCAGGGTAGTGAAAGAAGTATTTAGAGAAAATTAATGCAACACATTCACCCCCACACTTGAAGTTGACATTGTTCTTGATATAACTCGTGTCATCAAAATAAAGGGAGTAATTGTAAAAATATGAAATGCTAACTTCCCTGTTTTGGCGAGTTGAGCCGAATTTGCATCCCATTGTGCTTCTTTTCAAGTAGACTCTGAAAATAACCAATAGAGCTCAAAATTAAAAAAGTATCAAAATTCTAAAAAGGAACTAAAAGAAATAATTAAAACTAAAACTTCCCTGAAAGAAAAAGGAAAAATTTGGGTTGCCTCCGGAACAGCGCTTGGTTTAAAGTCTTCAGCCTGATTGCAAATTTTCAATTGAGTGACAAGGTTTCGCAGAAGGAGTGGATGACTCCTATTGGAATGTGATCCTTGGGAAGTAGGGTTTGAGGCGCTGCCCATTGACTTTGAATGCTCCCATTTTTTCACTTCAGATTTCAATAGCTCCATGAGGAAACACTTGTAATACTTTGAACAGTCCCGACCACCTCGAATTCAATTTTCCTGGAAACAATTTAAAACGAGAATTAAAAGCAACACCATGTCATTAGCTTTGATTACCTTCTGCCGGATGTGTTTGTCATGCCAAAATTTTATCTTTGAATTTGCATAGGCATCGAGTCGAATCTCTTCGAGTTCATCAAGCTATAGCAGGCGCCTTTCTCCTGCAAATTTTAGATCAAAATTCAAAAATTTGATTGCCCAGTATGCTTTGTGCTCCAGCTCTATAGGCAAGTGGCATGATTTTTCATAGACTAGTCGGAAAGGTGTTGTTCCAATCGGAGTCTTGAATGTAGTGCGGTACGCCCAAAGAGCATCATCGAGTTGCCTTGACCAGTCTCGTCGTGATTGGGATACTGCCTTCTTGAGTATGTGTTTAATCTCGCGGTTCGAGATTTCAGCCTGACCATTTATTTGCGGGTGGTATGGGGTGGTGATTTTATGTGTGACCCCATATTTCTCGAGCAGTTGCTCCACTGCTTGTTACAAAAGTGGCTTCCTCCGTCACTTATGATTGCTCGTGGTACACCAAATCTGGTAAAAATATTGTGTTTTAAGAATTTGGCGACCACCTGTGAATCATTTGTTGGAGAAGCGATCGCTTCCACCCATCTAGTTAAGTAATCAACTGCCAGAAGTATGTATTGGTTGTTGAATGAGGATGGAAAAGGTCCCATAAAATCCATGCCCCAGACATCGAACGGTTCGACCTCGAGAATGTTTGTGAGTGGCATCTCGTTTCGCTTTGAAATGTTTCCTGTCCTTTGGCACCTGTCACAGGTTAGTGTAAAAGATCGAACATCTTTGAACAAAGTGGGCCAGAAGAAACCTGATTGTAGGACTTTTGCTGCAGTTTTGGTGGGACCCATATGTCCACCATATGGTGAAGAATGATAGTGATAAAAGATGCTTTGAATTTCTTCGTTTGGTACACATCGACGAATCAGACTGTTGCCGCATCTCTTGTAAAGGTATGGGTCCTCCCATATGTAGTATTTCACGTCCGCCATGAATCTCTTTTTCTGTTGATAGCTAAAATTGGATGAAATTTTTTTATAGACCAAGTAATTAACAATGTCTTCATACCATGACATTGACGCTTCTTTGAGTGCAAGTAGGGATTTATCGGGAAAGTCCTCGTTAATTTGCTCATCAATTTTCTCACTTGATGGTAGTCTCGACAGATGATTAGCTACCACATTCTCTGTGCCTTTTTTGTCTCGGAGTTCAAGGTCAAATTCTTGTAATAGAAAAATCCAGCGAATCAACCTTGGTTTAGTATCTTTCTTGGCAATTAGATGGCGAATGACTGCGTGGTCTGTGTAGTCAATTACCTTAGACCCTATAAGATAAGAACAAAATTTATCAATAGCGAATATAACAGCTAATAATTCTTTTTTAGTGGTAGCATAGTTGACTTGAGCGTCATCTAGGATTTTTCTTGCACGATAAATCACCACTGGCTTGTTGTCCTTCCGTTGACCCAAAACTGCCCCAACTGCATGGTCACTTGCATCGCACATGATCTCAAATGGTAGGCTCCAGTCAAGCGGTTGTATAATTAGGGCAGTGGTCAAAGCTTCTTTTAACTTGCAAAATGATTTTAAACAGTCATAAAAAATTAAATTTTACATCTTGATTTAGTAGGTTAGTCAGTGGCTTAGCAATTTTAGAAAAATCTTTAATGAAACGACGATAGAAACCGGCATGTCCGAGGAAACTCCAAATTCCTTTGACCGAATTGGGTGGCGGTAGTTTTTCAATAACTTCTATTTTTACCCAGTCAACCTCAATACCTCTGCTTGAGACTAAATGCCGTAATACAATCCCTTCATGTACCATGAAATGACATTTTTTCCAATTCAATACCAAGTTGGTTTCCTTGCATCTCTGTAAAACCTTAGACAAGTTTGATAAGCATGATTCAAATGTAGTGCCATAAACACAAAAATCATCCATAAATATTTCCATTATGTGTTCAATGTAATCAGAAAATATGACCATCATACATCATTGAAAAGTGGCGGGTGCATTACAAAGACCGAAAGGCATACGTCTATATGCAAAAGTGCCGTGTGGACAGGTGAAATTGGTTTTCTCTTGATCTTATGGGTGAATTGGAATATGAAAGTAGCTAGAGTAACCATCCAGATAGCAAAAGTAAGAGTGATTGACAAGTCATTCAAGCATTTGATCAATGAAAGGCAAAGGAAAATGATCATTTCGGGTGGAAATATTTAATTTGCGATAATCGATGCACATTCGCCAACCTGTGACTGTCATTGTGGGAATAAGTTCATTTTTATAATTTTTCACGACAGTCATACCGCCTTTCTTAGGTACCACATGTACAGGTCTTATCCAACTGCTATCAGAAATAGGGTAGATGATTCCGGCATCAAGAAGTTTTAAAATTTTCTTTTTCACCACTTCTTTCATGTTTGGATTCAGACGCCTTTGAGGTTCAATGCTTGTCTTACAATTTTTCTCCATTAGAATTTTGTGCATGCATAAAGAAGGACTAATACCAGGTAGGTCATTAATGCAGTAGTCAATTGCCTTCCTATGTCTTCTTAGTACAATTAATAGATCATTTGATTGGGATTCATAAAGATTTGCGTTGATTATGACTGGATATGTATCGTTTGAACCAAGAAATGCATACCTGAGATTTTTAGAAAGAGATTTGAGTTCTACCTTTGGTGCTTCTTCTTTTGTTTTTGTTGATGGAAAGGAATTGATGTCTATTTGCAGCTTCTCACGAGATGAGTCGGCAGCAGGTGAGATGAAAGGGTTTCCATCCAAGAGAGCTGCACAAGCAAACAGTTCAGGGTTATCATTTTCAACAGTAGCACTTTGAATGATACATACCTCTATTGGGTCACCCTTTTCTTCAATCGGCAAAGGGTCGATAACGTAAACCCGCAGGCAAGAGTTATTAGTTGATAGGTGCTTTGTTGCCTTAAAAAGATTAAATTCAACCTTTTCATCTCCAACTGAAAGTGAGAGTCGACCATTTTTGACATCTATGATGGCTCCAGTTGTGGCTAAGAAAGGTCGTCCGAGAATGATTGGGATTTGGCGATCCTCCTCCATGTCGAGGACCACAAAGTCGACTGGAATAAACAATTTGCCGATTTTCAAGGGAACGTCTTCAAGGATGCCGATTGGAATTTTAATTAATTGGTCGGCCAGTTGGACAGACTTAGACGTTGGTTTTGGATCACCCATGTTCGGCTTTTTACAGATGGAGAGTGGGATCAGACTTACACTGGCTCCGAGATCACATAGTACTTTGCTGATTTAGACATTCCCAATAGCACATGGAATGGAGAAGCTTTCAGGGTCCTTTAGCTTCTCAGGTAACTTGTTCTGCAAAATAGCGTTGCACTCGTCAGTGAGTGAAATGGTTCCGTACTCCTCGAGTTTTCTTTTGTTGGATAGCATGTCCTTGAGAAATTTTGCATAAGCTAGCATTTGGGAAAACCTGTCAATGAAAGGCACATTGATTGACAGGTTCTTGATGTTGGTCCCGAGTTGATGGCAATTACCCAAGAGGGGAAGGGTGAATTGAGTTCTTAAAAATTTATAACTCAAACAGAAACTTTACCCCGGATTAATCTAGTCCCCTTAATGAAGAAATGAAATGGAAAGCAATTATAATGTAGAGAGCAGAAATATAAATCAAGCACACAAGATTTTTATAGTGGTTCGGGCAACCTCCCTACTCCACTCTTCCAAGCTCACACTCCTTGTGACTTGGGTTCCACTATTGTATTCTTCAAATACAATTAGAGCCACTGCTCTCTTCTAGATTCCAGCTCTAGGGGGCCTCAACACAACACAGCACAGGTAGGTGATGAGTTCCACTCCAATCACACACTACCTTGCTTACACTTGATCTTAGTTTCTCAAACTAAATCAAGTTCAATACAAACAAATGAAATAACAAAAGGAGTCTACACTTTACAGATGTATAGAAGCAATTTGGCGCAGAGAAGAACTTGTAATGTAGGCTTTGAAGATTCAGAAATGTAGCTCTTGCAACTTGAAGCAAAGTTCTTCCTTCTTGAATGGCTTGATCTCTTTAGAGCTCTTGAATATAGGAGTTAAGCACACTTAATGATTCTCAGCTACTTCCCTCATCCACAATAACTCCCTTTTATAATTGTGGAGGGAATCCGAACGTTTGAAGGTAGGTGGCGCGCATTTAATGCGCCAACGTTCGAATAAATTCCGACCGTTGCGACCCAAGTCGCAGGTGGAGTCGACTTCGGGTGCGACTTCGCCTCTCCGTCGCAACTTCAAGTTCCAGGTCGGGTCGACTTGGGTATCGACTTGACCTAAGTCGCAGGTGAAGTCGACTTCGGGTGCGACTTCACCTCTTCAAGTTCCGAGTCTTGAGTCTTGGGTCGACTTGGCTTTAGACTTCAACTCAAGTCGATCATGGAGTCGACTTGGGTTGCGACTTGACTCGATCTTTGCTAAAAATGCTTTGATCTTCATTTGATCTTCCTCTATCTTGCTTGGCTTGTTTCCTTTAATCATTTTCATTCTGAAATAATTCCTTATACTTGTAGATCTTGTTGATCTTGAAGTCCTTGTCTTTGGTTTATCTTGGATAGGCTTGAACCTTGAGAATCTGATGAGAGTTTGATCCTTGCATGATTGATTCATGCACCTTGCTTTGCATTAGACTCATTTGGTCTTCATGACTTGATTTCATCTTGAAGCATATTTGAATCTTTGCCTTGGACTTGATAGACTTGATTTGATCTTTAGAGATCTTAAGTTGATCTTGGGAATGAGCTTGAATCTTCATCCTTGAACTTAGAATACCTCAAGTCGAATTTGGAGTCGACTTCGTTCACGACTTCGCCCAAGTCGCAACTGGAGTTGACTTCGTTTGCGACTTCGGCATTCTTCCATCCCAAATTCAGCTCTGGAGTGAATCTCCCGACTGAAGTCGATGCTGGAGTCGACTTCGTTTGCGACTTGGCTTCCCAAGTCGCAAGTGGAGTCGACTTGGCCTGCGACTTCACCTGCTCTTCTTCTCATTTCAACTCTAGACAGATTTGGCTTCTTGAAGTCGATCTTGGGGTCGACTTGGAGAACGACTTGGCCTTCCATGCTTTATTTTCTTCAAACGTATATGCCTTAAACATTTCCACAAACATGTTAGTAGCCAAGACTTACTCAAATTGATTTGTTAATCATCAAAACATAGATTTAGCTAGTTTTCCACATATTTCCAACACTTGAGAGTAGAAATAAAATTCTCAAACTGCTTTTGGAGCTTAGCCTGTCGCTGCTGTTGTGGGAAGGGGAGAGGAGGCTCGTAAGGAGGTGGTGGTACATAAGGTTTTTCCACCACTGGTTATGGCTGTGGCTCCTCCTCTTGCTTCTTTCTCTGCTCGACATCCTTTTTTTTGACCATTTGAGGTGGGTCGAGCTACTTTCCACTCCGCAAGGTAATTGCCTGCACCTGCTCCCTAGCATTTGCATTAGGTTGGCTAGGTAGTTTACCCTGGTTTCTTTGGGATGATGCTGTGGCATTTTGAGCAATTTGATTTTCAAGCAACTTGATGTGGGTTTACATTTGGTCCATTCTTTCATCATTTTTCTTGAGCATTAGGATGATATTTTTGAGCATGGACTCAGTGGGTTGTGCTTGAGGTGGTGCAGGTAGGGCTTGTTGGGTTTGATATGAAGGATGATTTAATAGTTTTCTAAGGAAACTAAGTGGCTTATTATTTTGAGCAAAATTTTGTGTTTGACTGGTTTGCCCAAGAAAAATTGGGGTAGTTCCTCCATCCAGGGTTGTAAATATTATAGTAAGGATTACGATATGTGCGAGTATCATACTGATTGTTGATTGCATTAGCTTGCTCGCCTGTGGTGTCTTTAATGGCAAAACTATACTCAGTTGTATAGTGTGAAGCTCCACAGATTTCACATGAGATGTGTCCAGAAGAAGATGCATTCTGGTCCTTGGATTCCTGCTTCTTTTGCTGCAAAATTTTATCAAGTTTGTCATGTATAACATGTATGGATTCGATAGCATGTACATTTCCTCGTCGAGAGGTTCCTCGGACATCGCCGTACTGAGAATCATAAAGAGCCAAATCATTGAGGAGTTTGAGAGCCTCCTCGTCAGTGAGTCGCATGAATCGGCCACCAGCGGCTGAATTGACGGCGCTTCGGCTAGGTCGATCGAGTCCATTGAAAAAGTTTTCAATAATATCTCCTAGCGAAATACCATGATGAGGGCACTTGTGCTGCAGATCTTTCATCCTCTCCCATGTATCATATAAGGTTTCGTCATCTTTTTGGACAAATTGATTAATTTTGTCTCTGATTTTCCTGGTTTTATTTGGTGGAAAGAATTTTTCCAGGAATGCTATAGAGAGCTCATCCCATGTGTTGAAAGTGTCGGGCTGCATAAAATAGAACCACTCGCTTGACCTGTCTCAAAGAGAAAATGGGAAAAGCTGCAGACGAATTATCTCGCTTGGAATGTTTTGTACCTTGATCGTGTTGCACAACTGCAGGAACTTAGTGATATGTACAGTTGGATTTTCGGAGGATAGTCCTGCAAATTGGTCCTGTTGAACCATCCAAATGAGATCGGAATGTAGTTCAAAATTTCTTCCATTGATCTCTGGTTCGACTATGAATGATCAGAATCCACGAGGGTTCGGGCGATTTCGATCGCTAAGTGTCATTCTTCTTGGAGGAGCGTTGTTCTCGGCCTGGCCTTCCTCCTGTTCTTGATGTGGCGGGTTTGGATCGTTGTGTTCGGCCATAGTGTCTTGAGAAGATTGTTGCTGCTTGTAGTCACGAATTCTTTTCCTAAAAGAACGTTCAATCTCAGGGTTACTAACAAAGAGTTTTTCAGCTAATTGTTTTGCAAAGTTTCGGGTATGTGGGTGCATACAAAGATTAACTAGCTAATTCAGAACAATAAAAACAAATAATAAATAATAAAAATAAAAATTATAAAATTAGATGGAGACAAAAAAGTATCTAAAAATAAAATTTAAAGTAACGCCGAAATTTCCCGGCAACGACGCCAAAATACTTGTTCGCAATCTCACCGCAAATACACAGGTCATAAATTGTAGTATATAAATTATCGATCCATAGGAAATTCAAGACTATAAAATTTTTCTTTTAAATACTTTCGCGTTGGATATGGAGATAATATAACAAATAAAATAGAAAAGTGGGGAGGAATTGCAGTAAATAAAAGGGAAAGAAAATAAATAAAATGGGAAGAATTGCAAATTAAATATGAGGAGAGAAAGCAAGAGTGCAAATACCTAGGGTCTAGGATTTCATATGCTTATTTTGCAATGGATAGTGGTATAATTATTTAATTTGGATATTGTTTGTTAAAGGAGAACAAACCCTAATTTATCTTTGCACATTCTCTCGAAACCTATAAGGTGTACCCTAATTTTCTTAACCACCTATTCTCATGGGATTAAGTTAATTAGAATCCATTAAGTTCTATGATTTGTTCATGTAATTCCTCAAGGTTATCATGCCTATTTTCATGGTCTTAGATTTCCAGGTTTAATATCTTGATTTTCGTATATTAGATTTCCATCTCTCAGTTCCATCACCTAATATATAGAATCATGCCAAAGTACAGGTCCATGTACATAGCAAGCATAAAAATCACAAGATATTAAATTAACAACAACATTCAAAATAAATGAATTAAAAATCCACACAATGCTGCATTGTACGCATGCTACGTCCTAAACCCTAGATTTAAGGTTTAGCCAAACATGTTTAAATTCAAAATAAAAATAAAATTACAATCCATCTTAAACAAAATAATTAAAATTAAAAAGGGAAAAGATAGAAAAGCTTATTGGTTTGAAGCCCCGATGGTGTGTCGGCCACTCCACCCAACTTGTCGGTCCGTCTTTTTCTCGAGCTCTCCACCTTGCTTTCTCTCTCCAAATTATGCTCTTGAATTTCTCTGCTCCGGAATGAACTCTGTGCGAATTTTCTATCGGCTCCATTCTTAGAATATTTTCATGGAATTCTTTATTCTGTTCTGGTCAAAATTCTTTCTGTTAAAAAATCTCTCTGCCTGAACGAACTGTCTTCCTCTCCCTTATATAATCGTTTATGTGGGGTCCACATACAGCTGCTGGATTTATGAATGTGATCTTTCATGCTGGAAATACGTGAAATGCTATGCATGGATTTAATGGGCAGCATGGTTTATTCACGTGAGCTGCATTAGAAAATGCTCACGTGAATTTTTAATGGATGCGTGAATGCAAAATGGGCATCAGTTGCTCATTTTTTAATGCATAAAAAATGCTACAAATGGGCAGCTGAGTATCACTTGAAATGGGGTGCTGAAAAATAAAGGGGATGATGCATTTTAAATAAAAGGACGGCTGAAGAGGTGTTGATCATGGACAACAGCAAAGCATTTTACGTGATCTGGCTAGGAACAATTAATGGACAGCTATGCAATGGAATGGACAATTGTTGCTTGATTTGTGGGGCCCATCATAAATGGTTGCTGCATAAATTCATATAAATGAGCATGCTTGCATAAATGCTACTGGATGTACATGAATGATTTGATGGTGGTGGGCATTAAAATATGGGTAGCTGCATCACGTGAATGCTGTTTGGAGAATGGGATGATTTTTTCATTGTGGGTTCCATTTCAATAAATGGGTTGTTGCATAAATGGGTTCACTTCAATTACTATGGGTGAAATGGGTGTTAATTTTAATGGGGTCCATGTTCACCTGAATAGGCATTGTGGGGTATTTTGGATGGCTGAATTTTTCAGATGTATTGGATGGTGGAGATTTGTTGGACGGTTGGATTTGCTTGATTGGCCGGTGATGAAATAGATGGCAAGGATCTTTGCATGATTTGATCTTGTGGGGCTCGCTTGGTGTAGTTTGTTCTCCTACATAAAAAATATTTAAAATCATAAGTTTGCCAAAATCATTAGTGGGTTATAAAAATTATTCCAAGCCCATGACAATAAATAAAATATAATTCCAAGCCAAAAGATTATAAAAATTGTTTAAACTGCTTGAAAATTAATATTTAATACCCAAAAGTTGCAAAACCACATTTTAAACCAAATTTCATATTAATTTCAATTAATTACCAACCAAATTCGTATAAAATGTCCATAAAATATATTATTAATTTTTACTTATCACAAAATGACATATTTATGATGTCATAGATATTAAACTATTTTTTAATTTTAAATAAATATATTGATAAAATTATATTTTCGTAAATCCTAAATATATATGTTAAGGTTTAAGAACCACAATATAAGGACAAAACATGCAGGAAAAAATTAATTTAAGTATATTTAATATATGTATTAGGTTTTACTATTTTTGAAATTTTAAATATTTTTTTTAAAAATTAGTAGCATTTTAGTATTTTAAATTACTAAAATGTTAAAAAATTGAAAAATATTTAAAATTAGTAAAACTTAATATACATGTTAAATATACTTAGATTAATAGTTATATTAAAAATTTTAAAATTAAATTAAAGCATAGAGTACACTGCATTGCTACCCATCAACTTCCTATTTTTATATACTTAACCCTTGTTTCGTTCTCGGTCGCATTAGCCTCGAATGGTCGAACCACGCTTCATAAAAAAAGACAAAATGCAACACACATTTCACGATTCATGGGATTTCGCAATGCTGCCGCTTTTGCATCGGTGTACGAAAGGGTGTGGGCGGTGGGCTATCGGGCAAGAGAGGCAGCGGCGGGCGTCGCGCGATCGGGCGAGAGAGGCAGCGGCAAGCGTCGTGCGAATGGGCAAGAGAGGCAGCGGCGGGCGTCGTGTGAATGGGTGGCGGGCGGCATGCGATTGGGAGAGCAAGGTAGCGAGCGTCGTCATGTGAACGGGCGGCAGACAGATAAAATAGGTGAGGTGAGGTGAAAATCAACGACTGAATCTTTCGAATTTTGCTGAAAATTATGGAGACGGAAATGGAAAGGAGGCAGAGCTAGGGTTGGTTTGGGGCTTTTGGGCGGGATCTCAGAAATGGAAATGAGGGAAGAAGAAGGTGGATGGAAAGGAGGCAGAGATGACACAGTATCGTGACTCTCATCGCCGATCAGACGAGAGGAAGAAGACGATGAGCTAGGGCAGCAAGGCTTTGATTTGAGAGATTGTCAATTTGGGGGCTCAAGTGCTCGACGTCGACTGCTCAACGACAGCAACTGATTTTTTTATATGCGTCAAACTGGTCATATTCAGTCCAACCGGGATGTCCGATTCAACCGCTGGTTTGACGGTTCGAACAGTTTAATGTAATTCAACCGAACTAGACATTGGACCGATCTGACCGGCCAGTCCGGTCCGATTCTGACGACACTGGTTTGAATAGTGCAATGCATGAACAGTAACTGCATATGAATAGTGCCTTGCTTAAAACGTAGTTTTGCTTCAGATGTGAGTCTTGAATTTGCAATTTATTCAGCTTTCATCGACGTTTATCAATTTGTCCATGTTGTATACCAAAATTATACGTATTCCTCCTGCTTTACACGAATGAGTCAATTGTAGGTATTTTATGCTTTGTAAAGCTAAATCAATCAAAATATGATTTAAAGTATCTTAAACACTCAAATTTTCTCAAATAACAATCGAAATTATAATATAAATGTGACTTAACATGCGCAAAAAATCAAGAGTTAGTGGATTTTTTTTATGTGGTATGATTTTAACCAAGTTAATTAATTAATTAATGGAATAATGAACATATAAATTTTCCCTAGCACAGCTCATCCACATAAGTTTAAGAGGGGAAAAAGGAGAGGAGGTGAGGAAAAGAGATGAAAGGTAGAGATAAGAGGAGAAAATCTTGATTAAGAGAATCTCAGCCATTCATCTATCCCATCTAGGCTAGTCATTATTTATTTCATACATTTTTTAATTAAAGCCAATAGTGATTAATGGTGGAGATTAATTTGAGCCATTGAATTTGGGGGAAAAGTTTTAGATTTGAAGGAAGGAAATTGCTACCACAGAAAATAGATTTGTTAAATTTGATGGAGGTCAATTTTAACCCATGAATTGGGAATTTTTGTACTTGAACATAGCCACATTCAGAGGCTATTATTTGGAAAAAATCTGCAGAAAATTTTGATCAAAAGTGAGCCCAAACAGATCTTAGTTTAATAGATAGATAAAGGATGATCTTAACCATTGAATCCATAATCTTGTACTCAATTTGGACGATTCAAATCATTAGATGTATGTAAAATTTAATTTGCTATAAAGAAAAAATATTAGATCATGCATGGACACCCTGATAGATAGTTAGATTTGAGAATTTTCAATTATATAACTTTAATAAACATATTGTTAGAAACTATGCTCAGTTGATCCACATCGTTAGAAATGTAATAAAAAAATAAATTTTTATGATCCAAACTATTGGACAAGAGTTGAATAAGTCAAGTATTATGATCTCGATATTGGCTCTATGATTTGAACCCTAATCTATGGATTAGGGTAGCATTTAGAATAGCTTGCAAGTTAAACTACCTAAACCATGTTGTATATTTGGAACCACAAAGAAATATATATGATAAATAGCAAATAAATAATTTTTAGCATAAAAATTTTTCTTGGAACTCATGATTTATCCAATAATCAATGACCAAAGTTTTTATATTTTGTAATTTTGAACTGAAAAGCCTAGGAGAATCAACTTGAATTGGGTGAAAACTATCAATATCGGCAGTTTTCAATGATTTTTTTATAATTTTTATATAATAAATCTGGGGATAAAATTTTATATGATGTAAATAACATTCTAATTATCATTAAAAATATAAAAATAAAATTTTAAATAAGATAAATAAGGGTAAAAAATAACATGATTTGGACTACCACTAAACACGCACCCTTATCCAACATAATCAAAATGTATAAACAAATATAAATAAGTATTTTATACTGGAATGATTTATTTAGTCAACTCAAATAATCATTTATGTGTGGTAAAAATTTCAGACTTAAATTTCTTAATTTGATTATAAAGAAAATCAAAAGATCTTTGTGTATCTAATTTCAACAATGGTGGGTAGATTGATAAATAAATCATAAAATTTTAACTCAAATAATAATTATAAAAATGATATAATTAGTTAAAATATGCAATTATCAACTTAATACATGTGAAAATTTAAACTGTTAGTGTGATTAAAGAAAAGTCTATCTGTACTCATATTAAAATTTTGAGTTTAATTAATTATTAATTGATAATTAATAATATAGAAATGATATTTATTGATGAAGATCGATTAAGGTAATAGGAAAATTATTTTAGATAATCTAGAAAATATTGTTCGCAATCTTACCGCAAGTGCACGGGTCGTAGATTGTAGTATTTAAATTATCGATCCACAGGGAATTCAGGACTATAAATTTTTACTTTTAAACGCTTTCGTGTCGGATATAGAGAGAATATAGCAAATAAAACAGAAAAGTGGGGAGAAAATGCAGTAAATAAAAGGAAAAGAAAATAAATAAAATGGGAAGAAGTGCAAATTAAAAATGAGAAGAGAAAGCGAAAGTGCAAATACCTAGGGTCTAGGATTTCACATGCGTATTTTGCAACGGGTAGTGGTATAATTATTTAATTTGGATATTGTTTGTTAAAGAAGAACAAACCCTAATTTATCATTGCACCTTCTCTCGAAACCTACAAGGTGTACCATAATTTTCTTAACCACCTATTCTCATGGGATTAAGTTAATTAGAATCCATTAAGTTCTGTGGTTCGTTCATGTAATTCTTCAAGGTTATCATGCCTATTTTCATGGTCTTAGATTTCCAGGTTTAATATCTTAATTTTCGTATATTAGATTTCCACCTTTCGGTTCCATCACCTAATATATGGAATCATGCAAAAGTACGGGCCCGTGTACAAAGCAAACATAAAAATCACAAGATATTAAATTAACAAAAATATCCATCATAAATAAATTAAAAATCCACACCACATTGCATTGTACGCATGCTACATCCTAAACCCTAGATTTAGGATTTAGCCAAGCATGTTTAAGTTCAAAATAAAATTAAAATTACAACCAATCTTAAACAAGATAACAAAAATTAAATAAAGGAAAAGATAGAAAAGCTTATTAGTTTGAAGCCCCGATGGTGTGTCGGCTGCTCCACGCAACTCGCCGGCCTTTTGCCCGTGCTCTTTCCAAAAATCTGCTGCGGAATACTCACTATGCCGATTCTTCTCTTCTTCTTCATGCCCTGCTAACGATACTCTTTTATAGCTGAATAAGTGGGCCATTACTTCAATGCATTTCACATGATTTGTGATGGAAATTTTGCTGCTACTGGATACATTGAATGAATGCTAATTGCTGCTGTCGTATTCAGCTGTGAGGTCCAATTAAAAGGCTTGTTGCAGGTTCACGTGAATTACTCATTCCTTTTAACGAGCAGCTAGTGGGGCCAATTGATATGCAGATGTTGAATGTAGCTGCTAGTGGGGTCCATGGGTATATAGTTGTTGACTTTATGTCCATGGTTTGCAATGGATGAATATGTTTGTCACGTGAATATGCATGCTGCATTTATTGTTGCTGGTTGTTTTGTAAATGCATGCTTGCTTGGGACAAATATGGTGGGGTCCGACATTAATGCATGTTGCTGAATTCTCACGTGAATGGTTGGTGAGAGAAGAAAAAATGGTAGCTATGCAATTTAATTGGCAGCGTGATGGACGGCTGTTTGCTGAATTTTCTGGACAGCGTGATCTTGATGTTTGGACGGCTGATAAATGGATTCCCTGCATAAAATATTTAAATCATTAATTCATCAAAAAAAAATCATTAGTGGGTTTTAAAAAACCATTTAATTTCATGGCAACAGATAAAATATTTTCAAGCTAAAAGATTATAAAAATTGTTTACATTGCTTGAAATTAATATTTAATACACAAAAGTTGCAAAACCACATTTTAAACCAAATTTCATATTAATATCAATTAATTAACCACCAAATTGTTATAAAATGTCCACAAAATATGTTACCAAATTCCAATTATCAAATACCCCCACACTTGAACTTTTGCTTGTCCTCAAGCAAATATAAAGGAATTTAAGAGCAGATTGTAAAATTTCAAAACCTTGAGCAAAGATTGCATGTTTAGCCTATGATCTTAATTAATGAGAGTATTAAAGAATTTGAAACATGATACTCATTGAAAATCTTAATCAACAATCCCTTCTAACTTGACTAATACTGCACACCCTTGTTACCTAATTTGCTTTCAATCATTAAGAGTTAAAAACTCCCGCAATAAACTCTTAATTATTAGATATCTTCCCTATTTAATAAGTTATTCAATACACACAATTAATAATTCAAGTGGTAGTAGTGCAGAAAATAATTCTTTTTTTTTTTTTTTTTGCATTTAAATTTCCTCTGCCTGCTCAATTTACCAATTTATAGGATCATAAGGACTTAGTAGGACAATGGTCAGGTGTGACACATGAAATGAAATTTGAACCGTCTCTGTATGACTCGAGCCTTAAATTTTTTTTTTATTTTTTTTATTTATTTATTTTTAAAACAGGAAATAATGCTACCCCCACACTTAGTGCTTTTATTCTTTTTTAAGCCTGTTCTTATCCTTGGTTTTTTTTTTTATTTATTTATTTACCAAGTCCGGCAATAATTTCCCTCACCATATTTCAGGGTATCTGGGAAGTCATTATTTGCACCACCAGGAGATATTATTCCCTATTTCACTTTTCAGCTCAGAATTCAATTCCAAAGTTGGTTCAATGAAGTGGGAATTGTGGTTTAGGAAAAATTTAAGTTCAGGCTCAAAAGGAGTAAACGACCATTATACTTTTAAAGATAGGCTCATCGTAAAAAAATTGCCTTAATCATGTCCATAAATTGGTTTAATGAAGTTTTGGCTTTGGAAGTTTTCTTCAACTAGAATAAAATTTTTCATGTATACCTTCTTAAATGACAATTGTGTGTATTAGAAAAATTTTGATAAATTAGGGAAGATTATTCTGACAACGAAAACAGAATCGGTTCCTAGGTATATCAGTTTCATCAAGTGAGTTAGGATAAAAAAATCCAAGTATTTTCAACAAGTTCATGTTAAAAAAAAAAACAATTTTAACACCTCATTAAGCTTCAACTTTTCCTTACTCAAAGATGTTGAAATTTCACGTATGGTTTGTTTTCAAGACATTCAAGAGTGCAACGTGGGGTCTAATATAATCTTTTATGCAAGAATTTTTCCATTTTTTTTTTAATCAACAATTTAAACTTTAGGGTAGTGAAAGAAATATTTAGAGAAAATTAATGCAATGCATTCACTCCCACACTTGAAGTTGACATTGTCCTCAATGTAAATCATGCCATCAAAATAAAAGGGAGTAATTGTAAAAATGTAAAATGTTAACTTCCCTGTTTTGGCGAGTTGAACCGAATTTGCATCCAACGGTGCTTTTTTTTTTTTTTTTTTTTGAAAATAACCAATAACGCTTAAAATTAAAAAGTATCGAACTTATAAAAAGAAATAAAAAATAAGAAAATAAGACTAAAACTTCCTTGAAGAAAAATTCGGGTTGCCTCCCAAGAAGCGCTTGGTTTATAGTCTTCAGCCTGACTGCAAAATTTTCACTTTTGCGGCATGATTTCGCAAAAGGAGTGGATGACTCCTATTGGAATGTGATCCCCTGAGAAGTAGGGTTTGAGGCGTTGTCCATTGACTTTGAATGCTCCCGTCTTTTCACTCCAGACTTTGACAGCTCCGTGAGGAAATACTTGTAGTACTTTGAATGGTCCCGACCACCTCGACTTCAATTTTCCTGGAAACAATTTAAAACGAGAATTAAAAAGCAAAACCAAGTCATTGACTTTGATTACCTTCTGACGAATGTGTTTGTCATGCCAAAATTTTGTTTTCTCCTTATACATCTTTGAATTTTCATAGGCGTCTAGTCGAATCTCTTCAAGTTCATCGAGTTGTAGTAGGCGCCTTTCTCCTGCAGATTTCATATCAAAATTTAAAAATTTGATTGCCCAGTATGCTTTGTGCTCCAGCTCTACAGGCAAGTGACATGATTTTCCGTAGACTAGTCGGAAAGGTGTTGTTCCGATGGGAGTCTTAAATGCAGTACGGTATGCCCAAAGAGCATCATCGAGTTGCCTTGACCAATCTCGCCGTGATTGGGATACCGTCTTCTCAAGTATCTGTTTAATCTCGCGGTTTGAGATTTCAGCCTGACCACTTGTTTGTGGATGGTATGGGGTGGCGATTTTATGTGTGACCCTGTATTTCTTGAGCAGTTGCTCCATTTGCTTGTTACAAAAATGACTTCCTCCGTCACTTATGATTGCTCGTGGTACACCAAATCTGGTAAAAATATTGCGTTTCAAGAATTTGGTGACCACCCGCGAATCATTTGTTGGAGAAGCGATCGCCTCCACCCATTTAGTTACGTAATCAACTACCAGAAGTATGTACTGGTTGTTGAATGAGGATGGGAAAGGTCCCATGAAATCCATGCCCCAGACATCGAATGGTTCGACCTCGAGAATTCTTGTGAGTGGCATCTCGTTTCGCCTTGAAATGTTTCCTGTCCTTTGACACCTGTCACAGGTTAGTGTAAAAGATCGAGCATCTTTGAACAAAGTGGGCCAGAAAAAACCTGATTGTAAGACTTTTGCTGCTGTTTTGGTGGGACCCATGTGGCCACCATATGGTGAAGAATGACAGTGGTAAAGGATGCTTTGAATTTCTTCGTTTGGTACACATCGGCGAATCAGACCGTCGCCGCATCTCTTGTAAAGGTATGGGTCCTCCCATATGTAGTATTTCACATCCGCCATGAATCGCTTTTTCTGTTGATAGCTGAAATTGGATGGAATTTCTTTACAAACTAAGTAATTAACAATGTCTCCATACCATGGCATTGATATTTCTTTCAGTGCAAGAAGGGATTCATCAGGAAATTCCTCGTTAATTTGATCATTTTTATTTAGATCCATTTTCCCAGTTGATGGCAGTCTCGACAGATGATCAGCAACCACATTTTCTGTGCCCTTTTTGTCTCGAATTTCAAGATCAAATTCTTGTAATAGCAAAATCCAGCGAATCAATCTTGGTTTAGCATCTTTCTTGGCAATTAAATAGCGAATAGCTGCATGGTCTGTATAGACAATCACTTTTGACCCTACAAGATAAGAACGAAATTTATCAATAGCAAAAACAACAGCCAGTAATTCTTTTTCAGTGGTTGCATAGTTGACTTGAGCATCATCTAAAGTTTTGCTTGCATAATAAATCACTACTGGCTTGTTGTCCTTCCGTTGACCCAAAACAGCTCCAACAGCATGGTTGCTTGCATCGCACATGATTTCAAATGGTAGGTTCCAGTTAGGTGGTTGTATGATTGGAACAGTGGTCAAAGCCTTTTTCAACCTGCAAAATGAAGTTAAACAGTCATCAGAAAAATTAAATTTTACATCTTGATTTAGCAGGTTAGTCAGTGGCTTAGCAATTTTAGAAAAATCTTTAATGAAACGCCGATAGAAACCGGCATGTCCCAGAAAACTCCGAATTCCTTTGACCGAATTGGGTGGCGGTAATTTTTCAATGACTTCTATTTTTGCCCGGTCAACCTCAATACCTCTGCTTGAGACTAAATGTCCTAACACAATCCCTTCCTGTACCATGAAATGACATTTTTCCCAATTCAACACCAGATTGATTTCTTCGCATCTCTGTAAAACCTTAGATAGGTTAGATAAACATGATTCAAATGTAGTTCCATAAACAGAAAAATCATCCATAAACACTTCCATTATGTGTTCAATATAATCAGAAAATATGGCCATCATGCATCGTTGAAAGGTGGCAGGTGCATTACAAAGACCGAAAGGCATGCGTCTGTATGCAAATGTGCCGTATGGACAAGTGAAAGTGGTTTTCTCTTGATCCTGTGGGTGAATAGGAATCTGAAAGTAGCCAGAGTACCCATCCAAATAGCAGAAGTAAGAGTGATTGGCAAGTCTTTCAAGCATTTGATCAATGAAAGGCAAGGGAAAATGATCCTTTCGGGTGGCAATGTGTAATTTGCGATAATCAATGCACATTCGCCAACCTGTGACTGTCCTTGTGGGTATAAGTTCATTTTTATCATTTTTTACGACAGTCATACCGCCTTTCTTTGGTACAACATGTACAGGGCTTACCCAACTGCTATCAGAAATGGGGTAGATGATTCCAGCATCAAGAAGTTTTAAAATTTCCTTTTTCACTACTTCTTTCATGTTTGGATTCAGACGCCTCTGAGGTTCAATGCTTGTTTTACAATTTTCTTCCATTAAAATTCTGTGCATGCATAGAGAAGGACTGATACCAGGTAGATCATTGATGCAGTAACCAATTGCCTTCCGATGTCTTCTTAACACATTTAACAGTTCATCGGCTTGGGATTCGAAAAGATTTGCGTTGATTATGACTGGATAAGTATCGTTTGGGTCAAGAAATGCATACCTGAGATTTTTAGGAAGAGGTTTAAGTTCTACCTTTGGTGCTTCTTCCTTTTTTGTTGATGGAGAAAAATTGAAGTCTGCATCCAACTTTTCATGAGGTGAATTGGCAGCCGGTGAGATGAAAGGGGCTCCATCCAAGAGAGCTGCACAAGCAGATAGTTCAGGGTTATTATTTTCAACAGTTGCACCCTGAATGATACATACCTCTATCAAGTCATCCTTTTCTTCGATCGGCAAAGGGTTGATGACGTCGACCCGCAGGCAAGAATTATCAGTTGACAGTTGCTTTGTTGCCTCAGAAAGATTAAATTCGATTTGTTCATCTCCAACTGTTAGTGAGAGTCGGCCATTCTTGACGTCTATGATTGCTCCAGCGGTGGCTAAGAAAGGTCGCCCGAGAATGATCGGGATTTGGCGATCCTCCTCCATGTCGAGGACCACAAAGTCGACTGGGATGAATAGTTTGCCAACTTTCAAAGGTACGTCTTCAAGGATGCCGACTGGAAATTTGATTGATCGGTCGGCCAGTTGGAGAGACATAGATGTTGGTTTTGGATCACCCATGTTCAGCTTTTTACATATTGAAAGTGGGATTAGACTTACACTTGCTCCGAGATCACATAGTGCTTTGCTGATTTGGACATTCCCAAGATCACATGGAATGGAGAAGCTTCCAGGGTCCTTTAGCTTTTCAGGCAACTTGTTCTGCAAAATGGCGCTGCACTCCTCAGTAAGCGAAATAGTTCCGTACTCCTCGAGTTTTCTTTTGTTGGATAACATATCCTTGAGAAATTTCGCATAAGTTGGCATTTGAGAAAACATGTCGATGAAGGGTACGTTTATTGACAAGTTTTTAAGAGTTGAAACAAACTTCTCGAACTGCTTTTGAAGCTTAGCCTGTCGCTGCCTTTGTGGAAAGGGGAGAGGAGGCTGGTAAGGAGGTGGTGGTACATATGGCTTGTCCACCACCGGTTCTGGTTGTGGCTCCTCTTCTTGCTTCTTTTTCTGCTCGGCATCTTTTTCTGAGACCATATGAGGTGGGTTGAGCTGCTTTCCACTTCGCAAAGTAATCGCCTGCACCTGCTTCCTAGGATTTATTTCAGGTTGGCTAGGGAGTTTACCCTGGTTTCTTTGGGATGAGGCTGTGGCATTTTGAGCAATTTGATTTTCAAGCAACTTGATATGGGTTTGCATTTGGTCCATTCTTTCATCATTTTTCTTGAGCATTAGGATGATATTTTCGAGCATGGACTCAGTGGGTTGCGCTTGAGGTGGTGCAGGTAAGGCTTGTTGGGTCTGAAATGGAGGAGGGTTCAGTGGTTTTCTAAGGAAACCAGGTGGCTTATTATTTTGAGCAAAATTTTGGGTGTTTGACTGGTTTGCCCAAGAAAAATTGGGGTGGTTCCTCCATCCAGAGTTGTAAGTATTAGAATAGGGGTTACCATATGCGCGAGTATCATATTGGTTGTTGATTGCATTAGCTTGCTTGCCTGTGGTGTCTTTAATGGCAAAACTACACTCAGTTGTGTAGTGTGAGGCTCCACAGATTTCACATGAGATGTGTCCAGAAGAAGATGCATTCTGATCTTTGGATTCCTGCTTCTTTCGCTGCAAAATTTTATCAAGTTTATCATGTATAGCATGCATGGATTCAATATCATATACATTTCCTCGCCGAGAGGTTCCTCTGACATCACCGTACTGAGAATCATAAAGAGCTAAGTCATCGAGGAGTTTGAGAGCCTCCTCGTCAGTGAGTCGCATGAATCGCCCTCCAGCGGCTGAGTTAACGGCACTTCGGCTAGGTCGATCGAGTCCATTGAAAAAATTTTCAATAATGTCTCCTTGTGAGATACCATGATGAGGGCACTTGCGTTGCAGATCTTTCATTCTCTCCCATGCATCATATAAGGTTTCGCCATCTTTTTGGACGAACTGATTGATTTCGTCTCTGATTTTCCTTGTTTTATTTGGTGGAAAGAATTTTTCCAGGAATGCAGTAGAGAGTTCATCCCATGTATTGAATGTGTCGGGCGGCATGGAATAAAACCATTCGCTTGCCTTGTCTCGAAGAGAAAATGGGAACAGCTGTAGACGAATTACCTCGCGTGGAATATTTTGCACCCTGATTGTGTTGCATAACTGTAGGAATTTTGTGATGTGTACAGTTGGATTTTCAGAGGGAAGTCCTACAAATTGGTCTTGTTGAACCATCCAGATGAGACCGGGATTTAGTTCAAAATTTCTTCCATCAATTTCTGGTTCAACAATGCATGATCGAAATCCACGAGGGTTTGGGCGGTTCCGATCACTTAGAGTCAACTTTCTGGGAGGAGCGTTGTTCTCGGCCTGGCCTTCCTCCTGCTCTTGATGTGGCGGGTTTGAATCATTGCGTTCCTCCATAGTGTCTTGAGAAGATTGCTGCTGCTTATAGTCACGAATTCTTCTCCTAAAAGAACGTTCAATCTCAGGGTTAGCAACAAAGGGTTTTTCAGCTAGTTGTTTTGCAAAGTTTCTGGTATGTGGGTACATACAAAGATGAACCAGCTAATTTAGAACAATAATAATAATAATAAAAAAAAGGACTAGAGATGGAAAAGAAAAAAAATTAAAAATAAAAATTAAAAATTAAAAACAAATTAAAAACAAATTAAAAAAAATTAAAAAAAATAATAATAATAAAAAAAATAATAAAAAAAATAAAAAAAATAAAAAAAATAATATAAAAAATAATAATAATAATAAAAATAATAATAATAATAATTAAAAATATATATATAAATAGACGGAGACAAAAAATAGAAAGTAAAGATAGAAAAAAAATAGAGAAGGAAAGAAAGAGAAAAAATAAAATAAAATAAAATAAATAAAGAAAGTATCTAAAAAAAAATTTAAAGTAACGCCGAATTCCCCGGCAACGGCGCCAAAATACTTGTTCGCAATCTTACCGCAAGTGCACGGGTCGTAGATTGTAGTATTTAAATTATCGATCCACAGGGAATTCAGGACTATAAATTTTTACTTTTAAACGCTTTCGTGTCGGATATAGAGAGAATATAGCAAATAAAACAGAAAAGTGGGGAGAAAATGCAGTAAATAAAAGGAAAAGAAAATAAATAAAATGGGAAGAAGTGCAAATTAAAAATGAGAAGAGAAAGCGAAAGTGCAAATACCTAGGGTCTAGGATTTCACATGCGTATTTTGCAACGGGTAGTGGTATAATTATTTAATTTGGATATTGTTTGTTAAAGAAGAACAAACCCTAATTTATCCTTGCACCTTCTCTCGAAACCTACAAGGTGTACCATAATTTTCTTAACCACCTATTCTCATGGGATTAAGTTAATTAGAATCCATTAAGTTCTGTGGTTCGTTCATGTAATTCTTCAAGGTTATCATGCCTATTTTCATGGTCTTAGATTTCCAGGTTTAATATCTTAATTTTCGTATATTAGATTTCCACCTTTCGGTTCCATCACCTAATATATGGAATCATGCAAAAGTACGGGCCCGTGTACAAAGCAAACATAAAAATCACAAGATATTAAATTAACAAAAATATCCATCATAAATAAATTAAAAATCCACACCACATTGCATTGTACGCATGCTACATCCTAAACCCTAGATTTAGGATTTAGCCAAGCATGTTTAAGTTCAAAATAAAATTAAAATTACAACCAATCTTAAACAAGATAACAAAAATTAAATAAAGGAAAAGATAGAAAAGCTTATTAGTTTGAAGCCCCGATGGTGTGTCGGCTGCTCCACGCAACTCGCCGGCCTTTTGCCCGTGCTCTTCCCAAAAATCTGCTGCGGAATACTCTCTATGCCGATTCTTCTCTTCTTCTTCATGCCCTGCTAACGATACTCTTTTATAGCTGAATAAGTGGGTCATTACTTCAATGCATTTCACATGATTTGTGATGGAAATTTTGCTGCTACTGGATACATTGAATGAATGCTAATTGCTGCTGTCGTATTCAGCTGTGAGGTCCAATTAAAAGGCTTGTTGCAGGTTCACGTGAATTACTCATTCCTTTTAACGAGCAGCTAGTGGGGCCAATTGATATGCAGATGTTGAATGTAGCTGCTAGTGGGGTCCATGGGTATATAGTTGTTGACTTTATGTCCATGGTTTGCAATGGATGAATATGTTTGTCACGTGAATATGCATGCTGCATTTATTGTTGCTGGTTGTTTTGTAAATGCATGCTTGCTTGGGACAAATATGGTGGGGTCCGACATTAATGCATGTTGCTGAATTCTCACGTGAATGGTTGGTGAGAGAAGAAAAAATGGTAGCTATGCAATTTAATTGGCAGCGTGATGGACGGCTGTTTGCTGAATTTTCTGGACAGCGTGATCTTGATGTTTGGACGGCTGATAAATGGATTCCCTGCATAAAATATTTAAATCATTAATTCATCAAAAAAAATCATTAGTGGGTTTTAAAAAACCATTTAATTTCATGGCAACAGATAAAATATTTTCAAGCTAAAAGATTATAAAAATTGTTTACGTTGCTTGAAATTAATATTTAATACACAAAAGTTGCAAAACCACATTTTAAACCAAATTTCATATTAATATCAATTAATTAACCACCAAATTGTTATAAAATGTCTACAAAATATGTTACCAAATTCCAATTATCAAATATAAACTTGAAACTAAAGGTGCAATATGTAAATTTTAAAGAATGCTCGAATATAATTATCTAGTTAATTTTATTAATTTGGGAAGTGATAATTGATAATATAAAGATGATGTTTATAAGAAATATATATTAATTAGATAAAACTTTCATTTTTCAATACAATATTTTGAGCATCATACCTTGTTAATTTGATGGATGCTTCTCTTTTCAAATCAACGTTGAAATGTTGAAATAGCCTTCTTAAATACATAGTATAAGGTAAACATCCATTTACTTTCCTTTTCTATGACAAGCATTTTATTTTGAGCCTGCCTGCGAGGAATGATAACAACCTAGGACTTTTTTTTTTTGGAGACTATTCCAAATTAAAGTGGAAATTAGTCGATCTGCTTCTAATCCAATGTTTTTTGTTGGGTAAAGCTAAAGTTTTCTTGACTTGCATTTTTTATCCTGCAGGCACCAAACTGAGGCCAACTTGAAATTTATCTTAAGATCGGTAGAAAAAAGGTTATGATTAAACTAACTTTATCCTAAATTGATATAAAAATAAAATTAAATAAAATTTTTAAAAATGAAGTGAGGTCGGGAAAACCTTAACCTAATACGACCTACTCCCATTCCATCGGACTTCGATCGCCTGCTCCCGGGTGCACACACCCATTTTTTTAATTTTTTTTTAAAATATTTTTAGAAATGTTAATATAGGTGTATTTAACATGTGTATAAATTTTTACCATTTTTGGAGATTTTTAGATATTTATTTTTGATTTTTGAAAATCAGTGGTATTTTAGTAATTTAAAATTACCTAAAATGCCACTGATTTTCAAAAATCAAAAATAAATATCTAAAAATATCCAAAAAAGGTAAAAATTTTATAAACATGTTAAATACACTTGGGCTAACAATTTTATGAAATTTTTTTAAAAAAAAATAAAAAAAAATAGAGGTATGCGCCCGGGAGCAGGCAACGCTGCCTGCTCCCGGGTGCAGGCGATCGGAGTCCCATTCCATCCATAGTTCCAGTCCACTTCCGGTGGCTTGGAACTTCTTTTGTGGATGGTTTTGCATTGACTCTGTACGGCTCGAGTAAGTTTCTGGCTTAATGTGCCTTATCTGAGGTGTCTCACTATAGCCCATCAAAGCAGTTCATCGGTGAAGATGGATCGACATGCTTGAGTCTTAAGCTTCAGATTGCTCTGATAAAAAATTTGAATTTACGTCCTTAAAAAAAAAGTCGAATTTACAATGTCACTGTAGACCGCGTTGGATAGGCGAGCCCAAGAGGTTATTGCAGCCCAAGCCTTTTTAGCTTTGGACGGGCCCCACCAGTAAGTTTAAAAGAATGTGGATGAAAATTTTATATAATCTATTTTATTTTTAATATCTTAATAGATGAAAATTTAGCTTCATTTATTATATTTAACATAATTTATATTATCACAGAAATTTTTTTATTTGTCTAATATTACTGTAGATGGATCTTATTAAAAGTGTATAAAATTAACATAATAAAATAGTTTATATTAATTACTAATTTTAAAGTTGTATCTAAAATATCATTACTTTGTAGATAAATAATTTTACAAAGTATTATTACATTATAATATATGTAAATAAATATAAGCATTTTTCACAATTCGCATATGAATATGTACTTTTATGACAAATGTGGCTCATGCATATACTTGATTTGGATCAATCTTGGTCTCCTAACTAAACGGATAATAAAAAATATAATAAATAGATTAAAATTTTCGGTAAGCATTAAGATCTTAAAATTGAAAAAGATTGCATGGAACACTTTAATATAACCCGGTTATATATAAATGAAGCCTTATATAATATATTTTAAAAAAATGGAATGATTTGAAGGGATATGATTTATGTAATTTTTTATTTTTTATTTGTCATGAAAATGTTAGTCCGAGTATATTTAATTCATATGCTAAATTTTATAATTTGTAGATATATGTATATTTTTCGAATTTCAAAAATTAAAGTTTAGGGAGGTTTAAGTCATTTTGTCCTTAAAAACTGTTTATTTTCGAACTCATAAAATATATACACATATCTTAAATTTTAAAACTTGGTAGGTAAATTAAATATACTTGGCCAAAATTTTCGTGAAAAAAATCAAAAAAATAAAAATATACCAGTAAGTCCAGGCTAACAAAATCACAGACGCATGACTGAAATGACAAAAAAGCTAACCTTATTGGTCTAAAGACCTATTGGATTGTGCACCATTTAACACAGCTGTTTTATCGATTTGGCATTACTCAGCAAGTTTCACAAGGCATAAAGAAAAACAGAGCTTGTTTTGGAAGTCAGGTTTATCACAGTGAAGGGAAGAAATGCATAAATAAACAAGAAGTTATTTCAATTCCACATGATAATGGACTATTAAAACGATAAAATTATAGTAATCCTCCAAAGAGCTCTTGTTTTTCAATGATTGTAACAGTTCATTGCAAGCTAGAAATCTTCTTCAGTTCATCTATCAGACTTGCCATGGCAAGGTAAGATGAGCCACCTTCTTCGACAGCACTCTTGGCCATCTCCCTCAACTGTTTTCCCCTCTTCCTAATCTCCTCCGCTTCTTCACTTCCTTCCATCACCTGCCTTACACCCTTCTCTATCTCCTCTCTCTTCACTAAAGGCCTTGAATCTGCTTGCCAGTTCACCCACTCTGTGACTCCCACTCCAACACCAATCTTCAGCACTTGTGTGACCATCTTTTCATTGAAGAACTGCTCGGCAAATACAGGCCACGTGATCATCGGCAAGCCTACACTGATGCCCTCAATCACTGAATTCCACCCACAATGGGTCAGGAATGCTCCTACAGATGGATGGTTGAGGACGAGGATTTGAGGCGCCCAACCTTTTATGATCAGACCCTTCCCTTCCAGCCTCCCCTCAAATCCATCTGGGAGCCATGGCTCATTCGACAGCGATTCGTAGTAATTCCTGACCACCCAAATGAATGGATGACCTGAAGCTTCTAAAGCTAACGCAATCTCCAGCAGCTGGCTACTCCCATGAGTATAGGCACTCCCAAAACTAACAAACACTACAGAGCTGGGGCTCTTGCTGTCAAGCCATCTCAGACACTCGTCTTCATCGATGGCGGCCTTCTTTCCTCGATGAGCCTTGTCGACAATGTCCTGATTACTAAGAGAAACCGGGCCTATTGGCCACACCTTCTTACCCAAGTCTTTGGCCAGGAATTCAATGTATTCGCCCTCCAATTCATAGAAACTATTAGCCAAAATGCCATGGCCTCTCCTCTCAGCCTCTCTTCGACGGTCCCAGAGTTCAGAGAAGTGGTTTCGTACCTTCATGAAATCAGGCAGTTGTGATCTTGTCATCTCAATTCGATGGGGGAGACCAGGCAAGATGAATATTTCTGTCTCTGATTGAACATGGTGGTGAGGATTGTGTTTCACCACGCTGAAACCCGCGGCGGCAGAAAAGCAGCAGGAACCAGAAAAGAAGAGAGTGGGTATGCCGAACTTGGCGGCGCTGTCGACTGACCATGGTAGGAAGGAATCAGAGACAAGGCAATCGGGTCGATGTTCTTGTAGGAGCTGCTCCAAGGGCTGCTGGAGCATGTTGATTGCCTTGAAGAAGCCAGCAAACATGTGAGGAGAGGTGACTTGGTCTGAGTGTTCGACGCCATCGGGGAGTCCTGCTTCAGCGCATGGGAAGTTCAGGAGGTGGAGTCTGAGATGGTAGCCGGCGGAAAGGGCAGGTTTGATTGTTTTTTGAAGGTGTGGGGCGTTGAGAGGTGTGGTAATTATAGTAACTAGCACCCCATGTTTCGCGAAGGAGATGGACATCTCTACCATTGGAATCATGTGTCCATGGGCCATGACAGGGAAGAAGAACATTTGGAGCTGCTGCTCACCTTCTGTACTAGTCATGTTGAGAGTTGAGAGTTGAGAGTTGAGAGAGAGAGAGAGAGAGAGAGAGAGAGAGAGAGAGGCCTTTGAAGGGGTTGTGGATTCTGTCCTGCCTATTCGTTGAGTTTCTTTTTTTGAGTACCGAAGAGCTCGAAATTCCTTTCAACTCTCTTTGGGACATGGGTCATATCATTATGTCAATGAACCTCCCTTCTTCATGTATAATCCCTGCCTTTCTTCCATCTTTCATCCTATGAATTTACTAACCTATTACTATGGATTAATCTAATCTCAAGTTCCCTTGCTCAATGGTAACCCCTTTCTCTTCTTGAATTAAGTTCAATACGTGTCAATACTTCTTATCTGGCCTCAGTGGCTCACCTTATTGGGATGTCTTTGCTCGACTATCTCTAATCTCATATAGCTTCCAAGCGTTCCCTCACGTTACCCTTTTTAGACTCAACTCAAGACTTCAGGATTAATGGCCAGGCCTTAATGTGAAAAGTTGAAACGGTTTGTTTAGATCTTAGAAATTTCTTTAACCTCTACTTTTGTCTTAACTTGTGTCAATTTGCAATTAATAAACTAGAATTCTTCATGCAACTTTTTGGGGTTTTCAAAGAAAGCCAGTAGTCAGTGGTATGAGACGTGGCTCCCAGCGGAGGGTTCTCGGTTTCGAATGGTCATGGCAGAATCCTTGTTCACGACAGCAGCAAAGCAACTTCATTTTGGTGGTGTTGTTCTTCCTTGTTACATAGGAGCGTCCACCAGTTGAAAAATTAGAAATATTGTTAGGAAAAATAAATTATTATTAAAAAATTGTAAAAAGATCTTAGGACTTAATTATAATACCAGTTAAGATGACTACAATATACTCAGGAATTAATTGTAATATATGGATACACATCCAAAAAAAAAAAAAAGGAAAGCCAGTAGCGTCTCGTAGATAACTGATATTTTATGAGCTTTAGGGAAGTTCACTCAACCTCCGGCAATTGGATTTTTCTGAGTATCAGTTTCAGAGAAGTTTAGTGAGACGTAGACAATTGGACTAGTCAAGCATTTGTTGTGTTCGTTGTGGAAGCCAAGGAGTAAAGATCGAAGCATCAGTTTCAGAAAAGTTGACGGAGGCGTAGCCAAGTGGACTACAAACCTTATTGTAACATCTTGACTACCTCATTGTTATACTTCTTCTATGATCAGGTCTAAATTTTAATTATTTTTTTACATTTTCCAAGTCAATTAATAATATCTTTTTTAATTTTATTGTTTTTATTCTTAATCATTATCTTTATCACAACACATCATATTAGCCACCATTTTTAATTTTTATTTTAAATAATAAAATAATTCTTATTTGTTAGATACTCGTTGATCCCTTCAAGTAGATAGATCATGGGAGTATATTTGTTTCCTCAAATGATAAATAAGAATTTATTATTTTTCTTAAACTTAACTGTAATATTTGAAATAAGCTGTTAAATACCTACCAATTACCATCAATTACCAAAAAAACTTACTCCGAAATTGATGTGACGAAGAGGACAAGCATGAACAGCATGTCCAGCCAGTCTGCCACCAAGGTACTTGAATGATTGAATATATAAAATACAAGATGTGTTGACTTGGATTGTTTGTGTCCTGGTGCATTGAAAACTCCTCGCCATGTTACCTGCTGCTAGTGGTGACTCAACGCGTGTGAACACGGTGATAACTCCTCCAAAATTATATTTTTCAGTTGGTTTTAAAAATCGAATCTCTCTTATGTTTAACACCAAAATTTTTCAAATTAAAATTTTTAATCTAATACTTTTTACTCAACATAACCACTTTATTTTTTATTCAATTTTCTATCATTTCTACACAATTATTTGTACAACTAATCTATCTATTTTAATTTTATTTGCTTTACTACTTATCATTATGTTTGTCATGTTATATTATTTTTTTAAAATTTAAACAATTTTATAAAAAAAAACTTTTCAGCCAAAATTTTATCACTTTCTAAACAAACCCTATATATGTTATTTATACCTAAAATTACATCTTCAGTTACGTTTTATAGTTACATGCTTTTTATGATTTTTATTATTAATGGTTAAAATTTCGTTTTAAATATATTTTAAGATTAATTATAAAAATAACAAAAAAATTATATTTTTCGTAAGGAGTTCCCAAGTCGCTCTCGTCCTTGTAATCATTCATAAAGATAAGGCAGATGTGGTCAAAAGGAGACGACAGGTTTGAATTTTCTTTTGCGAAAATCAATGAGAGCATGGGAAGATATACGTTTTTAGGGGTGGGAATCGGGGCGGGTCGGGACGGGTCAGGGTGTGCCCAACCCTGACCCTACCTTTCAAAAATCTGGTTTGACCCTTATTTTTTTCCGGGTCGGGACAAGGTCGGTTTGACCCTTACTTTTTTTTGCTAGGTCTCGGGACAATTCGGGTCGAGAACGGGTCGATTTCGGGACGACGGGTCGGGTAAAAACTACAGGTCAAGTAAGAAATTTTTAAGAATTTATGAACCTATCAAGTATAAAAACATATCTATATTAAATTTAACTACTATATATTTCAATCTATTATTAATCAGTCAAAGTAAAACATAAATCTTTAAATAAAACATGAATATTTATTCACCTATATAAGAATAAATTAATGAAACATACCTTCGGGGTAGGTTTAGAAAATATATTATATAATGAACTTGAACGGGATTGATTTATACAAATGGGGTAAAAGTTGTGGATTGTGGTGTGTCTTGTTGTCAAGAGAGTGGTCCAAGTGGTTATATGAATATTTAATTATTTATCCAAAGTTAGTCTCATCAATTGCGTAGTGGAGGAGTGACGCCGTGAAGAGTGGTCCAAGTGGTTGGACGAATATTTAATAATTTATTCAAAGTTAGTCTCATCAGTTGCGTAGTGGAGGAGCGACGTCGTGAAAAAAATTGCCAATATGAAGAAGTTTTTACGTTGTATAATACCAATAAAAAAAGAATTTTTTAAATGTAAAATATAAATGCAAAAGATGTATGTAGCTTTGATGTATTTTCAGGCAACCATCTACTAATAATGCAATTTAGTATCCCATTATCTTTGTTTTATTATAAAAATTGCCAATATAAAGAAGTTTTCATATTGTATAATACCAATAAAAAAAGAACTTTTTTAAATATAAAATATAAATGCAAAAGATGTATGTAGCTTTGATATATTTTCAGGCAACCATCTACTAATAATGCAATTTAGTATCTCATTATCTTTGTTTTATTGTTTAGAAATAGAAAATATCCCGGTTTTCCTTTGTGGTATTAAAAATGCAATTTAATATACAATTATCTTTGTTTTATTATTTAGAAATAGAAAATATCCTGGTTTTCTTTATATTCATATTGTATAATACCAATAAAAAAAGAATTTTTTTAAATATAAAATATAAATGCAAAAGATGTATGTAGCTTTGATTTTAGTATCCCATTATCTCTGTTTTATTTTGTTTTATTGTTTATAAATAGAAAATATCCTGGTTTTCCTTTGCGGTATTAAAAATGTAATTTAGTATACCCTTTGTGCTATTAAAAATACATAGTTTATAAAAGGAAAAAAATGTGTACTACTGGATTCGAACCAGCGACCTGGCGCGACAATGCATCCCTATTCTACCAACCGAGCTGCGCTAGCATGATACCATACTATCCTTTATAATATAACTTATTCAATAGTTATCAGCGGGTCAGAATCGGGTAGGTCCGCCCCGACCCGTATTTTGTGTGGGTTTTCAATCCCTTAGCCCGCCCCGCCCCGCCGGGTACATAACCTTGACCCACCCCTGTATAAAATAGGGGCGGGTCACGGGTTGACCCGCCCCGATTCCCACCCCTATACGTTTTATTTATTTGAGTGACTTTCATGTGCATCTCGTAACTTCTACCCAGTGTTTTCTATTTTTTGCATACTTCCAAAGCCGTACATCATATTTTCCTTCATGGACGTTTATATGCTATTAAAAAAGTCTCGCGTAACTTTATTCATTTTCTCACTTTGATAATTGATTAAAAATTCATTTCATCTCTTGTATTTTATTATCATTTGTTTAGCTAGAAAACTAAGTTTTATTCAAATAAAAATATGCATGGTCATATTTTCTTTTAAAAAAGTAATATATTTATGTGTAAATCATGAAAAATACTTAAATCTATTAACACATGTATTGGAATATAATAATGCTTTATTTGAATGATTTATTCGTATAATCAAAATATTTTAGACAGTTTAAATGTTTAAAATATAACTTTAAAATTAATATTGAGCATCAAAGTTTTTTATTATATTTATTTTATATATTTATTAATTGGGCCATACGTCGTGATATTAGAAAATAATAGGTTTTCCATCCCAAGATTAGGGTTTATTTAGAAGGATTTATGAAGTTTGAATGAAATGGATAAATGGAATGAGAATATAATAATGTGTATTGAAAATATAAAAAGTTATATTGAAAATAAAAAAATTTATCTCGTGAATTGAAAAATTATCTTAGAATAGGGATACACATTCTATTCAACTATGTAAAATATTGAAAAAAATAATAAATAAATATTTTTATTGATTGATCAATGACCATGTAGGATATCCTATGTGGCAAGAGTTGACTCTTTGACCAACTACACCAAACGGTTAATAATAGGATTTGCACAATTATTGTTTATATTAATTGTGGGTTATATTTTTATTTTTAAATATTATTTTAGCAACCCATTTAGCTCAGTTGGGATACAGATGGTTAAGCTAGTTTAGAGGTCTATGGTTTGAGTGGAGTGGAGTGGAGTGGGGTGGGGGGGAGGAAGTGGTTTCGCAGGAAAATAATTAAATTTTACACTTTTAGCTCATCGAGCATGCGGGTCCCATAGAATAAGATAAGATAAATATCTTACTATTTGGGAAGTTAGTGAATTTCGGTATCCCGTCGAAAAGGTTTGGGAAAGGCAGAGTTGCAGATGGAGAGAATAAGTTACGGGAGAATTTTTGTGAGGCAAGTGAGATTTTATTTGAAAATTGATTTTAGTTCAATGTTGTAATTATTTTTATACAATTGTTATATTATATATTATAATTTTTAGACTATGCTTGACATATTTAAAAGTTATAATCCTAAGTTTATAGGATGTAAAATTATGCAGATAAATATGCCTGCACATTATGCCTAAAATTATATGTATTGAGATTGTTGTATTTTATTTTGTAAAATGCATTAATATCAATTAATAAGCAATAAATTGTAGCACCCACGCCTATGACATCTTTATACATTGAGTTAACCACAGGATTTCATGCTAGAAATCTTTTGAAAGTAGTGAAGTCCATAACTTAGCTTGTATTTATACATTAAATAGTGATAAAAATGGATGAGTAGTAAAGAAAATTGTTTAAATTTTTTTTATTATTTCTATAAAAATTTCAGCAACATCCTGTCTGTAACTAGGAATTTTTCTAAATACAAACATTTATTACATAATCCTTTATATTAAGAAATAACCTGTTTCACTTCTTCATAACATAATCACTATCTTTTCTTTAGAAATTCATCATATTTACACTCCAAACATTCCTCCATCATACAAATACATATATCCATACAATTCACATCATTATAAAAAAACCATACTTTAGATATTTAGAATAAAATTCTAGCACTTCCAGGGTCTAGTTTATTACATTACACTTCAAACATACAAGAGCTCATACAATTTTCCATTTCACTGCTCATCTTTACAATGAAGTCTCCATAGCTCTTAGTATCATGATATTTTGCAACTATTTAATGAAAATGGTGAGTTCAAAGTGATGGTTCCGAGTTTATGGCAAAACCCAAGAAGGGAGGGGTGAATTGGGTTCTTGAAAATTCTTTTCATAATTAGAAGCTTAACTCCTTGTAGGTTTAATCCCCTTGATGAAAATGGAAAATAAAATGCACAAGAAACAATAATATATAGTGGTTCAGGAAACCTTCTCTACTCTACTCTTCCAAGCACACCCTCGTTGTGTCTTGGGTTCCACTATTGTATATTCAATACAATCTAGAGCACCCGTTCTCTTCTAAATTTTAGCTCCAGAGGCATATACAATAATCACTTGTTGATGAGACCAACTCCAACCAACCAAGTATAGTCTGTTGGTGAGACAAACTCGAACCAATCAAGCAAAACTCGTTAGTGAGAGAAACTCAAACCAACCCCCTATTTTGCTTCTTCTTGAATTCGGTCTCCAACACCGATCTAAGACAATGACACAAAATAAAATAGACAAAAGAGAATTTACACTTTATAACGTATAATCAATCAGCTCTGAAAGCTCCTTGCTATGTGAAGAAGATGATCTTATAAGCACACTTGAAACGTCAATAGTTGTTCAAATGACTTCAACACTTTAGAATAATGAAAGGTGTAAGCTCATCTTGTGTTTCTCTCTTTTTTTATTCCCTCTTCTCTTCTTTGTTCATGTTCATACTTCAATGATATTTATAGAGGAAAAAAGATCTAGCCATTGGAGTGGAGGTTGATGTGCGTTTAATACTCCAATGTTCGAATTTTTGACTGTTATATGTTGAAGTCACAAGTGGAGTCGACTTGGGATGAATGGAGTCAACTTGGAAAGGGTGAAGTTGACTTGGGTTGCTACTTCACTTTGTTAAAACTTGCTGTCTATTTGTTGTCCAAAATTTTGCCTTCGAAGTCGCAGACGAAGTCAACTTGGGTTGAGATTTCACCCAAGTCGCAAGTTAAGTCGACTTGGATTAAGACTTCGCTTTGTTGTCTGCCCAAAGTTGCAGGCGAAGTCGACTTGGCTGGGGACTTCACTCAAGTCACAAGAGAATTCGACTTGGGCTGAGACTTCACTTTGCTAAACTTGCTATTCATGATCTTGAGCTTTTGAAACTTAAATTATTTCACATTTTCATTTTCATACACATAATTAGAGACAAAATATATGAGCACACTTATATAGATTCATTAGAACCTTTTTAATGATATTTCAATTATTTGTTAATCATCAAAATCAAAGTAATTTTTCTTAAAGTAAGCATATGATCAATACAAAGAACCCGGTAAGCAAGCATCATTTAAAAGAAAGCCGTGAAAACCATCGTGGAAATATCATATATGCATGAGGATGAAATGCAATCACAACATGCATCATTCAATGACAGAATCTCTTTTTTAGTAGATCACACTTATCAAGTGATTACCCACTTATGCATCGAAAGCATTGACTAGGCAACGTTAAGGACAGACTACCTGTCCAATTACCACCTTGGCAAAACTTTACATTCATTCCTATGCATAGATTCCATTCACACAAATGGGCAAATGCATCTATGTCATGAACAGAGTTTGCTCGACTATCATAAAGAAAATATTTCTTCCTAGAAATCAAGTTCAGAAGCATGTTTTAACAACATAAATATACATACATAAATGATGAAAATAGGGTAGTCGTCATTCCCAAAGAATTTTATTGTTTGTATAAAATTTAATTGGAATACCTACGGGAAATGACTTGATTTGAACATCTTTTTTATGAAATATATAAAAGCATAACATGAACATTTGTTGCAAATATCCTTTCTTAAAGTAAATGGAAAAATAAAAATTCTTATCACAACAATTCGTTGAATTTGAAAAGCTTGCTTACTTAAGCCGTGTCTTTCTCCTTTCCTTTTTCTATCAAAATTAAAATTTTAACTAAGCATTCAATTAAATCACCATGTATTGCATCCTAATTTTAATGTCTAAGGATGCATTGATTTAAAAGCTAATTTTAGCTTTTTTTTCAAAGAGAGTCCCCGAGACTCCTTTGATAAGGAAAACAATTTTAATTATACTGTTATTTACCTTATATCTAAAATGACATAGACAGTTTAAGGACATTCACTTATATTTTTTCTATCCATTAAATACCCAACTTAAATATATATGTTAGGCATATTAAAACCTATTTAATCACTTTCATACTTTGTGAATTTGCTATTTAACAATTTTGCATAAAATTTCGACACCCGTACCCTACTTACAACTTAGCTTAACACTTCCATAATTTTTTTCATTGTATTTTTAACTCTCAAATATCTTAAAATTTACCCATAAATAATGTTTAGGCCGAATACTCTAAAAGCCCCATGTTTAACTGACGTTTTTGGGGCTACCCAATTTCCACGGGTTATGAAAATTTTCAATTTTTTTCTTTCTATATCAAATTATGCATATTAATCTATAACTAATATATCTTAATAGCATTTTCAACTATTATACCATGATTTGAAATAAGAAAATTCGGATATACCACTCTTGAATTTTCATTTTTACACTTAGGCTTGATTTTAACCTTCCATTTTCATGATTTAGGCTCTAAATATCATCATATCCACGAATTTATCAAAAACATCATAGTTTTTCATCTATTTTTGGAGGTAAAAATCAAAACCCTACCCATTTTTGCTCTTAAATTAGTGAATCATCAAATCTATTACTCAAATCTATGTAATTTACTTCTACCCATGTTTATTTAAGGTATTTTAGCAAAACCCCTACATTTCTTGCTTGATTTAGGCAAAAATTGAAAAACCCTCCCTTACCTCCGACGACCAGTGATCGACAGCGTGGGCGGCGACATGTTGACGATGACGAGCTCTCTTTTCCTCTTCCTTCTTCTTTCTTTCTCCTTTCTTTTCTCTTTGTTTTTTTGTTTGGGAAAGCTCTGATCGAGCTCTCCTTTCCTTCCCCTTTTTATCGTTTTGGTGCTTTGCATGTGCACCGAAAATGTACACATGTAGCAACTATTAATATTTTTTTTACATTTGGCCGGGCCCTACATTCTTTCCTCCTTAAAAAGGTTTCATCTTGAAACTATTTAATCACAAAGAATGGGTGACAACTCCTTTCTACCTCTTGTTGCAATTCCTATGTAGCTTCCCTGTCTGGGTACAAGTTCCATTGAATTTTAACTTATTCAATTGTTCTATTCTTCAACTTTTGCTGCTTATAATCTATAATTCTCAAGGGTCTCTCTTCATAGTTCAAATGATCTTAAATTGGGAGTGATTTTGCAAATATTATTGAGATCCGCAACATATTTTTGAAGCATTGATACATGAAATACATTATGCACTGCTGCAAGGGCTGGTGGTAAAGCTATTCTATATGCTAGATTTCTAATCTTTTCTAACACTTCAAAAGGACCAATATATCTGGGACTCAATTTTTCTTTTTGTCCAAATCTGGTAACTCTTTTCACCGAAGTAACTTTGATAAATACATGATCCCCAACTTGAATATTCAGATCCTTTCTTTCGCAGTCTGCATAACTTTTCTACATACTCTGTATCATTCCCATACATTGACGAATTACTTAGATTTTCTCTACCATCCTTTGAGATAAATCAGGTGCTAAACTTTTTACAACTACATCTCAATTTAGAAGTGTTCTACACCTTCTTCCATATAGTGCTTCAAATGGAGTCATTTGAATACTCGCTTGATAGCTATTATTATATGCGAACTCTGTAATAGATAGATACGCATCTCATGTTCCTCCAAATTCTAGTGTACATATTCTCAATATATCTTCTAAAATCTGATTGACTCTTTTTATTTGTCCATCAATTTATGGGTGAAATGCAATGCTAAACCTTAATTTTGTACCGATCATCTGGTGTAAACTTTTTCTAAATTTAGAAGTGAATGTGGAATCTCTGTCTAATACAATAGTCTTTGGTACTCTAGGTAATTGCACAATTTCTTTATAGTAAATTTGAGCTGTAAAACTTGACTTACTTGGGAGAAAATGTGTCATTTTTGATAATCGGTCAACAATCACCCATCTAGAAGTATACCCATTTTGAGTCCTTAGTAATCCTTCTATAAAGTTCATGATAATATCATCATATTTCCACTTAGACACTTCTAAGGATTGCAATTTTTAGCCGTTTTCTAATAGTCTGCTTTAACTGTTTGGCAAGTTAAACATTTTGAGACATATACTACAATTTTTTTCTTCATATTATTCTACCAATACCTTTGTTTGATATCTCTATACATTTTAGTACTGTCTGGATGCATCGAAAAGGAAAAAAAATGAACTTCTTTCAACAATAAATCCTTCACATCCCTTGAATTTGAAATGTGAAAGCAACTCTTGTATCTATAAATTCCTTGCTCATCAATAGCATAATCAAGATCTTCCTTTTTCTTCATATAATTCATCAACTCTTGCAACTTTGTCTTTTTGTTATTCACTATTAATTTGTTCAAATAAAGTTGACTACAACTGCAATTGAGCTAACTGTACTGGCAACCCTAGCATACTAATAATTAAATCAATTTGCCTCATTTAAGGGAGTATTCCTTCTTTTGCTGTAAGCAAATGAGTGAGGTTTATATTCCGACTCAATGCATCTGCAACCACATTTGCCTTTTCCGGATGATGATGAATGATTATATCATAATCCTTCAGTAATTCCAACTACCTTCTCTACCTCATATTTAGTTCTTTCCGTGTGAAAATATATTTAAGATTTTTATGATCTATATATATTTCACATTTCTCTCCATACAAATAGTGTCTCCAAATTTTGAGAGCAAATATTACAACAGCCAATTCAATATCATTGGTTAGACAATTTAGTTCATTAAGTTTTAATTGTCTGAAGGCATATGCAATTACCCTACCTTTCAGCATTAACACACACCCCAAACCTTGATAAGATGCATCACTGTAAATCACAAAATTCTCATTACTATCTAGAACTATCTGAAATTGTTAACATTGGTGCTTGAATCAATCTTTATTTGAGTTCTAATAAACTCAACTCTCAATCATAAGTCCATTCATATTTAACTCATTTCAAGTTAACCTAGTGAGTGGTATAGATAATTTAGAAAATCTCTCAATAAATCTTCAATAATAACCAGTTAATCCTAAAAAACTTTGAAACTCCGTCAATACAACTGGCCTCGGCCATTTCATGACAGCTTCTATCTTCTATGGGTCCATTTTGATTCCTTCAGCAAAAATGATATGCCCCAAAAATGTAACTTGAATCGGTTAGAAATCACATTTCTTTAATTTGACATACAACTTCTCTACCATTAACTGATTCAACACGATCCACAAATGTTCACGGTGTTCTTCCTTCGACTTAGAATAAATTAATATATCATCAATAAATGCCACTATAAATTTTTCCAAATACTCTCAAAATATTCTATTAATGAGATCCATAAACACTTCGGGGGCATTAGTTTAATTCAAAAGGTATCACCAAAAATTCATAATGTTTATATATTGTCCTAAATGTTGTCTTTGGAATGTCCTACGGGCTCATTCTAAGCTAATGATAACCTGATTGCAAATCAACCTTAGAAAACACCGCAGCCCCATTAAGCTGATCAAACAAATCATCTATTATTGACAATGGATACTTGTTCTTGATAATTACTTTATTTAGTTATCGATAATCAATACATAACTGAAAACTCTCATCTTTCTTCCTAACAAATAATACTGGTACACCCCGTGAAGATACATTAGGATGTATAAAACCTTTATCCAATAATTTTTGCAATTACACCTTCACTTCAGCCATCTCTGCAAGGACCATGTGATAAGGTACCTTAAAAATCGGTGCAGTGCTAGGTAAATCTTAATGGTCATATCAACTTCTCTTTCTGGAGGCAATCCTGGTAACTCTCTTGGGAACGCATCTAGAAACTCGCAAACCATAAGAATTTATTCTAACTTAGATTGATTCTCTTCAATTAACTGCGCTACAACCAAGAAAGTTGTACATTGCTGACATACTAGCTTAACGGTCGTCATTGCCAAAATTAATATTGCAGGATCCTTAATTTCTTCAATTTTTCAATAGAAATTTCCTCCCCTGGTTCTATGGAAAAAGAAACTTTTTTTTGTTTACAATTTATAGTTACACCCCATCAACTTAACCAGTTAATTCCTAATATTACATCAAATTCAATCATAGAAAACAGTATCAAGTCTGCTTCCAAGATACATGATCGTATCCTAATAGGGAAAGACTTACATTCTCGATTAACACTAGCTAGCCTATACAGGTAATTCTACGTATACAATGGTATCAATTTTATTTACAATCAAGTTGTGTATGGCTACAAATTGACATGATATAAATGAATGTGTTGATCATGAATCAAATAACACTACAACGGGGAATCTAGAAATATAAATTGTACTTGTAATCACTTTTTCCTCCTGTTGTTTTGATTCATTTTGAGTCAACGCATGCACTTGAGCTTAGGTTCCTTGGGGCGTGACCTCTTGCACCCGGGAGCTGCCTGCTCCCGAGTGCACACACCTATTTTTTTATTTTTTTGAAATTTTTTTTATAAAAATGTTAATATAAGTGTATTTAACATGTGTATTAATTTTTACCAATTTTGGAGTATTTTAGATATTTATTTTTGATTTTTGAAAATCAGTGGCTTTTTAGGTAATTCAAAATTACTAAAATGCCACTGATTTTCAAAAATAAAAAATAAATATTTAAAAATCTCAAAAAATGGTAAAAATTGATACAAAGATTAAATACATTTGGGCTAACAAGGTTATGAAATTTTTTTCAAAAAAAATAAAAAAAAGGTGTGTGTGCCTAGGATTAGGCAACGTTGCTTGCTCCTAGGCGCAGGAGATCGTGCCCCTAGGTTCCTTGCTAACTCAAAATTGATATTGGTTTCCACTGAGCAGTCTTCCCTCGAGTATTCCGGTTACTTTGACTTAGGTTTGGATATTCGATCATTCTATGACCAGGTTTGTTGCACCAAAAACACCTGGGACCGACTTCTTGAATGGGATGACTTACTTCTTGAATAGTGTCACAATCCTTTAGCTTGGTGGAAAGTTTTTTTGCATTTGTATCATTGAAAAGTTCTCTTTAAAAATTTTCTTTTATGCTTCTTTTGGGATTTAAGACATACAGGGAGTTTTTTTTCTCTCTTTTCTCCTTCTCGCCCTTTTCAAGCATTAATTGTTTAAATCTCGGCCCCTGGTTATCCTTATCTTTCTCCTTCAAATTAGAATCTATTTTCTTTCGACTTTGCTGAATCTCGTAAGTTCTTCACTATGCGGCTTCTAAGGCTCTTACTCTTTCTAATGCTATAGAATAATCGATCAGCAAAAAAGGAGCTAAGCTCTCCCTCGGATGGGTTCTAAATCCATCCTAAAAGCAACGTGCTTTTTGTGCAACAGAATCTGCAATCGACAACATATATCTTACCAAAGTGTTAAATTTGGTGGCATATTCGGTTTCACTCATCTTTCCTTGATATAACCTCTCAAATTCAAATATTTTCTTATCCATCAAGGTGCTTGAAAAATATTTTTCTTGAATTTCTCCACAAATTGCACCCATATCACCTTATTAGGATTTTCCATCGTATTCAATAAGGTAGCTCACCATTCATCAGCTTTGTCAATTAATAAATGAACGGTGCAATCTACCTTCTATGTGTCCGTACATAGTGATATCCTAAATAATTTTTCCGTCTCTTTCAACCATCTCTCTGCTACTGCCGGATTGGGTGCACCTTCAAATCTGGGGAATGATGTGCTAAAAATGATAAAATAACTTTTCGATTAGCCTCCGTTTGCTCCTCTTTGGCTAATCTTATTCCACTTGGTCCTGCACCTAACTTATTGAAATTTACATTCACTAGTAATCCAGGATATAAGCATTGGAATATAATTTATAGGATTTTAAAATATTTGAAAAAGACCATTGGTTATGGATTTCATTTCAATGGTAAACTCATTATATTAGAAGGGTATAGTGATGCAAGTTAAATTTCTGTTACCAAGGAGTCTATATCCACTAGTAGCTAAATTTTTACCATTAGAGGAGCCGCTGTTTCATGAGTTTCTAAAAAGCAAACCTACATTACACGTTTGACCATAGAGTTTGAGTTCCTTGCTTTGGCTGCTGCAGGAAAAGAGGCAAAAAGGCTTAGAAATTTGTTACTCGACTCATTTGACCTAAACCAATGCCTTCCATTTATATACATTATGATAAAAGCAACCTTGTCTAGAGCATACAATAAGACTTATAATGATAAGTCACGACATATTGCATTGTGACATAATTATATAAGACATCAAAAAAAGATGGAGTGATTAATATTGATTTTGTAAGATCAAGTGAAAACTTAGCAAACTCGCTTACAAAAGGCCTTACTAGGAAAGTGGTCTGAAAAACATCGAGAGGGATGAGACTGAAATCCACATCTAAGAGTTACGATAATTGAAACTCAACTCTGTTCTTGTAGCCCAAGTCTAAGAGTTCAATGCGCAAAGTAAGTTATTTTTGCAACTTGTAAACACCGGTTATATTTAAAATTTTGCATCCTTCATGCAATGTTTGGATCCTGTAATGCGTTTATGAAGTTAAGTGTTTTATACTCTTAATGGATCTAAAAATATTATTTTAGAATATTTAGTTACAGAGTACTCTAAATAGATCCACCTATATGAGTGTTGGAAGTGAGACCGCTTCTGCTTTGTGGAGTGTGTGGATTCACCCTGAGTGCTCATGAATTAGAGATACTGTCACATGACCATAACGTGCCACCTTTTAAAATACTTGATATATTTTTAAATCTTATATGTGAGATATGTCTGATTGATCAAATGAGGTCGATAATTTAAAGCTTTGGCTACTGTAGACCTCGGTAAATCTTGATACATTTTCACTAAGTAAAAGCTCAAATCTACTCGACACCTTTATTTTGTATGAAATTTCTTTAGTTGAATGAAATTGACTTAAATTTTGAAAATGGCGAAGGAATGTTGAGATTTTCAAATTTATAATAAGTATAATATAGTTAATAAATTAACAACAAAAGTAAAGTAGCTATATTGGTAAGAGACGTTGACATTTGCACCAAGGGATGCAATGGCAACACAAAAACGTGAAAGGGTATGGGTGATGTTTTCAATCGGCACCTAGAAAAGTGACGTCGTAACACACCTCTTTCCTTAATTTTATCTTTTTTATATTTTGCCCCAACAACCCCGCCTCTTCTCCTCCATCCATCACTTGCCTTATGCCCTTCTCTCTCTCTTCTCTCTTCACCAAGGCCTTGAATCCCCAGCTAATCCCACCCACTCTGGAATGCCCACTCCAACACCAATCTTCAGCTCGTCGTTGATCAGCTTCTCATTGAAGAACTTCTCGGCAAATGCTGGCCATGTGATCATTGGCAGGCCTGCACTTAGTCCCTCAACCATAGAATTCCACCCACAATGAGTTACAAACGCTCCCGTAGAAGGACGGTTGAGGATAAGGATTTGAGGCGCCCAGCCACTTATTGATCGGGGTGCATACGATTGCACCCCCTTATGATCGGACCCTTCCCTTCCATCCTTTCTTCGAATCCATCCAGTAGCAACGGTTCACTCAACAGCGATTCGTGATTTTTGACCACCCAAATGAAAGGATGTCCTGACATTTCCAAAGCCGACGCAATCTCAAATAGCTGGCTACTACAAGCACTCTAAAAACTAACAAACACCACAGAGCTGGGGTTCATAGAGTCCAGACATCTCAGACACTCATCCACATCGATGTTAGCCTTCTTTCCTCGATGACCCATGTCAACAACGTCCTGATTACAAAGAGAAACCGGGCCAATTGGCCAAACCTTAGTACTCGTTTCCTGTTTGAGGAATTCAACATTTTCCCCCTCCGGTTCAGAGAAGCAGTTGGCCATAATACCATCGCTCCTCCTCTCAGCCTGGCTTGCAAGCTCCCAAATTTCAGAAGAGAAGTCTTTGACCCCCATGAAATCTGGGATTTGGGATCTCGTCATTTCGATTCGATGTGGTAGGTCGGGCAAGAGGAATGATCGTTCTGTTTTTGATTCGAGGTGCCGCGGGCGAGGCTTGTGTCGGGCCACGCTTAAACAGGCGAAGAGAGCGAAGCAACTGTGGCCAGAAAAGATAAGGCTGGGAATGCCGAACTTGTGGGCAGTGTCGATGGCCCAAGAGAGGCAGACGTCGGGAAGAGGAAGTTGGGGCGAAGGTGTTGGATGAGGTTCTCGTAAGGTTGGTGGAGCAAGTCGAGTGCTTTGACTAAGTTAGCAAAGGTGTCGAGGGAGGTGATTTGTTCTGCATGTTTGAAGCCGTGAGGGAGGCCGGCTTGGGTGTAAGGGAAGTCGAGGAGGTGGAGTTGGAAGGGGTAGCCTGCGGAGGCAGAGCGGTGGATAGTTGGGCGATGGGGACAGCGTTGGAGGGGGTGGTGATGATGGTGACCAGGGCTCCTTGCTTGGCCATGGAGATGAAGATGTTTACGACTGGAAGCATGTGGCCATGGGCCATCAAAGGGATGACGAACACACGGAGTGGCTAGCCATCTGTGCCCATGTTGGAGAGAGAGAGAGAGAGAGAGAGAGACCTGCTTCAATGGAAAGTGTTAACTACTAATCTCTACTTCTTTTATATTTGCATTGGTCACCCTAAGTTTTTTCCCTTTAAAATAGACTTTGAAACTTGAAAGTATCCATAATTGCATTTTAGCACATAACTTTTCGAGGCATTTTGGAAAATAAACTTTCTAAGGTTAAATTTTTTCGAGAAATAAACCTTATGATCTGTGGCGTAGCCAGGACCTTTGAGGGGGCAGGAGATCAGATGAAAGTGGGTAGAATTTTATTCACGTGCACCTTCAATTTGGATGAGAAAGACTATAATGCAAATGCTTGCGGTAGATTGCAAACCACCTTCAAGCCTTTGAATTACGAGAGATGATGGGCAGCGGATGGATTATTGGTTTTCCATGAGATTGGAAGGTAGATAGAGCGGCGGATCAATTACACCATGGGATCGAAAAGAAAATTTTAGAACGGAAGGGTTGATGGCAGAATTTTCACTGGAGATTGTTGCAACAACGGCATTTCCTCACCTCCTCCAGCCGCAGCTGAAGCAGTTTCTGACTGCATCCTTGCTCAATCCTCTTCATCCAGCAGAGGCAGCGGCGGGCCTACAACAGGTCGACAGCCTCTCCCACCATTTGCTGCTGCCCTCCCATCAGGCATACATTATCGAAAAAAGTCGAATGGGGCTTTTTGCAGGCGTGGTATGCAGGAGGCGGTTCCCCGGATCTGGAGATGTTAGTATTTAAAGTTTTTTTTTTTTTTTTTGATGAAAGAATTACTCAACCCCGACCCCCCCATCCAATGACCGGGTTCGGGATGGAGTAATCCGAGCAATTCATTGCCAAAAAATTGTCTGTACATATTTTGTCTTCAATACACTGTGGGGGATTTCCCCACCAAGAAACACAATCCAAACCAGACACAGCAACAAGATCAGCCAAAGCATGCACGACCCTATTCCCCTGTCTTAGCACATGGTGGATAGAAAGATTCGGGTTAGCCTCAAAAAACATTCTGATCTCCCAAATGATGTGACCCACCGGGGAGGAGATAAGACAATCATTTGATAGATAGGTGTAAAGAAGAAGGGAATCGGTTTCGATCTGCACCTGTCTAAGCTTAAGATGAATAGCCCACCTGGTAGCCAAAAGAACGGCGTTTGCTTCCATAGTCAGTGGTTCCTCCACTCCCCTCCGGCTCCAGCCTTTAGCCGCAATAAAATACCCCCGAGAGTCCTTAACAACTGCAGCAAAACCTGTGACCACCCTTTCCTGCAAGCAACGAGCGTCAACATTCATTTTGAGAACTCCATCAGGCGGTTTAATCCATCTTGGGACAAGAGGTGAATCCATCACACCACACTGGTCCAGATCATTAGCTCCTCGCAATTGCGCAATAAAATCCCGACACCACTGAATTGTGTCAGCGAAAAAAGGTTGAGCGCCTTCCATCTTGAGCTTGTTTCGCAAAAACCATATACGCCAACATAGCAGGACAAAGAAAGCCAAATCGTCGACCCTGTTCCTGAAAGCCAGGGTTGAGAAAATTTCCTTTACCGAAGCCTCCGGGGGACACGCCCTCGTAGCATGCCTAGTCACATTTGCCGTACGAGCACATCTCAGAAAGAAGTGCTCCGCGTCCTCTACCTCATTCATGCAGAAAGCGCACAGAGAGTCCTCGGTATGAATACCCCGGTGATCAAGATTGTGCATTGTTGGGAGAGCGTTCCGAAGAAGTCGCCACCCGAAGATTCGGACCTTCGTCGGGACTTTTATCCTCCAGAGAGCTTTGAAGGAACATGAATATGTGGAGTCATCATTATCCCGCATCAACCATCTATGAGCAGACTTGACAGAAAAATTTCCATTTGGTTCATGCTTCCAAAAGAGACGATCCGTTCCCTCGTTACCAAAAAGGGGTACCCTGCAAACAGTCTCCCAGCCAACATCGCCCACAGCAGCCACCACCCGGTCCCTATCCCAGCCCCTGGTAACATCATCGATGAAATGGTGAACTCTCACCTCCTCCGGGATGGATAACGGGAGTGGACCCGCCTTGCATATCTCACCATCCAGCCAAACATCCTGAAAGAAACAAACACTTGCCCCATCACCAATCCTCCATTGACACCCTGGAAGAATCACATCACGCACCATAAGAATGCTCCTCCACGTGAAGGAATCAGCCGCCTTTGGCTTACAGCTGCAAATGTCAGAATTGGGAAAGTACTTGGCCTTTAATACCTTACAGCATAATGAAGAGGAGCCCGATGTTAGCCTCCATACCTGTTTCGCAAGGAGGGCACAATTGAATTTATGAAGATCCTTGAATCCCAGCCCTCCTGCCCATTTGGTCTTACACATCTCTTTCCAAGCCACCCAACTCATCTTGCGCTTTTCCCCCTTCACACCCCACCAAAACTTGCTTAACATGCCATTAAGTTCCTTACAAAATGACCGAGGGAGCAGAAATATACTCATAGTGTAAGAGGGGATGGCCTGCGCCACTGCCTTAATAAGTACCTCTTTCCCTCCCCAAGACAGTAAACGACCTTTCCACCCCTGGATTTTGTTCCAAACACGTTCCTTTAAGCCATTAAACCATCTTCGCTTCGATTTCCCCAACCACGCCGGGAGTCCCAGATAATGACTGACTTCCTTGCCTGCAGACCCTAGCCGATTAGACATTGTCTCCCTTTCTTGGCTACCCATATTCGAACTGAAAAAGATAGAGGTCTTATCCACACTAATCATCTGGCCAGAAGAAACAGAGTAAGTTCGAAGAATATTCAAAAATTGGCTGATATCGTCTTCATCTGCCCGTAAGAAAATAAGAGCGTCATCTGCAAACAACAAGTGAGAAATTTGGGGCCCCCTGGGGTTTAATCTGATGCCATGAAGAGCTCCACGGGTAACCGCAGCAGAAATAAGAGCAGATAAGCCCTCGGAGCAGAAGAGAAAAAGATACGGTGACAACGGGTCCCCTTGTCTTAGTCCCCGCCGAGGCAGTATAGACCTGGATTTGAAGCCATTAACATTAACCCGATAGTTGACTGTAGTTACACTGCTCATAATCCAATTTATCCATACTGGGCAAAAATTCATCGCAGTCATGATCTGTTCCAAAAAGGACCATTCGACGCGGTCATAAGCTTTGGACATATCCAGCTTGATGGCCATCTCCCTTCGATTACCCCCTTTCCTCTTTCTAAGAGAGTGAAAGGCTTCGTATGCTATGAGTATATTGTCTGTAATGAGACGGCCAGGAACAAAGGCACTCTGTTCCATTGCAATGACATCCGAGAGAGACGCTTTGAGTCTATTGGCCAACACCTTCGCCCATATTTTGTAGATCACATTGCACAGACTTATAGGGCGGAATTGCGATAAATCCTGAGCTCCCCCCTTCTTTGGAATCAACACCAGAGTAGTATCATTAATCCTTCGAATATGCCTGGCAATATGAGCCCGATGGCGCTCCTCCATGAGCGATTTACACCACAAAAATATGTCCTTGCCCACCAATTTCCAATTCTTCTGAAAAAAACCCGGAGACATTCCATCCGGCCCCGGAGCCTTCGTAGGTCGCATACCTTTTACTGCCGCCTCCACCTCATCAAAGCTTAGAGGTTTAGTGAGCCCCCTTCTTTGTACCTCAGTAATCTTCCTTGTAATATGACTTTCAACCCAATCCGCCACCTGGGGGTTTGAAGAAGAATAAATCTTAGAAAAGTGAGAAGCAGAGAAAACCAATAACTCATCTTGATCCGTAATCCATCGCCCACCCTCGTCTCTGAGAGCCTCAATATAATTTGATCTTCTCCGGTTTGAAGCCATTCGATGGAAGAATGCTGTATTTCTATCTCCCTCCATTAACCAATGGGTTTTTGCTCGTAATCGCCATAACTGCTCCTCATCCTCCAACAAGAGATTGATTTGGAACTTTAGTTTCCTCATAGCGTCATCGTTAGCCTCGGTATGGGCCAGCCCATTCAAGGATGAGAGCTCCCTTTGCTTCCGTTCAATAGCTCTACGAAGATTACCCCTTTTCAGACGGTTCCAATTGGCAAGCTCCAAACCACATTTCTCGATTTTCCATCTAATAATATCATTATTTGTCGCCACCCCCGGGGGTTTGGACTCCCAAACCCGCTGGATGATTTTATTGGCCTCTGGATCACGGGCCCAAAAAAGTTCGTAACGAAATTCCTTCGGGGGCCTTCTCCTTCTATTGTTAGGGTCAAAAACAAGCATAATTGGGCAGTGATCGGATGTTGATACCGACAGATGTACGAGCTTAGCATAGGGAAACATGTTAAGCCAAGATGGGTTTGAAAGCCCCCTATCAAGCCTCGCTTCCACTCTTTGGGTACCCCGCCGATTATTGCTCCAAGTCATAGAAGGTCCAACAAACCCCAAATCAATCAGGTTACACCTGTCCATAGAATCACAAAAAAGAGCCATCTGATTCTGGCGTCGAGTCC